>CANSNZ010000536.1:0-600000 GCA_947646795.1 Beta lomatogona | reverse complement strand
TGGGAGTTTAAAGAAGAAAATTCGAGACACTTAAGAGAAATTGAGGATGGCTCAAACTCACTTCCCTGACGCTGCTATGCTGACTTTGTGTAATAAGTTATCAAGGAAGCTGGACGAATTACATAAGCAGGAAGAATCGTATTAGTTTGCAAGAGCAAGGGCGAACGAGCTAAAAGATGGGGATAAAAATACATCCTTTTTCCATCAAAAGGCTAGTCAACGAAATTATTTCAATAAGATCATAGGCCTATTTATATAGTGATATCTGGATGGATAAAAAGGAAGATCTGTAGGAGTTACTGGCATCTTTTGACAAATTGTTTTCTACGGAAGGACCTGGTGCTTTTGATGAGGCGCTGGAGGGTATGGAAATGTTGGTGTCTGCAGAGATGAATGCTATGCTGGATTGTAAGCCTACTGATGATGAAATTAAAGAGGCATTATTTCAAATGCATCCTAACAAAGTTGCGGGGCCAAATGATATGCATGCTTTATCTTTTCAGAAATTTTGGCATGTTGGTGGACAAGATATAATTTTGTTTGTGAAACAATGGTGGAAAGGTTTAATTGATTTGGAGGCTATTAATAAAACTTGTATGGTTTTAGTTCTAAAATGCACTAATCTTAAACATATTACGGAGTTTAGACCTATAAGTTGTTATAATGTCCTCTACAAAATAATTTCTAAGACAATGGCAAACAAACTCAAACCTTTCTTGAGTAATATCATTTCTGTGAACCATAGTGCATTTGTTCCAAAAAGACTGATAACTGATGATGCTCTAATTGCATTTGAGATTTTTCGTGCAATGAAGAGAAGAGGAGAAGGGAAGGATAGGTCGATTACTCTGAAATTGGAAATGGAAAAAGCGTACGATAGAGTGGAATAGACTTTTTTAGAGGGGGTGATGTATATATAGATTGGTTTTAGTGATAACTGGGTTCGCAGGATCATGGATTGCCTTTATAGTGTCTCGTTTGCATTCAAGATTAACAATAACATTTCTGGTTCTGTTATTCCGTCGAGAGGTTTACGTCAAGGTGATCCTATAACCCCTTATTTATTTCTTTTAGTAGTTGGTGCTTTTTCTCTTTTAATTGCAAAAGCCGCTAAGGAAAAAAAGATTCATGGGGCGAAAATTTGTGGTGGTGCTCCTAGAGTCTGCATCTTTTCTTTGCTGATGACAACATACTTTTTTCTAAAGCGACTGTTAGAGAATGCTTCGTGATAGCTGATATTATCAGCATAAATGAGAGAGCATCTGGTCAAAGTGTCAATCTTGATAAAACATATGTTGTGTTTAGCAAATGTATGGAGGTTCAGCGGAGATAAGAAATTGTGTTGACATTGGGAGTAAAAGAAGTCCAGAAACATGAAAAATATTTGGGCTTGCCTACCATTGTGGGGAGATAAAAAAAACAATATTTGCAGCTTTAAAGGAGAGGATATGGAAAGAGTTGCAGGGGTGGAAGGATAAATTGCTTTCGAGACCCGGGAAAGAGGTTCTGATAAAAGTTATGGCACAAGCTATACCTACATATATGATAAGTATTTTCAAGATTCTGGAAGGATTGATTGATGAAATTCACTCCATAATTGCTCATCTCTGGTGGGGGTCCAATGGTACAACTAACCAAAGTCTATGGGAGGTATGGGGTTTAGAGACCTTCAGTTCTTTAACCAAGCGCTATTTGCAAAACAAATGTGGAAGCTACAAGCAGTACTTCTTCTCTACTTCACGCCGTTCTCAAAGCGCGCTACTTTAAGCATGACTCGGTGTTAGATGCTAGAATGGGCTATGACCCAAGTTACTCTTGGCGAAGTGATGTTATGGTTTTATATAGTGTTTTTCCCCCTATATTTGAGCTAAAATGTGTATCAATGGTGCTCTTAGGAGCCATTTTATGCTAACTTTCTCCATCTAGTTGTGGTTTTCTGTTCTGTGTCTGATTGCAGGTTTTAGGGAGTTATCTCCATATTTTCTACTATTATTTGACCATTACACTGGACTGGAGAGGTTCTATGCGGAGTTTCAAAGTCCCGAAGATACTTCCCAGGATCCTTGAGCAAAGAAGAATTGAAGACTTGGCATTTAGAGCCAAGAATGAAGAACCAGACCTGAGCCCAATCAGATCGGGCAGGACACGCCCGATCGGGCGCTGGCAAGGGTGTTACCAGTTAATGTTGCGGGCCCGATCGGGTGACGTCGCCCGTTCGTTAGTTCGTTGTCAAGCCCGATCGGGCGGTTCGGCCCGATTCAGTCGGGCGTGCTTGAGCGTTATTATGGCGTGGATTCTCAGAGTTGATGGTCCTCCCGATTGCATCGGGCGTGTCGGCCCGATTGAATCGGGCGAGGCCTAGTTTTGGATCTCTGCTGCTGCTTTCAGCCCGATTTGATCGGGCTGACTTGGCCCGATCGGGCTTCTCTTCCGTGCGCTCATTTAATGAGTTTCGGGCTACTTAGTATAAATAGGAAAATTAGAGAATCTTGGATTCATCTTGTTTTTTAGTCCTCATTCTCTCAAGAACCCTAGTTTTTATTTACTTTTCATTGTGATTCAAGATCAAACCTTTGGATTATTCGCAAGTTCAATATAGTTCTTTAATTTGGTAATCTTCTTCCTTGTTTTCTCCATTATTGTTTGCTTCCTCTATTATTGATTAGAGTAATTTCTTAGTTATTTGCAATAGTTCAAAGTATGGATTTTTATATGGAATTTGTTATTGGATTCTCAAACATGAGTGAGTAGTTTTATTTCTAGGATTGTGGGGATCTATGTATGCAATGAGGGATTAATAGATTAATATAATTATCTTTTATTTCAATTGTTTCCTGTGATTGAATCGTTCATGCTAGATTTATGAATTAGGCCTGATTTGTATTTCTATTATCGCAATATTGAATCTACTTCGAGAGGAGAGATTTCGTATAGGCTTTCAATCATTAGGCATAGTGATCCTTGACCATGCGAGAGCGGCTAGGTGATCTTTGAGGGAGGTAATGTTTGAGAGAAATTACATGTGCCCTAGATAAATTGACTTATTGGGTAGTTATTATTCGTCTCTGATTTCCCGAATTGTATGCATAGTGATCCATAGTCCTAGTTCTTTATTAATTGATTCTTACCTTTATATTTAGTTCTATCATTTGTCTATTAATTTAGTCACAC
Source organism: Beta lomatogona (assembly GCA_947646795.1). Lineage (NCBI taxonomy): Eukaryota > Viridiplantae > Streptophyta > Magnoliopsida > Caryophyllales > Amaranthaceae > Beta > Beta lomatogona. The sequence goes on along the minus strand of CANSNZ010000536.1, from coordinate 596,829 downwards.
ACCCATTTTCAACTGATTTAGTTAGTATAATATTAGAATTCAGATACAATAATATAACTTTCTCCCTGTGGATTCGATCCTGACTTCCCTGACTACTTGTTAGTGGACCTTAGGATATTTTTGATAAGGAGATACGACTTTAGCCTGTCAAATTTTGGCGCCGTTGCCGGGGAGACGGTTTATTTTTATTTTGTCTGAATTATAGTATTACACTAACCTCTACGCTGAAGAACACCTGTTCTTTGGAGCATCTCACGTTTGTTTTAGTGTTTTTGGTGTACGAGCAGGAAATTGAAATCCTCAAATCTCATTCCATTTGATCCGGAGATTGAAAAGACTGCTCGTAGACTCAAAAAACAAGCTAAGCAAGCGAAGTTGCCTGCAGGGACACCATCCCAAAAGACACCTACTCCACCATCTTCACCTGTTACAGCTATAATGGGTGACGAAGCTAAACCAACCTTCAGAGATTATGCACAACCTTCGCCTGACAATGTACCCACTGGGGTCCGGATGCCTACCATTGCTGCTACAAACTTTGAAATCAAGTCTCATGTTCTGAATATGGTTCAGAATAATCAGTTTACTGGGTTACCATCTGAAGACCCAAATCAGCACCTGCAGCGGTTTTTACAATGTTGTGCTACTCAGAAACAAGCTGGTGTTACTGCCGATGATATGAAACTCATCCTATTTGGGTTCTCTCTGCGCGACAAAGCTCTATTATGGTATAATAAGCTGCCTTCTACCATCACCACCTGGGCAGAGCTATCCAAATCTTCCTCATCAAGTGGTATCCTTACCAAAAGACTGCAGATATGCATCATGCCATAGTAACTTTCACCCAAGACCCTGGAGAATCATTATATGAAGCTTGGGAGAGGTTCAAGGATCTGCAACGCCTTTGTCCTCATCATGGTTTAGACCAGTGGTATTTGTGTCAGATTTTCTACACTAGAGTTGATGCAGATACAAGGAGGGTAATTGATGGAGCCTCCGGTGGGTTTTTCATGGATAAAGCCATTGATGAGGGCTATGAACTTCTGGAGAAACTCGCTTCTAATCAAGCATCTACCATTCGTTCCTCCATGAAGAAGGGAGGGAAACATGATGTTGAGGCCATTTCTTTATTGTCCGGGCAACTAGCTGCTCTAAACCAGAAGATTGATTCCTTGAAGCTAGGTAATGACTCCTCCCATATGAGTGTTAATGCGATGGCTAGTGCTTCTAATTATATTGCTCCCATTTGTGATGCTTGTGGGATACCTGGGCACAACTGTCAAGAGTGCCCAGCGCTCCTTTCTTCTAATGTCGGGAGCAACTGTGAGGCGGTTAATGCGTTTCGGTCACAACCTAGGGGCCAGTTCAATCCATATTCTAACACTTACAACCCCGGGTACAGAAATCACCCCAACCTCTCATATCGGAGCAATAATGTGTTGAATCCTCAACATCAACAACCATATGTCCCACAAAATCAGGTTCAACAATATCAATCTCAACAACAAGCTCCTCCTGGTTTTCAGAGAAATCAAGCTCCACAACCACCTACTCCTCCTACTGACCCAGCCATGACAGAGGTGAAGAATATGATGTTTCAGATGCAGAAATGTTTTAATGCCTTTCAAGCCGACACAAAGGCTCAGTTGGAAAACTTGGGTACGCATAACAAGATGTTGGAGACTCAACTAGCTCAGTTGGCTAGTTCTTCTGCTAGTAGGCCGCCTGGGTCATTACCTTCACAACCCATGCAACCAAGAGATACTGCCAATGCCATCACTCTTAGGAGCGGAACGCGGTATGATAGTCCAGAGATGCCTAAAGATGATCCGGTTGGGTCCGACAAGGATGAAGCTGTCACTGACAATTCCACAGCTCCTAAGGAGGCCAGCAATGCAGAGAAGGAGACGGTAGCTGAAAAAGTTCCACCTCCCACTCCTGTGATCAAGGTACCGTTCCCCAATAGACTATTGAAGACTAAGCTTGATCATCAGCTCGGTAAGTTATTGGAGATAGTGAAACATCTGCAGGTAACTGTCCCTTTTACTGAACTTATTACTCAAGTTCCTGCATATGCTAAATTTTTAAAGGAAATTCTGACTAGGAAAATAGCTTTTAATGAAACTGAGACTGTAGCTTTCACTGAGGAATGTAGTGCTCTTTTGCAAAATCAGTCCCCACCTAAATTGAAAGACCCGGGGAGTTTCTCTATCCCTTGTAACATTGGCACCATTTTTATCGATAAGGTTTTTGTGATTTGGGTGCTAGTGTTAGTGTCATGCCCCTTACTGTATGCAAAAAGCTTGACATGGGAGATTTAAAATGTACCAATATTACTCTTCAAATGGCTGACCGTTCTGTCAAATACCCCTTAGGTATCCTAGAGGACGTCCCTGTGAGAGTAGGTAAATTTTTTATTCCTGTGGATTTTGTTGTGCTTGACATGGAAGAGGATACTCAGATCCCAATTATTTTAGGGAGACCATTCCTTCATACTGCTGGAGCTGTCATAGATGTTAAGAATGGGAAATTAACTTTAACCATGGGAGATGACAAGGTGACCTTTAGTTTGACCAATGCCTTAAAAAGTCCCATGCTAGAGGAAGCCTGTTATAGAATTGATGTCATTGATGTGCTAGTTAACGATGATATGCCTCAATCCCTTCTGCGGGATCCTCTGGAGGCTTTGCTTTGTTTTGCATCTTCTACAGGTGATGGTAATCCCTTGAGTTTTGCAGTGGATGACTGGGAAGCGGTTCTTACATGTGAAGAGCTTGACGGTATTACCACTCATGACAAGGAACGGTTAGTATATGATACTCAACCGGTAGAGGTAAAGAAACCTGAACTGAAACCCCTTCCCCCTTCTCTACGCTATGCTTTTCTGGATGAATCTGAAAACTATCATGTGATTGTTAGTGCTTCATTGAATGATGGTCAAATGTCTCAACTTTTGTCTGTTTTGAAAAAACATAAACAAGCCATTGGATATAATATTGATGATTTGAAAGGCATAAGCCCTGACTTCTGCATGCATAGAATTCACTTAGAGGATGATCATCGTCCTAGTATACAAGGCCAACGTCGTTTGAACCCCAATATGCAGGAAGTGGTTAAGAAAGAGGTTATGAAATTGCTTGATGCTGGAATAATCTACCCCATTGCTGACTCTAAGTGGGTGAGTCCAGTTCAAGTGGTTCCTAAAAAGGGAGGTACTACTGTTGTTAAAAATGAAAAAAATGAATTAATTGCTACAAGAGTAGTAACTGGTTGGCATATGTGCATTGACTATAGGAAATTAAATGTTGCCACCAAAAAGGATCACTTTCCTCTCCCCTTCATTGACCAAATGTTGGAAAGACTAGCCTGTCACTCTTATTTCTGTTATCTAGATGGGTATTCCGGCTTCTTCCAAATCCCTATCCACCCAGATGACCAGGAGAAGACCACCTTTACCTGCCCTTATGGTACCTTTGCCTATCGAAGGATGCCATTTGGATTATGCAATGCCCCCGCCACCTTCCAACGTTGTATGATGGCCATTTTTTCTGAGTTCATTGAGTCCATTATGGAAGTGTTTATGGATGACTTTAGCGTGTATGGAATTGATTTTGATGCATGTTTGCTAAATCTAGCTAAAGTTTTGAAAAGGTGTGAAGATGTCAATCTTGTATTGAACTGAGAGAAGTGCCACTTCATGGTTACTGAAGGAGTGGTACTTGGTCATATTATCTCTGAACGTGGCATCCAGGTGGATAAAGCAAAAATTCAAGTGATTGAGCAATTACCCCCTCCTATGAATGTAAAAGGGGTGCGAGGCTTCCTTGGTCATGCGGGGTTTTATCGCCGATTCATCAAGGATTTCTCTAAAATTGCTAAACCACTTACTCAGTTGCTCCTTAAGGATGCCCCGTTCCTGTTTACTGATAACTGTCTTGTATCTTTCAGCAGGATCAAGCAAGCTTTGATTACTGCTCCTATCATTCGATCTCCGGATTGGAACCTTCCCTTCGAGATTATGTGTGATGCTAGTGACTATGCTGTGGGAGCTGTGCTTGGTCAGAGGAAGGGCAACATTCTCCATGCGATATACTACGCCAGTAAGACACTAGATGAAGCTCAAGTTAACTATGCCAGAACTGAGAAAGAGCTTCTAGCTGTGTTCTATACACTGGACAAGTTCAGAACTTATTTGCTGGGGTCTAAGGTCATTGTTTATACCGACCGTGCTGCATTGAAGTACCTCCTAGCCAAAAAGGAGGCCAAGCCTAGACTCATTCGGTGGATTTTGCTGCTCCAAGAATTAGATATAGAAATCAGAGATAAAAAGGGAGCAGAATATGTAGTGGCTGATCACCTATCCAGATTACAGTATGAAGATATGGAAGAAGGTATACCCATTGATGACTCATTTCCTGATGATAAGCTCCTAGCAGTCACTTCTGTCACCCCGTGGTATGCCGACTTCGCCAACTTCTGTGTGAGTGGACAGACTCCACCAGAGCTGAGTTACCAGCAGAGGAAGAAATTCCTCCATGAGGCTAAAAAGTATTTTTGGGACGACCCTCTACTGTACAAGCTTTGTGCTGACACCATCTATAGGCGATGTATTCCAGAATAGGAGGTGCATGACATTCTGAAGCACTCCCACTCCCTGCCATGTGGAGGCCATGCTGGGCCCTCCAAAACCGTTGCTAAGGTACTTCAATCTGGTTTTTACTGGCCTACTTTATTTCATGATGCTAGTACCTTTGTTAAGTCCTGTGATGCATGCCAACGAACGGGAAATATTTCCCGAAGACATGAGATGCCCCAAACCCCCATTTTGGAAGTTGAATTATTTGATGTATGGGGTATTGATTTTATGGGCCCCTTTCCCTCTTCATCTGGCAATAATTTCATACTTGTTGCTGTTGATTATGTGTCTAAGTGGGTAGAAGCCCTTGCATCACCAACTAACGACTCCAAAGTCGTTATGAAAATGTTTAAAAAGATTATCTTTCCACGGTTTGGGGTACCAAGGGTTGTCATAAGTGATGGTGGATCTCATTTTCACAAACGCACTTTCGAGGCTCTGCTTAAAAAGTATGGTGTCTACCATAGGACTGGCCTAGCTTATCACCCTCAGACAAGTGGGCAGGTAGAAGTGTCTAATCGTGAGATAAAGACTATCTTAGAGAAGGTGGTAGCTAAATCTAGGAAGGATTGGAGTGACAAATTAGATGACACCTTATGGGCTTACAGAACTGCTTTTAAGACCCCTATTGGCACCACCCCTTACAGGTTAGTTTATGGGAAAGCATGTCACTTACCTGTTGAGCTAGAGTACAAGGCTTTTTGGGCTGTTAAGGAGCTGAACTTTGATGTTAAATTAGCAGGAGAAAAAAGCCTTTTGCAGATTAATGAACTTGATGAACTCTGGCTGAATGCTTATGATAGTTCGCGTCTCTACAAAGAGCGCACTAAGAGATGGCATGATAAGAAAATTTTGAGTAGAGAGTTCTCAATTGGTGACAAGGTCTTATTGTACAACTCTAGATTAAAATTTTTCCTGGAAAGTTGAAGTCTAGGTGGTCTGGTCCATTTTCTGTCACTAATGTTAACAAGTTTGGTTCTAATGAGGTGATGAATGCAACATGTGAAAAATTCAAGGTTAATGGCCAACGCTTAAAGCTTTATCATACAGGAGCTCTTGCTGGATCTGTGGAGGAATTATACCTCCAACCCCCTTCCCCTTCTGTTTGAGGGATGTGGCATTATGGTCGTGCAGGACCCTCATAAACCAGCGCTACTCGGGAGGCAACCCGATTTTCCCTTTCCATTTCTTCTTTTTAGTATAGTTATGTTTTTAGTTTTTCTAGTTTCGTAGTTTTGGTGAGAGAGTGAGAGGGTACTAATCATTACCTTGAGGTTATATGTGTGCAGGAATTTTTCGCATAATATCTAGGTTCGTTTTCCCATGGAAAAGATAGCAAAATTCCGAGAAACAGGCTGTTTGGGCATCCGCCCGATAGGATCGGGATCCGCCGCCCGATCGGGCCCGTGAAGCAGTTATGACAAGAACCAAAAAAAAGAAAAGCGCCCGATCAAATCGGGCCACTCCGCCCAATCGGGCGGTCTTCCGTCAACGAAAAAACAAATCGCCCGACAAGATCGGGCACATACGCCCGATCGGGCAGCACACCGTCAGTTCCTGGAACGATAAAAGTCTGACACCAGATGGAAATGGGCGAAGTCGCCCGATCGGGCCCGAAACAAGAATTCTGCTCCTTGAAAAAAAAGAAAGCCCGATGTCATCGGGCTCCACTCGCCCGATCGGGCCGTCTGCTGCGGTTCCTTAAATCGTGTTTCCCCCACTCACTTTCCCTCATTCATCTCTCAATTTTTTTCTCTCTCTTCTTCAAGCCCTAACCCCCAATTCTCACCTTCTTCCCCAAATTCTCCTTCCACCATTAACAACCTCCAATCCAAGCTGCTTCTATCTCCACAAAATCACTCCTCTCATCTTCCCCTACTAATTACCCACCCTATCCTCTTCATTTTTCTTTCATTCCATCTCTCCCATCCATTCTCTTCCACCTTCCTTCAACCATTAAAGTGAGAGAAAAGCTCCCCTCCCATCATCCCCCATTAGAGTGAGTGTGAAATCCTCTACATTTTCCAAGCAACATGAGTTCGAGGAGGCGTCGCGGATCCGGCACCGGGCCACCACCACCACCACCACCACGGGACGAGACTTTTCCGGATGTCATCTTTTCGTCGCCAGAGCAGCGTGAACGATTTCAGCGCCTAAAAGGGCGCGAGGTGAGCCCTACCCACTTTCTTGATATTGAATTTCTGAATAAATTGGGTATTGCCTCTGAATTCAAGGATTTCATGAAAATAATAGGGATGGAATCTTTATTTTCTGTGCATGTTAATACATACCCTGTACTGGTCTATGGATTTTATAGTAGTCTTAAGGTTACCAAACCCCGAACTGGACCCGTCTCATTTGTATCCTTTCGACTGCTAAATCAGGATTTCCATCTCACTTTACCGGAATTTGCACGGGTACTTCGAGTCCAATGTGGTGGGGAGATTGGGCACCCCCCTAACTACCACCATCGTAGCACCTACTTTGCCATCACCGGTGATGGAAATGACTTCACCCTCCAACATTGCAAGGGCAAATACATCCACCAACCCATCTTTAAAATTTGGGTTCGCTTTATGTCACAAACACTATTTGGGAGGGTGGAAGGACAATTAATCCGGGGGGATGAACTGTACTTAATTGGAAGCTACATGCTTAAAGGGACGCCTGACCATTTTCAATATAACATCCCTCATCATGTTGCGCTCCAGATGGAGCGTATTGCTACCACTTACCCCAAGAGGAGAGCGGACGGTACCTTGACCTCTCGTGCCATTATGAATGGGGGGTTAGTGACTCTTTTTGCTAGGAAAATCCCCGGTTTTGACGAGTCTCGCTACCAGCCAGCCATAGGACCCACCCTCATGGATTATGCTTTCCTAGATCGTCTCCATTGGTTAGAGAGGGTGAGGGATAGATATCGATGGCGCATCAATGGGAGGCGCTCTATTGAGCTACCTAGTCCCTTAGCAAAAATCCGACTCGGGCGGCCCCATTACCACCTTCCCATTCTTGGGTTCCGACTTTCCCACCCCCATGCCCGAGATACCCTAGCGCACCTTTCACCGCCGCCCCCCTCATTCTGCTGGTATTGCCTCTACTTCTGATGCTCCCCCTCCCTCTATTCTGCTGTTCCTCCTCCTTCTTTTGATTTTCAGGAAATGATGAGCATGCTACAGCGGATGGAGTCTGGTATCGCTGCCAACTCTACCGCCATCCAGAGCATCGGTCAGCGGGTTGATGCCAACTCTCAGAACTCTCCGAGCCTTAGCCGCCGTGTTGATACATTGGCCAATGATCAACACCTAGCTCTGTATCCCCCGTACGATGACTACTGCAGATCGCATACAATTGCGAGAAACGATGCTCACCCATCCCAGGTACACTTGGAACCCGAGTTACGACCGGCCCGAGGGTCCAAGAGGTAGGGGTGGCGGAGGTGAGGATGATGGAGGTGAGGATGATGATGGTGAGGACATTTCCATGGATGACTGATATCCATGCTTTTCCTTTCCCTTGTTGCAATGCGGCCATTGCCAAGTTCAGCTTGGGGGAGGACTTCTGTAAGTATTAGTATTGTTTTTCTTTTTGTTTTTTTTTTTGTTTTTTTTAGGTTAGTTAAGTTAGTTTAATTGCTTTGAAAAAATGAAAAACCGCAAAAAAATGAAATATTGCTGAAAAAAACACAAAAATACAAGTTGAATTCGAATAGATTGATTGCTTCCCTGTGCCCCGAACTTTGCTTTGAAAAAAATGATTTAACTCATTCTCTGGATAGTTGGGCATTTGTGATTGGGATGTTGTGATGTGATCTATGATTGCCTTGATCTTGAGTAGATTTTGTTGATAAAGCGCCAATTTTAACTGCATGCTTGAATTGGTTAGATTGTGAGGATTCATTCTAGCCCTCGGATTTATCTCTATATCCGATCTATTCTTGTGTGTTAGTTCCTCGTAGCATTCTTATCTTGGTTTTGGCATTGTACTCGTTGAGTTCTGGTAACTTTAGACATGTGTTGTGATAGAGGCGTTCATTTGTTTAATTTTAAGCCTCAGAGTTGTTTAATGAATCAATTTTCCCCCCTAGCCCCGCTTAGCCTAATGACTTCTTTTTGAATCTATATTAAGCCACATTGCACACCTTGAGCCTTTACATTGACTATTGTCCCAAGCCTAGCTTGGGGGAGCATTTGTTGAGTTAATAGCATATTGTGTGGTTGATTCCGTAGGGTGGTTGGAAAATAATGATATGTTTGTACAAAGAAAAGAAAGAAAAAGAAAAATAAAGTGAAAAAAATGATAGTGAGAAAAATCTGAAAAATATCTATGATCTTCACTCGTTAACTTTCAAAAGTGTTGGAAATTATGTTGAAAATGACAATTATTGGTTGGTTCGTGAAATTTCAAGAGTTGGTTATTATCTTGGTTAAGTTGTTGATGCCATGGGAGTTGTTTCGACCACACCTAGTCCTACTAGTGTTTTATGCTCCCCTTTCTTGGCTTTTCCACCACATTCCCTAAATAATTTCCGTACCTTTACCCGAGCCCCATTACAACCCTAAGAAAGACCTTTTGAGCACATGTTTGATTGTTTATTGGAATAATACTGAGTCAATATGCCAAAGTTGAAGATTGAATTTGTTATTTGAGTCGACCTGATTAGGATGAGCGATATTGTACCTTTCTAAACACATGAGAGTGTGAGTGGGAAGGGCTATTATGGTAGGGTTGGTGAGCGATCGGGTACATATTTTGCCTGCCACAAAATTGAGAGTAGTGACACCTCGGTGAGCACCTTTTCAAGATTTGCATGATGTGTAGGGCAGCTGCATTCGATGGTTTACTTAAGTGATTGGTAGTCAGGTGATCTGAGCAACTGAACTTGAATTTTGCTTGCTTGAGCGATTTTGAGTTGGAAATAATTGAGTTTAAACTTTCCTATCTGAGGGGTGAAGCAATCCTATTCTTATTCATGTTGTGCTTTGCTTGAGGACAAGCAAAGGTTTAGCTTGGGGGAGTTTGATGTTATGGTTTTATATAGTGTTTTTCCCCCTATATTTGAGCTAAAATGTGTATCAATGGTGCTCTTAGGAGCCATTGCTAACTTTCTCCATCTAGTTGTGGTTTTCTGTTCTGTGTCTGATTGCAGGTTTTAGGGAGTTATCTCCCTATTTTCTACTATTATTTGACCATTACACTGGACTGGAGAGGTTCTATGCGGAGTTTCAAAGTCCCGAGGATACTTCCCGGGATCCTTTAGCAAAGAAGAATTGAAGACTTGGCATTTAGAGCCAAGAATGAAGAACCAGACCTGAGCCCGATCAGATCGGGCAAGACACGCCCGATCGGGCGCTGGCAAGGGTGTTACCAGTTGATGTTGCGGGCTCGATCGGGCGACGTCGCCCGTTCGTTAGTTCTTTGTCAAGCCCGATCGGGCGGTTCGGCCCGATTCAGTCGGGCGTGCTTGAGCGTTATTATGGCGTGGATTCTCAGAGTTGATGGTCCGCCCGATTGCATCTGGCGTGTCGGCCCGATTGAATCGGGCGAGGCCTAGTTTTGGATCTCTGCTGCTTTCAGCCCGATTTGATCAGGCTGACTTGGCCCGATCGGGCTTCTCTTCCGCGCACTCATTTAATGAGTTTTGGGCTACTTAGTATAAATAGGAAAATTAGAGAATCTTGGATTCATCTTGTTTTTTAGTCCTCATTCTCTCAAGAACCCTAGTTTTTATTTACTTTTCATTGTAATTCAAGATCAAACCTTTGGATTATTCGCAAGTTCAATATAGTTCTTTAATTTGGTAATCTTCTTCCTTGTTTTCTCCATTATTGTTTGCTTCCTCTATTATTGATTAGAGTAATTTCTTCGTTATTTGCAATAGTTCAAAGTATGGATTTTTATATGGAACTTGTTATTGGATTCTCAAACATGAGTGAGTAGTTTTATTTCTAGGATTGTGGGGATCTATGTATGCAATGAGGGATTAATAGATTAATATAATTATCTTTTATTTCAATTGTTTCCTGTGATTGAATCGTTCATGCTAGATTTATGAATTAGGCCTGATTTGTATTTCTATTATCGCAATATTGAATCTACTTCGAGAGGAGAGATTTCGTATAGGCTTTCAATCATTAGGCATAGTGATCCTTGACCATGCGAGAGCGGCTAGGTGATCTTTGAGGGAGGTAATGTTCGAGAGAAATTACATGTGCCCTAGATAAATTGACTTATTGGGTAGTTATTATTCGTCTCTGATTTCCCGAATTGTATGCATAGTGATCCATAGTCCTAGTTCTTTATTAATTGATTCTTACCTTCATATTTAGTTCTATCATTTGTCTATTAGTTTAGTCACACACCCATTTTCAACTGATTTAGTTAGTATAATATTAGAATTCAGATACAATAATATAACTTTCTCCCTGTGGATTCAATCCTGACTTCCCTGACGACGTGTTAGTGGACCTTAGGTTATTTTTGATAAGGTGATACGACTTTAGCCTGTCACGAAGCTTGTGGGGCTCTAAATCATTGCTTCTGGAGGGTCTTAGATGGAGGATAGGAGATGGAAGAAATATTAAAGTGTGGGAAGAGTTATGCCTTACTTCAAAAGAGTCGGTTTTGGAGCCTCGTTCAGTGAGTATGGCGAGTGATATCCACCTGGTGGCAGATTGCATTGATCATAGTTGTAGGGAGTGGGATGTTGAGGTGGTGAAAAGATGTTTTCAGGAAGAGGATTGCAAATTAATCTTACAAACCATTATCTTTATTCCCTATAAGTGATAAAAGGTATTGGAGTCCCACAAAAGATGGTGTCTATACTGTTAAATCAGGCAACTGGGTTGGGATGTTGGGTAAGCAAGTGGCGGAAGCAAATGATGGTGCCGATCTTTGGCGGATTGTATGGAAATTGAGAGGTCTACCCAAGCTCTCTCATTTCATTTGGCAGGCGTGTAAAGGGGGAATGGCTGTTAAAGAGGTTCTGTTTCACCGCCATATAGCCTAGGATGAATTATGCGTATGTTGTGGGATTGAGGTGGAATCAATCAATCATGTCTTGTTGGATTGTGAAGTCGTGAAACCAGCATGGGGTGTATCCCAGTTTGCTGCCATTATCGATGTTGCACCCGATGCGCCTTTTGCCTCCAAAATATTGTGGTGGTGAGCCAAGTAAGTCGTAATGAGCTAAAGGAAATGTTGACTATTGCGTGGGCTATGTGGTTATGTCGAAATAAATTTGTGTATGCCCAGGAATCACTAAATGTGCAAGTCATGGCTGCCAAGTTTTTGCAACTCGTGAAAGACTACTCCACCTATGCACAATAGGTATTTGCGCCATTAACAGACAACAATGCACATCAGTTATCCGTGTCTCATTGGATTCGACCATCTCAAGGAGTTATGAAGATTAATGTGGATGCTCATGTAATTAATGGTGTGGTTATTAGGCTGGGGGTTGTCATTATGAATGAGGATGGTAAGATCATGCTGACTGCCACGAGAAGAATGGAGATCGCCTGGGACGTGGCAATGGCTAAAGCTGCAGCGACACGCTTCAGTTTGTAGGTGGCTAGAAGATCGGCTTTCGATAATGTGTGGATTGAGAGTGATGCTCTTAATGTGGTGAAGGTTGTTAACGATGCCTCTTTGGGTTTCTCCCCCATTTTTCTTATTTATGATGATATTAGCAAGTTGTCTAAGTTGTTTAATAGATTTACTTTTTCTCATGCAAGGAGGGTTGGAAATACGGTAGCCCATTTGGTGGCAAGATGGGATACTAAGGGTAGTGTTGAGCTTGTTTGTATGGATCAGATCCCCCAAAGTATTATTACTTTGGCGGATCTTGATTTGCATTAATATATTGGCCTAACTTTCCACTCAAAAAAAAAAAATTATATTATCTTGTTTAGAATTTGAGATTAGACGAGTGGAAAAAAGAAAGAGTAATGCATATTAGTTAGGCTTCTTTATTTATATCATTTTATTGATTGATTCTGATTTTGTCGATCTTCTTCAAACTAGAAACATAATTATGAAAGTTAGGAAAAAATAATTTCTAGTTTTTCATCGTCAATTTCCAAAATAAACATGATTGGAGTAAATTCGACTAATTTGAATTTATACCAATAGGCGAAAATGTCAATGATAATTAACCAATTTGCAATTACTCCCTCCGTCCCATAACATAGTGCTTGTTTCCTTTTTATACGGTCTCCAAGATATATCTTTGACCTTCAATATATTCAATTATGTAATAATAAAAAATATAAAAAGTTGATATTATGTAAGTACACATTGAGGCAAACCTAACAAGATCCTACATGAGTATTTTTTTATATATATTAATGAGAATATTGGGTCAAAGATTTTGAAGTTTGATATCGAGAAAGAAACAAGCACTATATTATGGGACGGATGGAGTAGTAATTTTCCTTTCTTTTAAAATTGTACAGATATTCATAATGCACATCTTTAAACTTAAACATCTTTCATTATGTATTAGTAAAAATTATAACGATTGAATAATAATAAAGTACTAATTGAGACACATTAAACAAGAATCCACATGACTATATTTTTTCTTATAAATTGGAAAAAAAAGAGAAAGATTCTCTCTAAGTATGGATAGTGTCAAGATTTCAAGTGAGAAAGATAAAAAAAAAACAGCGGAAGTATTGATCATCAATATTCAATACACTGTTTAAGATTTAGAGTTAGAAAAAAGCGAAGATAACATTATTATAAAATTAGAAACCTATAGTATGAGAGTCTAGAGAGAGAAACTCCCGCCTATCTCTAGGTTTTGATTGTTTTTCGTTTTCTTCATCTTTGACATCTTTGTTCCTCAGCTAGTCTGAAGCTATGGCAAAAGGAGTAAAGAAAGGAAAGGGTGGAGTGAAGCAATCTCAGAATAAGAAGAAGAGCTCTGCTAATCAGAAGGGGAAGATGATGAAAAAACCACAATCTGGCGATGCCAAAAAGACTAGAGACATTAACGAAATGCAGGAGGTGCCAGCATTGAGTTGGACCACTGATGAGGAAGAGGATGCAGCATCCATGGCGTCGATTGATCACGCTATTTCGCAACAAGATAATGATGCATTTACTGCTGCTCATAGTAAGCGGGCGAGGTGGATTGAATCGATTAGAACCTCGGCGAGACAAGTTGTGAATCCGGTTACTCATTCTCCGTTTTTGATGCAACAGTTGGCGAGTAATTCAGGTATGTCTGAATCTAATGCTTCATGGAGACACTCTTTATTTCATCATTTAAGTGAGGAGGGATTAGATTTGTCTAAGCAATTTATTTCACCCGAGAAGAATGTTGTGGAAATTACTCTAGAAGATGTTAAATCGGAAATTGAATATTGGGATTCTTTGGTAATCTGTCACATTTTGGGGGTTAAACCTCCATTTAGGGTGATAGATGGATTTATTCATAGAATCTGGAGACAATTTGGTGTGCCTAAGGTTGCGATGATGGATAATGGGATTTTTATGGTGCGGTTTAGATCGAAGGATGAGAAGGAAAGAGCTGTAGCTGCAGGTCCTATATTCTATGATAGGAAACCTGTAATTGTTAAAAATTGGCTTCCTGATCTGGACTTATGTGCTGAGGATATTAAGATTATTGCTACATGGATTAAGTTTCTAGGCTTACCTCTGAAATATTGGCGACAATCTGCTTTGCATAAACTAGCAGGTCTTGTTGGGACTCTAATCAGATCTGATAAAGCTACTGCTCAAAAAGATATTCTAGCTTATGCTAGAATATTGGTGGAGGTGACTATTGACCAGGAGTTTCCTGAGGAGATAAAGTTTGTTAATGAGAAAGGAGTTTTGCAAAGACAGCAAGTGCAATATGAATGTAAACCAATAACTTGTACTGATTGCAAGGGTGTTGGTCATACAATGGAGGAATGCGGGAAGAAGATATTTGAAGTGGCAAAAAGGAAGATACAACCAACAAAGATATGGGTAGCTAAGACAACTCAGAAGGTGCATGGTTAATCCAGCTACAACTCATTTTGTAGAGCTGGCACATAATGGTGGTCAGGATGTGGCCAATACTGGTGGGCAAGTCTTGGCTAAAAATGGTCCTGATTTGCCTACAATCCTGGAAGCGGGCGGGGAAGAGGAAATAGGTGAGATTGATAATGGAGGATAAGGAGATGATGCAAGGAAGGAAGGAAGCATTGGGGCCATAGACAATATCAGAATGGTATAAAGGAGGATTGTAGTTGTTGAGACTATTTACAGTACCAAACAGCAACAAGTGCAGCAAAAGGAGAGTCTAGAAAAAGAGCAGGACACAGGTGGGGGAAATAATCTTTTTCTTAATGGATAGCATTGGTTTCTGGAATGTGAGGGGATTGAATAGCCCTCACAAACATGGAGATCTTCGGTGGATGTTAAACCAACACTGCTTGGGTCTTTTTGGGTTGCTGGAGACTAGAGTTAAACCAATTAATTTTCATAAAGTGTATCCTAGAGTGTATGATAACTGAAGTGTGCTAACTAATTACTACACATAAAGGAGGTAGGATTTGGTTAATTTGGTTACCTGCTAAGTTTCATCTGAATGTGATTGAAGTTATTGACCAATATATTCACTGTGCTATTCATCATCGAGCTACTGATAAAAAGTTCCATTTCACCGTTGTGTATGGGGCTAATGAAGCTGGTGATAGAGTAAGATTATGGCAAGGGTTAAGTCAATTGAGAAACATTGTTCATGGTGCTTGGATTATTTGAGGTGATTTTAACAATTTTTTAAATTTAAATGAGAGGATAGGTTTTGTTGTCCCTCTTTCTGAAGTAGCTGAATTTAGGCAGTGCTTAAGAGATTGTCATTTGCACGATGCTGCTATGTCTGGTCCTTTCTTTACATGGTCAAATAAACAGGAAGGGGAGGATAGGGTTTGCTCTAAGATTGACAGAGTGTGTGTCAGTGATGAATGGGAAGAATTGTATAAGGATGCTGCTGTTTCATTTTACCTAGAGAGTATCTCTGATCATTGCCCGTGCATGATTAAGTTGGATGCTAATGGTGTTAGTAAGCCTAAACCGTTTCGCTTCTTCAACATGTGGAGCTTAGCTGATGAGTTTGATACATTGTTCAGGAAGGATGGAATAAGGAGGTGCAAGGTGTGACGATGTTCAGAGTGGTTACTAAGTTAAAGGGGTTGAAAAATGAGTTGAAAAAATTGAACAGAACAAGATTCTCAAATCTGGAACAAGGAGCGGATGAAGCTATGCTTAAGCTTAGAGATAATCAAACTCAAATTCACCAGGACCCTGGTAACGTTGTGCTTCACAGGGAGGAGCTGATTGCTAGAGAGGATTATGTTGCCAAAAATAAAGCTAGATTAAGTTTCTTGAAACAGAAAGTCAAGCAAAATTGGCTGCAAGGTGGTGATGCATGTAATACCCCCTAATTTTCACTCTTTATTTTTGGTGTTTGTTTACATTCAAATGATATTTTTTCGTAAAAATAAATAATTTATTATTTAGATTATTTTGGAACGTGTTGTGAAAATGTGTATATATATTTATATGTTGTGATATATTTATATATATATTTATTTTAAGTTGTTAGTTATTTATTTTAAAGGTTATATTAATTTCGTTATTTGTTTAGGCGTTTAGGATGCTGTTTTGTCGCGTAGCGTTTTTGTAACGTTGTTGGACCGACTTGGGTGATGAAATGTTGCATCGCATGTGGCGTGCTAATGTGTTTATTATATTTATATTTATATTATAATTTATTGGAATTATTTTCATTATTAAGTATTTTCAAAGTTTAGGCGCGATTTAGGAAGTTATCGATTTTTCGTGTGGCGAACTTTTGAAGCATGGATCATTGTTGACTTGGGCCAAAATTTTTGTTTGGTTGTGGGCTTGGACAGCCGGCCAAGTGAAGGAGAAGGGAGCCTCCTCTTTTTTCTTTTCTTTTTATTTTTTTTTCCTTGTGACTCTTGGTAGTTTGTAACCCCATAACCCCCCTAATCAATTCTCCTAAACCCTTCATTTTTCCTTGCCATAAAATTCTGATTTTTATTAAAAGAGGTTCAGCATCATTTGCATTTAACCCTCACCGTTTTTCAAGAAAAGAAAGAGAGAAAAGGAAGAGGAAAAGAATAGGAAGTTTCAACCCGGTTTTTCCTGTCACACCTTCACGAAAATAACCGTAGCCGGAGATCTAACCGTTGGATCGTCTTCAAATTTGGACACAACGTTTATACCATCTTTTTCTACACTCTGCCGGAGCGATTTAGAATCGGAGTTTTGGATCACCAGGAATCATGGTCGGAACAGAGCAGTGTGAAATGAGATTTTTCAACGTTCAAGAAGAAAATGCCTAGTGACTTGTGGCTACAATTCTTGTTCATTGTGCCTTGGGGTTAGAAGAGGAATTGGATTGTATGTGTAGCTCTTAACTTTCTCTTTAGACTCAGCTCTCCTCCCGACGATCCAGGTAACTAGTAGTTATCTTAGAACCATAGTGATTAGGGTATTATTCGGTATTAGATTATTATGCTAGGAATTATTTAAAATACTTTTGGAATGAAATTATTGACGAAATTTGACATGAATATACTTGATACATGCTGTGTGAGTACTGTAAAGGGAAAAATAATTTTCATATGATTTTTGGTATTTATTTGATTTAATTGGTGTTTTCTGCGTTTTTGGCTAAATTGCATAATAATTATTAAACGGATTTTAAAATTGCTGAAATTATTTTTCTTAGATCATGTTATATGTGTAGTATGTATTCCATGCCTTAGAATAATTTTTGCCTACTGTGTACTGGTTTATTTAATTGATATATCTGTTTTTGCAATTTCGTTTCTGTCAGTATATAAATCATGAAAATTATTTCTGGAGGCCGAAAAATTATAAATAAAAACTGTTCCATGTCAGTAGAGCCATTAGGGTCGTATGATAATTTTTGTGTGATTTTTCTGCTTGACTTAATAGTTTAATAATTATTATGGTGTTTTTTTTGTGAAATTGAGGATACCCTTTTAAATTATTTGAGGGTTTGTAAATCAATAATTCATAATTTAATATATTCTGGGTTGCTGATTTTCAGTAGTATACAGTATGTATCATTGGGTAACCACATGTTTATGTTTGATTTATGAAAGAAAATGATTAATTGTTACTACTAGAGGTGTCAAAAACTGGGCCGACCCACGGGTGAACCCGCATCCGACCCAGACCCAACCTGTTCCGAGCCGAGAGTGGTCGGGTGGAAAGCCGACCCATTCCGACCCAGCGTCCACCCGTGCCCAGTTCAACCCGTGGAATTGGTAACCCAACCTGAACTGGGCCGACCCGTGGGACCCGTGGCCGGTGCACCCGTGAACAATGACCCGCACCCAACCTCGTTTCCGACCCAAAACTAACCCGCACCCAACTTCACCCAAAGAATGACCCGCTTAAACCCACCCTGCTATCACCCATTCCAGTTGTGACCCAACCCAGTTGGCAACCGACCCAGTTGTGACCCAACCTAGTTATTACCAACCAAGTTATCACCCGACCCAGTTACCACCCGACCCAACTGCACCCGACCCAAAAGCATTCCGACCCAATACAACCCAACCCAGTTATCACTCAACCCAGTTACCAACCCGACCCAATTACCACCCGACCCAAATGCACCCGACCCAAAAACATTCCGACCCAATACAACCCGACCTAATACAACCCGACCCAAAACCATTCCGACCCAGTTTTCTTCCTCTCATCACAATTATGTAATATGTATGAGTAGTAACTAGTAACTAGTAAGTTATAATCAGCTATTAAAAAAAAAAGAACAATGTTATGGGAAACAAAAAAGAGTAAAGCTATATATTATAAGCCTCATAGGCCATAGTCCAAACAAATAGTTCCTTTGTCCCTTCATCCTCTTGTTTCTCCCAAAATAGCCTCGCAGGCTTGCAACCATTGCCTCACATTACGATCATTTTGTATTTGAAGGTGCATTGTTAAATTATTCTTAGATGAAGCCATGAAGGTGCATAGTTAAATAGTTGAGCTGAAAAGTATATTGAATTTGAAGGGATATTGGAGAGAATAAGACAAGTAAATTAGGAAAAATAGAAAACTCTTATATTCATATAATAGTATAATGTTTACAAGATAAAGTACACTTACAAATGAATAATGTACATATGAAAATGATTAAGTTTAAACTCTAAAGTAAAAAAATTACAAAATGACCACCAACAACGAAGAACATCGGAAATCAACCAGCGGCGAAGCAGAAATGACAACCACCAAGCAAAGAAGATTAGAGCCAACAAAGAAGCAGCAGAAGATTAGAGCACCGCAATAAGCAATGACCACCACCACCACCATAAAGAAGAAGAATGCACCAAAGAAGAACAAGCCAACAACAAAGAAGAAGAATGGCCAACAGAAGGTAGCAAAACCCCCAAAAAAACTCCTAAAGAAAACCATATAGCAATAGCAGTCAATTCTAAACAAGTAAATATTACAAAGATAAGAAAATTTAATTTACTTTTAAAAGAACTCCCAAAGAAAACCAAATAGCAATAGCAGTTTATAAGTATCAAATTAACAAGTAAATATTGCAAAGATAGGAAAATTTAATTCACTTTTAAAATCAATAATGGCTCTCAGGTACACAAGTTGACCTCATCATCGAGCACTCGACTCTAATTAACAACACAAACTTCACAACACAAGAAAGCCAAAGAAAAGTGACACGAGCATCCACAATTCTTTGTCTTTTAAATAATACCAAACCAATTTTACCAATCAAGTGCATATCATGTCCAATAAGACAAAAGAAAAGTAGCTCCACATCGTGACACTTAGGGCAAAACATGTTTGTAAAGTAAAATGTAGCCAAAAAGAGTCGCAAGCAAGTCAACAATCAATGATCTTTGCGCAAGGTACAATTCTGTTTAGGGTTAGGGTTAGGGTTTGGGTCTAGGATTTGGGTCTAGGGTTTGGGTTTGGGTCTAGGGTTAGGGTTTTCGCCTAGGGTTAGGGAAACCCACAACACAACAACCCCGCCACAGAACACGACAAACCCACCCCAGAACACATGCAAACCCAACCCCAAACACAAGCAAACCCCAAACACAAACAAACCCCAGCACACAACCAACCCACAAACACAAACCCAGAACACAACCATCAAACATTTTCAATAGGCCACAACACAAGACCAAAACAATAAACATCGTGCAACCACCATCAAAGAACCACCAAAGATCAAACAACAACAAGAAGACATATTAAGGAATTGAATCATAATCAATATCGGTAGGCTCGGTCTCTTTAACAACTTCAAGAGACTCCTCATCCTCAATCTTAGAATAACCAAAGATCCAATTTTGGCAAGTAACAAGAGCCTCAACATTTTTGGGCAAAGAAACGCGTGCGATACTTTGTTAAAATTCTGCCCCCCATACTAAATGAAGACTCGGAGGCCACAGATGTAATGGGGATAGCCAACACATCTCTAGCCATCCGAGACAAAATAGGATAAACTCCCACATGCATTTTCCAATAGGCCAAAACATCAAAATGGTCATCTTGGTCAGCGGGAGCATGAGGGGCACTGAAATATGATTCCATATCATTTTCAATACCCCTACAAGCAAAGAACATTGGCACCAAAACTCTAAAAAGCAAGAAACAAAATAGTATCACAAAACTATTAACAATCACAAACCGTAAAGTAATCATGAATCAATCAAATGTTACACATAGTAGCCAACCTTTCCAAGGCCGGCCTTCTTAAAAGGACGGGCAATCGACCTTGCAAAACTTGTAGTGGACGAATCGGAACCCGTAGTCATAGAAGATGTAGTGCAAGAGGGTTGGAGTTGACTCAATTGTAAGTGAGAATAAACAGTAGCATAGTGCGTATACAACTCAGTAAAGGCATCAACCGCCTCTTTAACCTTACCATCAAGATGTTGGGGCAAATAAACAGTAGCATACAACTCATGAACAAAGTTTTTTTTGTAACGAGGATCAAACATGATAGCAATAGTAAGAATCAAAGAATAATTTTCCCAATACTTGTTAAATTTTTCATACATAGGAGCAGCCATAAGACGAATAGAATCAGTTGGGTTTTCTTTAGCATAAAACAGAAGACTTTCAATCAAAACAATGTTCTCAACATATAGGTTGGCAAGTGGGGTAATCGTAACCAGAAAAAAGACAAGTAATATCATAAAAAGGTTCAAGAAAATCACAAACATTTTGGACAGTTTCCCATTCAGAATCAGTTAGAGAAACATCTAAACCATGCTCTAGTAAACAATATCTATCTACAGCCTCCCTAGCTTCTAAACACCTACGGAGCATAAGAAAGGTAGAATTCCAACGAGTACGAACATCACCAATCAATGAACCAGAAAAACCAGTATTCACATACTTCACACATTCATCAAACCTCTCTTTCCTAATGTTTGAAAAAGAAACATATGTAACAACTTGTTGCAACTGCAAAACAGTTTTATCCATAAACTTAAAACCAGCTTGGACAATCAGATTTAATATATGGGCAGAACATCTTACATGAAAAAACTTACCAAAACAAGGCAACAAATTAGTTCTATTCAAGTCCCTAACCATCTCTTGAATCATAACATCATTGGCAGTAGCATTATCACAAGTCAAAGAAAACACTTTATCTCTAATATTCCACTCATCAAACAAATCAAGAGTAAACTTACCCAACTCCTTACCGGTGTGGGACCCAGGAAAAATGTCTAAATACAAGAATTTTAGAACGCAAAGACCCAAGAGTTATCAACATAATGAGCAGTCAAAACACTAAAACTAACATTATTAAGTGCAGACCACAAATCACAAGTACAACACACTTTTCCTCCTAAGTTACCTATAGTTGTCTTTAATTGAGCTTTAAGAGAAGCAAACTGATTAGTGCAATGCTTAAGCATAGTATTCCTAGATATATGCTTCACATTAGGATTCAAGTAAGAAAGCAATTCTCTATGCTTAGTATGCTCAACAATCAATAGTGGATATGCATGACACATAATAGCTTCAAAGAAACATACGACGTAAAGTTTTTTGATCATAATGCCCCCAGCCGAGCAAACTTTTACTTTTAAGTAAGCTTCACACTTCTCTAAATGTTTATTTTGGTTATTAGTACCTTGGGTTCCCTCAGCACAATAAGTCTTAGCATTACAATGCTTACATGTAGAAAATATCTTACCATCTTCCTTCTTAAACAAGGTAAAGTGCTGCCAAACTTTGGCTGTACGCCTCCCAAACAGGAGGGGATCATGGGTTTGGGGAGAAATGGTTTCCTCCTCAACAGAAAGGGAATTGGACCCAATAATGGAGTCCAATGTCAAGTGATCAACTGAAAAATAAATTCACACATTTAAAGTTTAAACAAGGCATAGTCTAGACAAGTCAGGTCAAGGTCAAGTAACAGGTCCTCAAGCCTTGAAACCAAAGAGTAAGATTGAAACAGGGTAGGCTCCACAATTTCAGTCAACTACCAAGGTTTAGCATATAGGTTTGATCAGAAGACAATATATAGACATCTGCAATGAAAAGGGCATGAGCTGTCGCGATAAGATGCCAGGACCAATCAATCAAAGATGAATAGAACAAAATTTTGAATAAAAAACACATGATGTTTCATTCGATCCTTTGTAATTAGTTAAGGCAAGCATAACTCTTGAAGTAGAAACTGCGTAAGATTATAGATCTACAAGCACAAACAATAATATAAAAATGTCACAACAGCTATCATATAAATACACAAACACTAAATCCTCATACAAACTTAAAAAGTAAGAAATCCAAAAAAAAAAAAAAAAAGACAAAATCAAGCAGCATCGACTCAAGAGACTAAACAGAGCAGTAAATGTGGTTTCGCAGTAGCAGCCACCAGCATGTTGTGGCAGTAGCAAGAGCACACAAACAACAACCAGAGACTTAACAGGGCAGCTGATGAAGAAAAACATGCGCTGCAATAATAGAGAGAAAATGATAACATATTTATGACACACAATAAGCACCTAAAAACAGCACCATTAGACAACAATTCTAAGCGTAAATCATACGTCTATATCAGTTACAAAAGTTCGAGTAATACTTTATGTTGGGAGAAAAGATATGGGTTAACACAAGTCAATACTAAAAGGGAACAAAAAAGGCATGAACCATAATACGTCCTCAGTAACCATAAGCCTAATAGGAGGTCATTCCAAGTACATATGTCGAGATGACAAAAAACAGTAACATGTCATCACAAACATCAAACATGAAACCATTATTAAAGTTTAAACATCAAACATGAAACCATTATTAAAGTTTAAACATCAAACATGACAAAAAAAAAAACAGTATTAAGATCGAAAAATAAATGAAATCACAAACATGTCATCACAAACATGTAACATAAATTATAAATGACAAAAAATCAGAAAATACGAACCCAAAAAACACGAACCCTAAACAAATCAAACCCTAACAAAAAGGCAGACCTAGATACTTAAATTGTTAAACATCAACGAGAAATCACAAACATGTAATATAAATGAATTCACAAACATCAAACATGACAAAAAAAAAACAGTATTAAGATCGAAAAATAAATGAAATCACAAACATGTCATCACAAACATGTAACATAAATTATAAATGACAAAAAATCAGAAACAGAAATCACAAACATCAAACATGTAAAGTTGTAAACAAGTCAGAAACCCTAAATAATTCAAGTTAAGAATTTAATATACAATTATACATGACAAATAATAACGAACATAGTAGATCTCACATATGACAAAAAATAAGATACAAATAAAAAATCAGTATTAAGATTGAAAAATAAACTTGACATTCCTAAAAAATTCTAGATCTCACATATGACAAAAAAAAAAGTAAAAAAAAAAATCAAAAAATACATGATATTCCAGTAGATCTGCAAACTAGACCAGCACATAATCCCACATTCACATGCAAGCAGATCTTCCTAATTCTAAAAAAAAAAGGAATTCTAGAACTCTAGAAGTGTAGAACACTTACCTGGTGGTTGCGACATACTGTTTTTAAATATTAAATTTGCTTTTTTTTTTTTGCTTCTTTTTGCTTCTTTTTTCTTCTTTTTTGCTTCTTCTTTGCTTCTTCTTTTCCGACGATCACCGTGTTTTTCCGACGATCTTCACTTCTTGACCAAAAGTCCAAAACCCAGAAAATTAACCAAGAGAACACAAACCCGTAAACCGTATTTAAGAGAAATGAGAAATTTGAAAGATAAATATGAAAGAAGCGAAGAAAATAAGATAGAGAGAGAGAGAGAGAGAAAAATGAGAGAGTAATAGAGAATTAGAGATTGATAAAAAAAAAATCTGGAAGAAGCGAATAATTTTGAGGGTTTTTTTTTAGGGTTTGGAAGGGAGAGGAATAGAGGATGAGAGTGAGAGGGAATGCCGGATCGGATGAGAGAGAAAATGAGGTGAAGAAATGAGGCGTGTGAGGTTAAAAAATAGGTTTATATACTAGGGATTAGGGTGGAGGTTTAGGGTTAGATTTCTGATTCATTCTCAACCGTTGGATTTAATCATTGAGTGGCTAAGATTCATTTTAGTGAGTTAATTTTAGATTTTTAGATTTCTGATTTTAGAGATTAAAGAAATGAAGGGTCAAGGGCTCAGATTTAATATTAGCTAATCAATGGTCTCAAACCAAGATCCTTTACATATTTTTTTGACCAATGAACATCAAGAGTGACCAAGCACATGGATTTCAAAATCTCAATGGTTGGATTTACTCTTTCTCAAATCAAATGGTTAAGGTTAAGTCTTAAGAGTTGTTAAGACAAGACACAAGTAATGCTTTTTTCTAGTTTTTATATTTATAATTCTACATTTTTTAATACCAATTGTAATTATAGTATTGATTTGTAAATTTGTTTAGTAATTAACTAATTACTAATTAGTAATATTATAAATTAATAAATATTACAAACTTTAGAAGTTTCATACTTTAATTACTATTTTTAATTATAAACAAGATGATTCATGTAAAAATTATTATGAATGAATAATGATGTATTGATGACTTGATGTGAATGTGAATTGTGAAACAGTGAAAGTAGAAACTGCTAACTGTTAAGTATGAAATATGAATGTATGATTATTTAATTAATGAAATAGAAGGATTCCTAATTTCCTAGTATGACTTTTGATTAAGATCCACAACGATACGTATGATTAAGTTGCTATACGACGATACGTATAGCAACTTAGTATCTTACTGTCTTTTAAGATCCAAAACTGAAACATCAACGATGAAAGTCGATCAATCTATTCTAAATTTCTAATGATGCTTTGATTATTGTTAAAACCGTGTAATAACATCGATGATCAATCTAATGATCATTTGATGGTTTTGACTTTTGATTAATGTCGAAGACAATCAATCTTATGATCATTTGATTAATTAATTTATGTCAAGATTGTGAACCTTAACTTAACGAAATTCGATTATGTTCATCCTCTACTAATATAGTGTATGATTATGTATCATCTTCATATGACATATTGACATATTCGATTAAGTGATTAACGTTGATCATTGTTACTTCACTACTTGTTGAGTTGTTCCATGAACGATGAAAGTCTAACTCTTTTTGTTGCTATATAGTGACTCATTCAGACTTGAGAGTGTGTAAGTCACTAACTAACAAAATGTTTAAGTTTAATAGTTTATTGACTCTAACACTATAAGTCTATAATCAATAATCAGTATGGACTATGGAGTATGGACTTATGCCTTAAGCCCTTAACAACTTAAATGCTTAACCCTTATGGTTGTTATTGTTACTTGTTAGATGTTAGATTGTTCGTTGTTATTTGTTACTTTAATACTTATGCAATCATGAATAAGAATAAGTGAATAACCGATACTTAGGCAATATGCCAATAGCCAATGCCCAATGGTGAATGGCCCAATAATATAAGTATTAAGTGTATAACTTATAAGTCTTACTTTAGTAACTTTAAAAATTAGTAATATAAGTATCAAACTATTAACGATTCAATGTATTATTACAAAGTTCACAATGACTCAATCAAAATTCACAATATTAGTATAATTACTATAATATATCACTATAAACTGTATAAAGTATAATCTATATCACAATATCACATGTTATAAGTTTATAACGTATAAGTTATAACAATCTCGACCCAAACCAAATCAATACGCCGCCGGTTTGAGATTTCAGCTAATCCAAGAACCAAGTCCTACCGAGATCCGATTTATTCCGACCCAAGTCATTCCGAAAGCCGATTTATTCCGACCCAAGTCATTCCGATAGTCGATTACTTGAATACTCAATTAACTCCGAAAGTCAATTTATTCCAACCCAATTCATTCCGATATCGATTTCTTCCGACCCAAGTCATTCCGAAAGCCGAATTATTCCGACCCAAGTCATTCCGAAGCCAATTTATTCCGACCCAAGTTATTCCGATATCGATTTCTTCCGACCCAAGTAATCCGAAAGCCGATTTCTTCCGACCCAAGTCATTCTGAAAGCCGATTTCTTCCGACCCAAGTCATTTCGAAAGCCGATTACTTCCGACCCAAGTCATTCCGAAAGCCGATTTCTTCCGACCCAAGTCATTCCGAAAGCCGATTTAGGCCGACTTCACCTTATTCCATTCCGACCCAAATTCACCCAACCCGAATACCGGCCGACCCGGTCTAAGCCGACCCGGTTCCGACCCAGTTCCGAGATCCCCTCACCCAGTTGAACCCGACCCAAGTTCACCCGACCCACCCAGTTCCGAACCATGACACACTCTCACCCAGATTATTCCGACCCAAATCATTCCGACCCATCTTGGGTCAACCCAAACCCAGCCAGTGACCCAGATTGACACCACTAGTTACTACTCTGTTAATGAATATGATTTAGAGT
This sequence comes from Beta lomatogona, assembly GCA_947646795.1. Taxonomy (NCBI): domain Eukaryota; kingdom Viridiplantae; phylum Streptophyta; class Magnoliopsida; order Caryophyllales; family Amaranthaceae; genus Beta; species Beta lomatogona. Next base: position 570,208 of record CANSNZ010000536.1, on the reverse strand, counting down.
TAATTGGTGATGTATTCTTGATTGAATTGTGGTTGCTGTAAAAACCAGTATATTATCATTGATGATGTTTGGAGATGTTCAAGTGTTATTGTGAGAGATATTTGTTGAAAATTTCTAAGTGATTTATTTTGAGGAATTATGAAGAACTGTTTTGATGAACTATGGGTATAAGGCCGGGTGGCATCCCTTTTTGATGAATATTTTGATGAATGATACTTGGATTGTATGTATGATTCTATTTTGAGATAAGAATATCCGGTGGGATAGATGTAGTCCCTGGTGAAGAACATGCCAACCACCTGGTTTGCGAACTAGGGGTACACCTGGGTTAATTGTTGTCGTCCGAGAGGCCAGGGAGTTCTGCGTGTTCTACCCTGCATCGGGAGTTTGGCCATTCTTAGACACATGCAGTGGGGAACGTAAGCCCATAGACTGACATGGAGATTGCGATCTGACAAACCTTAGGAAGTGATTTGCGAATCACTGGCGTTCGGTTTCTAACTCAATAACTTGTTGTATTCTTGATTATTATTTTTGTATTCCAGAATTTATTCACTCTTTATATCTTGTTTACTTATTGTTGATAATCACTTGTTTTACCTACGAGCTTTATGATTTCTATGTGCATGCTATTGATGTATTGATTGCATGATTTTCCTTTCTTAATAATCTACTTCTGAATCGTGCTTTGATTGCTATTGTTCTGGGAGAACTACTAGTTACTCCCCACTGACTGTGGAATTATTTAATACATCCTTGCAGATAGAAATGAATGCTAGACTTGTGACTGCTTGGGCTAGCAGAGTGAGAGTTTGTAGTGAGAAGAAGCTTATGATATTGTTTTTGGTAGATGACATTTATGGGGACCTTAGACAGTTCTACTTTTGGATAGCTTTCAAGGACATTTAGCTTTATTTAAGTTTTATTGGAAGACTTGCACGTCTCATGGTTTTGGATTGATAATATGATACAATTTGGGATATTTCTTTTATTTTAGAATTATAAGGTTTACTCGGATATAAATTTTCTTTTGAAGCTATGAAACTTTGAGTTTGAGGAATTATCTTTAGTTATTGTTTTAGAGTAGCATAACCGTCCCGACGTTATTTCCGCTAACGTCATTTTAGTATTTCTTGATTAGATATTGTTTAGTATCTTAGTAATAGAAGGACGTGGTGTTACAATGCAAATACTGCATATTTTCACGCTTGTCTGAAGCAGTGGAGAACCTACAATCACATTTCCCGTTTGAAGAACATAGAGGGTAAGTGGGTTGAGAAACAAGAAGACTTGGAAGATGCTTTTCTCCAGTTTTACTAGAAGTTGCTGGGTACTACCCACAATGCCAGGAAAAAAGTGAGTAAAACTATCTTACAAGAAGGTGCTATGTTGGATGTAAATCATCATCAGATGTTGTGTATGGATTTCTCTAGTGAAGATGTTAAGCAAGCAATTTTTGACATTGATGATGACAAGTCCCCTGGTCCTTATGGATACACTAGTCATTTTTATAAGAAAGCATGGCACTATGTTGGTCAAGAAGTTACAGATGCAGTTCTGGAATTTTTTCAGAATGGTAGGCTCTTAAAACAGATAAATGCTACCACTTTGTGTTTAATCCCAAAGTGTGATCAACCTCTGGATGTTACACAGTTTCGTCCAATTGCCTGCTGTAACGTTCTCTACAAAATCATTTCTAAAATGATTTGTTCAAGACTAAAGAAGGTGTTATACCTATTCTTGTGAATCCTGTTCAAAGTGCTTTCATTGTTAATCGTGTTATTTTTCACAATATCTTCTTATGCTATGAGATTATGATGCGTTATAGGAGGAAGAATCAACCTCCAAAAAGTATTGTGAAGTGTGAAGGTTGATTTGAAGAAGGCATATGATTCCCTTAATTGGGACTTTGTTAGGGAATTGTTAATGGGTTTAAATTTCCCTGAAAAATTTGTGAATTGGATAATGATTTGTATTACTACTCCTACCTTTTCCTTGAGCTTTAATGGTGGCATATGTGGTTTCTTCTAGGGTAAGAAAGGACTTAGACAAGGAGATCCTATTTTCCCCCGATCTTTGTTCTTGCAATGGAGTATTTCACTAGCCTCATGCATAAAATGAGTAGAAGGAGAGAGTTCAACTTCCATTACAGATGTGCAATATTATCTTTGAATCATCTGATCTTTGCGTATGACTTGATGCTTTTTAGTAAAGGAGATACGCATTCTGTTGTGCTGATGAGAAGAGCCTTGAAAGCTTTTGCTGATACCTCAGGTCTTGAAGCTAGCCCACATAATTTTGCCATTTATTTTGGCAATGTACCTGAGCACACTCAGACCAAAATTCTCCAACTTACTGGATTATAGAAGGGTGAGTTTCCTTTCCGATATTTGGGGGTACCTATCACTGCTAAAAAGCTCTCTAACAGTGATTGTGATATGCTTGTTGATAAAATCTTGAAGAGGATAATGTGTTGGAGTTCCAGGCACTTATCATACGCTGCAAGAATGACTCTAGTAAACTCAGTATTGCTAAGTTTCCATTCATACTGGGCTCAAATTTTTATGTTACCTAAATATGTTCTGAGGAAGATTACACAAGTATGTAGAGCATATTTGTGGGAAGGGAGGGTTTTCCTGCACAAACCTCCCCCCGTTGCTTGGACTTTTGTTTGTATGCCTAAGAAAAATGGAGGATTAGGCATAAGGGACTTTATTACATGGAATGTTTTTTTTTTTTTAAACGTAAGAAAGAATATATTGCACACAAGAAACATTTTACAACCTAAGCAAACTAGCAAGGCTAAACCTTCTAGGAAGGACCAACCTGAACTAGCAGCTAAAACTTACAGGCTAACAGATTAGCCAAAAAAACTATACAACAAACTATAGACCTAAGAACCAGTTAAGGTCACTAGCCTTGATTTTCTTTCCATAAATCTGTACAATCCTATTTTTCACTGTGTATTTGAGATGAGTAACTACACTGTCAAGTTGAGGCTGTTTATCATTCCATAGCTTGTCATTTCCACACCTCCAAATACTGTAACAAACTGCAGCTACAGCAGCATACACTAATTTCTTTTGAAATTTTGATTTCTTGTAATTTCTTCTGATCCATGTCAGGAAGCTATATACATTCTGCATAGCCCTGTGGATGTCCAACCATTGAAGAATTGCTCGAAGGCATTGACTGCTGAAATTACATTCAAAGAACAGGTGAGAGTGAGTTTCTTCCTCTAATCCACATAAGCAGCAAGTATTAGTGTTTGCTACACCCCATTGAGCTAATCTTTGCCTTGTAGGCAGTCTCTGCTTCATAATCAACCACAAGTTAAATCTGTGCTTGGGAATAGATAACCTATTCCACACACAATCACTCCATTGCCACTGCTGAACCTCAGGACAGAAGCTGGTGTAACCCCTTTAATACTGTAATACTGGTCATTTGTCATCTGAGCATGATGTATCACTTTTTCTTTTACTTTGCAGATACATTTCCAGACCCAACTAGCCCCTTGAGAAGGCTTGTATGCTACCCAGTCCTGATTTTTAATGTATATAGAGTGAACCCACTTGACCCACAAGTTATCTTTCTTGTGAGCTATGGCCCAAACATGTCTCCCCACCTGCAGCCTAGGTTCCGGATATTAATGTTCCTAATGCCCAAACCTCCTATAGCTTTAGTAAGGCACACCTCATCCCAAGACACATACCACTGCCTTTTGACTATCCCAAGTCCCATGCCATAGGTAGTTCCTACAAACTGCATTGATTTGCTTCATGATAGATGTAGGGAGGATGAAAATCGGCACCCGGTAAACACGAGATAGACATAAGGACAAGCATTCACTAATTATAGTCTTCCACCTGTAGGAGAGATTCCTCTTGCTCCGCATTTTAATTCAGTAGCACATTTTCTCAACAAGCAACTCACACTCAGCCTTTTTCAAATTTTTTGAAGTGATTGGAACTCCCAAATACTTGAAAGGAAGAGTTCCAAGTCTGAACCCAGAAAGCTCAATTATTCTGGCTTGTTGTTCAGTATTCATACCGATCAAAAAAAATCTCCCGATTTTTCCTTACTTATCTGCGGGCCCTGTGGTTTCGGAGAAGAGTTTCAAACCACTAAGCAACATGGTAATTGAAGTAACGTCACCTCTGGAGAACAGTAGCAAGTCATCCGCAAAACACAGATGGTTTAACTGAAGACTCCTACATCTTGCATGGTGTTGAAACTCTTGCATAGTATTCACCTTTGTCAATATCCTTGATGCATATTCCATGCATAGAGTAAACAGAAGTGGGGAAAGAGGGTCTCCTTGCCTGAGCCCTCTCTTTGGAAGAACAAGATCACTAGGACAACCATTAATCATAAGTGCATAACTGGGAGTGGTAATACATACCATGATCATTTTAATAAAATGATCAGGAAATTGAAGATGATGCAGTATTTCATTAATGAATTCCCATTCAACAGTATCATATGCTTTCCTTATATCTAATTTCATCAAGCAACAGGCTTGTTTTTTACTAGGTCTATAAATTTTCACTAAGTCTTGACACAACAGCACATTATGAAGTATATTTCTTCCTGATATAAATGCCCCCTGTGTTTGGTTAATAACAGTAGGAAGAACTTTGTTCAATTTTTCACAAAGTAATTTAGTGATGCATTTATAGACTGTAGAACAACAGGATATAGGTCTGAATTCACTTACAGTGCTAGGCACCCTCACCTTTGGAATAAGAGTGAGTGTAGTAATGTTGAGCTCTTTTAACATTCTCCCTGAGGTGAAGAAGTCAAGTACAACATCTGCAACCTCATCACCCACTATCTCCCAGGCAGCCTTGAAGAAACCACTGTTATAGCCATCAATTCCAGATGCTTTATTCACTGGGATACTCCACATAATTCTTTTGACATCACCCTAGTGAAATCACACTGGTAGAGTATTACATAACTCGGGATCCAAAGACTGTCCATGCCCTATGATCTCGGGAGAGATAGAGAGTCTATTGCTCATACACTCCCCTAACAATCCTTGATAAAAAGTGATAAAAGCCTGAGCCACATCTTCTGGTGTCTCCACCCATCTACCTTCTTCATTCTGAATAGCATTAATTGCATTTCTCCGGTATCTTGCTTGAATGCTTCTGTAAAATAATTTGGAAGTTTCATCCCCCTCTTTTAACCAGTGAAGTTTAGCTTTTTGTTGCAAAGCCATATTGTACACTGCCCAAGCTTCCTGATACTTCTTCTGAGCTTCTTTTTCTCGATTTATCACATCCTCCTCCAAAGGCCTCAGATGCATATCATCCTGAACACTAATTAAATAAGCTTTAGTTGTGAGCATGGCAGCATGGATCTCATCTTGTCCTCTAGAGTCTAACTCTTTCGGAGCTTTTTTCGAAGCTTCGGTTTACTCGAACCTTGTACATCTTACATCCATCCACCAGAATATTCCATCCTGTATGCACAGTGGCGACAAAACCATTATTGAGACACCAATGATTGTAAAACCTGAAAGGTTTCCTTCCATGGTGAACTGGGAACGCTTTGATCACCATGGGACAATGATCAAAGTCTTCTTAAGGCATAATCAGGACCTCACTAGTAGGAAATAGCAAGGACCACTCCTCATTAGACATAAGCCTGTCTAATTTGGAGAAAATTCTATCCCCTCCTTCTTGCTTGTTGGTCCAAGTAAAGAACCTTCCAAACAGCCTTTCACCTCCTCTAACTTGCACATGTTCATACAATTCCTCATAGGGAAAATATCACGAGGCCTTACAGTCACACCCCCTACTCTTTCATCCAAATTTAGAAGACTATTAAAGTCTCCACCCACACAACAAGGTTCCTTACATTCAGCAGCAATAGAGATTAAGGATCTCCATAACACTTCGCTGCCAATTTCATCATTATATGCATATACAAATGTGCATAAAAAAGTTTTTTTACGCCTTAGAATACGATTCTACAAAGGCACCGCTTAAGCATTAGACATCAAAATATCCACCGTAAACACTTCAGAATCCAGGCTATTAAGATTCTACCATTGTAATGACTAACATGATTTGAGAAGATGCACCATTGAGGACAAAGATTAAGGTAACTCTCCCTAAGTTAGGAGCTTTTACCCTTGTTTCCAGGAGACTAAACAGCTGAATATTGTGAAGTTGAATAATCTTCCTCACTTTGATTTGCTTAGCAGTGCTATTCAGTCCCCTTACATTCCATATGAGGATGTTATCCATCCCTGTAGGGGCTCCCCCCCCCCACCGCTTTCACCCTTGTCTCTTCTCCTCCATTTTCACTTTGTACCTCCATAACCATGTCAAGTCCTTGGAAACTATTTGCAGTGCTGATTGGACCAGCACCTTCCTCAGGTTTAGTAGGACTACACTTCCTTCTTCCTACTTCCCTAAACCCCTCATGTTGAGAAACTTCATTATTAATAGCATTATTCACAACTGGTTCCTTAGTAGCTTCCTTAGTAGCTTGGGTTACTTTCCTAGGAGTCCATCTCTTTGCAGTGTTCTTCCTACATTGATCTCCCGTATGTCCATAACCCTTACAACAAATGCAGACTAAAGGCCTCCATTCATATTCAATTCTTTGTTCAACAACTACCCCCTTCTCATTTTCAAAGAAAACAGCATTAGGTAACTTTTGAGACAGTCCAATCTCCACCATGACTCTAGCAAACATTAATCTGTCCTTGTTTTTTGTGGCTTGATCCATTTTTACAAACCTCCCTACTAACCCAGAAATCTTACTTAGACTCTTCTCCCCCCAATACTTAATATCAAGATGAGGCATCTTAATCCAAATAGAAACTGTCTTAATAGGATCATGCAAGTTCATTTCATGATGCCACGCTTTAACAATAAATGGTTTTGAATCAAAGAACTGAGGATCAGATTCAAGCACATTATTTACATGGAATGTTGCTGCTATGGGAAAATATTTGTGGCAGGTGGCGAATAAAGAAGATCTCTTATGGATTAAATGGGTGCATCATGTGTATATTAAGGAGAGAGAGTGGTGGGAGTATGTTGCTCCTACTAATGCTAGCTGGGTTTGGTAAGGAATTTGTAGGGTGAAGGAGATATACAAGACAGGATATAACAATAGAAACCAGTGGCAGGGAGTGATAAAAAATACACCATTAGAGAGGGTTATAGATGGATCAAAGGGCACTTTGATAAGGTGGGATGGCACTATTGGGTTTGGAACTCAATGAATATCCCAAAACATGCGTTCATAGCATGGCTTGTTGTTGTGGGTAAAGTTATAACCAGAGATAGGCTTGCAAGAGCTGGTCTAATTGCCTTCTTTGTAACCAGGGGCAAGATTCTTGTGTGCATCTTTTCTTCAATTGTTTGTTCAGTAAGCAAGTAGTCAGGAAGATAATGGAATGGCTTAGCATTACAAGAAATGGGAATGACTCACTGTATACGAGTTGGAAGAGATGGGGAAGAAGATATGGAAGTAAAAAAATGCAGCAGGTATGTTACATTGCTTTGGCAGCTGTAGTGTATCATATTTGGATAGCTCGCAACCAATCTTTATGGGAGAATGCAGTTCCAAGGCCTGGTGATGTCATCAAGCAAATCCAGCAAGAGGTGTGCTGGCGAGTCAGATATAGCATAACTGATAAATGGTCAAGTGATGAGAAGTTGTGGGTGCAAAATCTAGAAACTGAGATTAAGAGAAACGATCGATGTATAGGTGATTTGTGATTCAGAGGAGTTTTGCTGTATAGGTGTTTTTGTGATGTGTCTTTTTTTTTTTTTTTTTTTGTAGTCTTAGGATGTATATGAACTGCTGGCTTTCACACACATTTTTGGTAATATATCATTTACATTATACCAAAAAAAAAAAATTAGAAACCTAACTGCTCTCATTGCCAATTATTTTGAAGTGCAATCTCATTTGAACTCATAAATAGGTCCAAATTCTCTTTTACATTCATGGGTGTTTTAAATTAATTATTATATTATTTTACATCTGATAGGAAGATTTATAACACTTCCAAGTTTTATTAGAAACCATGTTGAGCTTAAGGGATAGAATTTAGAGTAGTTGCAATTCTTGCAAATTGAATTGTATAATAATTCCTCCGAGAAGCTTATGTAATTGGCTACACGCTCTTAAAAAAGCAACTGATTTTTCAAGATATATCCTCTTGAAAATAGATAGTCTATGCACAATACAGTCGCTGGTAGATCCTCACCTAGGTGATTCCTCTATTAGTAGTATTATTAATGATTTCAAATGTTTAGCTCTATCTCTAGATTGTGTAACTTGTACTGAGGTTAGTAGGGTAGAAGTCTCTCAAGCTCATTTACTGGCGGTCAATGCTAGGAAGATTTGAGAAACTAACCTTGTATTTTCTCCTATAAAAAACAAGTTCCTCCGATTTTTCATTAATCTACACACTTTTCTTATTCATTCATTTCTGAAGTGTTACCAAATTCTACTTTTAATTCATATATATTTTCGCAAAACACCTTGACCTACATTTACTCTTTAATACTCACTATATCGTATAAAAATATAATAAACGCACACTCTTTCTCCTCTCAAGTGGTCCATGCTTTGCACTTTTCTTAATCTTTGGATCTACAGTAAGTGGGTAGATCAATGAAAACTGAATTCTTTTTTATGTGTATATTTTATATATCAACTTTATGTATTAATGAAAATGTTATAGTCAAGCACATAATTAATGAAACAAATTAACAGTTAAGAACATATTATAAAAATCATAAAGTCCAATATTACAAATATTTAAAAAATGGGGGGATTACTACATGCTAAGCTTTGCACAATAGCTTACAAGTCACTGGTGAGTGGTGAGGTATTATGTGAGAGAGTTGTATGGTTGTATATTGTTTCGAGAAATTCTAATTATAGGATAAATCAATAATATTGTAAAATTTAAAACTTTCCTTGAAAATAATTGAAATCTTATATCATATTCTCAATGATTGGATATATTATAGCATAAAGTAATAAATAATCGTTTCCACCTTAAAAGCAAAAGCTACCCGTGGCTTGAGTTGAGACTTCAGATTGTGGTTCTAGATTGTCTGTGGAAAAGTGCCTACTTAATAATCCAATCGCGTTTGAAGCTGAAATTATTGCTTTTGCACTGTGAGTTGAAGAAGACAGGTTTGGTTTATATCTCCCCTATCGCACAGCAGCCCTAGGAGCAGTGGTGTCAAACTCGGTTGGGTGGGTTTGGGTTGACCCAACCTGAGTCGGAATGATTTGGGTCGGAATAATTTGGGTGATAGTGTGACATGGGTCGAAACTGGTTGGGTCTGGGTGGACTTGGGTCAGGTAGAACTGGGTGAGGGAGCTCTCGGAACTGGGTCAGAACTGGATTGGGTCTAACTGGGTCGGCTGGTGGCTGGGTTGGGTGAATTTTTGGGTTAGATAGGAATAGGGTGAAGTTGGCCCAACTCGGCTCTCGGCTGGACTTGGGTCGGAATAAATCGCCTCTCGGAATGACTTGGGTCGGAACAAATCAGCTCTCGGAATGACCTGGGTCGGAACTAATCGAATCTCGGAAGGACTTGGGTAGGAATAAATCGGCTCTCGAAAGAACTTGGGTCGGCTCAAGCCGGTGCCGGATTGATTTGAGTTAGAACAAATCGGCTATCGGAAAGACTTAGATCAGAACAAAACGACTCTCAGAACAAGGCGGCATCGGGTAGAGTTGGGTCGACTTTCTGAATAACTTGGGTCGGAACAAAATCTGAAAAATCGGTATCGGGTTGAGTTGGTTAGGGTCAAGCAGTCTTTTGGGTGGAATTGGTTCGGTATCAATTTGGGTCGGGTTTGAACTAGGAAAAATATGGTCGGATAATTAATTTTCATACATATTAAGTTACAAAATCATAAGTTATAACAATTAACATGTGATTGAACGATTGGAATATTGTTATACTGGATCATTCATCATTGTGATAAACTGATAACAATACAATGTACATTAATACTTATATTACTAATTTTAAAAGTTACTAGACTAAACTAATACTTAGTCATTTAACTTAAAGACTTAAAGTCTTAACTTATAATATTGGCTAATGCCTAATGGCTATTGGATTATTGACTTTATGTCTATATTGCATATTTCATATTTGAATTAATTAATACATACTACCTCCGTTTCTTTTTATTAGTTACACTTTCACTTTTGACACTATTTACAAATTTCTCTTTGACTATCGTTTGTGATTTATGGTTAAGAGAAAATATAGTCATGTGGGATCTTGTTTGATTCGTCTCGATATGTGCTTTTAGAATATCGACTTTTTATATTTTTTACAAATACAAAATTAGAGATATAAAGGCTCAAAGTAGTACATCGGCATTCGTGAAAAGTGTAAGTGTAACTATAAAAAAGAAACGGAGGTAGTATACATTAAAGACTTCAACTTTAAAGTGATTATTCATTAATAAATAATTATCAATCATTAATTAATCAAATTAGGATAATAGTTTTAATTTTAGATAATCGAGATAAAATAATTTTGTTCTTCACTTATTTGTGAACACGAAACACCTACCAATTAACAACCATAATCAGTAATCTATGACTATAGTCTATAAGTCTATACTCCATAGTCCATACTGATTAATGATTAAAATATTATATAATAAACTACATGCAAAGTTGCAAACGACCCAAATACTTACAATTACATGCCTTTAAATGCTACTCCTTAAGTAAATCATAAAAAATATAATCATCAAATACTAAGTTTTTTGGCATTTTAATCTACAACTTGTGGAATATCAAAAGTCAAAACTCAATTTAAAAGCATAACAGATAAGTCATGGGAAAAAGTGTAATTATAGTATTATACAAAATAAAAATATAACATATTATGGTTGGGTCGGGTAAGGTTGGGTTATATTGGGTCGGAATGGATTTGGGTCGGGTAGAAACTGGGTCAGGTGGTAACTAGATCGGGTAGTAACTGGGCGGGTCTAACTGGTTCATTTGCGGGTGAAGTTGGGTGCGGGTTAGTTCTGGATCGGAAACATGTTGGGTCTGGGTCAGAGTCATACTTCACAGGTCCAACTAGGCACGAATCCAACCTGGGTCGGCCCAGTTCGGTTTGAGTTTCCAATTCCATGGGTCCAACTGGGCACGGGTAGACGCTGGATCGAAATGGGATGGCTTTTCAACGATCTACTCTCGACTCGGAACAGGTTGGGTCTAGGTCGGATGCGGGTTCACTCGTGGGTCGGCCTAGTTTTTGACACCTCTGCCTAGGAGAGAAAGAAGAAAAAGGGTACATTTGGAAGGTGTTATGTATATAAGGGAAATATGAAACACTAGTTTTGAAACCTGTGCGTTGCATAAGTTGTTTATTTTATTTTTTTGTTAACATTTTTTATTTTGTGTTGCTGTAAAATGAGATTATTCAACACCATTGTATTTACATACTTTTCCTCTATTCTTTTTCTATTACAACAATTACCACTTTGGGTAGTTTCATCTATTGGGATCTGGTAAAAAAAAAAGCAACTATAGTTGACAATATTGTCTTTACTTAACGTTAATAAAACCATCATTAATTACTCAAATTGTCTCATAAAGTTGCGTTTACTTTATTAAGGATTTACTTATCCCCTCCTCTAGTTAATTAAAGGGCTACCTCTATGCTAAACTACCCATTTTTTCATTTCCTAACCATGCCCAAACCCATTGTTGGAGTAGAAAAAGAACGGAGAAAGTATTGTTATTATACTCTAATTTCTAGATTTTTTATTGCGATATATAAATTTTATATTTTTTAATATTCAATTGAATATTGTAGCTAAGTCTATTATTAAATGTTATCCCAACAATTGGAATGACTAACAATAGCTAACACAGTTTTTAACATGAAGAATACCCAAATGATACTTGAAAAAAGTAGAGGGTAATAATTTAATAGAAGCATGACTGAAATAATAGAGAAAAAGTTGAGTGACAGCCACAACTTCAATTTTTAATATAGCACATAAACATTAACGCAAGTAGATTGGAAGATAGAAAAAGAAAAAAAAAAGATCATAATGATGGTATCATAAATAAAATTAATTAAATATAAAACTAACCTTTATTAATAATCAAAAATACTATTTAAGAGAAAAAAATACATCTTCATCAATCACGACCGTATCAAGACTTATCAATCTTTCCCCTTTTTTATGATATGTGACCTCAAATAGTCTAGAAACGCGAACTTTGATTTCCCAACTAGTTTTAGTAGAATTAAGTTCATGGAGAAAAGAATAAGATCTGACATATAAATATATAAAAAGGACAAACATAAATAATTATGTATACAATAAATAATATTCTAGGAATAAATAATTAGTCAATTGCATAATACCTCTGCAATGTTGTTGATAAACTTTTATTTAAGGATTTTTTGATGGGAATAATCCCACCTTTGGGCGATCTCTCCAAAACAGTCCCACCTTTCATAAAATTGAGAAAAATCCACCTTTGTTGGACATTTGTCAAAAACGGACCCTTACCTGTTGGTAACCTGCAAACGCAGTTTTTCTCTTTTCTCCCTCCTTTACTTCTTCTCCTCCACAACTACCACCACCTAGCCACCCTCGCTTGCAGTCCCACCCCCACTCCCTTCCCCCTCCCTCCACCAGTCCTCACTCCCTCCACCCCACCCCACCCCACCCCAGCCCACCCCCCCCCCCCTCCCTCCCCTCCCTCCGCCGCACTCTCTCCAACACCTCTCCTCTCACACCGGCTTTTCCCGCCGGAAAATGTACAACAATGGTTCGAAAATTTCGAGCCTCCAAACCCGAGGTTAGAATCTTCAAGTTTCAAGCCAAAATCGGAGCTCAAAATATTCAAAAATGGAGGTTTGAGAAAGAATTCGAGTCGGGAGAGAGAAATCGCGGGGAGAGAGAGAAATCGCGAGAGGGAGTGGGGGCGGGAAATCGCGGGGAGGGGTGGGGGGAAATCGGGGGAGGGGTGGGGGGTGCGGGGGGGAGGGTGGGGAAAATCACTACTGTCGAGGGGAGGGGGGTGGGAGTGGGGGTGGGGCGCTCAGGGTGGGCTGGGCTGCGGCGGTGGAGGGAGGTGGAGGGTCGGGTGGAGGGGGGGGGGAGTTTGCGGGGGAGGGGGTAGGGACCAGGGTGGGGGTAGGGTCAAAGGGGGCGTGCAAGGTGGGGTGGTGGGGCTGACTGAGGGTGGGGGTGGGGTGGGGAGGGGAGGGGTTTTTTTTTTAAAAATAAAACATAAAAGGTGGGTCATCACCTTTTGAACAAGTGACTGGTAAAAAGGTCCGTTTTTGACAAATGTCCAACAAAGGTGGGATTTTTCTCAATTTTATGAAAGGTGGGACTGTTTTGGAGAGATCGCCCAAAGGTGGGATTATTCCCATCAAAAAATCCTTTATTTAATTCTTCATGTAATGCCACCATGGTATGCTATAGGTTCAAAATTATAGATATGTTTTTTTTTATCTTTATACAACTCAATTTTTAAAAGTATGATTTTGAAAAACATAATTGTTATAAAATACACTATTTTTATAGTTGTTTTTATATGTATTTAAAAGAAGAATATATGATACGTTATTGTTCATCTAAATAAATAAAAATTTCAGAAGTTGTAAAACTATATTGTATATGGAACTTATTTCGAAGCATATTTGGAGCACTCTCTAAGGTAAAAAAATCATAATATTGCGAATTTGTAGCAAAAGTTATATTCAATTTACATAGTATAATCATTTAGGTTGTTTATTTCAAATCAGACTGTAATCTTCACTCATCTAAATTACCTTATATGTTTTTACATTTACGTTGAACTCTATTTCTTTTAAAAAAATTAAAAATTAAAAAAATAACATGGCATGCTTAGATGGAGCTCTCTATAATATTTTAAGGTTGTTTTTTAAAATCAAACTCTAAATTTTTGATCATCCGAAATTCTAATATATATGTAACTTTATCGCTATATATTTTAATTTTTGTTGTAACAATAAATTTTCCTTAATAAATTTTGTTGTAATACTAAATTGTTTTGGTTCAGTTGAGTAAGGCTGAGTTTTTGAAAGATAATATGCTTAATCCTGTAAAATGGGCCAATGATAAAATGCTATAATCACATATATGCACTATACTCATGGCTACACTACAAGAAAAGACGATATCAAGGACCGCTTAAAGCCGTATTTACTAATCACATAAATAAATCATGGTTAGTAGGGATTAGACAAAACTTAACAAAATTATTAAAACTAAACCGGAAATTAACATTTAAGCCTAATTAATGCTACATTTGGGTAAATTAGGAAAACTTATACCTAGCCATGAGAAGAAAAAAAAGTTGAATCTACCATTGAGAATTCTCAAGAATAGGAGCCTACCATTGATAATTTCCCTAAAATATTTATTGAGCCCAACTAATAAGTACTTAATTTATCAATGAGATTCCTTACCTAAAAAGTAAAGATGTGTGAATGTGACATCAAAAATTATAATTTTGATGGTCTATAAAATATGAAATCCCAAGGAACATTATAGTTGGGAAACAATGTCAAATAAACTTCTGATCCTTATAAAACAAATTCCTCCAATGGCATATATATACAAATGCCATACATCAAGTCTTAGGTGGATAGATTCACAATAATTATTGTGAATCCAAATTGATTGTATCACACAAAAATTGATGACTATAAAAAAGACTATACTAAAGAAAGTTTATACATTTAAATTGTTAGAGAGTAAGAACACATAAGTTTTTTGTGTGTTTTTTAGCCCGGAATTTCTGTTGTATTATCTCAACACTCAAAGCTGATTTCTTTGTTTTGTGTCTGTGTTTCTCTCAGCCTACAAAACAGCTGCTATGTACATATATATACTCCTCATACTAGAAAGGTAACCCTACAACTATACAAATGTACACCAGAACACAAAACATAAATAATAGCTGTAAAGATGAGCTGTTATTGCACATGATCCTAGGTTAATTCAGGAGGAATTCCAATAAGGTAGGATGCACCTTGGCTGTTGTGTGCTCCATACTTCTTTACACCCCCCCCTTCAAGTTGAACTTGGGAAGAATCAACAAGTCCCAACTTGACACACAAATAATGATGTTGTCTACCTGAGAGAGACTTAGTCATAACATCTGCAAGTTGAAAGCTGATCTAATAAAAGCTGTAGATATGAAACCTTCTTCCAGGTGATCTCTCACATTGTGACAATCCACTTTCAAGTGTTTTGTCCTTTCATGAACAACAAAGTTGTGAGCAAGTTAGTGAGCAGCCTTGTTATCACAATAGAGAGGTATTAGCTTTGGTATGTTGCAAGTCAGGTCTTCTAGTACCCCATCCATCCATACAAGTTCAAATGTAGTTCGAGACATACATCTATATTCTGATTCAGTGGAAGACTTGACACTGTCTTCCGCTTCTTGGTCTTTCAAGACACTAGACAATCTCCTAAGACGATGGTCCATCCTGTAAGAGACCTAACACTAAATAAGCAAGCACTCCAATCTGCATCACAAAAGGCTGTGATCTGCAAGTTGCCAACACAAGGGTGGAAAAGCCCCCAATCCATGGTTCCCTTACAAGTACTTCACCAGATGGATAGCTGCATCCCATTGTGGTTGTCTAGGGTATCAAATGAATTGGCTTAGTTGTTGGACTGAATAAGAAATATCTGGCCTGCTGAGGTTCAGATAAAGTAACCTCCCAACCAACCTTCTATAAGCTTCAGGATGTTCCAGCACTGCTCCTTCTTCAGTGGAAAGCTTCACATGTTGGGGAAATGGAGACGTACAAGCTTTCCAATGTTCTAGGCCTGCACCTCTTACAATATCCCAAATGTATTTCCTTTTGTTGAGCATAGTACCTGTCCCATATCTAGCCACTTCAAGTCCTAGGAAGAATCTCATTTCTCCTAGATCTTTAGTAGTGAATTTCCTGTCCAATTCTATCTTGAGCTCCTCAATACATTGCACATCATCACCTATGATGAGTAAATCATCAACATAAACCAAAATAGCACACATTTTTCCTTCTTCCTGCTTACCGAACAAAGAATAAGCCTTCTTTAATTTACAGAATCCTCTTTCTTTAAGAAATCTTGTCGATTCAAGATTCCACTGTCTAGAGGCTTGTTTCAAGCCATAAAGACTCTTCTTGAGCCTACAAACTTTTCCAGGTGAGACTCCCTCACAGCCTTGAGGTGCTTTAATGTAAACTTCCTCTTCAAGATATTAATGCAAGAAAGCATTATAGATATCTAGTTGGTGAAGTTTCCATTGTTTTAAGGTTGCCCAAGCTACCAATATTCTCACAGTGGCAAATTTAGCCACAAGCGAGAAAGTATGCTTGTAATCCTTTCCTTTCTCCTGTTTGTCTCCCCTAGCAACTAACATGCTTTCGGCCTATCTGTGCCTCCATCTTTGTTGTGTTTTATGTACACCCATTTGTTGCCAATAGCCTTTATATGTTCTAGCAAAGTCACATACTCCCATGTTGCATTTTTCTCCAAGGCATTGAGCTCTTCCTTCATGGCCTGTCTCCACACTTCCTGTTGTGATGCTTGCTTGTAACTTGAAGGTTCAAACATTTTCATGACATTGTTTAGGGAGAATATGTATTCAGGAGAATAATACTCCATATTAGTCAAGTGTTGAGCACTCAAACCTGCACTCCCTTGCTTGTTTGTCTCTCCAGGCAACTGGTACTCAAATCCTTGCAGCCTAGATGAGACTTGTTTCTCCCTAGCTGATCTTCTAAGATTGATTTGAGGATCATCTACCTCTATATGTTCTGCACCTTCAAATCCTTCCCTTTGGTGTGCTTCACTTCCTCTTTCATTGCTGACCCTTTTTTCTATTGTGACTTATGTTTCAACTACATAATCATCAACTCTTTTCATAATTTATCATTCCTATCCCATTTAAAGTAGTCTACAAAATCTACTTTAGGCATTGGCAGTTTCCCATTTATATAACCAAGTTTGTTCTTGCTAACCCCCATTTTTGCACTCCTACTCCAGTTGAGATAATTACCTCCATGGAAAATCATTGCACCTACTTGCATTATATGATTATCTGAAGGTGATAGGTAGTAAGGGTCATGATATCCAGCAACTTCTTTCTCCTTTTCTGCTTCTTTGGCTGCTTCCTTTCATGCTGCCATCTTTCAGTTTTGAGATATGAGAAAACTGGAATCTTTGAACAATTTCTTGTAAGATCTTATCATCCTTGTTGCTCTGATACCATAAAGGAAGTTAATACTTTCAAATTGTTAGAGAGTAAGAACACTGAAGTTTTTGGAAGGTTTGTTAGCCTAGATTTTCTGTTGTATTATCTCAGCACTCTTTGTGTGTGTGTTTTCTCTCAGCCTACAAAACGGCTGCTTTGTACATATATATACTCCTCAAACTAGAAAGGTAAAAGCCCTACAACTATAGACATGTACACTAGAAGACAAAACATTAATAACAGCTGTAAAGATGAGCTGTTATTGCACATGATCCTAGGTTGATTCAGGAGGAATTTCAATAAGGTAGGATGCACCTTGGCTGTTGTGTGCTCCATACTTCTTTATATACAAAAAACTGAATCGGACTATATCATAAAAAATTGATTATAAAAAAGTTAATTATATTAGATAAATATATATCACACGATATATGGTGTACACTAAGTTATTGTGCACCGGTGCATTCAAGTTTTTTTACATGTCATATCCTCACAAAATCCTCTATATTTTCTAAAAAATACAAAATAAAAAGTTTAATTTCTTTCCTTCAATATTATTTGCACTCAATATATTTTCTTTTATACAATTTTTTAGTCTTCCCTTCTAATTACAGTCCTCTATAACATTACTTAGTAACTAAAGTACCTATTATTATTTATAAATATGAAGACTATTGATGTTATCACTTCAAGTAAACATTACAAATATTAGGACTATGTGGATGTCATTTAGCTTATTTGGTAAAATCTAGTAAGGATGATAGTCAAGACCTGGGATCAAATTCTGTCTACATCAATACACTTAGTCACTCTCAGAAACAAACATTAAGACTATGTGTTGTCTTCTTGCCCCTTCATCAAGGCACCAACTTGAATTTTGAATCTGATATTGGTTGAAAAGACCACCTTATGCTTGAATCCAACGTTAGGAAAAGGTCAAGTATCAACTGACATACTCGACATTAAAAAAGAAAAAAATTTACCATTCCATTTAACTACTACAAAAATATCAATTTGCATCTCCTTATTTGCATCGAATCCTAAGACAAACGACACAAATACAGAAATTGCGTCGGTTCCCTTTTAGCACCTAACGCAAATTATATAAAGGATGAAAACAAAAGTCACATTTAATTTGCGTCGAACATTACCACCCAACCGACGCAAATTACTAATTTACATCGAATCATGTCGGTCAACCGACGCAGATAAGATTTTGAAATAACAAAAAAATAATTAGTTTGTGCGTCGGATGCAGCAGGACGTGCGACGCATATCATAATGGGTTTATAAACCCCTCCACGGCCTAACCTCCAAAGTCCAAACCTAAAATTTCTCTCAAGTCTCACCCCTCTCTAACCTAAATATCTCTCACCCTTCTCTCTAAGTTACCCTTCTCTCGAACGGTGACTCACACGACCACCATCACTCTCTAACCTCCACGGCCACCTTCACTCTCTAACCTCTCAATCGTTCTTCACGGCCACCATCAGATCATCTCTGTTCGTTTGTGAAGCCGTCGCACCAAGAAGAAAAAGACGTCGCACTAAATGTTCAATCTTCTTCCTCCATGCAATTTCAACTTCTATTAGCTGCCGTCAAACCAAATGTTCGATCCTCTTGCTCCTACGTCATCCATCGTCGCTGCTGTTCGCGAAAATGTTCGATCTTTTGGAGTTTGTTTTTGTCTTACACTTGTTTTAGGAAGTTTCTAGAGTTTAATTTGAATGCAAAGATATTTTTATATTTCGATCTTTTTTAGATCTGGGACTTTTGTCAGTTTGAAGGCAAAAATAGTTTCATATTTAGATCTGGGTCTTAGGTGATTTTTACCCTTCTTTTTGTAAGTTAAATGTTAGTGACATGTTGTAAACTGATGATAGTTTTTCAGATTTCGAATAATTCATTTGTTAGTCTGTAAAATGAAAAATTCATTTCGAACTAAATTAGGCCATTTGAATGTCATATTCGATCTATTCCCATGTTATAATTTTTCTATTTTTTTTACCAAGAGCGATCCTCGAGACAAAGGAAAAAGTGTTGCGTGTTGTTAGTTTGCAAATTCACTGATGATAGTTGTTGGGGATGAGGGTATTGATTTTTTTTAATAAAAAAAAGCATTTGCGTCGAATGTAGGAAGATAAACCGGCGCAGAAGATGTAATTTGCATCGCATGTTGACATGGGCCTGACGCAGGAGATGTAATTTGCATCGAATGTTGACATGGGTCCGACACAATTGGGTGCCTTGAGCTGGGCAGGCTAAGACGATTTGCGTGGGCTTTACTTAGTGTTCGACGCAAATGAGTGTTCATCTGCGTCGTATGTCCATCCGACGCAGATCGTGTCTGCTCAAGTTGCGTCGAGACTGTCACACCTTCATCCGATGCAAATAATGCTTTTAGAAACGACGCAAATTGTCAATCCTGTACTAGTGTTTGTTTTTGCACGATCCAGGTCTAAAACAACCAATGTAGTTGTAGTTGTAGTTGATGAGCATTGTTCTTCTACAATTGGTTTTGTAGTTAAGACTTTGTTCATACTTGCAGTAGTATTTTCGTAGACTTCTTGTAGTATCTTTCTTACATCTACATTATCTTGACTTTTGAGAATGAGATTGTAGAAGTTTCTTGTGGTTTCATATCGCCATGGGGTTACGTTGTTTGTAACTGCTCCAGAAATTTCTCTATCCATTTCTCTTTTCACGATTCACTCTTTGCAAATTTAGTCCACCTTTTACACATGTACCTATATGGTATTGTTGTGATTGAACGCATGTGCATGATTGAATGCATGTGCATGACTGAATGCATGTGCATGATTCTCAAGGCATGAAAACATAACTATATATTACGAATAAATAATAACTAATTCTACCTCCGTTTCTTAATAAGTGCAACACTTTTCTTATTTAGAATAGTCGCAATAAGTGCAACCATGCTCAAAATGATAAAAAAAAATCGATATTATTACAAATATGCCACCAAAAAGCAAAAAGGGATCACAACTTTTTTTTTCATCACTTGAATTACTCTACTTTATTGTGGTCCCAACTTTCTCTCTCTACATTCCTTGCCTCCTTAGTATTCCCCCACTTTCTCTATGTTGCACTTATTAAGAAACGGAGGAAGTATCATTTAGGTATTAGTTATGTTATTCATATAAAAACTTAAACTTTCAAATGCAAAAGTTAAGTTTTCGGTACCAAAAGTGATCAGACATGTTTCTTCAAATTTTTTGCAAGTGTAATCTCATCATGGGCAATATATATTACTGTTTATGATGAATATGTGTCAAATTCTTCTTTCACTTCAAACATGATAGACATCTTGTCAGGTGAAACAACAACAAAGTAAGTGTCTGTGGAGATTGCTATTGCAAACTCGTGCTTAAAAATTTTACTTACATTCAAATTTAACAACGAATTTAAGTTGTACGCAGAGAATGGAGGAGGAAAACAATGCTGGTTTTAGGTCGTCTTGATGGACTAGAGAAGATCGAAAGAGAGAATGATTTATGTTTGATACTGAAATTTAAGGCTAACATAACTAATAGGTCCAAGCGCCTAACTATTCTGCTGGTGGTTTGATGCACGCGCGTGATGTCAGCATGACGTCAACTGGTCTCACGTTAAGACTAACGTGAGACCGTTTCTTAAAAAACGGACTCTTAAGTTTATCTAGTTTTAAAAACTTAACACAATCCTTTGATGGTTGTTGCAAAATATATCCAATTATGAGACACTCCTCATTCTTCCTTACCTACTTAACCACTTTATCTCCTACCTTGTTTGCCTCCCTGTCTTCATGCTCTAGTCTGACTTATTGTAGTTGGCCTAAGAGTTCCCCGCATTGAGTTATCAGATTTGTTTTGGCCCATGCTTGTGTGTTGATTTTTTCTAGTGCTTGTTTACAGTCACTAGCCGACCATCCATCTGTTTTCTTCAATCTAGCTCAAGGCCTTTTTTATGGCCAACATTTCAGCTTTCTTTACATCCCTATAGTATGTTTTTTTGGCCATTCCTCAAAATATCCACTCACTAGTGTGGTTTCAACATATATAAGGCAGCTAGTTATACATGTAACACTAAGCTCATCTACGAAAGAAGCATCAACGTTGATTTTATTTCCAAGTTTGAGGACATATCCAAGGTTTTGATGTATGGGTTGCAAGTATATGGTCCATTGATAAGTCATAACTATCCCGCTTGATCAACTTTTCAGTTTCGTCTTTTGTTATGTTTTTTTTTACAACAAGTACACACAACAAACATCAACAGACACTACCCATTACTCAGGCCATTAGCCTTTTTATGGGCAACACAAACACAGACCTTGAGACTACTAGGACTTAGACATCGATTATTATTACAAGACCATGGACGGATTGAACATTTAATATTAAACGAACTGTAAACATGAGTAGCACACTTCTTCCTTGGGTGATAGACTTCCAATGAAGGGGGATGAGTAGACTTCCTTTTCCTACTAACTTCACACCTGCAACCACAATCAAGGTTAGTGAAAAGATCTGAGACCTTCTTGTTGGCAGAAATCTTCCTTCTCTTGCTATTGGTCGATTGAATCTGGGATGATCCATGTGTCTTTACATCGAACCTCCTCCTCCTTGTCATGATCTCGGGCTTGGCTGAAAAACAGAAGTGGGGATCCATTGTTGTGTGAGAAGGATGACCAAAAAACATCGCACGAGGTAGTACTAGCCTCTTCACAAACTGGTTGATTCTCTTCGGTAGTCAAACAAGAATTGACTCCAAATAACATCTCAATATATCTGCATTATCCTGAACCTCCTCTTCTAAGTTTGAATGATCACTCAATTGAGTTGAGCAAACCCTTTCTTGATTGCGATTCCCACTCTTGTTGTTCAATTTCCCCTCCATCACATTAACCATTTTTACTTCCATGAAGGAACCTAACCTTGCATTGTACAATCTAAGAGTCCTTCCTTAAGTCATTAAATGATACTCCTTTTTTGAGATTGCTAAGAAAGAGCCCTGCCTCCTTCGGCTACATCGATATTTAGGCTCTGCCAAATTAGCATTTTCAGTCTTAACACAAATTCTAGATTCATATTTCAAACAACTCATTGAAGATGTTTATGAAGAAGCTACTTCCCAAATCTCGCCATTTGTATGGAGACTTGCCTCCTCGCAGTGGAGGTCACCAGATAGCTCAAAGATCTTTTTCTTATTCTCGATCATGTAGAGCCTTGCATTTCCACCATTATTGCCACAATTAGGATCTTCCTTTAGTGAGGAATCAGACCCACCATTCTCCCTTAATGAAGTACATGTATAGCTGTCCTTGGGTTCCATTCTATAAGAGGGTAATCCACTTCCTAAACCAACTGGGATATTCTCATTTGTCGGACAACTATGAAGAAGACTCTTCACTTCACTTAACTTTTTTGACACTTCTTGATTCAATGGCTCTATCTCATATGCAAATGATAAATCTCAATAAGCCAAGATATTGCTCCCCAATTCCATGGCAGCATACCCTCTTCTAAACAATGCCTTAACATTGCGTGGATAGTAATTAAGAACAATTTTGCAAATTTTACCAACTTGTTCAAACTCCTTTTTCTTGAAAAAACAAGCAGCTAGATTTGAAGCAATACTACATCCTAACTTACTAAATGAGGTTCTAACATTATCCTTCTCAACATCCAAGTAAGAAAGAAATAGACCACTAAAACCATACTTCTCTAAGGCACTCTAAATGTGACCTTGTCTGAATAGAAGGTTCCCCTCTTCTTTGAAGACCTTAGCATGTTCCAAAACTTCACCAGGATTTTCAAGATATAAAATATAAGCATACAATTCTCTATCAACTTTTTCCAAATCACCCCCTTCAACTAGGAGAGTGTAATCCCTCATAATTTTAAAGGATTTTATAAATATATTTTAGCATTTATATATTTATATTTTAGTTTAAATGATTTTATTATTTAAAGAAGGTTGACTACTTTAAAAGTCAAATGAAATTATTTTAAGGATTTAAGAAATTTAAAAATATTTTAATTAGGCATGCTTTGAAAAATGTTTGAAATACGAATTTGATTCGGAAAAGAAGTCTAAGTGGACTTGATGAACCCAAATTCTAAGTAGATTAGGAGAAAGGAGTTATACTGATGTTAGGAGTTCTAATTTATCAATCCTAGTCATCATCAAACTTGATTCAAACTCAATCTCCTTTTCCTAAGCCCAAAAGAAAACCCTACTTATAAATACCTTAGACCCAATTATTTTTACCACACAAAGATTTATTTTCTCTCTCTTCCCTCATAACAGCTGACACTTTCTCTCTCTTCCTCTTCCACGTGAGTTTTAATTTTTCCTCTCAAGTTTTCTTTCTTCTTCTTCAAGTAACGCTTTCTTCTCGCTAAGAAACGTTGCAACCACCGCCGAACACCAGTGAACCGCCGCCGCCGCTGCTGCTCTTCCTTGGCCGGCGCATCCTTCCTCTTCCTTCTTGTGTTGGTTTAATTCTTTTCTTCTTCCTCAAGTTTCAATTAAAGATCGTATTTTTATGCTTTATTTTGGTACTAATTATGATTAATAACTTTAATTTACTGTTTTAATGATTAATAATGGATTATATATATTATATATAATAAGAATAAAAATTCAGATTTGTTATTATTGTTAGATTGAAGTTTTAATCATTAAAGCATGGATTTTTAGGGTGTTAATTATTGGAAAACCATAGTAGCATGTTGTATAATATGAGATTGGTTTAGATTATGAGTTTAAACATGTTTGCATATGTTTAAAGAGGGTTTTATGATTTTATAAGTTGCTGGAATTTCATAAAAGATTTTATTTAGGGAGTTTTAAGAATTTTAATTACTAGTATGGTAGTACTATGCTAGGAATTAAAAGTAATTAAAGTTTTGATAGTAAAATCAACTTTTGAATATGTTTAAAGGGGATTTTAAATATTTTAAAGTTGATGTCTATTCATTTAAGAGTATTGATCTTAGTTTATATTGATTTCTAGGCGGAGAATATTCTGTAGGAGACTTTTAAAGGGTTAAAAGTGGCATGCCGACTAGTTTACACAAGGTACGTACATACTTGTGTGGTATGTGATTAGTATCATGATTTAAGGAGGAAAAAGTTGTAGTATCATGTATAGGAACTTTATAAGTTCATATGTGATTTCTAGTCTGATTGATTTCTACATGTTTTAGGCCTGTGAGCAAGCATGTTAATTATTAGATTTATTATGAGTAAAGAATTGTCATGTTTGTATGGATTTATTGATGCAAGCATGTGGATGAGAACTTTAATTATTAATTCACATGGGGGAATTAATATGTTATTAAGATTGATTCATGATTATTCATGTGTTCCCTTACAAGTATTATATTCACTATCTTACGAGGACTGTGGGCCTTATTTGGTAAGTTGATAAGTATGCCTTTTAAAGATAAGTTTGATTGTTGGCTAGGTTCAACAAATAAGAAAGTTGAGATTAAAAGAAAGTAAGTCTTGGGTTGTAAGTTGTGATCACTTATTAAATCCTAAGATAAAAGAAGTTCAGTTGTGAATGTTTGAATTGTAATTCTGTGTTGCTTGTATATGTGTCATAACAAGTAATAACTTGTAAAGAACGTAAAGTGTAACGAGGAGAGTTATAGACTTTAGACTGGTGCACGTCTAGAGTTGGACATTAGGAGTTGGGGTATATGGTGAGCGAGCCATGGCTTTTCACAGGAGATGGATTGATCACCATCCCTTTTTTTTCAGTTAGCAAAGGTTCCTCGATATCGCAGGTCATTTCTGGAATACGTGGTAGCTCTCGTATTTCGTCTTCGTAACGAAGGCATTAGTAGATAAGACAACTCAGGCCCAATAACTATTCCATTTGAGTAATAAAAAGATGTGTAGAGTTTAGTTCAGTTAAAGTTGTCTGCAGAATGTTATATGATTATATTATTATTTAGTCCTGCATGTTATTTATTTAGTATCCTGCTGGGAACGTTTATGTATTACTCCCTCCGTCCCAGAAAGATCTGAACACTTGTTGGGACACGTAGTTTAAAGTGATAAGTTGTAGTGTGGTTATCAAATGTTATTTTATTTAAAAAGTAGATGTGATAGGAGTTGGTGGGGTATTTTTTATTAGAAGAGAGAGAAAGTTGGGTAACTTTTTATTGAAAAACGGTATAGTGTGGGCCAAAGATGTGTAAAAGAAATAATATATTAATAGTGGGACCATGCAAAAAATGGAAGTGTTCAAACTAATTTGGGACAAACATAAAAGGAAAGTGTTCAGACTATTCTGGGACGAAGGAAGTATTATGTAGTACTCAGCTTTGCTGATTACGTGCTTTGTTTGTATGTGTTGATCATGGCTTTGCCTTATTGATCCTGTGATGACCCAATTGTGGTGAGTAAATTCTTTAGAGCATTGACATTTACAGGTTCGTAGTTGTTGCATCATTGGGAATCTACGAATGGAGAGCTTGTGTAATCTAGTATATCATATTTTCTGAATTAGTAGGAATGTACTTTGTTAAGATTATTTGAGTAGACTTATTTAGAATGCTTTATTTTAAGGTACTTGCTTAATTATTTATTTATAATAAAGTTTAAAGGTTAGTTATTTGTTTTCCACTGCAAAATCCTGAATAAGTCGATACGTTATCACACGGGCGATAATACTTGGGTAATTCCCTAAGTTTTATATTGAAAAGGTATTTCTAAAAAGAGAGAATTATCGGGGTGTTACAGAGAGTTCTAATCTCCCCTTTTAATTCTTCACACCTATCCAAAGATAACATAGATAAGTAATAGAAGACAACAACAACACTGAAACTCAAAGCTTGAACACAAAAACTGACGGAATTCAAGAGCAGTGGACACCACAAACAACAAGAACTAAGAAACTAGAACATAAATTAAAATCTAGATGAGAATGAACCTGATACAAGCGACGCTCGCCGCAAATGACGATTGGGAAAAAACAAGAAAAAAACAGCCAAACTACACTGGAAGGATTTCACGAGGACCACCTATTAGAGTAGATCGATGACTCGCCAGTGACTGGAGCGGCTAAGAAGCCGTAATAGTTACCGACGAGCTTGGGTAAGGATGGGCCGAAGTGTGAGTTTCACTTTGGGTTTTCTACAGAATTCTCTCGAAGTTTTGGTAAACTTGTTATGTTTTTGTTTTCAAAGAGTTAGACGTTTCTTCTTTTCTAGATTTCCCATATAGCAAACATAAAATCATATTCCAAGGAAAGTGGTGAGTGAAATTTAACTCATTGGTAAATTCCATTTGAGCCATGTCTTAAAAGTGGAGGATTGGTGGACCATGTGGTTAAAAGGGAGGCCCAAATTTCAATAGCTTCGGGGTAAGATTTGAGAATGTGGTCCATGGTAAATGACCTTAGATAGTTAGATTGAAATACTCATTTTACAGCACCTAAAATATGTTAGCACATTATCATTTAAGGTAACTATAATGCTTTTCCAAACAAAACCAAAGTCAGTGAGAAAGTTGAACAAGCTAACCCACACGCCCACACAAAATCCACCGTTGTCATTTGCCACCTCCATATATATTAGGGATATTATCTCAGATAACCCTGACTTATAGGCCTTTTCCAATATAACCCTGACTTTGGCAGGCCTGTAACACCCCGTAATTTTCACTCTTTATTTTTGGTGTTTGTTTACATTAAAATGATATTTTTCGTAAAAATAAATAATTTATTATTTAGATTATTTTGGAACGTGTTGTGAAAATGTGTATATATATTTATATGTTGTGATATATTTATCTATATATTTATTTTACGTTGTTAGTTATTTATTTTAAAGGTTATATTAATTTCGTTATTTGTTTAGGCGTTTAGGATGCAGTTTTGTCGCGTAGCGTTTTTGTAACGTTGTTGGACCGACTTGGGTGATGAAATGTTGCATCGCATGTGGCATGTCATGCTGGCCGAAAATCAGCAATTATGGTACTGTGTACTGGTTTATTTAATTGATATATCTGTTTTTGCAATATCATTGTTGATGTTTAGAAATGTTCTAGTGTTTATTGTGAGAGACATTTGTTGAAAGCTTGTAAGTTATTAAATTTGAGGAATTATGAAGAGTTGTTTTTGATGAATTATGGGTATAAGGCCGGGTGGCATCCCTTTTGATGAATATTTTTAAGATGAATGATACTTTGATGATATGCATGATTTTATTTTGAGATAAGAATATCCGGTGGGATAGATGTAGTCCCCGGTGAAGAACATGCCAATCACCTGGTTTGCGAACTAGGGGTACACCTGGGTTAATTGTTGTCGTCTGAGAGGTCAGGGAGTTCTGCGTGTTCTACCCTGCATCGGGAGTTTGGCCATTCTTAGACACAGGCAGTGGGGAACGTAAGCCCATAGACTGACTTGGAGATTGCGATCTGGCAAACCTTAGGAAGTGAATTGCGATTCACTGGCGTTCGGTTTCTGACTCAATAACTTGTTGTATTCTTGATTTATTACTATTTATGTATTCTAGATTTTATTCACTCACTATATCTTGTTTATTTATTATTGATGATCACTTGTATAACCTATGAGCTTTATGGTTTTTAGATGCATGTTATTGTTATAATGATTGTATGATTTCCTTTCTTATTAATCTATCTCTGAATCGTACTTTGGTTGCTTTTGTTCTGGGAGAACTGATAGTTACTCCCCACTGATTGTGGATATTTGTTGTATATTTTGCAAGTTTTGTTGATGGGGATTTTCTTTGATTTTGGGCTCGGGTTGAGATGCGAGAAATAATCTATTAGGGGTTTTAGTTCTAGACTTCTCTTTAGTTTGAGATAGTTTTCTCATTTCAATTTTAATCTAAGTAATTAATTTACTTATAGTACTTACTTATGTTTGTTTCTATCACTTAGTTATTTAAACACTATTCTTGTAGTAGTGACATTCCCAGAAGACGATGTTTCCGCCATCGTCCTATTAATACTATTATTATTTATTTCTTTTCCGCTTTGAAATTCTGGGGTGTTACAGTTGGTATTAGAGCAAAACGCTCCTAAACTCTGAAAAAGAGTTGCTAATGATTCTTTAGAATTATTAGTTAGCCATAGGATATAAAATTTGTTTAGAATTAAGTTTAGTTGTTTCACTATAATGAGAGTGTGATGGGTAGAGTAAGTAAAGGGAGCCTTATGGGAATGTGATGTGCTCTCATACTTATGAAGCATATGTTATATGTATAGTTACTTGTATTATTGGTGGAATTAGTCTACCAAGTTTGCTAATCTTATTTGCAGGGTCTCTTACATGTAATTTATTTTCTCTTTTATCAGAGTGCGCAGCGAAAGCGAAGTAATTTATAGCCTTCTCGGTTTAGTTGTGTGTTTAATTTATTTTGTGTTTTGCAATTTAAAGATAAACTTTAATTTTATTTTAATATAGTCTTGTGTGTTGCATTGCATTTATTTTATTTGCTAGTTGCTTGATAGTATATGTTATTATGTGAGACAATATATACTTTCTGTTCTTTTTCAATTAAGTGTTGTTTTTTTTTTATGTGAGTACTACGTATCTGTTTTATTATTTACAAAACTTTCTAGTTTGAATTTATATTCCAAATTATATTTTAGATCTTTGAATTAAATTAATTTCATACCTATATTAGAGTTATTTTATGACTTTTAAATTTTCCTATTGTTAATATTTTGATATATTCTTTTGAAAAACGTTTAATTTCAATTGTTTTATAATGGTTTGGAATAAGAAAGGGGTTTTGAAATTGTCTTTCAAGATATTCTTCAAATTCTCTTACCGTCTTTGACCATCTATATTTATAAATGTTTTTCTTTTAATATTTTTATTTTTCATGCTAATCCTTGTTTAGATTTTAATTATGGTAATAAGTTTTGTAGTCTTTGAAAATAAAAGTACTTTAATGAGTTGTCTTGGTGTTAGATTGAAATGTAGACGCAAACTATTTTGTTTTAAAGGTTAGCATTCAACAACTTTTACTTTACTTACTTTTCTTATTAGCATTATTTTTGTTTTCAAACTCAAATGCGTGAAAGGATCTCGTTTACTATTTGTTGTTTCTTGTTTAAATATTTAGTGCTTTCTCATTTCTTAGCAAAATTTTGGTTGTTTTCAATACTTCTTAGTTAATTCTTTGGTTTTGACTGATCTGTTTTATATTCTTTGAAGATGAAAGTCTAAATTTTAAACTTGTTTGAGTTGATATTAAGTCATAATGGGTGATTCCTTTGACTTGTATGTCAATTTGATAAGTCTAAATTTTAAACTTGTTTGAGTTGATATTGAGTCATAATGGGTGATTCCTTTGACTTGTATGTCAATTTGATAAGTTGACGCATTTTATCTGTTTTGATTTAATTTCCTTTTTGAGTTGATATTAAGTTTATATTGGGTGATTCCAGTAAACTCTAATGTCGATTTGATAAGTTGGCTTTCAAATATTGTTTTGTTGATACTAGATTGCAGTGGGTGGTTCCATGCAAATTTGTGTCGACTTAACAAATTTTATAATTGTTGTTAATAATTTATTACTTTATCGCCTATTTATTATTAGTGTTTCGTCGTTGTGAAATTTATTTTAAAGTTTTCAATTTCTTTTGCGAACTTTAATTTTCATATATATGTTTAGGAGGCGTACGCTCATATAACATATGTCATGACTTGTGTTCGTAAGTGCTATTTTAATAAAGCAGCTATCTACTCTTTATTAAAGTGTTCTTATCTCTTTAAGTGGAGTATAAGCCCGTGTGGTTACCTCTATTTAAATTGGGTTGGCTATCTATTTACGAACTTTTTCTTCTTCGTTTCTTTTCTCAAAATATTTATGTATGATCGGATTTATTCTTTTATTATTTTACGTAAATATTTATTCCTGCTTCTTTTACAAAATTACCTATAGTTTATTGTGCAAAAGTTTTTACCTTAAACTTTCTCTTGTCTTTGCTTCTTTCACATTTTATAAAATGATTGTTGTTATCGTGCTTCTTTACTGTACAACTCTTTTGGTCTTCCAAAATAAAATATATATTATATGAGTTATCAAATTGTATACCTGCAAAGTTGTTTAGTTACCTAAAATCCATCGATTTCTGTTTTCTTAATGTTCTTTATCTAGAGTATTTTCTTTTGTCTCTTGGTTGTTTTGAAGTTTCGAGGACGAAACTCTTTTAAGGGGGAGTGATTGTAACACCCCGTAATTTGCACTCTTTATTTTTGGTGTTTGTTTACATTAAAATGATATTTTTCGTAAAAATAAATAATTTATTATTTAGATTATTTTGGAACGTGTTGTGAAAATGTGTATATAGATTTATATGTTGTGATATATTTATATATATATTTATTTTACGTTGTTAGTTATTTATTTTAAAGGTTATATTAATTTCGTTATTTGTTTAGGCGTTTAGGTTGCAGTTTTGTCGTGTAGCGTTTTTGTAACGTTGTTGGACTGACTTGGGTGATGAAATGTTGCATCGCATGTGGCGTGTTAATGTGTTTATTATATTTATATTTATAATATAATTTATTAGAGTTATTTTCATTATTATGTATTTTCAAAGTTTAGGCGCGATTTAGGAATTTATCGATTTATCGCGTGACGGACTTTTGATGCATGGGCCTTTATTGACTTGGGCCGAAATCTTCTTGTGTACTTGGGCTTGGACAGCCGGCTATGGGGAGGGAGAAGGAAGAAGTTTCACCTCTTTTATTTCATTTCTTTTAATTGGTGACTCTTGATAGATTGTAACCCCCATAACCCCCCTAATCATTCTCCTAAACCCTTCATTTTTCCTTGCCATAAAATTCTGATTTTTATTAAAAGAGGTTCAGCATCATTTGCATTTAACCCTCACCGTTTTCAAGAAAAGAAAGAGAGAAAAGGAAGAGGAAAAGAATAGAAAGTTTCAACCCGGTTTTTCCTCTCACACCTTCACGAAAATAACCATATCCGGAGATCTTACCGTTGGATCGTCTTCAAATTTGGAAAAAAAACGTTTATAACATCTTGTTCTACACTCTGACCGGAGTGATTTAGAATCTGAGCTTTTGATCACCGGGAATCATGGTCGGAACAGAGCAGTGTGACATGAGATTTATCAACGTTCAAGAAGAAAATGCCTAGTGACTGGTTGCTTCAATTCTCGTTCGTTGTGCCTTGGGGTTAGAAGAGGAATTGGATTGTATACGTAGCTCTTAACTATCTCTTTAGACTCAGCTCTCCTCCCGACGTTCCAGGTAACTAGTAGATATCTTAGAACCATAATGATTAGGGTATTATTCGGTATTAGATTATTACGCTAGGAATTATTTAAAATACTTTTTGAATGAAATTATTGACGAAATTTGACATGAATATACTTGATGCATTCTGTGTGATTACTGTAAAGAGAAAAATAATTTTCATATGATTTTTGGTATTTATTTGATTAAATTGGTGTTTTGTTCGTTTTTGGCTAAATTGCATAATAATTTTTAAACGGATGTTAAAATTGCTTGAATTATTTTTCTTAGATCATGTTGTATGCGTAGTATGTATTCCATGCCTTAGAATAATTTTTTTCCTACTGTGTACTGGTTTATTTAATTGATTTATCTGTTTTTGCAATATCATTGTTGATGTTTAGAAATGTTCTAGTGTTTATTGTGAGAGACATTTGTTGAAAGCTTGTAAGTTATTAATTTTGAGGAATTATGAAGAGTTGTTTTTGATGAATTATGGGTATAAGGCCGGGTGGCATCCCTTTTTGATGAATATTTTTAAGATGAATGATACTTTGATGATATGCATGATTTTATTTTGAGATAAGAATATCCGGTGGGATAGATATAATCCCCGGTGAAGAACATGCCAACCACCTGGTTTGCGAACTAGGGGTACACCTGGGTTAATTGTTGTCGTCTGAGAGGTCGGGGAGTTCTGCGTGTTCTACCCTGCATCGGGAGTTTGGCTATTCTTAGACACAGGCTGTGGGGAACGTAAGCCCATAGACTGACTTGGAGATTGCGATCTGACAAACCTTAGGAAGTGAATTGCGATTCACTAGCGTTCGGTTTCTGACTCAATAACTTGTTGTATTCTTGATTTATTACTATTTATGTATCCTAGATTTTATTCACTCACTATATCTTGTTTATTTATTATTGATGATCACTTGTATTACCTCTGAGCTTTATGGTTTTTAGATGCATGTTATTGTTATAATGATTGTATGATTTCCTTTCTTATTAATCTATCTCTAAATCGTACTTTGATTGCTTTTGTTCTGGGAGAACTGCTAGTTACTCCCCACTGATTGTGGATATTTGTTGTATATTTTGTAAGTTTTGTTGATGGGGATTTTCTTTGATTTTGGGCTTGGGTTGAGATTCGAGAAATAATCTATTAGGGGTTTTAGTTCTAGACTTCTCTTTAGTTTGAGATAGTTTTCTCATTTCGATTTTAATCTAAGTAATTAATTTACTTATAGTACTTACTTATGTTTGTTTTTATCACTTAGTTATTTAAACACTATTCTTGTAGTAGTGACATTCCCAGAAGACGATGTTTCCGCCATCGTCCTATTAATACTATTATTATTTCTTTCTTTTCCGCTTTGAAATTCTGGGGTGTTACAAGGCCTGTCTCCGATAACCCTGAACTTGATTTTTGTCATTAAACTGGACGGAATTTGTCACGGCGTTAACTTGGTTTGACTTTTGCTAAATTCATCTCTTTCTCTCTCTTGTTATTCATCTCTTCTCTATATTGTTCTTCATCTCTTCTCAATTCCATCATTCTCTTATTTTTTTTCTCAATCAATTCTCTAGATTAAAACTTTAATCCAAAACATAACAAAACAAAACAAAAAGCCACAAAATCATATTCAAGAAATCACTAACCAAGATTTAGATTTTGAGTCCAATTGTTGAGGAGAGAGAAAGAGTTCGTTGGAAAACTAAGAGTATAAATGGAGTAATGAGAAATTAGAGAAGAGAAAAGGTAAAATTGGGGAAAGAGATGGAATCATCGCCAACCACCACTCCTCCAACAACAGGAACCCCGTCGTACACCTGCTGCACCACCACCACATTGTTGCAGCTCCGTCCAATTTCTCTCTCATCTCTCTCTCTTGCTCGACTTTTCCCCTCCTCTATTTCGTTACTGCCCCAAACTCCCACCACAAGACGCGCGGCGCACCACCAACCTTATGTCCCCAGAAATGCTGGCAGACGTTGCCGCTGCTGCCCGGAGCTCGCCTCCCCATCCCTTGCTTCTGTTTTCACGTTGCTGCACCGAAACCTAGAAACGACCTCTTGTTATTTTTCTTTCCTTTGCTTTCAGATTTTTTTTAAGTGATATAAATTCAAGCTCAAGCCCAATTATGCCTTTAATTCCCCTAAAAAAATTATGCCTTTATGATTAGATTAGGTTAGGCCGAATGGAAGTGGTAAGAGTTACGTCATTTCCAAGATTTTATTGATGTGGTAATGATATTATTTGCGATTTTTGTGATTTTTTTTTGTTCTAGTTTTGGAGTAGTGGTTGGGTGATGGTGGTTTTAAAGATTAAAGAGATTTACCTAAGTTGAAGAGAGAGAAAGTGGTGGAAACCATTGATGAATGCTTGAAAATAGATGAAGAACAAGAGAGAGAATAGATGAAGAACAAGAGAGAGAAAGAGATGAATTTAGCAAAAGTCAAACCAATATCACGCCGTGACAAATTCCGTCCAGTTTAATGACAAAAATCAAGTTCAGGGTTATCGGAGACAGACCTGCCAAAGTCAGGGTTATATTGGAGAAAGACCTATAAGTCGGGGTTATCTGAGATAAGATCCCTATATATTACTCCTCTCTCTTGTGAACTTTCTCTTCTTTTCCTTACTTCTCTTGATTAAAATCTTATGCAATCTGTAATGTACTATCATTGGTGTTGGGGTTAATACTGCAAATTTACCCTCGAGATTTCCTAATTCAGAGAATAGTTATACAACACAGTTAACCTTCCAAACGAAACATACTTTATTCTTCCAAACCAGAAATAACATTGTATGGCCCAGTCCATTTATCCTTTTCATGTTGGCATACCATTAACGTCAATGACAGGTTCAAAGGGCAATAAACGAAATTAAATCTCACTATCTTCCGAACACAAAGTTTTTGTCCCATATAATGTACCCTATCGCTATTTGTCGCCCGTATTTACTAAAAATCGCCCGTATTTTTCCCTTTAAATGCCACCCATACCCCTCCCCTTTCACCCCACTCTTACTCTTTCACCTCTCATCCAACCTCACTCTATTCCTACTTTCTCACCCCTTTCTCTCACCTCCTGCGACACCACCACCACCGGCGACACCACCGGAGATATATACTCCGAGCACACCACCGACGGACCACCATCACTGTAACCACACTTGCGCACCACCACCACCGCGGACAACCACCACAACCGGAGCACCACCTCATCGTCGCGGATCACCACAGTCACAGCAACACCGGAGCACCACAATGTCCGACGAAGAACCGTCAACGCCTCCCGCAGCACCGCAACGGAATGTGGTTAGTTTTAAAAAAAATTCAGCCACAAACTCACGGTAACAATGTAATTTCTCGTTTCCTCCATGGAGGAAACTAAACAGATCTTCGTTTCCTCCATGGAGGAAACGAAAAAGGACTCCGTTTCCTTGCTGGAGGAAACCAAAAAATTTTTTTTTGTTAATGCACATTAATATTAATTTTCTGATTAGCATTGTTTTGAAAATCTACTAGTGTTGATTTGTTATTAGGTTGTGTAATTATAAGCTTTAAATGAATATGTTTGCGTATTATTGGAATTATTATGATAATTAGCTATTAGCAAATAATAGTCATTTAGGTTGTTAATATGGATATTTAGTTAATATTAATAGTTGTGATTTAGATTAATAGTCTAATGTTAAAATGTTTTAGGTTTATTTGCCGGATTTTGGGGGTGATTATATAGATTATAATCACATGTTCTATAATGAAACGCTTTGGGCTGTTAAAAAGGAATTACAAGCTTGGGTTAAAATAAGGGCACGTGAAATTGGATTTGTGATGGTAATTTCGTCAAATCATAGAACTGAGAGGCTAGTGGTCGAGAGTATGTTTACATGAAATGTAATCGGGGTGAAAGATATCGGGGTGAAGGTAGGGATCTTAGCGTAGCAGAACGTGTAGCTACGAAAACAAAAGCATGTGGATGTAAAGCGGGAGTTAAGATAATGTTTTTGGATTACCCTAATCAAACATGATGGGTGATCAAAGCAGAGCCAGGGATAAGTGGCATGCACAATCACGAGTTTATTCATTACCGTGAGGGCCACCGACCCAAGAGCGGCCTAAGTCCGGCGGCTAAGGTTTTTGCTCGCGATATGATTAAGTCGCACGTTAAGCCTGCCAGCATCATGAAAGCCGTTAATGAGAAATTTCCCGATGATCATCCAAATATGAGACACTTGTAGAACCTGATGGAAAAGGATAGAAGGAAAGCAATGGATGGTAGAGACGTGATGCAACGATTCCTCCACCTTGCTCGAGAGCATAACTACCTTCATTGGATAAGACAAGACGATGAGACAAATGTAATGACACAGGCGTTTATGGTGCACCCTCGGTCGGCAGATATCCTCCGTACTTATCCGCATGTTGTTGGTATGGATGCTACGTACAAAACCAACAAGTATAACATGCCTTTTCTAGAGCTCATTGGGATAACACCTTGTAACAAGAACTTTATTGTTGGTTATGCTCGATGGCCAACGAAACAAATTGATAGTTACAATTGGGTCTTTGGATAAGTTTAGGTTGCTTATCGGGGTGAATTGTGTCCCTCGTTACACTCATAACCGATCGTGATTTGGGTCTTATGAAAGCGGTTCGGGAAGTGTTTCCTAACTCTGCACATTTGTTATGTAGATGGCATATCGGCAAAGATGTCTTTGAGTAGAGTGAATCTCATCATGGGAAACCCCGATCTTTGGTCCGAGATTCTTGAAACGAAGTTGGTATAAGATAATTGACTCCACCTCCGAGATGGGTTATCTAGCGGCGGTTGAATGCATGAGAGATGTTTACAGACAGTGGCCTAAAATCATCGAGTACGTGGAAACTACTTGGCTTGTGTACAAAGAGAAGTTTGTTCGGGCATGGACGAACAATGTTCTTCATCTTGGGAATACGTGCACTAGCCGAGTTGAAAGTGCACATTCAGCTCTGAAATCGTGGGTTTTTAGTAGTACAGGTGCATTGGACACCATATTTTCTATTGCTCATAGTGAGATAGAAAATCAAGTGAAGAAGGTGGAGAATGACCTGGAGGAGAGTCGCCGTCGACATGGGATCTTGTACAAGAATGTGGCTTTGCATAAGTTAAATGGCCGAGTCTCACATTACTGTTTAGAGCTCTTACGGCTTGAGGAAACACGTATGCGGGAGTTGGCCAATGAGGTCTATGAGCGTTGCGGTTGCTCATTGAGAACCACACATGGCATTCCTTGTGTATGCGCCATATGCAGACGCTTGGAGGCGAAGCGAGTCCGTGCACAGCACGACTTACATCCTTATTGGACTACTTTGATCCTTGGTGATGGGGTTAACAACCCCGATTTTGTATCTGAGGCAGGACAGGATTCTCAGTACTTCTTAGAGTTAGTTGACCAGGTTCAAGACAGTGATCCTGCCATCTTGCGGAGTGCTACCCGGGTTTTAGAGGATCACTGCGTAATCCCGTTGATTCAGCTTTTGAGCCTGACGTTGTTGAGAACCCCAAAGGAAGACCATGTACATTTTCGTTTCCTCGCCGGAGGAAACGAAACAGATCTTCGTTTCCTCAGTGGAGGAAACGAAAAATTATTCGGTTTTCTCAGCGGAGGAAACGAAAATTCACAACGTTTCCTTGCTGGAGGAAACCAAAAAAAAAAAAAAAATTTCTCGACGTGGTGGTGGTATTTTCCGGCAAAAATAACTAAAACTGACCTGAGATGATGATTCGCCGGCATCTTTCGCCTTCTTCCTTGGCCCCATGCTTTTTCCGGCGGTTGTGTGGTGGTGCCGGCGGTGGTGGTGGCGTCGGTGGTGTTATCACGCTAGTGGTGGTGGCGTCGTCGTTGATGCGGTGGTGATGGTGGTCGCCACTTGCTGGTGGTGGATCCGATGGTGGTGGTTAGGGTGGTGGATGGGGTGAGGTGACAGAAAGTGAGTGGGAGTAGGAGAGAGAGAGAGAGTGTGAGTGAGTGGAAGAGGGTGAGAGTGAGTGGAAGAGAGTGAGTGAGGATGTATATGTAGGGATAGTTTAGGAATATCCTAGAAAAAATATGGGCGATTTTTAGTAAATACGGGCGGTAAATAGTAATGCCCATAATGTACCATAATTTATGCCGCTTTTTCAGATTGGTCGACATTCGTACATCAGTCTTTTTACATTTTGACATTTATTCCTTGGAGTTTTTGCTATCATCAGCAATTCACGCTTGCTTGTATTGGAAACAAGCAAGACCACGCCATTTGTGAATGGTTGTCAATATTATGTATAAACACAATCCCCTACAAATTACTCCCTTTGTTCTTTAATAGTTTACCCGTATTTCTTTTTGGGATGTCCTTATTAGTTTACTCATTTCTTTGGGATGGGAACACTAACTTTCCATCACACATACATTCAACTTTAATATAAAATAATAGTTTCTCATTCTTTCTATGTCCCACATCATTATTTCTCCGAAAACTCTGTGCAAAAGAAACGGGTAACCTAATAAAGACTGGAGGGAGTACATTAATAACACTTAGAAAGCTCTAGACACGACACACGACTCACGACAATATACAGTCACAAAGTGTTTACTAGTCTTTTCTTGCCAAAACCATTTGAAATTGTCCATCTATAAAATTATTTTAAGCCAAAATTTCCTCCATAATTACAAGGTGTGTCTACCACGACTATTGCCAAGTTTTGGTTTGGACTAGTTTTGATAATAATACTAATACTATGAAGGAAAAACAACAACAATATTAAGTACATTGCTTATTTTTCAAGAAAATTTCAACTATTAATTGACTTTGACAATTGGGATACCTTTTATGTTTTATGAGATTCAACTATTAATTGACTTCAGCAATTGGAATTTGGAATACCTTTTAAGTTGGCCTCGTAAGAAAACGTCTACTTTTAATTAAAAATTAGACAACGGCACAAGCTAATATTAAGAAGAAAACGACCTTTCTGAATATAATGATCAGCTTAATCTATTAAGTGACAAATTCAATCTATTTAGTAACGAGTTTTTTTTTTTTTTTTGATAATTTTGGATGCTTTTATAAGAGTCAAAGATGAAGCCAACGACCCACAAACAGAACCGAGGCCCCATTAGGACAAGAACATAACAAACTTCTACAATAAAAAATGCCCAAGGAAGGCAGTTAGCTTAGGCTATTACAAACAGGTTTGATAAACCATCATAGGCTAAAACTAGGCTCAAGGTGGATGTTCAATCCATGCCAGGAACTCAGCGTCTCGAATTAAGCCTTGCTTAGCAAGCGCATCCGCGATCACGTTGGAGGATCTTCCTTTGTGACAGATTGTGAGAGAAAGATTTGCAAAGGCATGACGGATGACATTGAGAGGGAAGTTTAGATTCCAAGGACCTCCATGACTCGCATTGCACCACGCCACAGCATTGGCTGAATCTGATTCGATTATTATATTGTGACTGCGAACATGGGGGAAAGTGAGGGAGATTTTAATGGCTCGGAGTATTGCAAACACTTCGGCGGAGTTGATTTCAATGTGAGGGATAGGACTTGAGAACAAACACATGAAATTACCATTCGAGTTTCTTGAAACTCCCCCGATGGCTGAGAGAGAGGCAAGGAGGTTAACTGAGGCATTAACATTCCATTTGATGAGATTACGAGGGGGAGGAGACCATGAAGGAGGGGAGATGGTGAGAGATTGCGGTAGTGGTGTATATTTGGAGGGAGGGATCCATTGCAAGCTGCTGGGATTGCGGAGGATGTCGTTTGCATTATATGGAAAGGGTTCGCCCCATCCATCAATCCACCAACTAAGGCGCAAGAGAACAAGATTTTGTAATTCTGAAATTGAGCTTGAGGAGTTTTGAAAGACACGCCCATTTCTTTCCTTCCATAGAGACCAAGAGATGATGAAGAAGACTGCTATCCAAATTTTCTTATAAAATTTCCCACGACCATGGAAATTCCACTGATGAAAGGTGTCTTTCAAAGAGCAAGGGAATATCCACTGAAGATTCCATAGATCTAACCACCAAGTCCAAAGCGATCTGGAAAAATGACAGTGGAGGAATAGATGATCAATGTCTTCGGGGAGTTCTTGA
This sequence comes from Beta lomatogona, assembly GCA_947646795.1. Taxonomy (NCBI): domain Eukaryota; kingdom Viridiplantae; phylum Streptophyta; class Magnoliopsida; order Caryophyllales; family Amaranthaceae; genus Beta; species Beta lomatogona. The sequence continues at coordinate 530,530 of CANSNZ010000536.1, read as the reverse complement.
CAGAAGGTACATAGAGAGTCGGAGGCTTGAAGAATTCCGATTTTTGCAAGCTTCAATTTTGTGTTTATTTTACCCATTAGAGCCAATCACATTCGATTCTTGGGGGGACTAGGCCATTCCAAATGCCATTCACAGCATCCTGATTTGCATAAGGAGAGGCTTTAGCAAGCTCTAGGTGAGAGGACTTGACTGAAAAGTACCCGGATTTGCACGGGGTCCAAGCTAGGGCATCATCATTATTCGGGTTCAAATAGGCACTTTCCAAAAGAGATAGGAGATTCTTTTTTTCAGCAGTATGAGGAGAGCGTAGAGGGGCTGACCAAGAGAAACACCAGATCCAGTTAAGCCCATCCCATACACCAAGAGATGAGATTGAAGCATCTTTATTTGAGGCTATTGAGAAAAGCCTTGGAAAGAGAATTTTCAATGGAAGGCTTCCAATCCAAGTTTCATGCCAAAAAAATGTGTTTGCACCATTACCCACAGTTTTTCGAATCAAAGAAGTGGTCCATGCTTTTGCAATTGGGTGATTGAAGATGGCAGAGCAGATTCATTTCCAAGGACTATAGTCTTTAAAGCCTTCCGGAATTTCTGATTTGGCAATAAGGGCGATGAAAGCATTGTTACACCCCTTAGGGAGCCTGGAGGAATGCCAAAACTCAGAGATTATGCCATAGACTTCATCCTTTATAAATTCCCAGGATGCTTTAATGAATTTGAAGTTGTAACCATCCGGTCCAGGGGCCTTTTGCCCATCACACGATGCCACAGCCAAGTCAATTTCTTCATGAGAGAATATCGCTATGAGTGCAGACGCTTGTTCATGAGAAACTTTGTCGAAGTTTAATGAGTTAAAAGTCGGCCTCAAAGAGGCCTCTTCCTTGAAAATGTTGCTGAAAAATTTAACGGCTTCATCTTTTATACCTGCAAGATCATTGACAACACACCCGTTAATCGTTAGTGATAAAATGTAATTTTTTTTGTTCCGTAGGGAGGCGATTGAGTGGAAGTATTTGGTATTCCGATCGCCTTCTTTCAGCCATTTAGGACGGGATTTTTGGGCCCAGGAGGCTTCCATCCGTCGTTGCCATTCCCATAAATCTCGGTGGGCTTGGGCTTTTTCACTCAATTCACAGTCAGTAAGTTCTCGATCGTTGGACTGTTGATCAAAATGGCTAATTTTTTCCTCAAGGCTGGAGATGTTGAAGTCAATATGGCCAAAGACTTTTGTGTTCTAGTCTTTTAACTCGGCTTTGACCAGTTTCAATTTCTCAACGAAAGAGGATGAGGGGGATTTCAACCACGTAGACTTGATGATTTTTAAGCAATCGGGGTGTGAGCGAGAGCCATCAATTAAGAAACCGAAAGGGACGAGGGCCCTAATTTTTGTCGTTTTTGGATATGAGGAGGGGTCTATGATCAGATAAGGAGCGATGGAGGAGGGAGAGAGTTTAACCATTGTGGCCCCACAAAAAGCCTATCGAGTTTGCTTTTTGAGCCACCTCTAAACCAAATGTAATGTCCATTGGAAGCTGGGAGTTCTATCAGATTCAAGTTATCAATAAAATCCCTAAAGTATTCAACTCCGGTGGGAAAAACATGTAGGCTACCACGATCAGCAGCATCCAAGGTCTCATTGAAATCGCCCACTATGAGGCATGGAAGAGAGAGGGAGAGAGTGAACTCTTCAATTTGGAGCCAAGTTTCTTTTCTTTCAGATTGCATGCACGAGTTGTAAATATTTACAAGGACGCAGTTGAAATCATGGGATTTGAGAGTACCCACTATTGCAATCCAGTTACGTTCTATCTTTGTTGATGAATGGGAGAAAAAATCTCCATTCCAGATAGTCAGTATGCCACCTGAGTTTCCGAGAGAAGGTGAGAGGGCCCATGAAATGTTTTGAACATTCCATAAGGATCTAAGGATTTTTTGGTTGAAGTTTTCGAGTTTTGTTTCTTGGATGAAAACAAAGTGAGGATCATGGGAAGAGATGAGCTTTCTGAGAGAGGAACGTTTGATTTTTGCACCTAGGCCCCTTATATTCCAGGATATCAATATCATTGATGTTTGTTTGGGAGTGAAAAATTGAGTTCAACTAGGGTTCATTTTTGGTTGTTTTGAGCCCAGTTGATTTGCTGGCTGCGGAGGATATTGTCAATTCTGCTAAGAAGAATGGATTCAGGCCCATTGAAGGAGAGTCCCAAAGATTTGGCTACTGCTAGGACGTCAGAGGCATGTAAATTGCCTAGCTGTATTATTTTGGTGGGAGGGAAAGAGAGTGGGGATTGCTTCTTTCTTCTTTTCTTCTGTAGCTTCTTTTTTCTTCTTTTTTCGTGGGCTAGTTTGAGATCAAGAGGTATTGTCTGTTCAAAACCTGGTGGAAACATTGGTCTAGAACATGAAGTTGAGTTGGAAGTTTGGCTTTTCGTGGATTTGGGCCCAGGAAAGGATTCGTTTAAGAAAGAGTGAGATGGCTCAGGCCCAGATTTGATGGGGGGGTTAGAAAGGTGATTTTGGCTTTTTTGTGAGTTTAGGTAAAGGTTATTTGTGTCAGAGAAGTGGTCATCATTAGAAGATGACTTTTGAGAATCAGACACTTCATTAAATTCCACATTAACATCACTGGCAGCCCCATTGGAGAGTGAAGGGTTTGGGTGGGATTTCCAAGATTGAGATGACTAGGAGAGCCGTCGACTTGATGTTTGACTCTGAGCTACTTTTTCTGCATTGTCGGGGGAAGAAAACCAATCATCATCTTGGGACCTGGGTTCAACCAAAGGGGATACTTCAGAAGGAACTTTTTCATAAGGATTTTTGCAGGAATTGTCTCCATTGACATAGGATGACGATGGTTGAAAGAAGCTGTTTTCTTCCACTATTTGAACTTTATACAATCTTCCTTCAATATCCAAGTTTATTGCACCATTGATTCTGAATAATATATCGGTAAAGATGATAATTTGTCCAGAGTCAAATTGTGAGTGATTCACTGAAATTACCCTCCCAAAAACACACCTTATCTTGTACAAATTTTGATAGGAGTAGGCTTTTAATGGGACTCCATGGACGCATATTATTGCCTTTCGCCATAGTGGGACACTTGAGTCTTGAACATTCTTAGAATGGACAAACCATGAATCAAGCCATTTGTTGTGGACCATGGCTTCTTTATCCTCCTTAGTTTCAAAAGTTATCAAATGATGAAAACCTCCGAGGGGTTTGATTTTAAGGCACAAAACTCCTTCAGTCATTATGATGCTTTGAATTTCCTTGGATGATAAGGAGGAGGATGCTATACCCACCAAGCTTCTCTCGGACATTTCTTCATTTTCATAACATCTAGAACCTTTCAGGATACCGATGGTTTCCTCGTCTAAACTTTCTACGACAAGTTCAGCTCTAATTCGTTCAGTGTCCTCCCCTAACAATCTATTACTCATAATCCTATGAGGGGTTGGGTTGTAGATTAGGTTACTTGGTAAGGGTGTAGAATTTTCTTTTAAGGATGGGAGAGGTTTTTCAATATTTTGTGGTGGATGTTGTGGAGGTTGGGATTGATGGATTGTAGGGGAAGATACTTCTCGGTATGAGCGGTGATCTCGACTTCTAGAATTATGGGGACGAAAAGTATTTTTTGGAGGGAGGATGGGACTTTTTTGCTTAGGCCTGGGGTTTTGTGGTGGGGATTTGTCTGTTTTGGCTGGGTAGATTCGGAGACAGTTGGAGCCAAGTTTTCGACCATTTTCAGCACGCATAGCCATGTGAAGAGATTGAGGTATGAGGAATTGAATAAAAGCATATATGTTGCTTCTATTGGGTCTGAGCTTTTGCGGGATGGTGATATAGGTTATGGGGCCATATTGGTTGAAGATAGCAGCTAGGTCTTAAGTTTGGATGGTGAGAGGAAGAAAATCTATAAATCCGGTTTTGATGGCTGGATGAGAGGAGTTTCTCACTAGTCTTCTTCTCATTATAGTCTGCCATTGATTTGGGTTGGAATCTCGTTCAAACTCATCATTGTCATTGCCTCTCTCGCTCACTTTCAACACCACTCTCTTTCGCTTTCCTTCTCTCTCTCTCCTTCTCATCATTTGTCCCTAACTATTTAGTAACGAGTTTAATCTATTCAGTAATAACATTATTTAATCCAATTTAGTGACTACTGTAATCCATTTGGTAAGATTGTCGGGTTATCTTCTAAAATTGTACTCCCTCTGTTTTTTATCCTTCTCACTATCCTGTGCGCAGGGATGACAATTGGGTGGGGGCGGGTGCGGAGGGTGGTACCTCCACACCCGCACCCGCATAAAATTTCAATCCCCATCCCCGCCTCACCACCCATTGCGGGGGAAAATTCCAGACCCATCCCCCCCCCCCGGGGTAGTATTTATACCCATCCCGCCCGACCACCCGCACGGGTACCTGCACCCGCGTCGTACTCACTTCATCCCCACCACCACCACCACCACCCGCATGGGTATCCACACCCGCTTTGTACCTGCGTCATACCCACATATTTATATTTTGCAAGATAAAATTATTAATAATATAAGTATATAAATAGAATTTTAATCATATATATGTGGGGCGGGCGGGGGTGGAGTGGGGGGCGGGGATGGGGCGGGACGGGGGGGATGGGGGTGGGGATAGCATAAAATCCATACCCGCTCCACCACCCATTACGGGTAGGATTTTAATCCCCATCCCCGCCAAACCTAGACCCATCCCCACCCCACTTGGGCGGGGATGGGGCAGGTCTCCTACTTGACCCGCCCCACTGTCATCCCTACGCATCTCTTAATGCACATTTTGAACTTAAATATCTTTCATTATATATTAGTAAAAATTATAACAATTGAATATTAATAAAGTACTAACTGAGTCGAATCAAACAAGACCCCACATGACAATATTTTTTTCTTATAAATTGAAAAAAATTGAGAAGATTCTCTCTAAGTATTGATAGTGTCAAGATTCCAAGTGAGAAAGATAAAAAAAAACAGAGGGAGTATGTTATAGTTCAAGATTCAAATGGAAACAAAAAAAGGAGAAGAGAAAAGACGACTAGGTTGATACGAGCTATCTAATGATAGTTTTGGGTTAGAGCGAGATGAAATGAACTTGTTAGAAAAATGTAGGCTTAAATTTGTCTAAGTTTATTTTAAAAATAGACCATCTATTCTAATAGTTTTTGTTTAAGTTTTACAAGTGATCCTTTATACTCCCTCTTTCTCTTCCCACCGGGTTTAGCATAGTAGCATTTCAACCCATCTTGGATTTTATTTTTTTTAGGAAACAATTTCATTACGAGGTGAAGAAGAAGAGAATTCACCAGAGCATTAGATTGTGTGTAATATCTGAAAGCAGGCACAATAGGATTCGATTTAGGAGAAGGTGAAGGAATATAGGTGAAGGTTTTAGTTAAGTCCTCATGGGAATAGATGCAAATATGATTGGGTTTGGAGAGATTAGAGAAGGGGGATTAACTCATATGCCAATCAATCAATATATATATATATAAAGGAGGAACTTTTCGGGAGCATAGGGAGATCCTCAAGATTTCGAGCTCATAAAGCGTGCCACGTAGGATTGCCAAATTTTATTTTTATTTTTTTATTTTTATTTTTTTTACAAAAATAGAGTTCTAGTTGAATTAAATACATATAAGGATATTTGGATAAGCGAAAATTAGAGTTTGGATTTGAATCAACAACCTAAATTATTATATCATGAAAATTGTGTATAACTTTTGCTACGTAATTCGGAATATTATAATTTTTGTACCATTAGAGAGTGCTCGAAATATGCTTCGAAATAAGATCCATTTATAATATAGTTGTACAACTTATGAAATATAAAGCGCCATGTAGAATTGCCATGTCATCATTTTTTTTCTTTCTAAAAATAGAGTTCTACATAGATTTAAATACATATAAGGAGTCTTGGAGAAGCAGAAATTAGAGTTTCGTTTTGAATGAACAACCTAAATTATTATATTATGTAAATTGTGTATAACTTTTGCTACCTAATTCAGAATATTATAATTTTTGTACCATTAGATAGTGCTCGAAATATGCTTTGAAATAAGATCCATTTACAATATAGTTCAACAATTTATGAAATAGAGAGTACCACTTAAGATTGCCATGTCATTAGTTTTTATTTTAAATATTTGAAAAAAAATAGAATTATACATATATTTAAATACATAAAGAATTTTGGGTAGGGGAAATTAGAGTTGCGTTTTGAATAAACAACCTAAATTATTATATTATGTAAATTGAATTTAACTTTTCTACCTAATTCAAGACATTATAATTGTTTTACCATTGGAGAGTGCTTGAAATATGCTTCAAAATATGATCTATTTACAATATAGTTTTACAACTCATGAAAATATATTAAATTAGATGCATTGTAGGACATTATTTTTAGATAAATATAATAATTGCTATAAGTATTAAGTATAGTGTATTATATGTGATTATAACATTTGATTATAGGTCCGATTTACGAGGTTAATAAACATATTATCTTTCAAAACCTCAACCTTACTCAACTAAACTAAAACAATATAGTATTGCAACAAAATTTATTAACTAAAATCTATAGCGATAAAGTTACAAATTAGAGTTTTGGATTATGTAAAAATTAGAGTTTGATTTAAATAAAACAACCTTAGAATATTATAAAGAGCTCCACCTAAGCATGCCATGTCATTCTTATTAATTTTTAAGAAAGTATTCTTTATGTCCTGCATCAATTAAATTATTACCCTCTACTTTTTTAAAGTATCATTCGGGTATTATTCATGTTAAAACTGTATTAGCTATTATTAGTCATACCTGTTATTGAGATACCATTTAATAATAGACTTAGCTACAATATTCAATTGAATAATAAAAATTATAAAATTTATATATCACAATAACAAATCTAGAAATTACAGTATAATGACAAATACTTTATCCGTTTTTTTTCTACTTCAACAATTGGTTTGGACATGGTTTTTAAGGAAATAAAAAATGGGTAGTTTAGCATAGAGATACCTCTTTAGTTAATTAGATTAGGGGACAAATAAATCTTTATTAAACTAAACGCAACTTTATAAGGCAATTCGGGTAATTAATGATGGTTTTATTAACATAAAGTAAAGGTAATATTGTCAACTGTAGTTTCTTTTTTGGGAAATTCTACATGGTAGCCCCAAACTTTTAAGTTTTCTAAATGGTAGCACTTCTTAAATTTTTTTATACCTGGTAGCCTCGAACTTTTAGGTTTTCTACATGGTAGCACTTCTTAAGTGAATTCCGTTAAGTTGTCGTTAGTTTTGACATTTATTAATCTGGCACGCAAATCGAGACTTTTTCGACACCAAAAACGAGTATTCCTGATCATTTTTTGACAATGAAAGGGGGGGATTTTGTCCTTAAAGACTCGATTAAAGGTCGAAATTGTCAAAAAATGATCAAAAATATTCGTTTTGGGTGTCGAAAAAGTCTCAATTTGCGTGTCAGACTAATAAATGTCAAAACTAACGATAAAATAATGGAATTCACTTAAGAAGTGATATCATGTAGAAAACCTAAAAGCTCGGAGCTACCAAGTATAAAATTTTTTAAGAAGTGCTACCATGTAGAAAACCTAAAAGTTGGGGGCTACCATGTAGAATTTCCCTTCTTTTTTTTACCAAAAGTGGAATGGTTCCAAAAGATGAAAGTACCTAAAATGGTAATTGTTGTAATAGAAAAAAGAACGGAGGAAGTATATAAATACAATGATCTTGAAAAATCTCATTTTACAACAACACAAAATCAACAATATTTTTAACAAAAAATTTACAACAAAATAAAATAAACAACAACCCGTGCAACGCACGGGCTTCAAACCTAGTTTTTTAATATAATTCAACGCACTAATATAAAAGAGAGCGTATTGCGTCAAACAGGTCTGACCATAAACTATGGTTAGACCACTATATTTGATTATGATATACAAACTTGAATTATCTAACAACAACTTGGTTATCTGTCATATACATATGATTATCTGACATTAACATTTCATTATCTAATACTAATTTTTAAATAACTCATATGATCCATTCAATATATACAGATTATTCAACGTTTGGATTATGTGATATCAACATTTGATTATTCGACGACAAGATTTGATTACCTGACATATACGAATTGATTATATGATAGGAAAACTTTTAATATATTATTGGAAAATTGGATTTTAATAATCCAACCTTTGACCGATCTTCTTAAAATAGTCTCACTTATAAGTTTTTTTTGAATGATCCAACCTTTTGTTAGTATCTTCTCATAATGGTCCTTGACCTGTTGCGACCGGTATTACATGTCAAGTATGACACGTGTCACATTATCATTAGTCAGCCCATTTTCTCCCTCCTTTACCTCTTTTCCTCCACAAACACCACCACCTAGCCACCACGACCACCACCCCATGCCGCCCCCTTACCCCCACCCCCCCGCAGCCCCTTTCCGAGCCCCACCCCAACCCCACTGCAACCCCACCGCCCACCCCACCCCAACCCCCCCGCCCACCGCACCCCACCCCCACCCCTAAGCCCTAAGCCCCTGCAGCCCAGACCCCATACCCCGGCCCCTAGCCCGCGGTACAACCCACCTCAATTCACTGCAGCCCCACCCCACCCCACCCGATCCCCCTGCAGCCCCATCCCCACCCCATCCCTCTCGCACCCCACCCCCTGCAGCCCCATCCCACCCCTTCCCCTCTCCCCTTCGTCCTATACCCCTATCGCTCCTCCCCCCTCTCTCCTCTCGCATCTCCCCCTTAACCTTTCACCCGGCCCCCGCAACCCCCTCCCCCCGCGCTTCCCCATCCCACCCCTCCGTCTCTCCCTCTCCCCTCATGTCGCCGCGAAAAATCGAATAGAAGAAGGGGAGAACGAACGAAAAAAAATAAAGAACTTCGACCGCCGAGCCAATTCGCGCCGAGAATCGGTGCGCAAGACCACCATAAGTTCGAAAACGGTGGGGGTGAGGTTGTTTCGGGTGGTGGAGTGTGGGGGGCTGATGTTTTGGGTGGAGGGGTTGCCGTGCCCAAACGGTGGTGGTCAGTGCCTCAGTGGAAGAAGGAAGAGGAGAGAGAAGTGAGTAAGAGGAGGAAAAAAAGAAAAAAAAAATACCTGATGTTCAGGTCACAAGTCACCTAGGTTTTTTATGAGAAGACAACCCCAAAAGGTTAGATTAATAAATAATAACCCATAAGTGAGACTGTTTTAAGAAGACTCCTTAAAGGTTGGATTATTAAATTCCAATTTTCCTATATTATTTTAAACTTTGAAAATCTGATATAAACATTTAATTATCTGATATAAATATTTGAATAGCTGATATAAACCTCTATATATCTGAAAATATATTTTGAATATCTGATATTGAATATTGCATATCTTTAAATCAGATATTCAATATATTTAGTCTGATATTGAATATCTAAAAGAAACACACAAAATAAAAACAAAAAAATAAAACTAACAATTGAAACCCCTTGTTGAGATTATTATGGACAATGGAATCGGCCCCGACCCCTTGTTAAGCATCTCCCTTAGATAGTCAACTGGCAGCGTCGATTAACCCTTTGGGTAGGTGTTTATCATTTTATGTTCTCCTCACCTTAATTCCTCCGCGAATTAAGAAATGGGAACTATTAAGGGCGTTCATTTCGAATAAACTGATCCTTAATTTCAAATGGGGGAAAAGCTATTCGGATTCGACCCGAATAAATAGGATATTCGAAATTTCAGATTGAATATCCAATAACTAAAATATTGAATTTTTCAAAGGAAAAGTTCATAACATAAGTTTCGGATTGGATCGAATCATAGGGTATTTTCGAATATCCCGTATTGAAAACGGATGTTTTCGGATATTTCGGATTGGATACCGAAAAATCCCTATGTTTCGGATATTTTCGCATATTCGAAATTGAAAATTTCCAGATATTTGTTTCGAGAAACTAAAAAATTGGATTGGATATCCAATTTACCGAATTAGATCAACCATATCACATATCAAATCAATCAGATGAAATATTTATGCACACCCCTAGAGTCTAGGAAGTAGGAACTACTCCCTCCGTCTCATATATAGTGCTTACATTCTATTTTAGGTGTCCCAAAATATTGTGCCTACTTCATTTTATATTTTTTTTTGACTAAATTATATCCTCAATGTTTACACAAACTTCTCAAAATATTCCTACCTTTATTTCAAAATGTGTGCTCCTATTTATTACTTTGCACCATTTCAAGGACAAATTTAATGTTTTTTGATTTTTTTTAAGGAAAAATAAAATAAGAAGGGAGTCGTTCCAAGACAAATACTACTCTCTCCAATCTCCTTGATTCCCGTGAAACAAAAGAAGTAAGCATTATATATATTTTTTTTTGATCCGTTGGAGCCATACGAAGGCAGTACAAAGTACAAAGAAAGGGAGGCGGGATTCGAACCTGTCACAGCACATCAATCTTAACCACTACGCCAAGACATTCTTAATAGTAAGCATTATATTATGGGACGGAGGGAGTGTGTTGGAACAGAGAGAGTGATAAAGACGGAGCGGGAGTATTTAGCCATTCTCACTTAATAAAGGAAAAGTCCATGTCTAGAGACTAGACAAAGACCTTGCTTCCTTCTGCGGACTTTCTAATAAACTAAGACAACTGCTATCCACCCAATATCATAAATTATTGGTGACTCTCTCCAACTTTTTTTTTTTTTTTTGGAAGTGATGACTGAAGGATTTATGTCCTCGACTTAAATGCAATTACTAATTATATTATGGGTCGTATTATGGAGATAATAAATTCGTTTGATTGGGTCGTCTATACGTCTTGCTAGAGAATGCTATAGAACTTTGGGTTAGGAAATTATAAACCCGAAGCACAATATAATGGATCATATTAGGTCACACATAAAACCTTGGATCAATAAAAGAAACTGAGAGCTCATAAAGGTCCCTAGGTTGGCCGGCCAAGAGGAGGGGAGAGGGGAAGTAATTCTAATTCTAACCTAAATATATTTATATATTTGGTTAGGCAATAAAAAGAAAATACAAGATATCTCTTATTATTTTTCTCTCTCATATTCTTTCCTAAAGTAACAAAAACTCCATTAAAGTAGAAGAAGAATTTCTTCCTTCCAACTAGCATTGGTGGAGTGTTGATCCGGGTTGGTGGACCAAGTAGAGGAATCACAATTGGGGTTCTTTATCCGGGTTATACAAGCTTTGTGGAATTCACGTTACAAAGGTTAATTCTTAACTATTATGTGATCCTTGAATGTATAAGCATGAGATCCTGTTTTAAGTGCTTATGAATATGATTCATGAAATTCCGCTTAGAGTACTTATAATTCTACAGTGGTATCAGTTTTAGCCTCTTGCATATAGTTTTTTGGTCATAATAATTAGATTTATATTGATGTGTTAATGACTAATTTTAAAAGATTAAGGGGAGTAATTGAATTATGGATGTTTTATTTAATTGAATTAATTAAATTTGATTTAAATTCGACCAAAATTTCTTTTTGAAATTCGAAAAATATTTGGGTTTGGCCGAAATTTTTTTTTTTAAACATAGTTTGACCTAATTTTAGAATTTCAAAATTAAATATGAATGGCTGAATTTTAGAGAAAATAAAATCCTGATTTTCAAAATTAAAATTCAATTTTAGATCTCAAATTTTTCGAAAATTTCGAGAGTTATATTTATATTATTAATCTGTTTTTCATATTTAAATTGTTTATATATGAAAATTAATTCATGTGAAAAGAGTTCTGTGTGAATTAGAGATTAATACATATGAATAATGCTAAAATTAAATTAAAATAGAGATTTTATGTTAATTTCGTATATTCAACTCATATAATTAATCTGAATTTTTATATTTAAATTGTTTATGTATGACAAATTAATTCATGTAAAAGGAGTTTTAAATGAATTTAAGGTTAATTGATATGAATAGCCCTAAAATTAATTAAAATGGAGATTTAAATTAATTTGCAGAATTAGGCATAAAGGAGTTTATGTTTAATTTGATCACTAAATTAATTTACAAGAAGTTGTGATTTAATTTAATTCCCACAAAAGGAAAACAAAAAAAAGGAAGGGAGGAGGAGCAGCCACGCCTGGGTGGCGCAACCACATGTTGGTGGGGCCACGGTGGCTGCTCCAGGTGGTCGTTGGTGGGCAGCCAGGGCTGCGATGGCAGCAGCAGTGTTGCGGTAGCAGCACAAGAGCGTGGCTTGCTAGCCACGTTTTGCTGCCTCCCAGCAGTGATTTTTTCAGAAAAAAAAAATATTTTTTTTGGAAAAATCATTAAAACAAATTTTCAGGATATTAAGCAGATTTTCAGTTAAATAATTCCATAATTTTATTCTTTAATCTAATTAAAATTAGAAGGCTAGATTTTTTAGGATAGAATCTTTAGGTGATTAGAAATTACTTAAATATTTTATCTATTTGCTATAATTAAGAATATTTGATATTTTGATTGATGGCAAGAATAATATGTGATATTATGATGTGGCATTTTATATTTAATATAATTGCTATGAATGACTTGTATGGCCCAAATTTAAGTTAGAAAATACGATCTGCGTATCGTGATGTATTCTTGTAATTTTAAATACGATCTGCGTATCGTTAAGTATTTTGTAATTTATTTAATTTAGTTATTATTTAAATTATTTTGATACTTATGTAATCCAAAGACGAGCCCATCAAGAGAAGGCCCATGGCTAAGATGGATGGAGATCCATGAAGAGTCCAAGAAGGAGCCATTGATGCTTAGTTCTTAGGATTAGGGGCCATACTAGATCATTTTATTTTCGCATTTTATTTTTCTTTAAAATGCTTATAAGTTTATTGTATGTTGTTTGTTGATGCGCTAGAGTTCACTAATTCATAACAACATAACAAACTTAGGTCCCGTAAATATTAAGGTTTGCTTTTCCAAACATAAAGTACTTATCAAACCCTTAATTAATAGTAATAGGTCATGCCTCCTCAGGGTATTATCATTGATTTTAGGATATAAGGTAAAATTGCAAATTTTACAACTTAGTTTGGTTGTCCTTATCAAAATTATCAAAAGCGTTTTGAATTTTGAAGCAAGAGATAGTTAAACATGCGATGTTTATCAATCGAAACAAGAGTTATAAATTGTTATAATTAGTAAAAGAGTTTACTTACCTTGATAATGTAACGTTAAGATAACGCCTCCGTCTGCTTAGTGTTGCATGTTGATAGGATCTTGTAAATCACTTATTCATAGGGGACTTTTAATTTTGAATAGGTGGTCAACCTAGAAACCTTTTACATGTTTTAGGTTGCTTTATAAACATAAAATTGAAGTTTGCTTTATTTTTGTGTCTGTAGATACCATGTCTAATAACAACAACAACAACTCCGGTTTCAACATTCGTCCTTTTCTGGAAAAGGACAGACTGAATGGTGAAAATTTCCTTAATTGGGAAAGGACCTTAAGACTTGTTCTGAGGTTTGAGGGTCGAGAGGATGCCTTAGATACCCCACTTCCTGTTGTAATTGATGAATCAACTGAGGCAGACAAACGTCGTGCCAAACAGGCTAGTAATAAGTCTATACCAATCACTTGCTTGATGATAGCAGCCATGGAGCCGAACCTCCAAAAGAGGTTCGAAACCAAGGATGCTTATACGATCATGCAAGAGCTGCGGGCCATGTTTAAAACTCAGGCCTGAGTCGAGCGGTATGAGACTAATAGGGAGATACTTGAATGTCACATGAAGCCGGGTCAAGCTGTTGGCCCCCATGTTTTCGCAATGATGGGTCTTTTCGAAAACATGGAACGACTTGGATTCCCTTATAGGGTTGAGTTGGCTACTGACATTATTCTCCACTCATTACCTGACAGTTTCAATCAGTTTAGAATGACCTACAATATGAATGAGTCTGAAAAGACTTTGCAAGAGTTGCATGGATTGTTGGTCAATGCTGAAAGGAACATCCCTAAGGTTGAACCAAAGAAAGAGGTTTTGATGGTTCAAAAGGGAAAGGGTTTCAAGAAGAAATGGGCAGGAAAGAAGGACAAAGGCAAGCAAGTTGTCGTTGTTGCTGAAAAACCTAAGCCAACCGCCAAGCCAAAGGTGGCCGCGGAAAGCAAGTGCTTCCATTGTCACAAGATAGGACACTGGAAGAGGAACTGCCCTCTATACTTGGAGGAAAAGAAGTCCGGGGCTTCCACTTCAGGTATAAATGTTATAGAAATCAATTTGACTTCTACTTCTTTATGGGTATTGGATACCGGCTGTGGTTCACATAGTTAATGATGTGCAGGGACTAAAAAGAAGTAGGAGGCTGGCAAAGGGCGAGGTAGAGCTTCGCGTTGGAAATGGAGCACGGGTTGCTGCACTTGCCATAGGAAGTTATAGTCTGCATTTGACATCTGGCTCTGTTTTAGAATTAAATAATTGTTATTTTGTTCCTTCGATAACTAAGAACATAATTTCTGTTTCTGTATTGGATTCTGAAGGGTTTTGTTTTGAAATTAAGAACAAATGTTGTTCCATTTCTTACAATAATATGTTCTATGCTAGTGCTAAATTGATAGATGGCTTATATGTGCTTGATAGGTCATTACAAGTCAATAACATAGATAGCAAGAAACAAAAATCAAATGAATCAAACCTAACCTACATTTGGCATTGTCGAATGGGTCATATAAACCAAAAGCGCATCCAAAAGTTTCAGAAGGATGGCATTCTTCCTTCATTTGATTTTGAATCATTTGATGTATATGAATCATGCTTGATAGGAAAAATGACAAAGTCACCGTTTACTGGAAAGGGTGAAAAGGCCAGCGATCTCTTGGGCCTCATACATACAGATGTTTGTGGTCCTATGAGCACAAAGGCAAGGGGAGAGATTAATTACTTCATTACCTTCACTGATGATTTGAGTAGATATGGATATGTTTACTTAATGAAGCATAAATCGGAATCTTTTGATAAATTCAAAGAGTTCCAGAATGAAGTACAAAATCAACTTGGTAAGACAATTAAAGCATTGTGATCCGATCGCGGCGAATATTTGAGCCAAGAGTTTGATGATCATTTGAAGGGTTGAGGAATTCTTTCACAATTGACTGCACCAGGAACACTGCAGTTAAATGGTGTATCTGAAAGGAGGAATCAGACCTTATTGGATATGGTTCGATCAATGATGAGTCTTGTTGATCTTCCGATTTCTTTTTGGGGATATGCTCTCTAAACAGCTGCACATACACTAAACAGAAGCCCGTCAAAGGCTGTAGAAAATACTCCATATGAGTTATGGAATGGAAAAACTCCAAACTTGTATTTTCTTAAGATCTGGGGATGTGAGGTCTATGTAAAACGTTTACTCTCAGACAAACTTACCCCCAAGTCAGATAAATGTCTCTTTGTGGGATACCCAAAAACGACAAGGGGTTATTACTTCTATAACCGTCAAGAGAACAAAGTGTTTATTGATCGTGATGGTGTCTTTCTTGAAAAGGAATTTGTTTCTAGAAAGACAAGTGGGAGTAAAATAATTGTCGAAGAAATTCGAGATAAGCAACAACTGGATATGGTTCGCACCATGTCAGAGACGGCCCGACAAGACGAAAGTCTAGTTCATGAGATGACGTATTCAACGCGTGAACCTCCTACCGTCCCACTTGAATCTAATTCAAGCGAAGATCTTCAAGAAGTTGAAGAGAACATTTCTCTTGATGCTCAGGCCCGAGTAGGTCTAGTAGAGAAAGCATTCCAAACAAGAGGTTGGTTGATTTCTTGTTAACTGAAAAATCTGAAATTATGATTTTGGAGAATTCAGAACCTACTACCTACAACCAAGCTTTGACGAGCCCAGACTCTGAGAAATGGCTTGAAGCCATGAAATCCGAGTTAGACTCCATGTCTGAGAATAAAGTTTGGACCCTGGTCGACTTGCCTGATGGGGTTAACCCTATTGGATGCAAGTGGGTGTTCAAATTGAAAACAGACAAAGATGGAAATGTCTATGTCTATAAAGCAAGACTGGTTGCAAAAGGATTCAGACAAATTCATGGTATAGACTATGATGAGACCTTTTCTCCAGTAGCAATGCTTAAGTCAATTCGGATACTTTTAGCGATTGCTGCATTTTATGATTATGAAATTTGGCAGATGGATGTCAAAACCGCATTCTTGAATGGGTTCTTGAATGAGGATGTGTACATGACACAACCTGAGGGTTTTGAGGATCTAGAAAATCCTAAAAGGGTTTGCAAGCTTCAGAGATCTATTTATGGATTGAAGCAGGCATCTCGGAGCTGGAATCTTCGATTGGATGAGGCAATCAAGAAATTTGGTTTCATAAAAATCGAAGAAGAATCTTGTGTCTACAAGAAGTTTAGTGGGAGCAGCTTAGTCTTCTTGGTATTGTATGTAGATGACATACTACTCATGGGAAATGACATACCAATGCTTGAGTCAGTCAAGGAATGATTAAAAAGTTATTTCTCCATGAAGGACCTTGGACAAGTTGAGTACATACTGGGAATAAAAATCCATAGAGATAGGTCTCGAAGGATGATTGGGCTAAGTCAAGAAACTTATATTGATAAGGTTCTTGCAAGGTTCAACATGGAAAACTCGAAGAGAGGTGTCGTTCCCATGTCACATGGCATATCGCTTAGCAAGAGTCAGTGCCCGACTGAGCCTAGTGAGTTAAAGCGAATGAGTAGCATTCCTTATGCTTCGGCTATAGGATCTATCATGTATGCCCTGATAAGTACTCGACCAGATGTTGCATATGCCTTGAGCATGTGTAGCAGGTTCTAAGCAAATCTAGGGGAAGCACACTGGACTGCAGCTAAGAGCATCCTTAAGTACTTGAGGAGGACTAAAGGCATATTATTTTAGTCTATGGGGGACAAAGTGAGTTGGTTGTTGAAGGTTACATGGATGCAAGCTTCCAAACCGACAGAGATGATTACCGCTCTCAGTCAGGGTATGTCTTTCGTCTAAATGGAGGAGCAGTGAGCTGGAAGAGCTCAAAGCAAAGCACTGTAGCAGACTCTACGACAGAATCAGAATATTTTGCAGCAGTTGAAGCAGCTAAGGAAGCAGTTTGGAAAAAGAAGTTCTTGATAGAGCTGGATATTGTACCTAGTGCTTTGGAAGGAATTGAGTTGTTCTGTGACAACAATGGTGCTATTGCGCAAGCAAAAGAACCAAGGTCACATAACAAGTCCAAACATGTGATGAGGAAATGTCACCTCATTCGGGAGATAGTTGACAGGAAGGATGTCAGAATCTGCAAGTTCATACGGATGAGAACGTGGCTGATCCGCTAACTAAACCACTACTTCAAATCAAGCATGAGTGTCACGCTAGGGCTACAAACTTGAAGCAAATGTTAGAGTGGCTTTAGATTGTACTAGGTTTAGAGAAACTTGTTACAATGTAAAGACATGATTTTGCTATCTATGTTTATGAGAATAAATTTTATCTTATTTAATTATTGGTTTGGTATTAAATAAAATGTCCAAAATATATCTTGAATTCTATGGTTTTGTCAAATTTGTGATTTGATGAATGAAACACCATAAGTGAACATAATTCATAGAATATTAAAGTTCCTAATCTAAGTCATTAAACTGGACATAATTGACTTGTTAAAAGGATTAGCATATAAGATTGATTGATAGCGTCGTTTCATGGGCTATGGGAACATGGAGATGTTTAATCAATCATATGGATATGTATAGTTGATACATAGTCGAATTAGACCTACTTAGAAGTTTTATAACTTCGAAATTATATTAGTAGATTTCTAAGACATGAGTGGAACATTACTTAGCCCAATGATTGGTATGACTTTGATACTGTCAAACGTCAAAGGCAGCATTCAGGCTGTGCTAAAAGTTGAGTGCGAGTATTGGTTGCCACAAGATTGAAAAGTCCTCCTATATGAGATAGGATGGGTGTCTTGGCCCCTTGAAGAGTGAAAATTGAAA
This sequence comes from Beta lomatogona, assembly GCA_947646795.1. Lineage (NCBI taxonomy): Eukaryota > Viridiplantae > Streptophyta > Magnoliopsida > Caryophyllales > Amaranthaceae > Beta > Beta lomatogona. The sequence continues at coordinate 512,462 of CANSNZ010000536.1, read as the reverse complement.
AATGCATGGCCGTGCTCAAGTGGATCATTCGATGATCATTTGTTTGTCAATTCGAACTCGGATTTCAAGGATTAATTTGAAAACTAGTATGGATGATATAGAAATATGATCATACTATCGAATTAAGACACTAAGAGACTTGAGGAATTAAAACATTGCACACTCGTCTCGGACAAGTGGGAGATTGAAGGATTTATGTCCTCGACTTAAATGCAATTACTAATTATATTATGGATCGTATTATGCATATAATAAATTTGTTCTATTGGGTCGTCTATACGTCTTGTTAGAGAATGCTATAGAACTTTGGGTTAGGAAATTATAAACCCGAAGCCCAATATAATGGATCCTATTAGGTCACACATAAAACCTTGGATCAATAAAAGAAACCGAGAGCCCATAAAGGGCCCTAGGTTGGCTGGCCAAGAGGAGCGGGGAGGGGAAGTAATTCTAATTCTAACCTAAATATATTTATATATTTGGTTAGGCAATAAAAAGAAAATACAAGATATCTCTTATTATTCTTCTCTCTCATATTCTTTCCTAAAGTCACAAAAACTCCACTAAAGTAGAAGAAGAATTTATTCCTTCCAACTAGCATTGGTGGAGTGTTGATCCGAGTTGGTAGACCAAGTAGAGGAATCTCAATTGGGGTTCTTTATCCGGGTTATACAAGCTTTGTGGAATTCACGCTACAAAGGTTAATTCTTAACTATTATGTAATCCTTAAATGTATATGCATGAGATCCTGTTTTAAGTGCTTATGAATATGATTCATGAAATTCCGCTTAGAGTACTTATAATCCTACAATGACTTGCTATCAACTCTTCAAATTGGAGGTACAGGTACCTAATTATCAAGTTCCTATATAAACATAACCTTGCAGCTCTTAATCTCTGGACTTTGAATCTGCAAACATAAAGTGTACATAAAAGCCGAGGCGAAGCATTTGCAGGTGCGTGTTTATTTACAGCATTCTTGCTTTCATACTGTACTACTTTTTAATGTTCTGTTTTCCCCCTAATTTCATGCTTCTCTTCTCCGTATTATCATACTTCAACTAGTTTTATGCCCGGGCTATATCCCGGGTACTTATATATTTCATTTATTAGTATTTTACATTGAAATTATAACACCAAATATTATTTGGTTTAGTGGTTAAGACATTAATACACAAGTTTACGGTCATGGGATCAAATCTTATACCATGCATAATCTAATTTTTTTATTATACATGAAGTCAAAACTCTAAGAGATAGCGCCACGTGGCACAGTTTCTTATTGAGGAACACCTTTTAATATATTAGTATAGATTATTTGTTTTACAAATATGATGATATATCTATTATCTGATGATACTGATGTTGACATAATAGGCTAATTGATAATTTGATAAGTACTTTTTTTGGGACTTGGGAGGGGGAAGAATGTATTTGCTTATCTGAAGGCAGTTTAGGCATTTAGCAGAGTAAGTTTGATATTGTGCTAAACATTTATAGGAGAACAAAAAAAAACTACTACTTTCATATATAATTTTACTCCCTTCTCAATTTGATTATTTGATATGAAACTTCATCAATTTTGACTGGTATAACTCATTAAAATATGGGATAATGATTAACAGTCCTTGTGCATTCTCCTATGCTCACTTAGAATCTTGACACTATTTGCAATGAAATAGAATCTTCTAATTTTTTCTCAATATATAAGAAAAAGTATATTCATGGGTCTTGTTTGATTAATCTCAATAAGAACTTTATTAGTATTCAATTGTTATAATTTTTGTTAACAAATAATGAAAGATGTTTAAGGTCACATACATTGACAAATACACACAGCCAAAACGGAAATGATAAAAGATATAGAGGGACTAACAAAATTGGCTATATATAACATGAAGTTTAAGTGATATATGCAAATCAAAATAATTTAAATTGAACTTTTATCATTTTAGTTTATTTTGATAGAAGATACTCTCTCCGTCCCAATTTCTAGTGCTTGTATTCCATTTTGGATGTCCCAAAATATTTTGGTTTCTCATCTTAGTATTTTTGAAATGGTACTTTATTCTTGTTTTTTCTCATTTTTACATTGAAAGTTGAAGCCACATTATTTAATATTTGTCATCATTTTAACATGGAAAATTGTAGCCACATTTAATATTTGTACTTTCTAATGTAAATATTTATCATTCCGATGCAAATACTTATCTTTCTTATGCAAGTACAATAAGGATTTAAAGCAAATGATAAGTTCTTTAGGGCCCGTTTAGTATCACCGTGATTTTCAGTTTTTTGGTTTTAAAAGTCATGTGATATGTGTCCTATAATGGATAAAAATTTGGTCAAACTTATTAGAAACATGATGATTTTGAAAATTGACAACTAAAAAGTGAAAACCACTTTTTCTGGTTTCTGTTTTTTGTTTTTAGTTTTCAAAAAAACTGAAAACTGAAAACTGAAAACAAAAAACGATAACGAACAGACCGTTAATTCTTGTGCAAAATGAGAAACAAGCACTCTGAATTGGGATGGAGAGAGTATTAAAGAAGCTATATTGAATAAAGAATACATACAAGGATTTAGAGGGCATATGCTCACCCAAGGAAAGAGACAAATTGAACTATTTGCTATGGATAATATTAACTTTATTTCTAACAGAACAAAATGATACTACTATGAGGATTATAATTGACGAAATAATTCGTAGTATATTTCTGGAAAACTCCAAAAAAATATTTTTAAAAATTATATCATTTGATATAAGTTAACATTACTATCCGTTTTTTTTTAATAGTTACACTTTCACTTTTGACACTATTAACACATTTTCATTTGACTATCATTTGTGAATTATTGTTAAGAGAAAATATAGTCGTGTAGGGTCTTGTTTGATTCGTCTCGATATGTAGTTTTAGAATATCGACTTTTTATATTTTTTACAAATACAAAATTAGAGATATAAAGGCTCAAAGTAGTGTATCGACATGCGTGAAAAGTGTAAGTGTAACTATTAAAAAGAAACGAAAGTAGTATATAATAAAAACACCCCCTCCGTCCTTAAGTACATTTCTTGTTAGGCTTGGGTATATAGGCTTTTTGGTAAGTAGTGCAAAAATAAGAATACAAATGGATTCCCCTAAAAAAAAAAAAAAAAAAAAGAATACAAATGGATTAAGAAGAAGTTATTTGAGAAGGCTACATGGCTACGCCACATAACATATTAAAAGAGGGTTAGTGATATCATTAATAAATTACAGTAAACAGAACTTTTAATAGGAGCTGTCCAAAATTATTACATGTTGCTTATCTGAAGACAGGTCGAGTATTAATAGCCAAATACGTGTCTAGTGAAAAAAAAAACATGAAACAAACAATTAGGACGGAGGGAGTAATACTCAATTTTGTTTTGTTCAAAATAGATGGCTTGAGCTCGTAATTGACTTCATGCTACCTAAGGCAGGCTCAAACTCAAGCAGTTAAGCTCAAATAGGTCGTTAGGCTATCCAGAGATTAATATGACTTTTATCTTATTAATTTATGGAGTAGATATACAATTTAATTGCTTGGTTTAATTAATTCGAGTCCGTGAGACTATCAGTTTAGTATGTTGCTGATTTTTTTTTTGTTTTTGTTTTCTCTCTTTTGGGTGAGGGGGACTGGCTGTTTCACAAAAGAATAAATATTGATATGTTCTTTTTTATGTAGATTCAAATTTCAACAAGATGTCTTTCAGATTGTCTATATTCAATACGATTTATGCCTTTGCAAAGAACTTCCATGGTATATCATTTGACGGAATAAGCAACAATACAGGGTGTGTGGCTATTGATAACCCATTTGATTCGGAAACGAACACTGTTGATTCACAACCTCCAACTAAACGCAGGAAGGTGCAGACATCTCTGCAGTATATTGATAAAATTGTTGGTTGGTTAGAAGACAATCAGATTACCAACATTGGCATTTATGGGATGGGTGGGATTGGTAAGACCACACTTGGAATGCAGCTCCACAATTGGATTCACAACCATGGCATCCCTTCTACAGGTATTCATGTTATTGCTTGGGTATCTGTGGAAATGGATTTCACAGTGTACCAATTGCAGCAAAAAATTGATGATGCTTTTGGGCTTGATCTTCAAGGTAATAAGGATGAGAACATAAGAGCATTTATGTTACATGCTATTCTGTCACAGAACGACAAGTGCATACTCTTCCTTGATGATTTGTGGGGGGTTTTCCATCGAGAGGATATTGGGATTCCTTATGAGTGCAAGCTAATTTTGATTTCTCGATTGCTGGATGTTTGTCATACCCTGCATTATTGCCAAAGAATCATCAAGGTTGAGCCACTATCAGAGGAAGAAAGTTGGCAATTATTTCACCATAGCATTCAAAATGGTTTTTCAGATCCTAAAGAAGTGTCCTCTGTTAGGAAGCTTGTGTATACTGAGTGTGCAGGTCTCCCACTTGCTATGACTGTGTTGGCCAACAACAGTAAGAGGGGGGTAGTTACTCCTTCTATGGGACCAACTCAGTTGGATGACGTGTTCAGTCGATTGCAGTTGTCTTATAAAAGATTGAATAACATCAAAGTCCAGCGTTGTTTTTTGTATGCTGCATTATATCCCAAAGGTTGTGCCATCAGTAAAGAAGAGTTGATACGTGTTTGGATTGGAGGAGGCTCATAGATGACGTGCCATCTTTGCAGGTACAATATGACATGGGTTATTCTGTGTTGAACAAGCTTGTTGACTCTTGTTTACTGGAAACTTGTCAAAATAATAGGAGTGTAAAGATGCATGATCTTGTTAGGCATATGGTTCTTTCCATTGCTAAAGATGATAACTTTGTGGTAAAAGCTGATGAAACTTTGATATTGGAGTGCTGCAAGTCTCTTCATCCTGTTTCCTTGATAAATTCTTCAATCTCATTGATCCCATCGGGTACTTCCCTCAAGTGTACCAACCTCAAAACTTTGCTTTTGCAAAACAACCCTGTCGAGGTAATTCCAGAATTATTTTTCTTAAACATGCATGCCTTGCGTGTTCTAAGTCTATCTGCTACTCGCGTTATTAGACTGCCTACTTCCATTAGTTCCTTAGAAGAGCTGCAAGTCCTAGATCTTAGTAGATGTCAGAAGTTGAAAGAAGTGCCTCAATTAGCAAAGCTTCATAAATTAAAGTTTCTTGACCTATCTCATACTGTAGTTGAGCAAATTCCTTGCTCTCTTGAATTGTTAAAAAGGCTCACGGAGCTTGACTTATCCTCTATTCCTGAACCAAAAAATTTCCCCAGAGGGGTCTTACTTGCTCTATCTAGTTTGAAGAGGCTATCCTGCAATGTTTTAGGCGTCATTCATGAGTTGTAAAATTTAGAATCATTGGAGATTCTTGATGCCAAATTTGACGGTCTTTTTGACATGAGTGTTTATGTAAAGTCCGAGCATTGGTGCAAACTAGAGTGCTTCCATCTGCAAGTTGGTTATCAGATAAGACCGAAGAGATTCTATAGCATAGCGATATCCCTGCATAGCTGTGCCTTAAGTGGTCACGCGGGAGAACGGTTCGTGCTTCCATATGACATTCAGGAGTTGTATCTTGATGATTGCACTGGTTTCCGTAGCCTATATGATATTATAAATCCTGCAAATGCTTATGGTCTTCAACAAGAAGCTGAAGCCTTTTCAAGCCTAGAAATTTGCACCATCAGTATGTGCAATGATATTGAGCAACTTCTTGCACCAGGTCAGATGCCAAATCTTCTCCGGTGCCTTGAAATCTTAGAGGTTGAAGAATGTGATCAACTGAAAGAGCTTATTGTAGATGACGTCAACCTCCCCGAACTTAAGCAACTCGTTCTTACTTCCTTGCCTCAACTAAACAGCGTATATAAAGGTCGACTTGTTTGTACCTCACTTCAGTCACTTATAGTTATGGATTGCCCAAATCTGAAGCGCCTTCTAGTATTCAACATGGATGATGCAGAAGATTAATTCGTTCCTTGTACTATAGAGTGGATTGAGGGACAACAGAAATGGTGGGAGTTGTTAGAATGGGAAAAGTCGGAATCTAAAGTGTTGCTTCAACCCTTCTTTAGATGCAGATATTCCATAGATTTATGCTAGTAAAAAAAGTGAGATAATACGATATCTTCCATCATATTCGGGCTTCACTAGCATGCAAATAATTGGGGTTTCAGGTCGAAAACGGGGACATGTGTCCTAGAGGTTATCGTGCTTGATAGCTTAATATCGGCCATCTTGCATATCTGAAGTTTTCCCCAGTCGGAGCACTGCGCAATGTTTCTAAACCTTCCCTCTAGACCGAGTCATATTAGAAGAGCGAGGACTAAGCTATGGCTTCCTGCTCTACAAATTTGTGACACTGGTTTGCCCTACTTCCCTCTCTCTTCCTCTTCTTTGGCCCATTGCTCCATGCGTTCTTTTAATATTAGTAGTTGTTTGGTTGACATTGATTCATGTTGGAAGTCAAGTACCTGAAAAGTGAAAAAAACTTATGTTTAGTTGACAAAAACACAAGTATTTCATGGGAATCCATTCCCATAGAATTTCATGTGTCCAACCAAACAAAATCTTTGCACTTTTATGAGGAGTGATACTTTCTACGACCAACCACAGAACCACTTGGTTTATTTATGGTTTGGAGGAAAAATAAATATGAAGAGGTTTTAATTTCTTTGAAAATTATGTTTCGTTGAAAATATAAACTTTCAAATTCGCATTATTTGAAAGATGCGACGTTAAATCTTTTAAGAAAAAACATACTTCCAAATTTGGAACACTAATTTGGACCTAGAAACATCGTTTTTTTTTAAACAAATTAGTGGAAATTTTGGAACCTACTTTCCTTGAAAATGATTTAATACCTCCCAACTAAACTCATTCTTAGCTTTCTTTGAATATTGCAAAAAAAAAAAAATGACTTTTGGCCGAGTAAATGAGCACCTAAGAATTTGCAGGTGTGCATTGTGATTTGTGTGTGGCGTGTGCCCAGCTTCTGTCTCTTTTAACTCTCATTCAAGTGCATTGTGGTCTACTTTTACGTGCATTGCGGGGCTTGTGAAACTTTCCTTTTGGACTTTTGGATAAGTTTCAAAGCCCAAACCCACTTAATGTTTTTGTAAGAATTTTTTTCTAAAAAAAGTGTAAAGTAGTTTACTTCCAAGTTTTTTTTTTCTTTCATTTATATGTAAAATATATATTAGCATTATGATTTATAAAGTTATGTTCCTAAATAATTAAATATAATGTTATAAAGCAACCTAGAGTGATAAAGAATATACGTAAAATATTCTCTTTCAGGATATATATTTATATAAATATTATCTTATTGGGTTAGGTTTTATAAAATATTAGGATATATTATTTGTAACCCGTATAAATATTGATCAATGCAGAGTGTGTCTTAGGTGTAACATGTTATAACTTATTGTATAACAACATCTTGTAAGTGCACTAATATAATTGTTTCATGTCATTATTGGTGTGTTTTCTTAATAATTAAATATAATAAGTGCAACCAAGGCAAAATGGAAAGTTTTTTTTGTTTTACAGAAATGCCATTACTTAATTCCCCCAACAAATTAATTAAATTATCATCCACCAACCTAAACAACATTAATTAATCAACTCATCCATCCCCCCGTCTCTCATCTCCCTCTCTCTCTACCCACTCATCCTTCTATCTCCTCAACCCACCCACCTACCCCTCTCTCTCCTCAACTCAACCCACCCAACCCTTCTTTCTCTTTAACTCAACCCACCGATCCGACACCACCACCACGCCACAACTGACCTGACACCACTTCCACCACTTACATTTGTAACCACCGCAACCCTCTACTCACCTTCACTCTCCACCACCCTCGAAACTCACCACCAAGGTTGCGATGCCAGTGGTGGTGGTGTTTGATGTATTTCTGTGGTGGGAATGGTGGTTGGTGGTGGTGATTGTTGTTGTTGGTTGGTGGAAATGGTGGTTATGGACTAGGGAAATGGAGGGTGTTCGATTTGGGAGTGGGGGAGGGAAGAAGGGGTTGTTTTCGGGATGGGGGAGGGAGGGGGCGACATTTGGTGGGAAGGGGTGGGGAAAAAGTTTTTCGGTGGGTAGGGGTAGGGAAAAAAGTTTTCCGGTGGGCGGGGAAAGGAAGGGGGAATGGGTTTTTGTATTGGTGGTGTCAATGGTTAGTGGTGGTATTGTTATGGTGAATGGTAGGTGGAAGGTGTTGGGTATATATTAGGAATATTAGGTATGATAAAGATATGATAATATCTTTATCATATATTATTATTTTAGGGAAATATTATCTTGGGATATTTCCAATAAGTATCCAATTAGTATTAGGAATAAGATATCTTTTAGAGATAGTTTCATATTAGGAGTCCCTTTGTACTCCTATATATATTGTACTCATATTTCATTGTATCAGAGCTTTACGATTTTTGAGGGCCAAAACACTTATTCTCATTCTCCTGTCGGTGGGCGTTGATTCTATATTGTCCACAGGCGGGTTGTCATATATATGTTTTAATGCTTCCGCTAAACTCTAAAGGTTTGGTTTGTTTTTGCTATCCTTGCTAGGCTCGTATAATCTGGTATAATTATAAGCTCCTGACAAAGTCAATTTATCTTCTTCCTGGGGAAAAATTTCCCTTATTATCCTATTTCTTTTCTTTCTAAAAAAATAGAACTTCAATCCATTAATTTAATCCTACCCCGCACTTGCCGATTATTGATTGTCGGCAAACTTCTTAGAGGCTTTATGTATGGTGCAATATTAGAATATGTTTGAGCCACTTTTTTGTTTTTGAAGTGTTCATTATTCTCCGACTATTAGCAGTTTTATATGATTTGGTTGAATAGACTTTTCGGCTCCCCCTATGTCGTGAGATAGGGCTTCTTTTTCGACTCTCCCTATGTCGTCAGATAGGGATTATTGGTTCTCCTTGTACTGCGAGACAAGGGGTTTAATGTGTTGTGAGTGCGGTTTTGCTCTGAAAAACCAGTATTTGAAGAGAGCTCGACTTTGCTCAGGAAAAGTCGATATCTATTGTGAGCGGGATTTCGCTAAGAAAAACTAGTATCTGAAGAGAGCTCGGCTTTGCTCAAGAAAGGTCTATAATGTGAGCGTGATATTGCTCAAGAAAAATATAAACACTACGGGTTCGAAGAAAATGATGTTCCCGTTTTGTTAAAATATTCGTTGAGTTCGAAAAGAATAGCGTTCTCATTAAGAAGAAGAAAAAATTAGCGGGTTCGAAAAGAACGGCGTTCCAATCAATATATCTGTTTAATTTGATTTTCCTTAAATTTTTTTTGTTTCTCCAATCGTAACGTTCGCGTTACTGCCGTTGCGATTGCGGGAGGGTATTAGGAATATTAGGTATGATAAAGATATGCTAATGTCTTCATGATATATTATTATATTAGGGAAATATTATCTTGGGATATTTCCAATAAGTATCTGATTAGTATTAGGAATAAGATATCTTTTAGAGATAGTTTCCTAATAGGAGTCCCTATATTTGTACTCCTATATATATTGTACTCATAGTTCATTATTGAACATGACATCAATATAATATAAACTCTTATTTACTCTCTCCCAAAACTTAACAGTATATGAAATTGTTGGGTAATTATTGTAGGTGTTTCATTTATTTAAGTTGCCTCATCTTTCTTTTAAGTGTGGTCCCAATTTTCTCTCTAGATGTATTGGTCTGTGTGTTTTTCTCTCTATTGTACTCCCTCTGTATTTTTTTATCTTTCCTACTTTGACTTTGCACGTTTGCCAATGCACTTATTCAACCTTAAATATCTTTCATTATATATTAGTAAAAATTATTATAATTGAATATTAATATAATACTCATTGAGACGAATCAAACAAGACTCCACATGACTATATTTTTTCTTATATATTGAGAAAATTTTAAAAGATTCTCTTTAATTGTAAATAGTGTTAAGATTATAAGTGGGAAAGATAAAAAAAATACAGAGGGAATTAAGAATCGGAGGTTAGTATAGTTTTTTCCTTACAAAATATTTGTCTCTTCTATATTAATTTTTTTTTTTTTTTTTTGATGAAAGACAGGGCCAACGCCCCCTAAAACGGAAGCAAAGGAGCAAAACACATAAGCTAAGATAGAAAGAAAGACAACAAAATGAACAAAGTAAACACGGAGGTCAACTCAAGTCCGAACCATTCAAGGCCAAAACACTCTACTCAAGTCCTCCAATAAAATGGCACAAAGACCCACCGGGATCACCATGAGCATCACCACGAGCCTCTTCAAGTCTTTTACTTCCTCGCATCTTCCCCTCAAATAACTAGAACACGTACATGCCTTTCAAGCTATTTGGCTTTTATGGGTGCACATTTTACATGAGCGTTTAGCATACTAGTGGCCTAGACATTTGGGTAACATCGAGCGATCCATGGGGTAGGGGTAAAGCTGCGCCGCTTGTGCTATTCTGAAAATCACCAAGATCTCTCCAAGTCACCCTCTGTGGCTACCTTAACACGCTCACTCTGGCAACTCAGTGAGGCTCCAAACTCTACTTTTCTCTTTCGCCAACTAAAGGAATGGCACATCACATAAGCATTATCATTATACCTCCTTCGCTTTTTAAAGGATGCAACATTTATATAGTAACCATTATTCATCTACCAATCTTATTACATATTCACTCGCAAATGTATAAGAAAAAATATAGTCAATGGGATATTATTTGATTTATTTTAATGTATACTTTCTTAAAATCTACTTTTTTTTCGAAAAGCCACATAATATCTACCTTTTATAATTTACTTATACAAAATTCAAGATATTAAGGATCAAAATAGTTAGTATGTAAGCAGGAAATGTTGCATCCAAGAACACATAAAGTTTAGATTCTTAGAAACATAGAACCATGAAGGATTACATGTTTGCAACAAAGTGACCTAATCTAAATCTAAATCTAATGTAATCTAAATCTATTCTAAATATAAATATATAAAGAATGAACTTTTCGAGAGTATAGGGAGTTCCTCAAGATTTCGAAAGCATAGAGTGCCACGTAGGATTGATATGTCATTAATTTTTTATTTTTATCTTTTACAAAAACAGAGTCCTACATAAACTTAAATACGTACAAGAAGTTTTGGATTATGGAAATTAATGTTTGGTTTTAAAAAAAACAACCTAAATTATTGTAAATTGTATATAACTTATGCTACGTAATGCAGAATATTACAATTTTGTATCATTGGAGAGCGCTCAAAATATGCTTCAAAAAAAGATCCATTTACGGTATAGTTTTATAGTTTATGAAAATATATTATCTCTCATAATCTCAATCATTCTGAACTGAACCAAAATTAAGTATTGAACAAAATTCATTAAGAAAATTTGTTGTTACAGGAAAAATAGAATTCTGTATTAGAGTTTTGGATGATGAAAAAATTAGAGTTTGATTTTAACATTATAGAAAGTGCCACCTAAGCATGCCATATCATTATTTTAAATTATTTTTTTATTACATTGAGCTGTAGATAAGTGAAGATTAAATTTTTTTTTTTTTAATAAACAACCCAAATTATTATATAGTATGTAAATTGAATATAACTTTTTCTACATAATTCGAAATATTATAATTCTAATACCATTGGATAACGCTCCAAATATGATTCGAAATAAGATCCGTTCACAATATAGTTTTACAACTTATGAAAATATATTATTTAGATGAATGATAACGTATTATTTATTCTTTTTCTTAGATATACTATAAAAATAACTATGAGAATAGCGTAATGTATGTGATTATAACTTTTGAGTACTACAAGATCAAACAAAATATGACTTTCAAATCATACGTTTAAAAATTAGTTATGTAAAGATAAAAAATAGAATTCTAAATAGATATAAGTATATATCTACTCCCTCTGTCTTTAATTATTTGCAAAATTGTTGTGGGAACACGTATGTAGGATGGAATTTATAGGTAGGAAGATAACAAAAATAAAGGGAAATATCGGTGCTTATCTATGGGTCATGATTACTAAATAAAGAAATGTAGCAAGTATAAAAAGACATCCATTTATGGTAAATATAATGTAGCAAGTAAAAAAAAGTCGGAGGGAGGGAGTATAATTTTGGATAGTGAAAAAATCAAAGTTTAATTTTGACTGAACAACCTAAAAGACTATACAATATAAATTAAGTACAATTTGACTACATTGTTCGGAAAAATATAACTTTTACACCATTGAAACTTGCTTATAAGTTTACAACTACAAAAAAATAAGATGAATGCTTTCTTTTTAACATATACGTTGCATCATATTATAACAAAGAAGTTATAACAAGAGTATGAATTTAATATATAAGAAGTACTCCATGAATTATGGTAAGAATGTAGATGTTTTAGAATTATTCAGAGAAATTAGAGTTCGATTTTCAATAAATTATCTAAAAATCAATAATACAATTGAGTATTATAATTTTTCCTACATACTACAAACAAATAGACAATCTCATTATAATTGAATAGAGCTTGAAATTTGCATTAACATAATAATCATTAATTATCAACATAATTATATTACTATAAAATATGTCTCTAAATAAATATCTTATATCACAAAGCTATGACATGAATATAATTCTACCACATTAAGAAAACCGTGCATCATACGGGCTTCAATATCTAGTTCTTTTAATTTCTAAACCTGACATATCAACCCACAGTAAAAAGTGTGTCACACAATTTTAATGCACCAAATGTAATCAATGTAAGAATATTTCCTATCATCTCTATTCTATAAGGCAACTAGGGGACACCAAAATTTACAGAACCCCTATTTTACCCTTACTAAATTAAGAAAATTACAACTAATAACATAAATTATAACAAATCTTTTAACAAAATCACAGCACAAAAAAAAACTGTAATTCACTCCAAAACAATAACCATTGCAGTCTGCAACTCCCCAATGCAGTTACCCAGATTATCAGCAGTTGCCTTCCCATTTCTTCCTCTACTCCCATTCATCCTATGTAGATTCTCCCATTCCTTACCTGCAAAATTCATTATACCAATATGAGGTAATTACCGAATTCATAAAATTTGTTGTGGTGTTAAAGCATGTACAATGGGGCTCTCCAACTAGTTCTCCAACTAGCTCTCCAAGGAGAGAGAAAATGGAGAGCCACCTCTTAGCCAACAATGGGACTCTTGGGTATGTCTTGGGTGTCTCTCCATGGATACACTTTGCACAGTGGCTCTTGGGGGAGATACCATTTGGGTTGAAGGAGAGATGGCTTTCCAATGTGTGGGGCCCACATACTATTGCAATTACTTAAGTTTTCTTTTCTTCTTGCAATTATTTAATGATCTTTTTTATAAAAATAAAAAAAGATGATAATAATTACTATCCCAACAACTATAATTTTTCTTTATCTATAAAATGAGTCTAATATTGGATATATTTCATACACAAAATCTACTATCTTTTTTTAATTTATGAAATTAAATATTAGCATTCAAAATTAATATTTTTTATTGGAAAAAATTTCACATTACATAAATTATGAACAAGATATTTTTTTTGTAATTATATTTAATTTACATAAATAACTTTATTTATATAACTTTGATCATTTATGAAATGAGGTTCATTTATTCATATGGGGACTGATGGGACCAAGTTATGTGCGATTATAAAGTGTTGAGAAGTCCATTTTACTAAGGTTTAAGGTTTAAGAAGGAAAATTTTACTAATTTAAACCTTAGTGTGGAGAAGAGGGAGTTATGATGAATTTGTGATATTAGAGGAGATTTAAGGATATTTTGTGGTTATGTGTTTATGATCATTTACAGGTGGATTCCCATCCTGTGGTTGCGATCCATTCAACATAAAAAGACCACAAAGTCAATGGAGTTTAGCGTTATAATGTTATATGGTGGAGGCATCCAAGTTCATTTTATGGCTCTACGGCATTGTGTGTCCACCATGGACGTTGAAGAGTCCACCTAGAGCGTCGGTGGAGAAGGTTGGAGCTGGGCACTACACACGCACAGCCCGAGCTCATCGAGCACCAAATTCATGTGCAGCAGCCAGTGCCCGACTCGCGCGCCCTTACTGCGCGACTCGCGCATATGTAGCTGAAGAGCCTGCTGGACAGTGTCGAAGGCCCGAGCCGCGCGCTAGACCTGCGCGACTTGCGCGATGCGAGCGAGGAGTGTTGTGAGGCAGCAGCGTATGCCCGACTCGCGCGCAGGTCATGCCCGACTCGTGCACTTCGACGCGGCTGCGATTTTTCGGCAATTTTCAGCCTTCGTTAGGTTTTATTAATAAAAAAAACGTTTTGTTTGGGATATCTTGTAATTTCTGAACTAAATTAGAGAGGATAGAGAGAAGAAACCTAATCCCTTTTTCTCCCTTTTTGAGTTTCTAATCATGGGTTTGAAGATTTGCTTGATGGATGCTATGTCGATTGTAGCCTAAATCTAGTCTTGAGAACGGTTAATCAAGCTTCGGTCTACTATTGTGAGGTTTCTCTTTGTTAACTTTTTATTAATTATAATTGTGATTTCTTGGTTTTGATCTATGATTATTGTATGTATTGCTAGGAGTACTACTAGTTTATACATCCGGTTTATCTGTTGCTAGGATTTAGAATTGATGCCGATTCATCTGTTCTTCTTTCATGAGTAGCTTTCTAGGGTTTGATTAATGAATCTGATTATTCTTGATTAATCACTAGAGAAATCACAATTTCCAATTTGAATAAGTTGTGCTATCAATTTGTTAATTGGCTCTTTGTTTCCTAGTTCGTTGATGTTCTATTGATTTGAATTTAATCTCTGATTAGATTAGGTTAATCTTTAGTTCAAGTTTTATGATCATCTGATTGTGATTGTTTAACGGTACTTTTGAGGGAAAGGAATTTGATTTCCAGCTTTGAGTAATTAAGAGTAAAGTTACATGTTTGAGAAACCAATGATCAATAGTATGAATCGAAGTGGCCATTAACCGAACTCAAGATTCTTCTCTTCTTGATTACATCACTTCTTTATTATACTTTAGTTCTTCGTATTTAGTTATTCATTTATTTAATCACAAAACTACGCAAAACCCCCATTTGATCTATTATAAGCACGAGTTAGTCCCCAAGTCTCTGTGGATTCGACCCTACTTGCCACTTACATTTATTTGTATTGGAAAGAAGGAAAATAAACTTTTATCTTTGGTAGCGCGTACGACCGCGTCACACCAAATTTTGGCGCCGTTGCCGGGAACTTGGCAACTACTAAAACGTGTTTATTGTAGATTGTGTTTTGAAATTTTACTTTTTGATTAGTATATGGTTGGCACCCGTGCTACTAACCAAGATTGTGTGGATTACGATCCCGAGTTAGAATTGAATCTTTTCAGGTTGCGAAGGGAATTGAGAAGAAATTTTCAAGAACATCCATTTGCATTGAATTTGGAAGAAGAAATGCCACCTAGGGTGGAGACTCGTACTCTGATGGAGCTCACCGCTCCTAATCTTGATCAACAACCATTATGTATCACGTTCCCAACACCGGAAGCAGGTACCACCTTCGAGCTCAAGTCAGGGCTCATTCATCTATTACCATCTTTTCATGGGCTCAGTGGTGAAGACCCTAACAAGTTCCTATCCGAGTTCCATGTTGTATGCTCAAGCATGAAACCGAGTAATGCCACGGAAGAGCAAGTTAAGATGAGGGCATTTCCTTTTTCTCTTAAGGATACGGCCAAAGATTGGCTATATTATCTTCCACCGGGTGTATCTCCGATTGATCCGAGATGAAGAAGCGGTTCCTTGATAAATATTTTCCCGCTTCAAAGTCATCCACACTCAAGAAAGAGATCAGCAACATAGAGCAAAGATATGATGAACCCTTGTATGAATATTGGGAGCGTTTTAAGAGGTTATGTGCAAGCTGTCCGTATCATGGATATAGTGAGGAAGACCTGATCTTATACTTCTATAATGGACTTTCTGATGATGATGTGCGGATGATTAATGCAGCTAGTGGTGGATCGATCATAAATAAGACTCCAGCGAACGCTAGAGCTTTGATAGAGGAGCTTTCTGAAGGCTCCAGACATTTTAGTAGGCGATCCACCCACGAGAAGTTGAATGTGGGTAGCTCAAACACGCAAAATCCAAAACTTGAAGAACAGGTTCAAGCTCTTACCTCACTAGTAAGAGAGCTCATTGTTAAGGGACACACACAACAAGTTAAGGCGTGTGGGATATGTGCTTCAGATCACCCCCACTGATCATTGCCCACAACTTCAAGAGGGGTCTAGTGCGGAAGTCAACGCTCTTGGTTTTCAAGGCTCAGGGAATCAAAGGAGATATGATCCTTATTCCAACACATACAATCCTGGTTGGAGAGATAATCCGAGGTTGAGGTATGGGAATGAGCAAGGTAACCAACAACCCACACAATATCATCAACAGCAACAACAGTTCATGAGACCCCAAGCTCCAGTTCAGGGTCATCATCAGGGTCAGAATTCAGATATGAGGCAAAGTTCTACAATGTCTACTAATGATATGATCAATGCCTTAACCAAGAATGTGACCACCATGCAAGGGAATATGGTACAGTTTCAAGAGGAAACCCGCTCTAGTATAAGGAATTTGGAAACACAAATGAGCCAGGTTTCAAGTGCAGTGAGCAGGCTAGAGGCTCGTGAATTGGGAAAGTTACCCTCCCAAACAGAAGTAAAGCCAAAGAAGAATGTGAGTTCTATCATGATAAGGGGTGATACACAGCTGACACAGGGAGAGAGCATGGTTGCAAGAAAGAAGGAAGTTACTTTACTTCCAAAGCATCGACCTCCCCCACCTTTTCCAGAAGCTTTGCGGGCCGATAGAAGGTATGAACGCAACAAAGGTATATACGAGCCCATATGCGAAAGTGAGGTAAGTTCTCCTATTTTAACAAAAGTAGAGAAAACTAGTGAGCATGTTTCTGCTATTTCTCATAATGCACTTCCTCCCAAATATGATGACCCAGGCATGTTTACCATCCCTTGCACTATTAATGACATTGGTATTCCTAAAGCTATGTTAGACTTAGGTGCTTCAATTAATGTGATTCCATTTTCACTATATGAGTCTTTAGCGCTTGGCCCTTTGCATGCAACAAATGTCATAGTGCAATTACCTGACGGATCCCACTCTTATCCCAAGGGTAAGGTAGAGGATGTATTAGTTCATGTTGGTAAACTCCAGTTTCCTACTGACTTTTATGTACTGGACATGGAGTCTGATTGTCATATTTCTCCTGTTCTTTTAGGGAGACCGTTTTTGAAAACATCCAGTACAAAAATTGATGTTGGTGCTGGGTCATTAACTGTGGAGTTTGGGGGACATATAGAAGCATTTGGTATTCATGAGTCTAAGAATTCCCTAGCGACTGAGCATCCCTCATGCTTTGTGGGTACTATTCAGTCCATAGTGTGTGATACATATGATAACATTGAGGGACATGAGTCATTGGAGGTAGTGAGGCTGCAAAAACATGAGAGACCACCTGATTTACTGAATAATTTTACACCGTTATCACTAACGCTAGCTGTGTAGGAAGTTGTCTCATCAAACCTACAGGTACAAGTGTTGGAACAAGGATTTCAACCGTCCCCGGACTGATTTTGGAGAGGTATAAGGTCGAGCTAACGACTTTAAATTTAGCGCTACTCGGGAGCCCGAGCTCCTTTTTCTTTTCTATTTTTCTTTCTTTTCTTTTCCTTCTTACTTTTAAACCTCACCATTTTTATACTCCACCACAACAAATTATCCTTCACCCACCATTCACCCTCTTGTTTCCCGAGCTATAATTCAAAACACTTTTAGTCAATCATAATCCAACTTAAGTCAAAATGCATCAAAAGACCTTTGAGAAGTGTCCATTTGAGAGACGTTGGTGAAATTGGAGGGTCGAGATTGATGAAGGAGTGCATGAGCAATGCTTACGAGCAATGATGCGCATTTGCATACTGGATTTGGTTCTACTGTAAGGTGCAAATTTCTGAAATTATATTCTCCTCATGAATTTAATTTTGGATTAGTCATTTACTTGGGTGTTATAGGGAGTCGGGTTGTGAGATGGTGTGTGTGTTTGTCGTCCATGTGTTCTCTTATGTTGTTGGGGTGTGAAGTGTTTTAGTTTGGTATTGTTAAAGAAGTGAGATTTTTTGTGAAAGTCGGTTTTTGAGTGTTCCCCTTCTCGTTTCTTGTGTTTTCTTGTACTTGCTCTCACATTGAGGACAATGTCTTGATTAAGTAGGGGGGAGGAATTGCTCATTGTTTTATTTGATGTTTTCTCTTCGATCTAAAAAAAAAAAAAATACGAAAACCCGTTGAGTTGAAAACCCGCAAGGGCGGGCAACTCAGGCCAAAAATGGGGGCCCGGATAGGTTGAAAACCCGAAAGGGCAATCTATGCAAAAAAGTGGCTAATTGGAGCGGGTGAGATGGTGAGCTCATAAATGAAAAAAAAATGTGTGTGAAGCTAGGATGAAAACCCGAAAGGGCTCCTAGGCAAAATGAGAGATAAAAGAGAGAAAATTTGATATCATTTGCCGGAGTTGGTGTCATAAGGAGGATTGGTGATATAAGGAGTGTCTCGGGTAGGTTTTTCATCTTGATGTTCGGAGTTAGAGGCGAATAGGTTAGAGCTCGCTCATCATTGGAGGAATAAGGAGTTTGGTGGTTGTGATTGTGTTTAGATGGTCCAAGTTCGAGTCCTTTGAGATTTGTCAGGATTCGAATTTGCTTTTGTCATTTCATAACATGAGGATAGTTGTGGTGTTGTGCAGATGGGAATGGCTTTGAATCCTTTGAGATCTTTCGGGGTTCAAACTCATGCGTTTTTATTATCTTGGTGTTGAGTATAGTATGAGAATGCTATTTACATTATTTCAGGAGAGCTTTTAGTTCAAGTGTGGGGGTGACTCTTACTCTTAGACTTGGCTTTCAGCGAATCAGGAGAAATGGCAAACTTTTATCATACACTAGGATGGAGAGATAAGGGGAGTAGTGAAAGGTGAGCAATGGCTTGGAAGGGGTGCCTCATTGACCTTTATTTTGAGTTTACTCGAGGTCGATTAAAGTTCAAGTGTGGGGGTATTTGATGGGACCAAGTTATGTGCGATTATAAAGTGTTGAGAAGTCCATTTTACTAAGGTTTAAGGTTTAAGAAGGAAAATTTTACTAATTTAAACCTTAGTGTGGAGAAGAGGGAGTTATGATGAATTTGTGATATTAGAGGAGATTTAAGGATATTTTGTGGTTATGTGTTTATGATCATTTACAGGTGGATTCCCATCCTGTGGTTGCGATCCATTCAACATAAAAAGACCACAAAGTCAATGGAGTTTAGCGTTATAATGTTATATGGTGGAGGCATCCAAGTTCATTTTATGGCTCTACGGCATTGTGTGTCCACCATGGACGTTGAAGAGCCCACCTAAAGCGTCGGTGGAGAAGGTTGGAGCTGGGCACTACACACGCACAGCCCGAGCTCATCGAGCACCAAATTCATGTGCATTAGCCAGTGCCCGACTCGTGCGCCCTTACTGCGCGACTCGCGCATATGTAGCTTAAGAGCCTGCTGGACAACGTCGAAGGCCCGAGCCGCGCGCTAGACCTGCGCGACTCGCGCGATGCGAGCGAGCAGTGTTGTGAGGCAGCAGCGTATGCCCGACTCGCGCGCAGGTCATGCCCGACTCGCGCACTTCGACGTGGCTGCGATTCTTCGGCAATTTTCAGCTTTCCTTAGGTTTTATTAATAAAAAAAACGTTTTGTTTGGGATATCTTGTAATTTCTGAACTAAATTAGAGAGGATAGAGAGAAGAAACCTAATCCCTTTTTCTCCCTTTTTGAGTTTCTAATCATGGGTTTGAAGATTTGCTTGATGGATGCTATGTCGATTGTAGCCTAAATCTAGTCTTGAGAACGGTTAATCAAGCTTCGGTCTACTATTGTGAGGTTTCTCTTTGTTAACTTTTTATTAATTATAATTGTGATTTCTTGGTTTTGATCTATGATTGTTGTATGTATTGCTAGGAGTACTACTAGTTTATACATCCGGTTTATCTGTTGCTAGGATTTAGAATTGATGCCGATTCATCTGTTCTTCTTTCATGAGTAGCTTTCTAGGGTTTGATTAATGAATCTGATTATTCTTGATTAATCACTAGAGAAATCACAATTTCCAATTTGAATAAGTTGTGCTATCAATTTGTTAATTGGCTCTTTGTTTCCTAGTTCGTTGATGTTCTATTTATTTGAATTTAATCTCTGATTAGATTAGGTTAATCTTTAGTTCAAGTTTTATGATCATCTGATTGTGATTGTTTAACGGTACTTTTGAGGGAAAGGAATTTGATTTCCAGCTTTGAGTAATTAAGAGTAAAGTTACATGTTTGAGAAACCAATGATCAATAGTATGAATCGAAGTGGCCATTAACCGAACTCAAGATTCTTCTCTTCTTGATTACATCACTTCTTTATTATACTTTAGTTCTTCGTATTTAGTTATTCATTTATTTAATCACAAAACTACGCAAAACCCCCATTTGATCTATTATAAGCACGAGTTAGTCCCCAAGTCTCTGTGGATTCGACCCTACTTGCCACTTACATTTATTTGTATTGGAAAGAAGGAAAATAAACTTTTATCTTTGGTAGCGCGTACGACCGCGTCACACCAGGGACCACAAAACAATGAAAAGTTGAATGGAGAGCTATTTAAAGAGTTCTATTGTTGTTGGGTGTTTTTAGATATATTTCTTAAGAGTAGCTTGAAGAGAGAGAATAGATGAGAGAGAGTGGAGAGCTAGCTGGAGAGCCATATACAATTGTACATGATCTCCTTATAGAATAAAGATTATATAACTAATACAAAAACAAAAGATTGTTTATTTTCATCAGCACTCCAACCACGTAATTAACAAGAGGAGCAGAAAGAGCAGTCTCAAGTTATTGTTTTTGTAATGATAAAATCGAACTTATATAGTACTTAGAATTCAATCATTACAACCAATTAGAGGTGGGCATGGGCCCCGGCCCGGTTTGGGCCCGGCCCAGCACGAGCCCGTTCAAGTCCCGGCCCGGCCCGTTGTCCGCTCCGTGGGCCGTGGGCCTGCCACGGTCAAGAAATTTTATTTCAGGCCCGCACCGGCACGAGCCCGCGTGGGCCGGCCCGCGGGCCGAACGCTCCTTTCCTTTGTTTTTTAGCCTAAAACTGTCAAAAATACAAAAAAATAACATAAAACACGGTCCAGGCCCACGGGCCCAGGCCGGGTCGTGGACAACACCTGAAATTTCAAGCCCGGCCCGGCCCTCCATTTCCCCAAGCCCGCGGGCCGAGCCCGTGAACAGGCCCGACCCATGCCCAGGTCTACAACCAATTATAGAAAAGCTTCACTGATACAATACGGTAACAGAATAACAAATTCTGTTAGAACTATCTTAGAGAGAGGTGGTAGCTGACGTGGCATTAGCGAGTTTTGAGTTGAGCTTCAGTTGTTATGGTGAAGCTTGAGTAATTTATAATTTATTACATATAAATCACAAACAACGGTCAAAGTGAAATTTGTGAATAGTTAAAAATGTCATAAAGGAGGATCTTTCGGAACTGATGGAGGTAGTATATTAGGAAGTTAATAGATGAATAATACAAAAGTCAAACGGTTACAAGTATTCAGAAACAGATGCAGTACATTTCATATATTATAAAAGAGTATGAAACAGAATACAAACCAGCTGCTACATGAAACATATTTGAAGAGGATTGCTCAATTTATGCGTCTTCAAAACACTTTTGCTTCATTTCGATTTGCATGACTCCTGTGATCGAAGGTAATATCAATATTACTAGACTATCACCGACTGCTCAACTAGAGGTTAGAGAATAGAGACACTAATTAGGTGACTAACAAATTTATATGTGGTGTGTAGAACCATTTGGGAACTACGTGGAAGCTTCTTTGAGTAGAAATTTTGGGAATTTTGCTCTTTTCATGCAATGCTTTAAATTAAACTATGAAAAGGTTAAAGTTTGTGTCACGTCACGCTAAGTTTTTAATTAGAGTCAGTTGAGCATGTGCTAGTCTTATAAAATGAAATTACTAGGAGAAAAGGATAATATGGACCAAATAAACCGGAAAAAAAGGTGGGAAATTTTGTTGGTTGCAAAAGTGAGTGGAGTGCTGTTAAGATGGCATTAGGCAAGTGAATGCCCAATGGCTACTTCGGTCCGTTGTATTTGTGTTGGTCCTCGGATGTCCATTTTTGTTCGGCCCATATTCTTCGTTTTCAAAAGTATTTTGATTAGTTACAAAATTATAAAAGAGCGATTTTGCTATATGTATATTAGGTATTTCGTAGAGGGAGAGGTGGTAGTTCACTGGAATACCACCCCAAATTTCAGGGCATTGTCTAGGGTTCGAATCGTCATCCCAACAATATGTTGGGGCATCCACTTGTGGTGGCAATGAGCATTCATGTTTAGCCTTGTACCCAGCCTTTGAGTTGGTGTGCCTTTCATACTAGTAGCTTAGTTGGGATTGGTTTTCAGACCAATTATCTTTCCTAATAAGAAAAAAATATTATGTATTTCTTAGTATCAAGTAATATTTGTTCTAATGGTTTGGTTATATCTCACAACCTTAAATTTGCGAGATCAAACCCCACTAGAGACACTTTGGGGGTGGGGATTTCCCTTTATCATACCCTACTCTTAAGGGCCTTGCTTGCAGAGCCGGCCTGGGTTGACCTAACCCACGTTTCGGTCCTATAGGACAACTTCTCTTAACCTTTAAAAAAATATTCTCTATTTCGTAAACCTTAGTTTAAATCAAAAAAACGATAAGTGATGTCATTTTAAATCAAATAAAAGCATGAACTAGCACATAACATATGGCACAGGCTTGACCAATCCCGGATCCTAGTCGAGTTTGGAGCTAACCCAGCCCATTATTATATATATATATATATATATATATATATATATATATATATATATATATATATATATATATATATATATTCCTAGTTTTATCATTATGATATGTTTAGTTTTACGAAAGTATGTTGCTTTGTGCCTTCCTGACGGGAGGTACGACAGTGGCGCACCGACTAAGTTAGGTCTTCCGCTGCTAATCACTGAGGAATCGAGGCGTTACAAAAAGTTGCCCGAGTACGGTGCATATAAGATTTTTTTGTTTGTTTGTTCATTTAGAGCTTTTTCATTATGCTCGTTTGCTCATTGAAACTCTACCACTCTATTTATATAAATTAGTCTGAGATTCACCGTGCTCACTAGATAATCAAACGTAAAATAAAATTGCAGAAGAAAGGTGGAAATTAATGATCTGATAACTCAAGAGGAGTAATCATGTTTATTATGACATATTTCCTTTAATTTTTTGGCTTTTTTTTTGTTCATGGTACTTAGGTAAGGCTAGGAATGACAACTGAGTTTGAATCCAATCCTGTTCCATCTTAATTAAACCAAAAAATCCAATCCGAATATTATAGGAGATCAAGCCTAAAAGAATTTCGACCCCAATCTTATGACTAGTGCAACATCATCAACTTATTTTTTTATCACATATTTTAGTCAGTTATAAGTTACTTTTCCAACAATTTGTAACTAATTAACTATTTTCCAGCAACAAATTTACAAAACTTACTATGGTTCACAAATCTTTTTTTAAAAAAAAAAGTTAAACCGCAAACCACACTGAACCATATCGCACCAAACTGTCCACATATATAAAAAATTATTTTAGTAGAAAAGATTAGGAAATTTTTGTTTTAACTACCTTTCTTATACTTCCTCCTTTTTTTTTTTTTTTTACTCGCAACACTTTTTTTTCCATCAACTCCAATGCAATTTTTGGGTATGAGAGAGGTAGAGAGGAAAAAAAAGAGAGGGCCCATGTGATTGGAGAGAGATAGAGAGAAAGGAAAAGCAAAACTAGAAAGTGTTGCAAGTAATTAATTATTTCCCTTTTAGGAAAGTGTTGCGAGTAAAAAAAAAAAAGGAGGAAGTATTACATTTTGAAATAACTACCTTTTGTATTTCTTTCTAACTTAACTACATTTTTTGTCCAAAATTGCTGGTTTTGCTACCTTTAGATAGATTTCGACTAATTTTCCCTTAAGTGGGCCCCACTTTCATTTTTCCTCAGTTTTTATTGCATATTACCCCTTTTATCCAACTTCAAACACAATTTGTCCATTTTTCTTCAAATCAATCTTTACAAATCTAAATTAGGGGGTTTAGAATTATTGTTCATTGAAATTTTAAGAAAGTTTGCCAATTTCAACAACTTAAAGTAATATTCAAGCTTCAGTTTTGAAAACTAGTATTCTTAAGAATTGAAGTATATACTACATTGAAAATTAATCATATCAAAGCTTCAATTTTGTTGAAAATAATTCAACTATATATGCACATTTTATTACCAATTATAATTAACAAAGATTCTAATTGAACAAAATTCCCAATTTAATATGAACCCTAACCGACAAAATTAAAACAACAAGCTTGCTTTACTTGGTTGAAATTGGATGATTAGCTACCCCTAGAGTCAAAGAGAATGAGCAACAAACTCCTTATTTAGGTATTTAAGATTGTTTGAAGAGAACTTGAAAAAGATTTGAGGGACATCATGCTTGAAGAAGGAAGAAAAAGGTTATACTCCAAAGTAAATGGGAATAACTTCTAAATAGAACTATCGAATAGAATTTCAAATTAAAGCAAATGAAAAAAGATCATAAGTGGGCCCCACATAATGGATTCATGGACGAAATACATTAAAGGGTAGCAAAACCAACAATTTAGGAATATGAAAGGTAGTTAAATTAGAGAAAATTTTAGAAAGGTAGTTATTTAAAAAATGGGATATAAGAAAAGTACTAAAAATCAAAAAATCCAAGAGGTTACAATACTCATAACGGATGAAAAAAATGGTTAAACCACAAATCGCACAACACCAAACCGTTATATGTGGTGCCGTATGAATTGGTTTGGGCAACAGTGTAGTGCGGTGCGATTTGGTTTAGAAAATATCAAACTGCATATTTCTAATTTGGTTTGAGTTATACCCCAAACCGCACCGACTCAACGTACAAACAATCCTAGCCGTGAAGGCCCGACCGATGTAATGGTGTAAAATAATTTAGTTATTTGTACAAAATTTGTTAGTCTACCGTCTACACGTACATTACCAAATTTACCATCATTCAAATGGCGGGTAGTTGAATGATAAAGCTAGTGAGTTAGTCTTGCGTGGACTTGGTCCACAATAATATTATTGTGGACCAAAACCACTTATTTAACATAGTGACCCTTTTTTTTTTCATATAGTAACCTTTTCAAATTTCAAGTTACAGTTACTATCTACTATAGTGACTGTTTTTTTTAATATGGTAACTCTTTCTCACATTAGTTTATATCATGATGAAATTTTCACTTTGTGACATAGTAACCTTTTTTTATTTCATAGTCAAACTTCATAATTTATATCTATTCATCTTTTATATTTATTTTTTTTATATAGTGATCTTTTTTTTCATAAATAACATGAATTAGCATTAGGTCCACACTAATTTAGTGTGGACCAAGTCCATATAAGTTTTTTACTAATCGAGATAGTACCCTCTCCGGTGAGTTCTTTTCCATTGAAAGTTTTCTTTCTCTCAATTTTTAAGTAATATCTGTTTCTGATTTGTTGTTCTTTGTCAATTTCCCCACTTTATGTGTTAATAATCATTTCCAAATGAAGAGTAAAATAATGTGAGCAGGAAAGGATAAAAGCACACAGAGAATATCAGGGAGAATGTTGCATTCCCAAAGTTGATCCTTGCCTTTACACCCTAGTTGTATATATAAGCTACCTAGTACAACAGCAGTACACTAGGTGATAAAATAGCTAAAATGGTAGGAAGGTAGATAGGAAATCAGAAGAAAATTACCTAGAATGACAGTTTAAAAATATCCCTTACACCTCATTACATTATGACTAGGTAACTAAGCTAGGAAAATTAATAGCTGGGTTGGGCTGATGAGCAGGTACTGATAGCATATTGATGATGAGAGTGAAGAGCGAGATTGAACTCCCATCTTGTAGAGTAGTTGTTGATGCTTAGCAACAGGGAGACTCTTAATTAGAATGTCTGCTAGTTGCTCATGAGTGGAGATGTAGGCAGGTTTGATGACATGTTGAGCTACCTTGTCCCTCACAAAATGATAGTCAACCTCCACATGTTTTTTTTTTTTTCACGGTGGACAGGGTTCACAGCAATAGATAATGCAGCTTGCTTATCACACCTGAGAGTAACTAGATCATTGAACTTGATGCCAAGTTCCTTTAAGAGCTGAGTAAGCCACACAACTTCACATGTGGTGAGAGCCATGACTCTATATTCAGCCTCAGCAGTAGATCGTGCCACAACATTTTGTTTTGGGAAATTAAATTCTACATGGTGGCCTCCTAGGCATTTTTCTATTTGGTGGCAGGGCAAAAAAATATTTATATCAAATGACCTCCAACTTTATGTAAATACACATATTGACCTTATTAAGCTTATATTAAGATAACCCATCACAACCACAACCATAACATAACCCTACCACCACCACAAACACCCAAACACCATCCCAACCACCCTAAAAAAGCCCCTTTTACTCTCTTTTCTCCACCACCCATCTTTCTCTCTCCTCCCTCCTGCCCTTTCTCTCTCTCCTCTACTGCCCTTCTCTTGCCTTTAGTTGGGGTTTCAATTTTTGGACTCTCTTAATTAATAGCACAATAAACTTGGTGACAACGCTTAACCAAGTTTGCTCATTTTGTATGTTAGCTTTTGTCTTCAACTTAAATTTTAAGTTATTTTGTTTAATCATAAACTTTTCACCTTCTTGTTTAAAGAAACATTAAGTAACTAATTATTCCTGTTTGCTTGAGAAAAAAAAAGTGTAATCAGCAAAATTGAAAGTTGGAGGCCACCATGTAGAATTTCCCTGTAAATTGAAAGTGTAATATATGCATTGCACTGTTTTTTGAGCAAATTACAACCCCCCAACTAGACAGCATCATGTCTGCTATTTGGATATTGTTGCATGCTTACCTTTTGCTGGCTCTGCGCTTTTCTTGAGTGTAGTCGTGCTAGAATTTTTCTTTGCAAAGCCTATTAATATGTTTATCTGTATTCAAAGTGGAAAAACATGGTGAAACAACAAACAGAGCAAATAACCACATTAATTATGGATCACAGCAATTATGGTTTGGGGTTTACAAAGAGAAAGGGGATAAGGGAGATGAGAGAAAGAGTTAGGTTTAATTGGTTAGCCACCAATTGATGAAATAAGGTCACTAGATAGAATTTGTCAAAGTTGGGAGTTACTTTATATAATATTCTTTTTACCCTGCCACCATATAGAAAAATTGAAATTTGGAGGCCACCATGTAGAATTTCCCTTTTGTTCTTTAGTCTTCCAAGATATTGGTGACTTTCCAAGAAGAACACCGAAACCAGTGGTGGATTTTCTAGAAATGGGACATCCTGCCCAATCACTATCTGAGTATGCAGTGAGTATGGTTGCAGAGTTGGAAGCAAGCAATACACCTTGACCAGGAGAGGTTTTCAAGTACCTCAATACCCTCTTGGTAGCTTGCATATGAATACTGGCGGGGCTGTGCATGAATTGACTCAAAGTGTGGATTGTGTAGGCTATATTAGGCCTGGTAATTGTGAGATAGATTAATTTGCCAATGAGATGTTGATAGATAGATGGGTCAGGTAGAGGGTCACCTGAATCAAGTAGAAATTTCACATGAGGGTTCATAAGGAGTTTGAGTCCCTTTACAATCACCATGTTGATTTATTTCAAGAGATCAGACACATATTTCTTTTGAGACAAAAAAATGCCTTATTCAATCCTATCAACTTCTATGCCCAAAAAGTATATGATGTTACCTAGATCTTTCATGTGAAACTGAGAGGATAGGAATTGTTTCACATCATTGATGAGTGTCTCATTGTTGCCAGCCATTAGAAGATCATCTACATAAGCAAGGACACTAACAAAAGAGTGTTGTGTTTGCTTTGTGAATAGAGAATAGTTAGCCCTTGACTGAGTGAACCCATAGGCTTGCAAGGCAGTGGATAACTTGGTAAAGCACTGTCTTGGTGCTTGTTTCAATCCATACAAGGACTTTCTAAAGTTTACATACTTGATCATGTGAGACATACTCCCCCTGTCCCTTAGTGATAGCAATGCCATGTCCTGCATATCCAGGTGGGGGCTGCATATACACATCTTCTTCAAGGCTACCATGCAAGAATGCATTCTTCACATCCATTTGACACACTTTCAACCCTTTCAAAGCTGCAACTGCAAGTAATGATCTTACTATAGTGAGTTTGGCTACTGGAGTAAACGTTTGCTCATAGTCTATCCCTTTCCTTTGCCTATCTCCAGACCCATCAGGGTTAAACTTGGTTTTATAAAGCCATTTACAACCTATGGACTTTTTTCCAGGAGGCAACTCAGTGAGGATCCAGGTGTTGTTGCTCTGTAAGGCTTTCAACTCTTCATTCATTGCATGTACCCACTTGTCTTCTTACACAGTTGTTTTGAACTGTGCAGGGTCTGCTACAGTCACAACTTGATTTACAAAGGTTGTGAAGGCACGTGAAGCCTCAGATTGACCCATACTAGTGAAGGTAGCAGGCTTATGTTGTTGTGTTCCTTGCTTGAGTTGAGTTACATACTAAGACAACTAAGCTGGTTGTTTTGTAACTCTACTGGATCTTCTGAGTACTGGACCAGGTGGAGGAGGAATCTCTCTCTCAGGAGGAGGAGTCACCTCTCTATCAGGTTCATGTGATGTAGGGTCATTGGGTGGAGTTTCAATAGGCTGAGGTTCAGGTGTTTCATGTTCATTTTCAAGATATGTGTCTATGGGAGATCACAGTCAGGGTAGGTGTTTGTGTTTACAGGTTGATTTGTGGTGTTAGGCATTGGCGTAGTTATAGGTTGAAGATAGTGAGGGTTAGTGTGTTTGTTGTATGGAAAAACATTTTCCACAAACTTCACATCTCTTGAGATGAAGATTTGATGGTTGATCAAGTTCGGCAACTTGTACCCTCTCTTGTCATTAGGATAGCCTAGGAATATACAGGGCACATCCCTTGAGACAAATTTATCTTTCTCTCACTGGATTGCTAGCAAATGCTAGGCATCCAAAGGTTTTAATGTGGTTGTATATGCGAGTCTTTTCTTGAACAACCTTTCATAGGGTGTCACATTCCCAATAATAGCACTAGGGAGTCTGTTCTTCAAGTACACAGAGGTCAAAACATAGTCTCCCCAAAAGGTTAAAGGTAACCCAGCTTGAAGCCTAAGAGCTCTTGCCATTTCAAGCACATTTTTGTGCTTCCTTTCAACTCTCCCATTCTGCTGTGGCCTGTCAACACAGCTAGTATGGTGAACAATTCCCTTTTTTGCAAAAAATTCCCTACATGGTCCATCATCAAACTCCAAGGCATTATCAGATCTGATAGTTTTGATGGTTTTCCCAAAATGATTTTCAGCAAAGTTACTATACAACTTAATTATTTCCAAGCTTTCAAACTTGAGTTTTAGTAAATATACCCAAGTTGCCTAGGTGTGATCATCAACCAAGGTCCTGAAGTACCTGTGCTTGTTTCTAGTACTTACTTTGTAAGGTCCCCATATATATAGGTGTATTAAGTCAAATGCTTCATTAGCTATGGATTCACATGCAGTGTAGGAAAGCTTTGTAAATTTAGCCATAGGACATGTCAAACACATACACTTTGATTGATCAAAACTTCCCAGAAATATAGCCTACCATTTTCAAATTTTTCAGTGGTGCACGTCCTAGTCTATTATGCCATAGAGCATAATTTTCTTTTCTACTAGTTACATGATTGACACTTTTGCATTCAACTCTACTCTGTCAACCAAGCTTTCTTTTTCTACTTTCTTCTCTACATCTTCCCTTTCTTCTTCTCTCAAAGCCAAACATCTCTTCTCTGCATCAGCCAACATCTGCTTAGCTTGTACTTCTATCAAGAAGTATAGTCCATTCTGAGCTCATCCAACCCCATTAACTTTCTGAGTTTGAGAGTCCTGGATCACACAAACGTCATGAAAGAATTTTACACTACACTTGTTATGCTGTATCAGCTTGTTTACAGATAACAAGTTGGGTTTCAAATTAGGCACACACAATACATCTTTCAAAATCAGACCATTTTTCAGCTTAATATCACCAGTATGAGAAATGTGCACAGTAGTTCCATTTGGTAAGTTGATGCCAGGTTTTTTGTGAGTTTTCACAACATTGTTCAACATTTTTATATCACTCACCATATGATCAGATGCTCTTGTGTCTATCACCCAATTTTTCAAATAAACAATAGTAGAACAACAAGTTATCATACCTACAAATCCAGCATTAATCTCTTCCTCACTTTCTGAGCCAAGTTTGGAGCTGGAAGGTATGAGTTTCATCAACTGAGCTATTTGCTGTGAAGTGAGCATTTGTGTGTTCTCCATTCCTTCTGTCTGAGCATTTCCATCAAATCTTTGCCCATAAACTCTATTCTTACTCCATTTGTTTCCATCTCCAGTCCTTCCTTCATCTTTTCTTGAGTTTCTCACTTCCTTTTTGTACTTAGAACGTCCCTTAGGATATCCCACAACAGTCCAACACACTTTTACTGTGTGATTTTTCTTCCCACATGCAGTACATACCTTCACTTGTTGTCCCGTGCTATACATAGCAGAAGACTCAATGCTCAGCTTACAGATATTAGTAATATCTCTCTGCATCTCCTCATGTTGAAGAGATGCAACACAGTTTCAACACTTGGCAAAGGTGTTTGCTTTAGAAACTGGCTTCTCTGTGCTCCTTAGTCTTCATGAAGCACTAGTAGAATAATTACTTATTGTTGCGGTCGTATTGCTGCGGTTTTACCCATACGCAGCAATATATCACGTAAAAGGAAAAGGTAAAATATAAAATAAAGATATTGCTACGGTTTCGACCAAAAACCGCAGCAATATGGTTTCAACGGGAATATATTTGAAAAAAAGTTGACTATTTGACCAAATATATTGCTGCGGTTTCTGGCAAGAACCGAAACAATATATTCAAATAATATTTTTAAATATTATGCGGTTCTTTCCAGAAACCGCAGCAATAGGGTCATTAGGGTTTTGTATATATGAGAAGGAGTGAACCTTGAGCGCCGCTTTCATCAGTTCACACTTCTAACTATCACGCTCACCCTCCTTCCTTCTCTATCTCTCTGTCACGCTCACCCTCCTTCCTCCTCTATTACCTCTCTCCCTCTCTAGATCTCCTTCACTCCCTTTCACTCTCACGATTCTTGCCACTCTCTCCTCCTCGTCGTTCTTCTTCTTCGTCGGCGCTCCTTATCTATCGTCGGTCGTTCGAATGTGATTTCTTCCGGCGGAAATCGAAAACCCTTTTCAATGGCTCGGCACACTTCGCCCTTCAGTCTGAGCCGCCGTCGCTCGTGGTCTTCATCTCTCTCACCGTCGCTTGCCGCCGCTCATGGTCTGCGCCTTCAGCCTCGCTCGCCGTCGTTCGCGTCAGCCTCAGCCTTTGCTTCAATCGCCGCCCTTCACCGTCGATCTGTGTAGTATCATCTACAGTTGCTTTCGTTTTCATTTTTAATCACTTTTTTCATTTTCAATTTTTTCGTTTTCTTTTAATTCTTTTTTTTAAAATTTTTTTTTTCATTTTTTGTATGTAATTTTGTGAAATTAGTTCTTTAGTTCTAGTTTGATTTACTCATTAGAATATCTGATTTTTTTTATTTTATCTGTTAGATATTGTAATTCTTTATTTTCATTATTTTTTATTTTTCAAGCCAATGCATGAACTCTATATATTGTACTAGTTCGTCTTAGTTACTTTGGTTTAATTGCATTTTATGGTTGAAAATTGTATGAAGACTTAAATTTCAACAAAAAAAAAATTTAAAAAAATACGTGCACTTATTGCTGCGGTTTCCACCCAAAACCGCGGCGATGGACCTAATTTTTTTTATATAAAAAAGGCATATTGCCGCGGTTTGTGCCGGGAACCGCAACAATATATTGGCCTATTGTTGCGGTTTAAAACCGCAGCAATATATTACTTACCTATTGCTGCGCGGCCAAAACCGCCGCAATAGGCCACTAAATGACCGCAGCAATAAGCATTTATTCTACTAGTGAAGTCCATTCATAATTTGAAAGAGCCTTTGCTCCTCCCTTTGAGCGTTCAAAGCCCTCACAAACTCATTCACCTCAGTTGTCATTTTTGTGATATGTGGCAAAATGTTGAGAGAGTCTTGTTCCTCCCACAGCCCCTTCATCACAATGTAGTTTCATGAATTTTTGACTCATTATGTTTTGTTTCACACAATCTTTTTCAAGTTTGTATTTCCTTCATCTATTAGTAACACTGTAATGGATTCAAGGTATTTCCACACTTCCTTGGCAATGTTGTAATACATAATGGTCTTCTTGATCTGCTCAGAAACAGAAGCATGGATCCAGGCTATGACCATGTTATTACACGTGTCCCACTAATCTACCTTTGCTAAGTCTTCAGTATCGTTCTTCACCACTCCAGTAACGAACCCTAGTTTTCTCTTTGCTGCAAGAGAGATTTCATGGACCTACGCCACCCTCTATAGTCACTACATCCTTGAAGTTTCTCTACTAAGAGAGAATTTGGGTTTTCAGAAGGGTGGAGATATAAAGGATGTTGTATATCAGACAAGTTGATTTTTTCTTTTGCCATTGTGATGTTTACAGAAGAACAATCACACTTTCAGAACTGAGGTTTAAGCAAAGATTTAATCTTTGTTTTGCAATTTCACAAGTTTCTCTTTTGTGTATGCTTTTATCAGCAACGAAGCTCTGATACCATGAAGAGTAAAATGATGTGAGCAGGAAAGGATAAAAGCACGGAGAGAAAATCAGGGAGAATGTTGCATTCCCAAAGTTGATCCTTGCCTTTACACCCTAGCTGTATATATAAGCTACCTAGTACAACAACAGTAGGTGATAAGATAGCTAAAACGGTAGGAAGGTACATAGGAAATCAGTAGGAAATTACCTAGAATGACAGTACAAAAGTATCCCTTACACCTCATTACATTATGACTAGGTAACTAAGCTAGGAAAAGTTACAGCTGGGCTGGGCTGATGAGCTGGCTCTGATAGCATATTGATGATGCATTTCCAACACCAAATAACAGACCCAAATTAAATACTTATGCTCTTTGAAACTATGTGCATCAATTGGGTTCACATGTCTTGATCGTATAATTACTATAAAGCTAAATTTCAGATGAAAATTATGTTCCTTAGTGAATTGGATTGGGGAAATCGGATAGGCAAGCATGGATTTTCTTTAGTCAAATAAAGATATGATATATGTATGTTTTGATGTAAAGCTCACTCATTATAGAATTATGGGTTTTGCAAGGAGTTGGGAATTTTTGTAGTTGAATCTTACGTCCTTTTGGTTTCAATATTGGCCTTTAACTTTTTTTTTCTAGAAGTTAACGTCAAACGTGTCCTACTGCGTTGCTGCTAGATTCAAAGTAGTCAAAGTGTAAGCTAGAATTGTGTGGAGTGCTACAAAATAACATTTTTGTTACATCATTTTCATATAAAACGAGATTTTAGTCATTTGCAGTAAGTTCAAGCATTCTTCTTAATTGCATACCCCTTCTGTAGCATATATTATAGTAAGGGGTATGAATGTGTTCGACATTACCCAATCAACCAAGTGATTTTCCCATACTACCTCCTATAAATTTCATATGGGTTTTTCAAATTTAATTTTTCAAACAAGGATTGTACGAAATCTTTTTTCACATTGGTGAATCTCAATAGTATTACATCTGTAACAAGTTCACCAATAGAGCAAATGAGAATTTGCTTAAGATTCTCACATTCATTTGGTGATATGTGATATCCTTAGGTTTTATGTCATATCTTAATTGGTTAACTTAGTAAGTAATCTACTTCCACTTCATGTGGCAATGTGTTCTATACTTCTATTGGAGGAAGGGGAAAGAGAAAGGGGGGGAGACTCCAGCAAACGTGATGAGTGAACCTATGTCGCATAGGAGCGGTGGCAGCACCATTGTGCTATACCCCAAGTTCCGAAAACCTCATTTAATATGGTTTTTATCTATGCTTAAGTTCCCCCGCCCCCCTTTCCCCTTTTTTCGTATGACAAGTCCCAATCGCTTTTTTTGCCATTATATTTATTATTCACAGTTCACTCTGCAAAATTGTCTGATTGAGATTGTGAACAATTTTTTAGTCTCTGTGGTTTGTTTTGTAAATTGTAGTTTGCACTAAGAAATGCACGAAAGGTAGATGTAGATGTGTTTTGAAGTTAGCTCTTAGTATATAATCCTTTTATTTGTCTTTCTTGTCCTTTTTTGGAGTAGCATAAGATGATAAAATTGTGTATCAAACATGATACGATTCCGAAGCTAGCTAGGTGACACCTTTATCCCAACGTTACAAATTTGTTAACATCTCATTAGACGTCACAAGGTCACAGTGGCATGTTAACCGAATAGTCGGATACTTTTAAGTTTAAACTTTTGAACGTGTCAAGTGTTATTGCCCTTTCTATGTTTTGAGTCATTTTAACCAACTTCTAAATATCTGATGATGAATTCAAAGCATAATGCCGTACCATCTCATGGGCAATGGAGTAGACAACACTCTATCGCAATGCATCTCAACATATTTGAATCTGAGACTTCAGGTGCATGTGCATTAGATTTTTTTTTTGACTAAAACGACGTAGGATAGATTAAGTTACGGGCAAAGCCCTAATTGAAGATACATGTCTATGATTTGGGTCATTGTTGTTATGGAGTTCTGGCTCCAAACCGCTATCCATCATAATAAGTTTACTACAAATCGGGGAAGGGTTTAAAATACATTCCAAAGAAAAGTGACTACGGGAATCCCTCCTTGGTTGTTTTGCAATTTTGTCTGTGAGAGCATTCATCTCTCTCTTCTCATGCACGAGTGTACCTCCAATTTGCTCTAGGAGTATCCTGCAATGTTTAATTGATCTTGTTAGTTGGTTCTTACTTTCCTCGTTGGAATTAATGTCCAAAACCACTTGCTTGCAATATGAAGCTATAATGAAATCTTTCCATTCCTCTTCTTGTGCCTATTATAGGCCGAATAAAATAGCTTTGATTTCTTCTTCCTTTGAGTTCCTGCAAAAACTTTTTAGTTTAAACCCTTTTATCCACCTTCCGTTATCCAATCTGCATAATCCCCCCAAGCCTGTTTTAAGAGCAGTGGGTAGGAACTACGCATCTATATTTATTTTCAACAAGCCAGGGTAGGGGAGCTGCCATTTATGGAGGTTTGGGTTTCTTTTTGTGGTGTTGGAGTGATTAGCTTGGGCAGAAAACCACTCTTAAGCAAATCATGTCATATTTTTCAAAAAAATTTCAAGGTTTTCATTCTATTTTTGAAAATCCAATCATTCCTTCTTTTCCAAATAGCACAAATAGTAAAGGAAAATAAGACCTTCCACGGGATGTTCCCAAACCAGGCCTCTCCTATGGTTAGGTGTTCGACCACCTAGGCCTATTTAATTTCTTTCATAAAATGTTTGCTCTAGGGCAATCTCTCAGAATATGCACCATATTTTCAGTTGGGTGGAAATGGAGACGACATTCAAGAGAGTCAACACACTTTTTTTTAAAAGAGGTTTTCATTTGTTGGGTTTCTTTCCCACCAAGTTTGCCATAAGAAGAATTTTATTTTAGGGTGACTTGGAGCATTCCAAATGATATTCTAGTTTGTATCATCGGTGTTTGAGTGGTTGTGAAAGAAGTTTTTACGTCTGTTTTGAATGTGAGAAATTGCTTCTTTATTGTTGAACTTACCCGAGTTTGTCCAAAGGGAGACAAGGAGGTCTTGCTCATATTTCAATGAAATGGTGTGGATGAGGTTTTTAATCTCCGGTGGGATGTTACAAGGAAGGAATTCCAGCTTAATAACCCCGTTGGATGATTTATCCGCTAGTGTTTTAAACTCCTCTCCCTCTTCCAAGGGTCCAATCAGATAATCTCTTAATGACTTTTGGCCAAACCACTTGTCAAACCAGAAATTGATACACTCCCCAGACCCCAAGTTCCAAATAAGACTAGATCTCTTTATAAAAATCCCAACCTGTTCCTATATTTTTTCATATGAAATAGCCTTTCTTGAAAGACAGAGGTTCAATGTTCTTTCTAAGGTATTTCTTTGCCATGAATTTAGCGGCCCAATTCTTGGTTATATAAGTTCCAACGTTGTTTAACTAGCCCCAAGATATTCAGATCCTCATTTGTTCTAAACCCAAGCCCCCTCCCCCGAGATCTTAGGCTTACACACATTTTCCCAAGAAATCCAATTGATACCTTTTTTGTTACCCCGATTGCCCCATAAGAAATTTGAGGAGATGCTATCCAATTTTTTTTTGAGATTGTTTTAGGAAAATAAATGCCTTGCATAAAGTAACGGGGAATAGATTGAAGAGTGGAGGAGATGAGCATCGCTTTACCCGCTTTGGTAAGGCAATTTGATTTCCAAAGTGCAAGTTTTTTTCCCAATTTTTCCACAATTGACTGGAGGTTTTGTTTAGAAGGTCTTTTGCTAGAAAGAGGGAACCCTAGGTAAGTGCCTAAGTCTTTAGCTGCGAGAACATCTAATTCTTGCTCAAACTCATCAATGATATCCTTAGAAGTATTCGGGGACAACAAGATTTTGCTTTTTGCATTATTCATTTTTTGACCTGATATTCAGAAGAATTCATTAAGAGTGTTAGTCATGGCATTTAAGGTTTGCGGAGTTGCTTCTCCGAAGAGGATTAGGTCATCCGCCAACATAATGTGGGAGATATTGGTAGCACCCCCCTTACTTTAAAAGCTTTCCAATTTTTATCCTCACAACTCTTATGAATTAGTCGAGAGAACATTTCCATGCAAAGGATGAAAATATAGGGAGAGAGGGGGTCACCTTGCCTAATCCCTCTAGAGGGCTTAAATTCTTTAGAGGGATGCCCATTAATGAGAATAGAAGTTGAGGTTGTGGAAATGCACTCCATGCAGAGATTTATAGCTTTCTCATCAAACCCAAAGGTAATAAGACTAATTCTGACAAAATCCCACTCAAGTCTATCATAAGCCTTCTCTAGGTCTATTTTCATTGAAAAAGACCCTTTTTTACCTTTTTTCTTGCCCATGGAGTGAAGGATTTCCGACGCAATAATGAAATTTACGTCAGTACCTCTACCCGAAATGAAGCTGTTTTGGTTTGGGGAAATGATTTGAGAAATGATCTTTGATGTAATAGGCAAAAAATGTTAATGACTTGCAATGTTAATGACTTGCACATTCTTGGATATGTTCGAGCCTTCTAAGCTTGATATGCATTACTGAATCCCCAATTACAAACTTGATTCTTGAGTTCACAGTATTAAAGGATAATTTTCTCTTTGATATCTATGAACTAAGACCCTATTCTCTTCACCGAGATCTTTTTTTGTTAAACTCACAAGAATAATTAGGAGAAGACGGCTTGCCGAGCCTTTACCCTTAATCATATATATATATATATATATATATATATATATATATATATATAGGCATACAACAAAACCTAACTTGCCAAAACTCCTAACCAAAGATATACACAAAGATATTCACAAAAGATTTCCTACTAAACATAAAGATATCCTAACATTCCCCCTTCAAGTTGGAGCATGTAAATCACGAATGCCCAACTTATGAAGTAAAAAACTAAACGGACGCTTCCCAAGTGCCTTCGTCAAAATATCTGCTAACTGATGACCTGTAGGAAAATATGCAGTTGCTAGATTACCAGACACCAACTCATCACAAACAAAGTGGCAATCCACCTTGTTCCGCTATGGAATAAATGCTTGGGAGTGAACCGGTATCTCCTTAGTATAACAAGCCTGTTTGATGTCTTGTAAGACAAAACACGTAAACTAACCTCGGGGGTTGATCCGAGGAACGCCCCTCTGATGCCTAAGTCAGTAAAGGGGAAAACCGGTATCTCTCAAATAGAGTGTATTAGTGTATGTGAACGTACCTTATGACTCAGATCATGGGGGTATTTATAGGAGCCGGCAGTGTCCTTAACATGGTAGGACACTGCTCCTATTGGTTGGATACATTTCTATCCTCTTTTGACACTTGTCTTTAGGCCCATAGGCGCATTGAGTAAGTACTGGATCAATCCAGGCCCATTTGGCAATGGCCCAGGTGACGGATACCGGTAAGGTATACGAATCTAACCGACATGAAGATCATGCCGGTATTGAGCTTAACTCATACCCAGTAAATAGGGTTCCTTTGGCTGAGGTGACCATGACGGTCAATGGCGGTCTGTCTGGACCGGTAGGGAATTTACACAGCCCCCATACAACTAGCCCCCAAGCCGGTATGTCTGGTACTGGCATATCCTGCTTATTCGACATTGAGCCGTTATGGATGGTACGAAAATCGTGTTTTCATCCTCCAACCATTTAGAAATTTTCGGAAACGGGGTTAGTTAACGGAATACGAATCCTCGCCTTGATTTTCGTGATGATTTGACTAGAGTGTCAGTAGCTGCTCACAGCTGTCTCTGAGCTCAAAATACACGTGGCACGATCGGGACGGGAAGACGAAATGTCATTTAATCCGAGCCATGAAGCTCTATAAAAATAGCGTTTGGCCAGGCGCATTTTCACATTTTCACATTGCTCTTGAACTTTCAAGCGCTTAATCCGAACATATTCTCTGAGTCCTAACGTCCTTCCAGTTGCCAGCCTTTCGTCGTGACATTTCTTGCCGGTTCATCCTGACGCCAGCTTCCACTCTTTTCTCTTTCCAGGTATTTCACAAAATTCCCTCTTCGCAATTTTTGCTTTTAATCATGTCCTCTCATTCTGATTCCCAAAATATCTCTGAGAGTCCCTGATCCATAACCGATAGTGACTTTAACTCTGATAGCAAATCTCCTTGTCCCGCTTATCTGTTGGCTCACCTAAAGTGGACTTGACCCGAGAACATAGAAGTAAATCAAATCAGGACTGTAGCACTTTTGGGAGGGCGAATAAGGAACCAGTAGTTCACGCCTCCCCTTTGACCGCTATCCGGGCATTTGGGCTGCCATAGGTGTAGCGATATCCGGCCAATATGGCACAATGTTAGGTTTGGCCGAGCGTTCCCCACTGTTGTTTCCCTACCTAGCCCGTACCTCTACGAATTACCCTGATGAACCTTCATCCTCCAAACCGGCGGAGGTGTTGGAAGAGGGAGCATCGCATGCTCCTACGTGATATGACGTTCGACTGGGAGTCGGTATCTCTGGATGTAATATCCCGAAAATTTAAACTTTGCTTAAATTAAATAATAATAATTAGTGGTTAATAATATCCTTTAATCATAAGTTACGATTGAAATTTTGTTACTCTATATCCAAGTAAAGGATAAT
The DNA here is from genome assembly GCA_947646795.1 of Beta lomatogona. Lineage (NCBI taxonomy): Eukaryota > Viridiplantae > Streptophyta > Magnoliopsida > Caryophyllales > Amaranthaceae > Beta > Beta lomatogona. The sequence goes on along the minus strand of CANSNZ010000536.1, from coordinate 472,797 downwards.
TAGTTCGTTAAATGTTGTATGTATGGCAAGAGTTACAAATTATGTTAGATTAAATAATAACATTAGTTAAAGTAAGAAAACCCAACAATAAACAAATGACAACTTAATTACTACACAAATTGATGGCAAAAAGAAAAGAAAAATAAAAGAAAAAGAAAAAGAAAAAGAAAAGGAAAAATCAAAATAGGAAGTACTGTTCATCTCCATCTTCATTTTTCTTCACAAAACAACCCGAAAAGGAGTTTTAAATTCAAGACTCAATTATTTTACACAAACAAACTTTTCTTCAATTAAAAACTTCAATTCAAATCAAATAAACCCAAAAATCCAATTTCTCATCAAATCAAACACACCCAATTCATAAAAATTAAACCCCAACAATGGCTATAAATAGCCATGGTTGCTCCCCCATTATCACCCATTCACAATCTTAAACACCTCGCCGGAAATATATTGTCTTCGCCCGAACCACCACCGTGCTGCTGCTTGCGCCGCCCGAACCCCCTGTGTCGCCTCTCTGCCGTAGCTCCACCACGCCGCGCCAGCCTACCTCCCTCCCCTGTTTCTTTGTCGTGGCTGCTCAGATGAGCAGAGGTATGAAAATACCTCTTAACTGTTGTTTTAATTTTTGGTTTTTGTAGTTTGAGCCCAAGAACACCCATTGTTAGTTACTCCTTTTATTGGGCCACAATCTGATTTTTTTTTTTCAGTTAAACTAATCTATTATATTCATATATTCAATTTGTTGGGCTTAATGGACTAATTTAATTTATACCTATTCCTAGTTGTTCTAATAATCAAGTATTAAGAAGTAAACTAAATTAGTTAATTATCACCAATGATTCACCTTATCCTTGTAATTGAACGTCATAAATACTTAAGTTGTATATTAATTCATGAGTTTATGACAACCATTTACGCATTAGTTATTGTGTTAGTATTCACTTTTGTTTAATATTAACCAAAGATAAACGTATAACAATATGATTTAAACGAGCAATCTTTAACAATAACAATGTCATGAGTTATAGTAAAGTATAAACATTTAGAAGAATGAAGTGATTAAATAAGAAATCATATTTGCGAGTCATTAAGCATGAATTTCGTTATTGACCATAATTCACTAAATGTAGGTGATTATTTCTAATGTTTAAGAACCGTAATTATATGAAATGAATGAACAAATATTAATAAAACCAATTTGAGTATAAGCTTAAATAATGAGTCTCTTTGATAACTAAAGAGTAATTTTAACAATGATATTCAATAATAAACGTCATCTTAAAAACTAAAAGTCAAAATGTTAAAATAAAATGAATACTTATATTTTCGCTGCTCGATTTCATGGTTAGATTAAAAGGAAAGGATATTACAGCCTCCCCCGGGCTTTCAAGGTTATTAAGCAGGAATCGAGGTAACATCTATTGCTAACACCCACGATCCCCTTCGAAATGTGTTTGTGAAATGATGTTTATAATTATGTTAAGGATTTTGTGATCTTTATATGGATTGTGGGATACTTAAATTGTTTTCGAATGAGTTTCGTAAATGATGATAGTATGAGTTATTGATGCTCAAGTATGATTCATGAAAGATCTATGGCTTATGCCGATGAATGCTAAACAAACGAAACATGATAAATAAAAGTGAAAGAGGTTCTGGCAGTATAATGTTACGCTTATCTACTTTATGGTCGTGCACGTACCTTCGCACCTGCCGCACACCCAACAAGGGAGTCGAGCTCCTTGAGGAGTACCGCATGTTATGTTACTACTCTATTTTGGTGCGAGCGGTGTATCCAACAAGGGAGCTGGGCTCCTTGAGGATCATCGCATGGTGGTGTATCCAACAAGGGAGCTGGACTCCTTGAGGATCATCACATGGTGGGAGACGTCCCGCATGTCTATACTTGCCAGTTACCATGTTAAAAGATGAAAAGATAATGGGAACTTATGAAGTATCAAGATGCTATTTATAATTGTTTACTTTGCTATTATTTCATTATGGATTTGAAATATGTTTTACTATATTCTCTTCTCCCTGTTTGCAAATAAAATGAATTGAAATGAATTTACGTTGTTAGGGTAGTATGTTACTGAGCTTCGGCTCACGATGTTGCTTTTGGTTTTAGGTACTGATGAAGGTGACGGGATGGCGTAGAAGTGAGGATGATCAATTACTTTACAATTATGAATACTATTTTGGTTGTGTAATATTAACTCATGATCACTAGAACATGAACTCAGTTTAACTATAGCTATGTAGTCATCTATGCTTAGCTATTTATATCTATATAATTAAGAGGCTTTGAGCTTCAATGATTTTAATATGTTTAGTTTCATGAAGGAATGTTTGCCTGGTATTTTCCCGAACGGAAAATACGGCAGTAGCGCACCGACCATCTAAGTTCTGCTGCTAATGATGCATTAATTAACTTAAACATGATGTTTAGAGGTCGGGGCGTTACACTGGAAGCTGATGATGATGAGGATCCTTCTGAAGTCATACCAGAAGATGATGATGAGACGCTGGACGATCTCTACATGCCGGCATGCGAGGCCGGTAGCCCTTCATTCATTCAAATCGACAAAAGCTAGAGAAGGACGGCATTAAATAATGATTTATGTCGTAACGGAGCGGAGTACTTCGCTTTTTCGGACGACTATGAACTTATCATGCCGTTTGAGGGTTGTCGGGTAACGGATTGCCCACCAGGGCACGTGGCGGCGTATTCCCACATACTGGATTTCGGACTTAGATTTCCGCCAGACCCCTTCATTGTTAAAATTTTCAAAGCTTGGAACATCTGCCTGTCTCAGCTCACACCGTTATCGTGGCGTAATCTCATATGCTACGCCTATACCGTCCGGTATAAGAGATTTCCTGAAACTCTGAATCTCTTCCGGAAACATCATTGGATTAAAGAAGACGGTTCTGCAAAAGGCAAGGGGAAAGGCAAGAGGAAGAGATCAAAGGCCGAGAAGGAACTCGGCCAGGGTGGATGGATGTCAATGTACACCAAACCGAAGAAATTGACGGTGTATCCTAAATTGACGTCTTTGATGAACTGACAGCCCCGTTTCTTCTGGGTTCGAGTGCCGGACAATTTTCCTCTGCGCTGGTAATGGACAAAACCTCGTCCAAGGATGGAGCACATCCCTGACAGGTGTTTAACACGCCGGGACCCCAGGCGTTCAGCTTTTTCGAGGCCTCTTCAAAGCCGGGACCCTAGGGGGGGAAATCTGTTCCGGTGCCTCTCATTTGGCTTCCTCACGCTAATTATATTTTAGGCAATGCGCCTCTTTCCGCTTTAGGCTTTTGTCAGTCTGAACCCAATGGTAATTAAGTGTTATACCGGTAGTTCCTTTGCATATTGCCCTTGTTTTATTGCTATGTGTGTTTTTCTGATTTCAGGCCGCGAGCATTTAATTCGGCAAGCTCTGCATCTCAACTAAAACTACGTGCCGATATCAAACATGCCTCCTAAGCCCCCAAGAGGTTCATTTCTATTCCCCCCAGCATTGGGTGCCGGGGTGGTTAGCAGGGTCGTGGAGCCGGCCGCGGATCTAGTGGCGATATTGGGCTGCCGCCTTCTAAGACACCACCGGCACCAACTGTTAGACAGCCCCCTGCCGCTCCTCAAAAGAGGAAGTCTGAATGGCAGGTTGATAGGGAGCTTAAAAGGAAAGCTCCAGCGAAAGAGGCCACTAAGGAACCTACCGGCCCTGTCATCCAGAGAGGAGACAAGGAGCCCCATGCGAGTGGCGACGGTCGGGACCTCCTCCTTGCGGCCGAAGATTTACAAGCAGCAAACCCTACCCAACATGATTCCGGAGCTCCGGAAGTTTGTTGAGATGGGAAAGACGAGGTTCATCGAGCACCCCAATGTAGATATACCGGAAATTCTCCGGAAGCGATGGACCCGGTCACCTGTCCGGGACGGTGAGCTATTCAAGCCCAAGCTCAACGTCCTGGACGATGAGTCTTTGCTGATCGACCGTCCTCTGGAAGGCGGTAACCTGGGATACCGGCTGTTAAAAGGCTTCCAGCTGAAGTTTGACATGCTGGTGGAACAGGTCCACACTGCTGCCGCTATGCACGCGCATAACTTGGCTGTGGTAAGTTCTCTAAATTTATTCACCAAGTCTTATCCCGGTATTTTTTGGTGTTTTCGTTTCCCTAACTAGTTTTTCTTGTTCATTTTAGACTGCCCATTATGGGAAGGAGCTTTGTGACCTCTACTGATACTACCAAGCCGCCTATGTCGGTGAGGTAGATGGTTACAAAATTACCCGGGAGGCACTAGCCGTCAAGGAGACTGAGCTGACAGCCGCGAATGTTGAGCGGGATCAGCTGAGCGAGGAACGTGAAGACCGATCATGACAAGGCTAAGGCTGACCTGAACTCGGCCAATGTCCTCAGCAAGGCAAACTCTGTTACCTTGAAGAGCAAGGATATTGAGCTGCAAAAGCTAAGGCAGCAGCTGCAGGAGTCGAAGGCTCGGTAGGCTGATGCCGTCGCCGAATACCGGCGGTCTATCGACGTCGTCCATCGCTTGGCCAACCGTATAATGGAGGTTGGGCCGCCGCTATGCGGTGTACCCGACATACTTTTCCGGACCTGGATTGGAGCAGGGTTGAGGAGGCTCATGGACGCCGGGAATTCGAGACCCCGGTGGAGAACGAGGTGCTGGACCTTGGGGTGACAGAAGCTGATATAGCCAATGCCGACCCTCGCGTTGAATTCGAAGATGAGGAGCCGGAGGCTGCTGGGGAACAAGCCGACATGGGGGCCAAGAATGATCCGGCTGATGACGTTGTCATTCTTGACAAGAGTCCTGATGGCTCGAAACCTGAAGCGGTCGCCGACGATGGCAAGGCTCCCTCTTCTGAAGCTGCTCAGGCTTAGCTTAGGTCTCGCTTTTTCCCTTATGACTGTTCACGGTCGGGCCGTATATGGCCGACCAATATTTTGAACTTTTTGGTTCCTAGGCTCTGCTAGGATGTAAATTTGATTTTGACATTAATGGAAGTTTTTTTTACAAACTCTCGTGTCGGTTGTGCAATTTATTTTGTTATTTATTTCTTCGTTCGTTTTCTTTTAATATATCGGCAGGTCCGCACGGGTTCGTAGACCGGTAAATAGTTTTATTTTACTATTTTATTCCGGCAGAACCACTAGGGTCATTGACCGATTCTCAGATAAGATATTCTTCTGCCGGCAGATCCACGAGGGTTGTTGACCGGCAGTGTATTTCTTGGGTTGGCAGATCCTCCAGGGTCATTGACCATCCCCAAGCTTTAGGCTTGCTTGTTTTATCCTGATGGCATATCCACTTAGGTCATTGACCGTCAGGAACCTTGTCATTGTTAGTTTCTCTTGACGGCAGATCCACGTAGGTCATTGACCGTCAAGGAACTTCAAGTAACTTGTACACGCAATACGTTAACATAAATTCGTCTTATTAAAAATCGATAACACTAGTTCCGGCTTCAGTGGCACAATACTAAGTAATGCTGAAATTGGCAACAATGCCGTTTTATTCTTGTTATGTAACTAGACTAAGAAACAGGACTAAACGAAATACTTCTTGAGCACGCTGGCATTCCAGCTATTCTTGAGCGGTTTGCCCGACACGTCTTCCAGCCGGTAAGCACCCAGGACTATTTCCTCTTTCACAAGGTAGGGTCCCTCCCAGATAGCTGTTAGCTTGCCTTCGGCATGAGCCTTTCCAGTGGCCGCTGTGCGTTTGAGCACTAGGTCGCCCTTTTCGATCGGTCGACTTCTTACTCTTTTGTTGTAGGCCTTGATTATCCGATCTTTATATGCTGCTGACCTGAGTTGCGCTGCGAGCCTGAATTCTGGCAAGAGGTCGAGGTCTTCTCGGTTCAGTTTGTCGTTCAGTTTCGGGTCGTAGTTCAGGATCCGCCAGTTTGGCAGTCCGACTTCGACCGGTAACACCGCCTCGGCCCCGAATGCCAGCCTGAACGGGGTTTCCCCTATTGCTTCCTTTTTGGTGGTCCTGTTGGACCATAGTACCGCTGGAACCATGTCGGCCCAAGCACCCTTCAAATCATCCAGCTTCTTCTTGATGGCGTTTAGAATTTGTTTATTGGCGGCTTCTGCTTGGCCGTTACTCTGGGGATGACACACAGATGAGTATGCAAACTTGATGCCGTACGGGTTCAAGAAGTTCTTTATCGGCCCGCAGTCAAACTGGACGCCATGATCCATGACTATTCCCATAGGAATTCCGAACCTTGTGATGATGTTTTGCCAAATGAACTTCCTAACCTGATTGGCCGTTATCCTTGCGGTCGGCTCAGCCTCAATCCACTTTGTGAAGTAATCGATTCCTACTATTAGGAACTTTCTTCCTCCAGATGCTGGTGTGAATGGTCCTATGATATCCATCCCCCACTGAGCAAAAGGGATTGGATTCAGGATCGGCTGCAAATCATGTGCCGGCTGGTGTATGATTGGTGCAAACCTTTGGCATTTGTCGAATCTCTTCACGTATGCCTTTGCATCCGTCATCATTGTCGGCCAGTAGAAACCGGCCCTTAGGGCCTTCAGTGCTAGTGTCTTTCCCCCGATATGGTTTCCACACACTCATTCGTGGATTTCTTCAATGATTTTCGTGGCCTCGTAGGCCGTTACGCACCTCAAGAGTGGGAGTGAAAGACCTTTCTTGTACAGTCGACCCTGGAAGACACAGAACCAGATAGCCTCCTTTTTCAGCTTTTTTGCTGCGATCTTACCGGTTGGTAAGTTTTCAGTCAGCTTGTACGCCAGTATATCGTCGTACCATTCCTTCTTCTGGATGACTTCGTTTACGTCCACCTTGGCGGCCTCTATGCTTCTTTCCGGCAGCATCCCTACCATAACGCTGTGCTTGAGATCTTTGGTGCTGGAGCTTGCTAACTTTGACAGAGCATCAGCTGCCATATTCTGTGTTCGAGGGACCAGTACCACCTCGAAGCTCTGCAGTACGGCCGTTATCTGCTTTACCTTTTGTAGGTACTTTTGCATTACCGGCTCCCTGGCTTCGTAGGTGCCCTCGATCTGGCTTGATATGAGCAGGGAATCCGTTGTCATCCGTATTTACTTTGCTCCAGACGCTATGCACAAACTGATTCCTGCTATTGCAGCTTCGTACTCTGCCTCGTTGTTGGACGCCTTAAACCCGAAGCGGACGACATATTCGAACGTGTCCCCTTCCGAAGACATCATGACCACCCCGGCGCCTGCCCCTGTTTGGGCCGCAGAGCCGTCTACAGATATCTGCCAAGTGTCGGCTGGTCCCTCAATTTCGTCGCTGGTGGTCTCAACAATGAAGTCGACCAGAGCTTGAGCCTTGATAGATGTTCGTGGCCGATACTCGATATCAAACTCGGACAACTCTATTGCCCATTTCAGCAGCCTGCCGGTTGTATCTTGCTTATGGAGCGCCTTCTCTAACGGCTGATTGGTGAGCACCTGGATGGTGTGGAAATCGAAGTATGGTCAAAGTTTTCTTGCCGCTATCTGCACGGTGTATGCCATCTTCTCCAGCAACTCGCATCTCTGCTCTGCCCCAGCCAAAACATGGCTCACAAAGTAGATAGGGTGTTGCTGCTTATCCTTTTCTACCAGCAGTATAGCTGCTACCGTTTTAGCCGACACCGAGACGTATAACTGCAGCTTATCCCCCATCTCGGGTCGGGTAATAGTCGGTAGTTGCTTGAAGTGTTCTTTAGCGGCCTTAAAGGCCTGTCTCTGTTCATTCCCCCACTCGAACTTCTTGTTCCCTCTTAGAACTTTGAAGAACGGCAGGGCCTTCTCAGCCGACTTGGAGACGAATCTTGTTAATGTCGTCATCTTGCCGATCAGCTTCTGGATGTCCCGGATGCTCTTGGGTTCCGGCAGCTCACTTATCGCCCTGATCTTGTCAGGGTTGGCGTCTATTCCCCTTTCACTGACCATAAAGCCGAGGAACTTACCAGATCTTACCCCAAATACGCACTTCTTAAGGTTAAGTTTCATCTGGTATTTTCGCAGAGTCGCGAATGTTTCCTCGAGGTCCGTGATGTGGGCTTCCTCCGTAAAGCTTTTGACGATGCTATCGTCGACATAGACTTCGACATTCCGGCCTTTCTGATGCGCGAATATCTTGTCCATTAGCTTTTGTTAGGTAGCTCATGCATTCTTCAGGCCGAATGGCATGGCCTTGTATGCATACACCCCAGTGTCAGTTATGAATGCCACCTTTTTCTTGTCCGCCTCTAGGAGGCTGATCTGATGGTACCTAGAGAAGGCATCCATGAAGCTTAGCAGTGCATGGCCGCTAGTAGAGTCAACCAGTTGGTCGATCCTAGGCAATGGGTAGCAGTCTTTTGGGCAGGCCTTGTTGAGGTCGGTAAAATCCACACACATCCGCCAGGACCCATTGTCTTTCTTCACCATCACCACATTTGCCAGCCACTCCGGATAGTCGAAAGGCTCAATGAAGTCGGCCGCTAGCAGCTTATCGACCTCCTCTTTGATGATCGCTTTCTTCTCGGCTGAGAAGTTGCGCTTTTTCTGCTTCACCGGCCTTACGTCTTCGCTGACATTCAGCCGGTGTACCATGAATGTGGGATCGATTCCCGGCATCTCGTCCGCCGAGAACGCGAAGACATCCGTACTGCTTCTCAGTAGACTGATTAGATTGACTTTGACTTTATCGGCCAGATCGGACCCAATCTTAACTGTCCTTTCCGGCCTATCTTGCTCGAGACTGAGTTCCTCAGTCTCTCCTTCCGGACTGGGCCTCGGTAGGTCTACCGGCCTTCCCTCGAAGTTCTCCATGGACAAATCTTTATTTGCTTTATTCTCATCCCGTCGTCTCTTCCTCTCCGACGGTGGGGACTCGGCTGGTCGCTTGTGGTTGGAATTTTTAAGAGCCGTCAGGTAGCATGCTCTGGCTGACTCTTGATTCCCTTTCAACCTTTTCGGCTTCCCCAGGTTCGATGTGTAGATCATTGTTAGATGGCAGGTGGACGCCACAGCCTGGGCGTCGTGGATCAACGGCCGCCCTATGATGGCGTGGTACGCGGCCGGCACATCCACTACCAGGAATTCCACCAAGAGGTCTATGGCCTGGGATCCTTCCCCCAGTTTGACCGGTAGCTTTATGGTGCCTTCGGGGACGACAGAAGCCCCTGTGAAACCAATAACTGGATAAGAGACCGGCTTGAGACATGATCTCCCCAGGCCCATCTTTTCAAACGTGGGCATAAAGAGAATGTTGGCGGAGCTGCCGCCATCCACCAAGATGCGGTGGACCATCGCCGTAGAAATGTGGAGGGAGATTACCAAAGGGTCGTCATGTGGGTAGATGATCCCCTTGGCGTCCTCTGCTGTGAATGACACGGATAGCATTGTTGGCGGTGCCGGCCACCTACCCGTATTATTGTAGTTCACTTGGTGCCTTACCTCTTTCAGGCTGGCTTTAGCACCGTGAATACTTCCCCCATGGACCGGTCCGCCTGAGATGACATGTATCTCAGTGATCCTTTCCTTGGCGGGCTTTTCGCTATCGCCCCCCCTCTGGGTGACCTTTCTCTTGGCGACCTTTCTCGGTCAGCTCGAGCCTGATACTGCTTGAAATAGCCTCTCCATATCAGGTGCTCTATCCCGTCCCTCAGGTCCTTGCAATCGTTAGTGACATGACCATGGTGTCTGTGGAAATCGCACCACTTGGACTTGTCGTGCCCTTTAAAGTACATCCTGCGGGGACGCCGCCACTTATCGTCTGTTTTGTGCAGCTCGTAGATCTCGGCCCTAGACATTGTCACGGGAGTGTAGTCATGATACCGATCTGGCCGTCCTGCTTGGCCCTTTTTGACCGGGTTACTTTCCTCACCTTGTCTTCCCGAGCTATCGGACTTCTTGTCCTTTCGATATTATCTTAATCTTTCTCCTTCTCCTTGTCGTCTCCTTCAAACCGTTTTGAGGTGGCTGCCTTATCGAACTCCTCTCCTCTGATGAACTCATTGGCTTTCGTGAGGACATCAGTAAGGTTAGTCAGCTTTTTGCGACCCATGTAGCTTCTAAAGGCGGTGCCCTCCTTCAGACCGGTCATCAGTGCCAGGACCGCGACCTCTTGCTGCAGGCTGGGTATGGTGACGACCTCAGAATTAAAGCGGCCGATATAATCTCGCAGGCTTTCCTTCACGCCCTGCTTGATAGACATCATGTAACACCCCAGAAGTTCAAAGCGGAAAAGAAAGAAATAATAATAGTATTAATAGGACAATGGCGGAAACATCGTCTTCTGGGAATGTCACTACTACAAGAATAGTGTTTAAATAACTAAGTGATAAAAACAAACATAAGTAAGTACTATAAGTAAATTAATTACTTAGATTAAAATCGAAATGAGAAAACTATCTCAAACTAAAGAGAAGTCTAGAACTAAAACCTCTAATAGATTATTTCTCGCATCTCAACCCGAGCCCAAAATCAAAGAAAATCCCCATCAACAAAACCTGCAAAATATACAACAAATATCCACAATCAGTGGGGAGTAACTAGCAGTTCTCCCAGAACAAAAGCAATCAAAGTACGATTCAGAGATAGATTAATAAGAAAGGAAATCATACAATCATTATAACAGTAACATGCATCTAAAAACCATAAAACTCATAGGTAATACAAGTGATCATCAATAATAAATAAACAAGATATAGTGAGTGAATAAAATCTAGAATACATAAATAGTAATAAATAGAGAATACAACAAGTTATTGAGTAAGAAACCGAACGCCAGTGAATCGCAATTCACTTCCTAAGGTTTGTCAGATCGCAATCTCCAGGTCAGTCTATGGGCTTACGTTCCCCACTGCCTGTGTCTAAGAATGGCCAAACTCCCAATGCAGGGTAGAACACGCAGAACTCCCTGACCTCTCGGACGACAACAATTAATCCAGGTGTACCCCTAGTTCGCAAACCAGGTGGTTGGCATGTTCTTCACCAGGGACTACATCTATCCCACTGGATATTCTTATCTCAAAATAAAATCATGCATATCATCAAAGTACCATTCATCTTAAAAATATTCATCAAAAAGGGATGCCACCCGGCCTTATACCCATAATTCATCAAAAACAACTCTTCATAATTCCTCAAAATTAATAACTTACAAGCTTTTAACAAATGTCTCTCACAATAAACACTTGAACATTTCTAAACATCAACAATGATATTAAACTAGTTTTTACAGCGCCAACAATTCAATCAAAATATATAACCAATTAACTCCAAAACTTATTCATTAAAAAAGTAATAACAATTAATCATTTTCTTTCATAAATCAAACATAAACATAAAGATATCCAAAAATTCTTACTGCAACCTACTGAACATCAGCAACCAAGAACATAATAGATTACAAATTATTTCTGATTAACAAGCCCTCAAATAATTTAAAAGTGTATCCTCAATTTCACAACAAAAACCGAATAATAATTATTAAACTAATAAGTTCGAGCAGTAAAATCATACAAAAATTATCATATGACCCTAATGGCTCTACTGACATGGTACAATTTTTATTTATAATTTTAGGACTCCAAAAGTAATTTTAAAAGTTAATATACAGATTACTCAATAAAGCCAATATAATAACTAAAAATATAAATAAACGCCTAAAAATTACTAAAAATTTACACAACATGCATAAACTCACGGAAATACATATTATACAATGAAATGAATTTTTCCGCCTCCATAAATAATTTTCATGATTTATATACTGACAGAAACGAAATCGCAAAAACAGATATATCAATTAAATAAACCAGTACACAGTAGGCAAAAATTATTCTAAGGCATGGAATACATACTACGCATACAACATGATCTAGGAAAAATAATTTTAGCAATTTTAGCATCCGTTTAATAATTATTATGCAATTTAGCCAAAAACGTACAAAACACCAATTAAATCAAATAAATACCAAAAATCATACGAAAATTATTTTTCTATTTACAGTAATCACACAGCATACATCAAGTATATTCATGTCAAATTTTGTCAATAATTTTCATTCAAAAAATATTTTAAATAATTCCTAGCGTAATAATCTAATAACGAATAATACCCTAATCACTATGGTTCTAAGATAACTACTAGTTACCTGGAACGTCGGGAGGAGAGCTGAGTCTAAAGAGATAGTTAAGAGCTACGCATACAATCCAATTCCTCTTCTAACCCCAAGGCACAACGAACGAGAATTGAAGCAACCAGTCACTAGGCATTTTCTTCTTGAACGTTGAAAACTCTTGTTTCGCACTGCTCTGTTACGACCATGATTCTCGGTGATCAAAAGGTCAGATTCTAAATCGCTCCGGTCAGAGTGTAATACAAGATGTTATAAACGTTGTGTCCAAATTTGAAGACGATCCAACGATTAGATCTCCGGCTACGGTTATTTTCGTGAAGGTGTGACAAGAAAAACTGGGTTGAAACTTTCTATTCTTTTCCTCTTCCTTTTCTCTCTTTCTTTTCTTAAAAAACGGTGAGGGTTAAATGCATATGATGATGAACCACTTTTAATAAAAATCAGAATTTTATGGCAAGGAAAAATGAAGGGTTTAGGAGAATGATTAGGGGGGTTATGGGGGTTACAATCTACCAAGAGTCACCAATTAAAAGAAATGAAATAAAAGAGGAGAAACTTCTTCCTTCTCCCTCCCCACAGCCGGCTGTCCAAGCCCAAGTACACCAAGAAGATTTCGGCCCAAGTCATCAAAGGTCCATGCATCAAAAGTCCGTCACGCGATAAATTGATAAATTCCTAAATCGCGCCTAAACTTTGAAAATACTTAATAATGAAAATAACTCTAATAAATTATATTATAAATATAAATATAATAAACACATTAACACGCCACATTCGATGCAACATTTCATCACCCAAGCGGGTCCAACAACGTTACAAAAACGCTACGCGGCAAAACTGCATCCTAAACGCCTAAATAAATAACGAAACTAATATAACCTTTAAAATAAATAACTAAAAACTTAAAATAAATATATATACATATATCACATCATATAAATATATATACACATTTTCACAACACGTTCCAAAATACTCTAAATAATAAATTATTTTAATGTAAACAAACACCAAAAATAAAGGGTGAAAAATACGGGGTGTTACACATCAGCTCGCCGGTTGTTCGCTCTCTCCTCTTATTGCTAACGAAATGAGTCACAAATATGGATGTGAGCTGCCGGAAATCAGCTATGGTTGCCGGAGATATACTCTTAAACCAAGTCTGTGCCAGGCCGGCTAAAGTTGAGGGGAACACTTTGCACCATACAGAGTCAGTGTCGGTGTATAGCAGCATGTGTCCTTCATATGCGGAGATGTGATCCTCAGGGTCCGTCTTACCGTCATACTTGCATGTCGGCATCTTAATCTTTTCCATGGGCTCATGTAGTATGGCAGTTGAGAAGGGAGAGTTTCGGAGGGATACCGGCGCTCTGCGCCGAGCAAACTCAGTGTCTCTCCGCGAGGGCTGGGATGAGTGCTGGACCTCAGTGTCTCGTGGCTCCTCCTCGTACCAGTCCCCCATCGGCTCGGCGGGAGTCTTCGAATGCTCCGCTTGCTCCGGGTCATGCCGGCTTGGTTCTCCCTGCCGGCCACTCATGAGGGAACGCATCTTCCTCACAGGACTATGTGACCGTGCTGGGGGACGCTTGTTGGCGCGGCCCGCGGGCAGTGCTTGGCTCGTCATGGTCTGAAAGACCTCGGCGGCGCTTTTGAGTTGTTCAGGGCTGAACATGTGTTGCAGCGCTTTGAAAACATTGGGAGGTGGGGCCTCAGTCGTTCCCTTGTCCATCTCAGAAGCGGGCTTGGAGGATCCCACTACTGGTTGCGGGGCCTTGAACCCGGGAAGTGCATCCCTCACAACAGTATTGTTCTCCTCAGTTTCTGGCATCTCGAAAATCTGATTAGGATCCATGAGGCAAGTGAGTAGGCTGGCTTGATCAGGACTTAAGACCAAGGTATAGTTCACCCCTCCTTCTAGCGCCAATTGTTCCGCTATGGAATAAATGCTTGGGAGTGAACCGGTATCTCCTTACTATAACAAGCCGGTTTAATGTCCTGCAAGACAGAACACGTAAACTAACCTCGGGGGTTGATCCGAAGAACGCCCCTCCGATGCCTAAGTCAGTAAAGGGTAAAACCGGTATCTCTCAAGTAGAGTGTATTAGTGTATGTGGACGTACCTTATGACTCAGATCATGGGGGTATTTATAGGAGCCGGTAGTGTCCTTAAAATGGTAGGACACTGCTCCTATTAGTTGGATACATTTCTATCCTCTTTTGATACTTATCTTTAGGCCCATAGGCGCATTGAGTAAGTACTGGATCAATCCAGGCCCATTTGGCAATGGCCCAAGTGACGGATACCGGTAAGGTATACGAATCTAACCGGCATGAAGAACACGCCGGTATTGAGCTTAACTCATACCCAGTAAATACGGTTCCTTTGACTGAGGTGACCATGACGGTCAATGGCGGTCTGTCTGGACCGGTAGGGAATTTACACAGCCCCCATACACACCTCTATATGCTTAGTACGATCATGAAAAGCAGTATTTTTTGCAATATGAAGAGCGGATTGACTATCACAATATAACTGCATAGGTCTGGATGCAAAACACCAAGAGAGGACAACAAAGACTTTAACCATTTTAATTAACAAGTTGTAACAGCCATAACACGATACTCAGCTTCAGCAGAAGAACGAGATATTGTCGGTTGTTTCTTGGTCTTCCAAGAGACAGGGGAACGGCCAAGAAATACCATATAACCAAACAAAGAACGGCTTGTCAAAGGATACGCCGCCCAATCACTATCACAAAACGCCGTTAAACACAAGTCCTTCATTGGACGTAACAATATACCCTGACCAGGTGTACCTTTAATATAACGTAGTACCCTGATAGCCGCATCCCAATGTTGCACCTGTGGGACACTAAAAAATGAGCAAGAGTATGAACTGAATAACTTAACTCAGGACGAGTAACAGACAAATTGACAAGTCGCCAAACTAAGCGACGATACTGATCAGGTTGAGAAAATGGCTCCCCCTCGGCATATGCAAGACAATGGTTCTGCTCCATAGGTGAATCAATATGCTTACAACCTAACATTCCGGCTTCTGATAACACATCCAAAGTATATTTACGCTGAGATAAAAATATACCTTTCGGACCACGAGCAACTTCAATGCCCAAAAAATACTTCAACACACCAAGATCTTTCATTGAAAGCAAATACTCAAATAATTTTTAAAGCGAGTAATTGCATCATGAGACGAACCAGCAATAATCAAATCATCAACATACACAAGAACATGCAGGGAGAGACTACCTTGAATAACTAAATAAAGAGTAATCTGCATATGACTGCTTGAAACCATAAGATTTCAAGGCATGAGAGAGCTTAGCAAACCACTGTCGAGGAGCCTGTTTCAAACCATACAACGATTTCCGCAACCTAAACTTTCCCTGGACTAGGACAAGTATACCCCGAAGGAAGTTGCATATACACCTTTTCCTCCAAGTCACCATGAAGGAAAGCGTTATGAACATCCATTTGACGCAACGCCCAGTTCAAAGAAGCTGCAACAGAAAGAAAAAGTCTAATAGTACCCATTTTTGCCACCGGGGCAAAAGTCTCTTTATAATCAACACCTGCAACTTGGCGATTACCATAAACAACAAGACGTCCTTTAAGACGAGACGTATATTTGATTTTATAGACCCAACCACTACCAATAGCTTTCTTACCTGGAGGTAAGTCCTCTAAAGTCCACGTGCCATTTCGTTCAAGAGCATCAATTTCTTCTTTCATTGCCTGACGCCACCCTTCATGTTTCGCAGCGTCTTTAAACGAAGAAAGCTCTCTACCTTTTGTAACCGCTACCAAAAAATATTATGTCTCATAGAAAAATTGTTATAGTCAACATAACAAGCTATATCAAAAACTTTACCTGAAGAACGTGAAGGAGTAGCGGGAGTAGTAAGTTTTGAAGGAGTGGGGTCTATAGAGTGACGAACAACTGTATTAGTAACATAACCACGGAACTTCGAAGAGGGAATTTTTGTACGATGGCCACGACCCATAGCTTCACCATTACCTATAATGCTACTCACTGCCATGTCATTCGAACACCCCCTTGACTCAAGAAGGTCAACAGAAGCATCACCATCATTAACATGAATATTAGGTGATGACAAGGCAGTAGGGGAACTAATAGCTTGCATGTCAACATTAACCTCATGACCAGTAGCATGAATATTATGAATTTCATTAACACCAATCTCACGCACAGGGGCATGCATAATCAAATCATCACAAAACTCCTTATCATCTCACAAATTAACTTGATTAAAGTAAGACTCCCATTGCACCCTTTCTGCTGCATTAAAAGTTTCAATAAATGGGAAGGTATCCTCAACAAATTGCGCATCACGACTTATCAAAAATTCGTTAGTTTCCAAATCATAAAATCTCCAACCTTTTTTTCCATAAGAATATCCAACAAATATACAGCTCCTAGACCGCGAGTCAGATTTATCCTAATTATTCACCACATAGCTTAAACAACCAAAAACACGAACCTCGGCATAAGAAGGAGGTTTCCCAAACAAATACTCATGAGGTGTTTTACCAGTTAAAGTAGCAGTCAGGGTCAAATTAATAAGATGAACCGCGGCTAATACACATTCTCCCCAAAAATACTTAGGCAATTTTGCTTGGAAACGTAAAGCACGAGCAACACTTAAAATGTGCTTATGTTTCCTTTCAACATGACCATTTTGTTGTACGGTATCGACACACGAGGTTTGATGCAATATTCCTTTTTTGTCATAAAAGGGTCTCAGACTTAAGAACTCTTGACCATTATCACTTCGTAAAACTTTAATCTTTTTATTGAATTGAGTTTTGATTAAAGCATAAAAATCACGAATTAATTTCCCAACTTCATATTTTCCAATCATCAAATAAATCCAAGTAGCACGGGAGAAATCATCTACAATAGTAAGGAAATATCTAGCATTGCAACTAGATGAAACTTTATTGGGACCCCAAAATATCACAATGTATCAAATCAAACAAACTAGAAGCTTTATTCATACTTAAAGGAAAAGAGTTTCAGGGTTGTTTACCCATAAAACAAATACGACAATCAAACACACCACACTTTTTATTCATACTACTACTAGCTACTCCAGGTAAAGAAGAAACCACTTTCATTGAAGGATGACCTAAACGTCTATGCCATAACATACTTGCATCTGGAACAACCACATAATTGATTTGAAAATTACGAGCACGAACCGGCCGGAAGAGATAGACCCCATTATACTGCACCCCCGCTCCAATCAGGTTCTTTAAACTGCGGTCCTGAATAGTACATAGCTTGTTAGTGAAAAGAACAATATATTTTTGTTTTTCTAATAATTGAGACACTGACAATAAGTTACAATGTAATTCGAGAACAAATAAAACATCTTCTAATATTAAACCATCACTCAATTTTATTTTTCCTTCTTTAGTGGTCGTAGTACTATTTCCGTTAGGCAATCCAACAGGAGAAAATATGTCACACAAATCATAAAAAAAATTTAAATCACCCGACATATGATTGGACGCTCCGGTACCAATTATCCACTCATTAGAATCATACATACTGTGGGATGTTTGGTCAGTTGAAGGAGTAGGGGTTTTTCCTCCCTTACTTGCATTTATCAATTGGGCCCATTGTGCATCAGTGAGTGTAGGAGCACTTTGACGATCACCCTCACTAATCTCAAGCCCACCTGATTGCCGTGAGCTACTGCTCATGTTTGCCGCAAACCCACGACCACCACCACTTGAATGACGACCACCACGACCCCCTCGAGCACCACCATGACCAGTCCGACCACAACGGTTACCACCACGCCCACTAGAAGACCACTCAGGCCAACCATGGAGTTCGAAACAACGCCTCATGCCCCTTACGACCACAATGGTCACACACTCTAGCATCATCACCATTTCGACGGGCAGACCTGCCATGAGCCAACCCCGACGCCGCAAACCCAACAACACTTTCAGAAAGCGTGTCTTGAGCATCGAAAACGGTTTGCTTTCGTTCATCATATACAACCTTAGCATAGGCCACATTAAGAGAAGGAATCGGGTCCATCATAAGGAGGGTCGACACGACACTACCAAACTTCTTTGGGTCTAAACCAATACAAAATTGATGAAGCAATTCACTTTCAACAATCTTAGCATATTCAGAAGCAGCATCTCACGTACATTTACGCAACTTACAATAGCTAGCCAATTCATCTTGTAGCTTTCTTAATTCACCAAAGTATACTGCCACCGGCTGACCGCGTTGCTTGCAATCCACAATTTGAGCCTTAAACTCAAGAATACGAGGACCATTGCCAAGGGAATTTCTATCACGTAGATCATCCCACAAAGATTTGACATGGTCGTGAAAACGAACAGTAGAACGCACCGAGACGTCCAAGGTATTCACAATCCAAGCAACGAGCATGGAGTTAACAATACCCCATTGATCATAATCTGGAGACTTAGCATCCGGCACCTTTATAGTCCCATCAATGAAGCCGAGTTTGTTCTTAGCACGAAGATTATTGCGCAAAGAACGTGACCACTCGTCATATTTCTCTCCTTTAAGCAGGATAGGACTAATCACCGCACTAGTGCCCTCACTCGGATGCAAGTAGTACGCAGAGAAAGGTTCATACTTAAACCCGTTGGAGGCTTATCACCACCACCAGTCATCACTCCTTAAGAATCAATTAACAGAAACAAAGCGGAAGCAATAGCCAGGAACAAAGAAATAGCAAGGTCACGCCTTGAATGAAGAAACAAGAAAGGTTATGGTTTGTGTTTTGAAAAAAAAAGGAAAAGAAACGTGAAAGGGTTCAAAGAATTCTCTAATTTATAGTGCTCTAGATACCATGTTAAAGTCACAAGAATAATTAAGAGAAAACGGCTTTCGAGCCTTTACCCTTAATCATATATATATATAGGCATACAACAAAACCTAACTTGCCAAAACTCCTAACCAAAGATATACTCCAAGATATTCGCAAAAGATATCCTACTAAACATAAAGATATCCTAACATTTTTGCTGATCAAAACTCATTTTTGAAGGAGTATGTCCTTAGACATCCCGGCAATTACTAAATATAAATAGGAATTATATTATGAAGATAATAAAGTTAATTATTTTAGTAATCGTATTTACTTGCTAGAGAATAAATATGATTAATAGGACAATATTGATTGGGCCTATAACTAAAATAGATTAATCCTATGAGATCACACATTGTAGCACAAGTTGGACAAAGCAATCCAAATCCATTTAGGATTAGGATTGGGCCGGTCCAAAGGGGAATAGGAGGAGAATTAGTTCTCCTAACTAACCTATGACTCTTCTATTATATATAGGATATAATATTAGGGTTTAGGTAATCAATTCACTTAGTCAGTTTCTTTTCACTAGGGAGAGAAAGAGAAACCCTAGATCTATTCCCTAAACCGGCGCCTATACCATCAAAAGTAAGAGATTTTCTTCTCTTCCGTTCTAGCAAGCGTTGGTGTTCAACTAGTGCTCGTGGACTGATTAGAGGAGCAACACTTGGGGCTCTCGGATCTTCAAAGCTTACATACAACAGGGAAATCACGCTACAAAGGTTTGATATTTAATCCTTATTGAATGATTCATATGTTTGATTATGTTTGTGATCCTATTATAGATGTTAGGAAATTGTTTCCTGAAATTCCGCTATATGCATCTATATATTCCTACAGTGGTATCAGTTTTGCCTAATTCATAATATTCATATGATCATGTAATTGTATGCAAAGTTATTATTTTTATTCAATTAAGGGAGGATTTATTTATGGCTTGAATTTGCATAATTGATATTTGATATTAATTGATTGGAAATTGTAAATATTTGATTTAATTGTAATTTATGCTCAAATAATTTTATAAAGTTCCGTTTTTTTTATATTATGGACGAAATAAATTGGTTAATTCACTCCAAAATTTTCGGATTTTTATAAGTATTTTTGTTAGATTTAAGATTATTTATGTTTAATTCGATTAATCATTGAAATAATTTGTTAACAATTAAAGATTTGATTTTTAATTTGTTAAATAAATCTAATGTTCATCACCCACATAGATCTAGAATAATATGATGGCTGAAAATAATTTGATTATTTTTCCCACTAATTTTCGAATTTTATCATATTATTTATGAATTTTGGTTAAATTTTATGTTTAATTTGATTATTCATAGAATTTAAGGATAACAATTAAAATATTTGATTTTATTTGTTAAGATAATTCAGTAGATCACCCTAAAAGTTATTTTCGAATTTTTCGGAATTTAATTGTTAATTTTCTGAATTTTTGGATATATTTTTTTTTTTGCCCTAATTTTGAATATTTTGTTAGATTTAATGTTTAATATAGATTAAGCATTGAAATCTAATCTTAACAAATCTAAAAATCTTGTTTGAGTTTGTTAAGTGATTCAAAATTTTTTGCCATAATTTTCGAATTATAAAGACCTAATTAAAATGCTAAATCTTTAAATAAATTGTTTGTTAAAGATTTAATGGCAATTTTGTAAATTGTTACAAAATTCAAAGATTTGTCCACCATGGCTGGGTGGCCCCACCTGCGCCGGTGGAGCCACGGTGAAGGGAAGAGTTGGGTCGACGGGTTTAAGGGCAGGGGCGGCGCGCGAGGTGGCGGCCCTGCTGGCTGGGTTCGTCGGCGCGACTGTCGAGCTTGCTCGCGGTTGTTGGTCGGCTTTGCTGTCGGCTGCGATGAACGGTCAAAAGTCAACTCTTAAATAATAAAAAAAAAAAAAATTTGTTTTTAAGGAAAATCTGATTTTCCAAAGTTGAGCATAAATCCAAAAGTTTCCTATTTTGCAAATTTGTGATTAATATTGATTAATGCCATATGTAAATAAGTAATTGAATTAAAATAATATGGTTTCCTAAATAATTCCTAGCTTAAATTTGTTAAGTTTTATAATTATTATGGAAAGTTGTATTTGCTTATTAATTGTTAATAAGTAAATAGTGTGTGTTTATTTTATTTTGATATTATAAATGCGTGGATGTTTAATGTAATATGTATGATATTATATTTTGCATGTTATGACTAGTATGGCCCAAATTAGGATAGTAAATACGATCTGCGAATCGTTATATTTGAATGTAAATTAAATACGATCTGCGAATCGTTTGTATTTTTGTAACTTTAAATTTTCGTTATTTATTTAATTCAAATTATGTAATCAAGCATGAGGATCCAAGGAGTTTCAAGGATGGTGATCCATGGAGTTTCAAGGGAGGATTCATGAAGATTAGTTATTTTCCTAAGTATAGGGGCCATACTAGATCATTTAGTTATTGCTTATATTTTTTTTCTTGCATTTATTTAGTTTAAATGCTTGCTTCTAAGTTTGTTTGTGGTTAATTGATTCATGTGTTCACTATTAATTGACCATATTAGTAAACTTAGGTCCCCAAAAGTAATATTGAGTTTAATTGCTTTTCCAAACAACACCTATAAAGCCTTAGATCATGAGTAATTGGTTCTGCCAAAGAAGGGTGTTGCTCATAGTTCCGGGGATAGTAGGGTAGGTTTTTGAAACTTACATGTTAATGTTTGGTTTAACTCAACAAAATCATCAAAAGACAAAGTTTTGGGTTTTGAAGCTAAGAGATAGGAGTAAACAAGGAGTTGTTAACCTGTCTACCAAGAATTATAATTAGTTATAATTAGTAAAGTGTTTACTTACCTCAACTACTATAAATTGAAGGCAGGGCCAAAGTCCGTTTGATTGTAGTGGGAGGGGATCTTGGTTATTTCTTTATTCAATAGGGGACTTTCATTTTGAATAAAGGGTAGTAGTAATTAAAATTTGTTTAATTATTGCTTTCTTGATAAACATTGATTGAATCTTGCTTTATTATTCTTTTGTTGTAGTAATTATGTCTAGTAACAACAATATCAACACCAACAATTCTACTTGTAATTTGCGCTCCGTCCTTTCGAAGGACAAATTGAATGCTGAACGTTTCATTGCAATTGAAAGGGATATGGGAATCGTTACACCAAAACCAAAAGTTGCTGATGAGCACTATTGTTACATCTGTAACAAGGTTGGTCATTGGAAAAGTAGTTGCCCCAAGTATCTGAAGGATCAAAAGAAAGGAGTTTCTAGTTCAGATATATATGTTATAGAAGTTAACTTAGCAACTTCTGCTTCTTGGGTATTTGATACCGCTTGTGGTTCGCACATTATTTGTAATATGCAAGGCCTCAAAAGAAGTAGAACATTGGGAAAGGGAGAAGTAGATCTTCGCGTTGGCAATGGAGCACGAGTTGCGACATTGGCAGTGGGAGTATATAGTCTACTTTTACCTTCAGGATTAGTTTTAGAACTTAATAATTGTTATTATGTTCCTGCTATCACAAAGAACATTATTTCGATTCCTGTTTTGGATTCCGAAGGTTATTCATTTACAATAAAGAACAATTGTTGTTCTGCGTATTTGAATGATATGTTCTATGTCTCCGCTAAGTTATCAAATGGTTTATATGTGCTAGACTTAGAAACCCACATCTATAACATAGACAAAGAAGAAACATAAAGCAAATGATTCAAACCCTACATACCTATGGCATTGTCGATTAGGCCACATAAGCTCAAAGCGCATTGAGAAACTTCATAAAGATGGAATTCTCAAATCATTTGATTTCGAATCATTTGATACTTGTGAGTTTTGCTTGATGGGGAAAATGACAAAGTCTCCTTTCACGAGTTCAAGTGAAAGGGCCAATGACCTTTTAGCCCTCATACATACGGATGTGTGTGGACCTATGAGTACGTTGGCTAGGGGAGGGTACGATTACTTCATTACTTTTACCGATGATGTGAGCGAGATTTGGATATGTTTACCTCATGCGGCATAAG
The DNA here is from genome assembly GCA_947646795.1 of Beta lomatogona. NCBI lineage: Eukaryota > Viridiplantae > Streptophyta > Magnoliopsida > Caryophyllales > Amaranthaceae > Beta > Beta lomatogona. The sequence goes on along the minus strand of CANSNZ010000536.1, from coordinate 449,706 downwards.
TCGGAATCCTTTGAAAAATTGAAGGAATTCCCGGAATGAAGTACAAAACCAACTTGGGAAGAAAATTAAGGCATTACGATCCGATCGTGGTGGTGAATATTTATCTCAAGAATTTGGTGATCATTTGAAGGATTGTGGAATACTTTCACAATGGACTCCGCCAGGAAAATGGCGTTTCTGAAAGAAGGAATCGAACTCTACTTGATATGGTTCGATCCATGATGAGTCTTCTTGATCTTCCTATTTCATTCAGGGGATCTGCGCTTGAAACAAGCGGCATTCACACTTAACGAGCACCATCCAAAGTAGTGGAAAATACACCATATGAAATGTGGACAGGAAACGTTCCAAAATTGTCTTTTCTAAGGATATGGGGTTGTGAAGCATATGTAAAACGTTTACTTTCTGATAAGCTTTCACCCAAATCCGATAAATGTCTTTTTGTGGGTTACCCAAAAGAGACTAAGGGATACTAGTTCTACAACCAAAGCGAAAACAAAGTGTTTGTTGCTCGTAATGGTGTCTTTCTCGGAAAAGGAGTTTATTTCCCGGAAAAACAAGTGGGAGAAATGTATATCTCGAAGAAGTTCGAGATGAGCAACAAATGGATGAGGTTAACACCTCATCGGAGGCGGCTCGGCATGAAAATGCTTAGGAGGTGGTGCATTCAATTCACGTACCTCCTACCGTCCCACTTGGAGATACTCCATGCGAAGTCACTCAACCTAGTGAGGTAGAAACTTCTTCTGTTGTTCCCCAACGTAGGTCTAGTAGGACCATCATTCCGTCAAAGAGATATATTGATTTCCTTTTGACTGAAAGTTACGAAATAACGGTTTTAGAATCGGAAGAGCCTACTAGCTACAAAGATGCTTTGGATAGTCAAGACTCGAAAGATGGCTTGAGGCCATGAAATCCGAAATGGATTCCATGTCCGAAAATCAAGTATGGGACTTGGTTGATTTGCACGATGGGGAAAAAACCCATTGGATGCAAATGGATTTTCAAGTTGAAAACAGACAAGGATGGAAACATTAGTGTTTTCAAAGCAAGGTTGGTGGCGAAAGGTTTCAAACAAATTCATGGTATTGACTATGATGAAACCTTCTCACCGATAGCCATGTTGAAGTCCATTAGGATAATCCTTGCGATTCTTTGCCTTTCATGACTATGAAATATGGCGGATGGATGTCAAAACCGCTTTCTTGAATGGGTTCTTGAAAGAGGATGTGTACATGACACAACCTCAAGGTTTTGAAGATCTAGAAAATCTAAGGAGGGTATGCAAGCTTAAGAAGTCCATTTATGGACTAAAGCAAGCATCAAGGAGTTGGAACCTCAGATTTGATGAGGCAATCAAGAAATTTGGCTTTCTCAGAAATGAAGAGGAATCTTGTGTATACAAGAAGTTAAGTGGGAGTAGTATTACTTTTCCGGTCTTGTATGTGGATGACATACTTCTCATAGGAAATGATAAGACCATGCTTGAGTCGATCAAGGAATGGCTTAAAAATTATTTCTCTATAAAAGACCTAGGAGAGGTTTGAGTACATATTGGGAATAAAGATCTATAGAGATAGGTTGAAAAGGCTGATTGGACTTAGTCAAGAGACTTATATTGATAAGGTTCTTGCAAGGTTCAAGCTGGAAAAATCCAAGAGAGGTTTCATTCCCATGCAACATGGCATAACACTTGGCAAGACTCAGTGTCCTTCGAGTCCTGATGAGGTCAAGCGTATGAGTAATGTTCCCTATGCTTCTACAAGTAGGATCCATTATGTATGCCATGATATGCACTCGACCGGATGTTGCATATGCTTTGAGTATATGCAGCGGATACCAGTCAAATCCGGGAGATGCGCCTTTGGATTGCGGCGAAAAACATCCTTAAGTACTTGCGAAGGACTAAGGATAATTTTTTGGTTTATGGTGGAGATGATGAGTTGGTTGTTACTGGATACACCGATGCAAGCTTCCAGAGTGACAAAGATGATTTCCGATCGAAATCTGGTTTCATATTTTGTCTCAATGGAGGAGCTGTGAGCTGGAAGAGCTCTAAGCAGAGTACCATCGCAGATCTTCAACAGAGGCCGAGCATATTGCAGCAGGTGATGCAAGCAAAGGAAGCTGTTTGGATCAAAAAGTTCATTGGTGAGCTTGGTGTAGTTCCTAGCATTGAGAATGGCATTGAGTTGTATTGTGACAACAATGGTGCCATTGCTCAGTCTAAGGAACCCAGATCGCATCAAAGGTCTAAACATGTGCTCAGAAAATTCCATCTCATTCGAGAAATCGTTGGTAGAGAGGATGTGAAAGTAAGCAAGGTTCATACTGAGGATAACGTAGCAGATCCTCTGACTAAACTGCTTGCTCAACCTAAGCATGAGTGTCATACTAGGTCTATGGGGCTTAAGCATATGGGAGAATGGCTTTAGGTTGTTTACTTCATGTTTACAATTGTAAAGACATTTATTATGCTTTGAAATGTTTATCAATAAAATCTGTTTCTTATTTAATTGTTTGGTTTAGTATTAAATAAAATGTCCAAATAATTTGTGTTTTCAAATAGGATTATCGAAAACGTTTTGATAATGGAACCCTATAAAGTGAACTGAAAATCACAATTTATTTAAAGTCCCTAGTCTAAATCACTAAATTGGACATAAGTGATTTATTTAAAAGACTAGTATATAATTAATTGATAGCGCAGTTCCATGGGCTATGGAGACATAGAGATGTCTAATTGATTATATGGATGTATAGTTGATACATTGAGACTTGACCTAATTAGATTCTAAAAGTAGAATCAAACTACTATATTTAGTGGATTCCTTATACATGAGTATGTCTTAATAACCACAATATAATTAGTTTAACTTTGACACTGTTAAACGCCGTGCCGTAAAAGGAGGTTATAAAGGCGGTGATCGGGTGGGCTAAGAATTGAGTGGGAGTTATGGTCATACAAGAGTGGATAAGTCCTCCTATTAAATAGGAATGGTGTGCGGGCCTCTTGATGAGCGAGAATCGGAAAATTGCATGGCCATGCGGAATAGGATTAAAGAGTTAATCCTTGTTTGAGCAGTTCGAACTCAGCGATCAAGGAACAAAATTTGAGAATAACATTGTGTTATCAAATTTGACATTAAGTGACTTAAGGAATTTAACATTGCGCTCTTGTCTTCGGACAAGTGGGAGATTGAAGGAGTATGTCCGTAGACATCCCGGCAATTACTAAATATAAATAGGAATTATATTATGAAGATAATAAAGTTAATTATTTTAGTAATCGTATTTACTTGCTAGAGAATAAATATGATTAATAGGACAATATTGATTGGGCCTATAACTAAAATAGATTAATCCTATGAGGTCACACATTGTAGCACAAGTTGGACAAAGCAATCCAAATCCATTTAGGATTAGGATTGGGCCGGTCCAAAGGGGAATAGGAGGAGAATTAGTTCTCCTAACTAACCTATGACTCTTCTATTATATATAGGATATAATATTAGGGTTTAGGTAATCAATTCATTTAGTCAGTTTCTTTTCACTAGGGAGAGAAAGAGAAACCCTAGATCTATTCCCTAAATCGGCGCCTATACCATCAAAAGCAAGAGATTTTCTTCTCTTCCGTTCTAGCAAACGTTGGTGTTCAACTGGTGCTCGTGGACTGATTAGAGGAGCAACACTTGGGGCTCTCGGATCTTCAAAGCTTGCATACAACAGGGAAATCACGCTACAAAGGTTTGATATTTAATCCTTATTGAATGATTCATATGTTTGATTATGTTTGCGATCCTATTATAGATGTTAGAAAATTGTTTCCTGAAATTCCGCTATATGCATCTATATATTCCTACAATTTTTACATATTAGAACTGATTTTTTCTGATCCTTTGTTTATCTTTTATGTACTTATTAATTTGTACTTATTAAAATAGGTTTTTATTCATCAACTTTTGACTTATAAACTTATTTATAGAAATTGGTTTTTACTTTCTTATTCATTTATTTGGTCCATTATCTTTTTAATTATGCCTTTCTTAAATTTCGTATTAGCAACTATAGAATTAAAGGCATGTAGACAGAGTATACTTGAACACGACCCTGTCATGCTGTAAGTGAGATTCGTATAAAAGCCAAAAGGCTATGTTGATGTATGGTATAGTGAAGTATAAATGTATAATATAGTATTTCTCCCACAATTCTTAGTTTCTTACAAACATTGTTGCTTTTGTTTCCCAATTATTTAAAGGTAATATGAGAGTCAAAGGTCAAATTTCTACCTCTATTTCTTGATCATAACTTTCTCCCTGACTCCCTGACATATATCCCATTAGAAATGATTTTATTTTTTGCATTAAAGACCATTTCTCTTTAACTGTCATTCAAGGCAGCATTAATTTGATGAAACATGCTACGCAGCATTGATTTATTCATCTGTGTGATTGAAGTATTAAATCTGCCTGCGTTTCTTTTCTTTTCTTTTTTCTTTCTGGGTTAATAAGATAAATGTCAAGTTATGTATGTTGTACTAAGATTTTCGCTCTGCTTCTCTTTATCTCATGTCAATCTTCGCTAGAGTTTTTGCTAGCCACTCTTTAAGTGGTGCGGGAGTGCTAAGAATCCCGTTATCTTAGTGACCAAAACAGAGAGATTATGAACATAAAATGAGAGATTAAGGGAGGAAGAACAAGAATTAACAAGAAAACAAGTAAGATATGACTGAATCAATGCTAATCAAGGTAATTGATTTATTCATCTGTGTGATTGAAGTATTAAATCTGCCTGCATTTCTTTCTTTTTTTTTTTTGTTTCTGGGTTAATAAGATAAATGTCAAACGTCGTACTAAGATCTTCGCTATGCTTCTCATGTCAATCTTCGATAGTATTTCCTAGCCACTCTTTAACTGGTGCGGGAGTGCTAAGAATCCAGTTATCTTAGTGACCAAAACAGAGAGATTATGAACAGAAAATGAGAGATTAAGGGAGGAAGAACAAGAATTAAGAAGAAAACAAGTAAGATAGGACTGAATTAATGTTAATCAAGGTAATTTATCACCAATTACAACCTTGCCAATCTTCAAAGAGAAATGACACTCTCCGAAGCTAATACCACTAAACTGTCTCCACAATACTAATTTGCCCTTTATTTATATAGTTTGTACAATTGTACTCTCACAAACTAACTATTTCTTCTACACGCTACCGAAATTTCAATATAATACTAATTACCTACCCCTCATATGTCATAGCAGAGAGATGAAACTTGGACTTGGCAGTTTATGAGATTAAAGTGAAAAAGCAATCTAGAAATCCTCAACTTCCAAGTATGTCTCACAAACTATGTCCATTGCTTTTGCCATTTCTGTAAAGTGTATATGAAAATATTATTGGCCCTCGGAATATTTTTGGGCGTTTTGAGTTTCTAGTTTGATTATGCAGAATAATCCAAAAGTAGAAATTTGGTTTTTCTTTTTCTACCTAGTTTCAATTTATCTTTGTTTCAAAACTGGCAATTTGTTTTCAATTATTAGTTTACGTTTACAATTCTGGCTTTCAGCTTTTGCTTTTTTCTATCGTCTGCTTTAAAGGCATAATCATATATAATTATACGGATTACTTCACTTCTTTTCTAAATAGTACGATGTTCAGTGATCTTGTGTGCTTCCAATGGACAAGATTGTGGAGAATATCGTCAATATTGTGGAGAATATCCCTACTGCTTACAACTCGATCAGAGCATGCACGGAGGTGTCTGGCAAGTGCTCTGAACTCAGATTGCAACTGCAACAGATGTGCATCATAGACAACGATATGATTGCGCAGTTGCAGTCAGAGAAGGCTAGTAATCAATGGAAGAAGCAGAAGGAATCCGTAAGGACTTTCTTTGGACTAACGAAAACTTTTAGAGCCAAGGCTGATAAGACCTTGCACAAACATGTGGGGGGGGTTTATGGAATCGTTTACCTATGGTGGTAAAATTAGATAAACATCTCAAGAATGGGCAGTATTTACTAATCAGCCGCTGATGAAGGAAGGCCTAACTCTAAATGACCTCTACACGCGAGGTATGAAGTTGGTGATACTACGAAGAAGCTTCAAGAAGATGCTCTTTGTTCCATAAGGAGTAAGGCTCACATCATTGGCATACATGGGAATCTTGGATCTGGAAAGACCAACCTCATGAAAACCTTACATAATATTGTGTATGATAACCATGAAGTTTAAGTCTTCATAGTGCAAGCACTCCACGTATTTCAAAATCTTCAAAGCTATATACACACAACCTAACAACGCTTTGTTCGTGTCTGAAAAGCTTATGATGGTTTGGTATACCATTATTGAAAAAGAAATTAAGTCTTGCGTCAATAACCTCTATTACTTTAAGAAATATGCATAAGAACATTAATTATGTTTGAATTATTAAAACTTAATTACTTGTAATATAATTGTTTTGTGAAACTCTTATATTTTTTATTTAAGTGATAATGTTGTTTAAATTTAACTCAATATTGATCCAAATCCGAGAGTAAAAATTCAATACAAACCCATAAGAAAGAATAAAATCTGAATTTAAAATATGATATTTAATCAAAAAATGGATCATATATGGAAAGTGAATAATCTGATCCAAAGACTGGTAGACATTTAGAGGGTTATTGGTAATGTCTTGATGAAATCATATATATATACTAATAAAACAAGAAAATTTCTACCACGTGGCAGTCATCCAGAAAAGAAAACCTCATATTGCACAGAAAACTGTTGAGCTATTTCAAATGCATGCCATGTGTAAGTTGGTAAATTGAGCCACGTGTAACATTCTTGCATTGTTCCTTGCTAAGAAGATAAAAATCTTCCTTTTTTCTTGGTGATGACCACATCCTAAAATCAAGGATCAATTAGTGATTTAATTGATTTATTCATCAAGGTAAAAATAAAACGTTGCCATATTTATGCAATTGATGTGATATATAAAGGATGTTAGAACCACTTTTTTTTAAGTATACTTCGAAATCATTATCAATTAACCCAAAACTTATTGAAAAACAAGTGATGACACCAAAATCGGAGTTCGCAACATCGTTGGATGAGAAGAATATTGTTTTATTCATCTTCCGTTCGGGTCCTACGTGGCTATATAATATATGTAAGGAATTTGTTCGAGAGGTCAACTTTAACAATGATAATTATCCTTCGACTTCTAATGAAGTTGTGGAACGTTATCTTAGAAGAAAATTTTGAATTTCATTTATTAGTGATGTATTTTTGAATTTCCTATGACATTACAATAGAGCTCAAATTTTTGTATGTTGTTTGGTTGTTGTAACTACGTTTAATTTCAATTGCAATTGTGAATTTTGAAATTTTTTTATATATTAATGTATATGATTATTATTGAAAATAGCAAAAAATGGTTAAACCGCAAACTGCATCGCACCAAACCATTTCATGTGGTATCGTTTGAGTTGGTTTGTGCAGTTTGGTTTAGAAAAATGTCAAACCGTATATTTCCAATTTTGTACCCAAACCAAACAAGAAATATGCGGTTTAGCATTTTTCTAAACCTAACTGCACCAACCCAACGCACGAACAGTTCCAACCGTGAAGGCCCCTTGGATTGTTTGGTTGAGGATATGCGGTTTAACCTGTGTATTTTCACTTTCTAGGAATTTAGATTTTTTGGTTGAGGATATGAAGTTGGAATTCCCATAGAAGTTATACTTACCTAGAGGGGCTAAGTAAGCAAATTTGTAGGTAAGCAAATTTGTAGGTAAGCAAATTTGTAGCCCATTTTGTGGGAAGTGGTACATCCTAGGAAGTTCCATTTCGTATGTTCATGTCAATCAAACAACCTCTTTGGTTCTAATTGTTTTACTCGCTCCTAAATTGCCTACAACATTGCCTATGACATTTGAACTGAAGCACACTCTTTCTTCTCCTGGTAAATGGAATGCAAGTAGAAGTTGGGTGATTCATTTAAGCACACTAACAGTACTTTAGAATCCAATTTTTCAAATTACTTTCCTCTCTTTTAACCCATTCTTCATACCCAGGCATGGTGAATTAAGGTATCACCTCCTTGTTCTTCCCTTTTCCATGACGCGGTTGTTCTTGTCATAATTTTCTTCTTGGTTGAGCCCGAGAATCTTTTTGAGCAAATTTCCACGTTATCTGTGATCTTCTTAGCACTTGCTTCTTTTACATTCAGCAAGTTTCTGGCTATCACTTGTTTGCTGCAAAGTCCACCTCTTAACAATTCTTTCACCTTCTCTTTGATGGGTGAACAATTAAATATGTATTCTGTGTGCAGTCATCTTGGACAGAATAGGTTCTCCGGTGAAATTCCACGGGAACTTTTCAGCTCAATGATGGTTCTGATACACACTACAAGAAAAGGCCAAAACAACGACTTCTTCACTGCAACGATTTGAATAACGGTCGTTATTCTTGCAGTCAGCGACTGTTTAAAACCGTCGTTGCCCATCGACTGCTTCTAAAGTGGACAGTGACGGATAAACCATCGTTGTTAACCAGCGACCGTTTAAAATAGTCGTTAATTTTATTATTTTAAATTTTTAGGTTTTTTCAATTTAGGCGACTGGTCGCTGATGACAAAAAGAAAGACAAAAAGTTGGCCTCTCCTCACTCCTCCCTCTCCTTACTCAACACTAATCCCTCCTCTCTCTCCTCTTCAGATCTGCTCCTCCCTCTCAATTCACCGGAGCAACGGACGCTTATTGAAGAGATAGAGACTGAGGAGAGAGAAAGTGAAACAGGAAAAAAAGAGAATAAACCATCTCTAAGAAGGTAAGAGATTTTGATTTCAAGTTTTTATCTTTTTTTTTCTTTCTTATCTCTGTTTATCGAATTGTAGGGTTTCCAATTTTCGATTTTTTTTCAGGGTTTAGGAGGGAATTTCATGAGTCCGTCTGCTGTAAAAATGGAAGAATCAAAGCCTGCAAATTTGAACAGTGAGAATGGTTGTGAAAACTCAGCAAGGTTTAATGTCTTCTTATCTATGTTCTCTCCTCTAGTTTATCATGTTCTTCCGCCATTGTCTCTCTCTTCGAATTCTTCAAATCTCTGCAAAAAAAAATGGCAGGAAGAGGTAAAACCCTAGGTTCTGGTACAGCGAAGAAGGCTACATCTTGTAGTAGTAAGCAGGGGCGGATCCAGCGTGGGTTCAGTGGGTTCAACTGAACCCACGCTGGATCTGGGAAAAAATATACAGTAGAGCTGGAGAAGAAAACCGGAAGAAACGATGTATATGAAATCCCGTGCTGTTAATAAGCATATGTTTCAGCTTGGCGTGGCGGTTTGACTGACAATGTATATGAAAATGCTCTCGATTGACGCGGGTTCAATTCCCTGTATTCATGTTTTGCTTCTTCGGATTCAATTCCCTGTATGGCTGTATTCATGTTTTGCTTTTTTTTTTTTTTTAATTTGTGTCTACTGATGTTTTGCTTTTTTTTTTTATTTGTTTTCCATTTCTTTATTTTTCTATTGCCTACTCTTTGGATCCTAAGTGCCTATTTAGAGCATTTTGTTTTCTTTTTTTCACTTTCATTTCTTTTCCTTTTGTTCTTTTTCATAAACTTATTCATTATCTCATTACTTGATGACAATGAATCCTCTATTAGTTTACTTCTGATTTTTTTTGGCTTCCGATTTTCAGTTTCTAAATAGTTAATACTCCCTCCGTTTTAGTATAATTGATATGTTTTGTACTTTGACGCTATTTACGTACTCTACATTGACCATTGTCTATGATTTCTATGTAGGGATAAATTATAGTCATAGAATACTCATCATTATATAGTCCTTAAGTAACTTTGTACCTTCAAATGCTTAAAGATGTGTCAAACAATTGTTCATTAATTCGAATGTAAGATGCTTACTCATGTATTCACGACGTCAATGTTGATTTCTAAAGATTGAAAGTTTTTTACTCTTATTTAATAAATAGAATTAATTATGTTTTTCTTTCAAAAAAAACTAATTATAATTTTTTGTAATTGATATTATTGTACAAGTGTTACCCTAAGAGAAAACTCCATAACTATTGGTTGTAATTGAAACTTAACTAATGCTGTGAAATTTCGTATCAACTAGTCACGATTAATTTTTCAAACGATTTCGAATCCACATGGCCCAATTTCTAGATCCACCACTGGTAGTAAGGCTCGTTTTTTGAAGGCTGGAAAGTATGCTGAGCGTGTCGGTGCTGGAGCTCCGGTTTACCTCGCCGACACCAACGCCAACGCCGACTGTACTCCAACTGCGACGCTGACTGTGGTCCAACGCCATCGCCAACTGACTTCCTCAAAGGTAAGTTTTTCGCACTCAATTTGCAATCAATGTTCGCACTCATATTTCTCAATTCGCACTTGATTTCCGGTGGTCTTTTTCCCCATTTTAGTAGTGGATTGTTGTATAGGGAATGTAATTGCATAATAGATCAGATTTTAGAGTACAATGTCATTTAGGGTTTTTCCTCATGATTACACAGTGTAGTGAATGACATTTGGTGTTTTCTTATGCTAATAACATTTGATATTTCTGAATTTTACTATCAGGATAGTGTGGTTTCGAGTTGGGTTTTGTTTTTGACCCTAATTTGGGTTTTTTTCAAGTGATTCTTGACTAACATCGACCCACTTCCTCTCTTCTCTTTGCTTCTGCTACCTGTTTTCAGTTTTTTTTCCCTTAGTCTTTTGTGGAAGTATACTGCTCCCATCTTTCAATGTAGGTTTGCGGGTTGTGTGGAAAACAATGAATTATGGGAACTCCTCTTTAGCGAAACTCATTTTGAAGGTCAGTTCTTTTTGTTGTTATACCCTAAGTGTCGAATTTAGGCTTTCAAACCTAAGTGTTATTGAAGTGAATTTTGTGTCTGATTTGGTGGTTGTTTCATTTTTTGTTTAGCTTTGGTTCAAGGCCTCATATCGTGGCGATTTTTTCGTGGATCTAGGGTTTGAAATTGTTGTCGATTGATTTCGCTTTGGAATTAATTTAAATTTCTTCGATTCGTGCTTTTTTTGTCGTTTGATTGATTGATATTGTTGAACCTAGGGTTTCAATCTTCGTTAGGATCTTCGAAAATCTGACTTTTTCATTATATTGTGAATTTGAGTTTCCGAATGTAGGAATCAGTTGAATCTCTTGATTTAATGCTTAATTTGTAAACGCAATCAGAAGTTAAACTAGTTATGGAAACAATATTTTGAAAAACTAGGTTTTAGATTGTTTCCATGATTGAACAAGGAATTCATGTTAAATTTTACTGTTAATTAATGACCAATTGTTGATTGAGAAGATGAATTTATGTGTGTAGGTTTTGGAAATGGCAGGAAACTCAGCAAGAGACAACAAGAAAACTCGAATCATGCCGAGGCACATTCAATTGGCAGTGAGGAACGATGAAGAACTCAGCAAATTGCTTGGAGATGTTACAATTGCCAATGGTGGTGTGATGCCTAACATTCACAACCTTCTGCTCCCAAAGAAGGTCGGTAGCAAGGCGTCTGCAAACGACGACTCTTAAGTTAATATGATGATCCAATGAAAGAGGAAATCTGGATTTGGAAACTTGGAAAAAAATTGTTGCATTTTCGTTACGAAGATTATAGGATTTAGTTAGGGTTAGGGTTTTGAAGTAATCATCAGTTTGTTCTTATTTGTGTGGGCTAGGGGTTAATGTTTAGTTGGGTTAATATTTAATATATTAGGGCTTTGGTCCTACTTTTTAATGTGTATAAACATCAATGAAATTTGTGGAGGTTAATCCAAATCTCACTGTTCTGCATCTGGTGGTTTGTACATCATGTTTTTTAGTTGACTGAGTATTCAATTGTTATTCCTCATTCCTTTCTATTCTCAAGTTTATTCCTTTTTGCAGATTGTAAGGCTTGACTCTGCATTATTAAAGGCTTGAAATTTGAATCAACGACTGCTTTAAACCGTCGTTGATATCAACGACTGCTCTAAATGGTCGGTGGCATACCCTCAACGTTGGTATTCTAAACTGTCGCTGATAAGTAAGAAAACCGTCGTTGATATTGGTACCGACGACGGCTTGACGGTCGTTGATTTCTTAATCAGCGACCCTCGATGCAACGACTGTCATTCAACGACGGTTGACCGTCGTTGATGTAAACAGCGACTGTTTTGCCTAAATCAGCGACGGCTTTAAGCGGTCGTTGATATCGTCATTTCTTGTAGTAACATATGTAAGTTCTTCTGAAATTGATAGCTGGAACTTAACTATATGACTAAATGATGTACACAACCTTGGTAGTCTCTACCACAATAAAATTTGCCTCTGTGCCAAAATAACTATCTTCCAGAAATGACGTGTTCTAGGAAATAACCTACCAAAGAGGATCACACAACAAAGTTTAAAACAGAAATGTTACTGACAAATAAAAGGGAACGTAAGTTTGGACACCCGGAATACAAAGTCAAACGTATTATCCTCTGATTTAGTCAAATTATAGATTTTAGGCCAAAGCCGATGTTATTCAAAATATCTGATGGTCTGTTCTACGTGACAAGATAAAGCCGGTGCAAGAAAATCATGCTTGCAAGCTTCATTTATCATCGACTGCCCTTTTGACTCATTCCACATTAACCATATGCTGAAAATATGGGGTTCAATCCGTAGTAAACTGGCTGTCTTATTAAAGACACTCATATGCTCAATTGTAGTTTTACACAAAAGAACCTGACCCATGGCTTCATGATTGAATTATACTTATTGATTTTAACAGCATCTTAAATGAGAACCAGCTAAATGGAAGTATACCAGACACACTGGGAGTTGTACGGACTCTAACAGTCATGTGAGTGCATTTTATTTCTATTTGAAGTATACTTCGCTAAGAAAAAATTACACCAGTTCTGTGACTAAAATCTAAATATATTGCTCTCGCTTGTAGTCGTTTGGACAGAAACTCCCTTAGTGGGTCTGTGCCCCAAAATTTGAGCATGCTCACTAGTTTGACTCAGCTGTAAGTAGACCAACAAAAGACTTCAAACCCACTTTAGCACAACATAATGTATAAATTTGAATGCATATCGTTTTTGTTCATTTTTGCTATTGATAATACTGTATTGCAGCTACTTGGCAGACAACAACTTGAGCGGGCCAATCCCTGATCTTACTTACATATGTGTGAGTACCAGCAATATTGTAAGTTTTAATTGTAATTGTGAATAACATCATTTACTGTTCTAATCATTGTTTATATATTCCCACGCCTGGGGTTTTGGAGAGACTTGAGTAATAATAGCTTCGACGTAGCGGCTGGTCCTCAATGGTTTGAGACTTTGCCAAATTTAACAACGTTGTAAGTTTCTCCATCCTTTTCTCTTCTGTTTTCCTAGTGATTTGGTCAAAGCACAAGTTCAGCAGTCTTGGCAGATGTGATTAAATTGCAAAATTTGCCAAAAATCCTTACATGGGAAGATATCATGGTTCTAAGAAGGCTTTATGGGTGTCCAAAACTTCATATCATAAATACATTAGCAAACGGGTTTTCCATGAGACGTGAAATAAAAACTATTGTCTGATAATGAGAAAGGAATACTCGTCTTTCTTTTGTAGTTAAATAGGCTAGTTCTGAGTCTCATCAAGCTATTTCTGTAGCCTTTATAATGTTGCAGATAATAAAAAAATGTCATTTAGCTATTTTTTAGCTTCTTACTTCCTTGGAAGCACTTTTTCTGAGCGTCTACTTGCGAACGCACTTTTTGCCACTGGAGCTCTTGAAGTTGTAGATTTGAACACTCACCAATCTTCCGCAGGAGCCTAAGGGAGGCACTGCACACTGAAGTTCTGGTGCTGGTGAGAATTTGTTTTTATGAGAAAACTAATATAGCATTTTAAAAAACTGAGGAAACATGTAACTTGCAGTAGGGGCAATATATGTTTTCAAAAGATCAAGTGGAGTGGAATCATTTCAGGACAAGTAATATATATTAATTTTCGCAGCTTCATATTCATAATTATTAGGAGAGTTTCTTTCCAGAAAAGGAAGACGTTAAACAGTAAAAGGGAAAAGTCTCTATCCTCTGAAAGACAGAATTACCTTCTCAATTTTTGTCTTCTGAGTTATCAAGCATTTTTTGAAGGTTCTAGGCCTTCACTCTCCAAATTCAATGAAACTGCAGCTTTATTACAATTCTCTGGAGACTCAACCTAACTGCTGTCCTAGGTTTTGCAATAGAGAGGATTTACGCCAATCTAGAGTGATAATTCATTAGACCTTTTTTTCTTTGTGCATCATTGAAGGATATCGTAGTCATGGATACAATATTAGTGGTATTATTGGCCTGATATGTTCTTTCTGTAACCCATAGTCAGCCTTCATTAGATTAGAGGGCATATATCAACAGCAATGTTCAACAATGTTGAGCTTACCTCAACTACAAACTGTGTATGATTTACCTTATCTTTCTGATTTTCTTTTTCCTCTGAAGACCTTGATAATTTTTTCAAAATCAGTGGGTGCTAGATGTACCAAAGTCCAAAGATATAGTATGTTTTAAATTAATATGAATCCTGAACTTTTGCGATTGACTTTACCATAGTGTACTAAGAAACAACCAGCTTAATGGCACTTTGGAAATTGCTGCAAACATCAGCAGCAGTCTCCGCCTTTTAAATCTGCGGAATAATTCCATTGATGGGTTTCGTTTCGGAGTATACAACAGGAGCAGGATTAGCGTTATGTAAGCATTTGTCTCTACTCCATTGAAAATATGGTCGTCTTTAACTTTTGATATTTGAGAATATTGTATTTTTTCTACAGGCTGGATGGAAATCGATTGTCTGATGCCAGAAGCAGCAGGAATCTGCAAACTAGCCAACCTTTAAATTCTTTCATACCCCTAGAGAATTGTGCTGCGCTACCCTGCTTTTCAGACCCAACATCTGAATCTGAGTGCACTTGACCTTACCTTGGTAACCTGGTATTCAGATCATTCAACTTTTGTGATCTGGATAACATGCTCTACTATGCCTTTTTCGCAGACTCTTTCTCTTGCTGATCGAATACCATTAGATAGTGTGTGTTTAACGAGTGCAATGGTAGATATTGGATATTATTTTCTGTCAGCTAATTCGCTTATATAAACAGGATTAACGATAGCAATAAAGAGGATTTGAATCCAGGGTGGCAGATCTCTGTCAGTCTTAGTGTTGGGCAATTCCAACAGGTACCAAGAAACTTTCATGGCAGTTATAGTTGTTTCTCTTGTTTTAAACTCGAAGTTGTCTAACTTGTGCTTTTTGTCAACCAGGTCAGCTTTGTGAACAACATAAACACAATCAAAGGGGGCACTCATGCTGATTACATAACACTGATAACAGGCCAGATCACTAAGTGTGTGATTGATGCTCTTGCTTTTTCCTAAATGTTATTTATAGAAGAATCTAGAACACTAATTACTCTACCTTATGCCATGCAGGCAAGTTGTGGAAAAGGGAGGAACAAGGAGGTGATACACCATGCCTGAGTATGAAGACTGGGTTAAAAAAACTTTGTGCAAATCTGGATAAGCATAAAAAGATCTTCACTCGGGAGGATGACAATGACAGTAATGCAATAGAGCTGGCGTTCAGTAAGAAAAAGATTGAAGCCAGGAAGGATTGGCTTCGTGAAGACGAGGTTGGCACTAGTGCAAAATTTGATTGTAGATCTTCAATAAGTTCAGCAAGAATTTCTGACAACTGTTGTTGGGATGCAGGTTGGGAATTTTCTTGATCATAAAGAAGAAAAAATAAGATACAGTGACTTCTCCCACAAGGAGTTGAAATTGTTTTCTAGGGCAGACCTTCAAAGATCAATTCCATATTTCCATCCATGGTTGACTGGCTAAAGCCCACCTAGAGAAAAGTTCTTTTCTCTGCTTTTAAGAAGAACTTGACCAAAAAGATCAGAGTTGCTTAGTTCAGCGGTTATGTGTCCAAGAAATCAGCTACCCATCATGGTGAAGCTAGCATATAGAGGACAATTGTTGTCATGGCTCAGAATTTTGCTGGTGCCCATGGATCCATGGTACAATAAATTTTGTAGAACTATTCAGAGAACTGCTAGGAAAGACAATGGAATCACTTACACCGTTAGTGAAACTATTGAGGTAGTGGATGAAGACAGTGTGCAGATGATGCCTGTGTAACTTTCAGAATCACTGAATTGCCAGTTGGGAAGTGGACTCAGGATTATAAGGAATTTTAAAGAGGGCATATCAAATGATGCAGCGAATATTCGGCGCTAAGAAGTCCTTTGATTTTGTCAAAGATGCTTCTCATCAGTATTGATGCAACATTGCTCTCTTTTCACCAATCGTGGATTCTAGGACTTCTAAGTTCTAACCATGTATACCTCTCTATTTTGAGTTCTATAAATGTCCCAAAAGGCTATGGTTCATTTCCTTTCTTACTTATTTTTGTATTAGATTGGTTGGGTGATATATTCTTGATTAATTTGCAATTAATTTGCAGTTTGCTGACGTTTGAGAAAGTAAGATGGTTATTGGAAGATACTTACTCCTTTGATGATTGATTGGTTTGGCTTCTTGATGCAGCTTGAAGGACAGACCCACTTTAGGGTGAGTTTCATTCTCTCTTCCTTTCTATTTCAGTTAATTAGCTTGTTAGTTGTTGATGGTCGAGGCCTAAGCAGGTCGCTATCTCGCTATTCATAGTGCTGTAAATGCTTGTAACTGACCAAGATTTAGCTTGTATAGAATTAGCTTGTAAGATGCTTGTAACTGATTCAGTTCTGCCTCAATAAGTTGTTGTGAATTTATGGGGTTTGGCTATATGGTTTTTAAATATGAAGCCACTCCTTGTTTAATCTGTAGAATTTAATTTGTGGGCTGATTATATACAATAACTTTGCTTACAATGTATGAATATGTGGTCCTTTCATCTTTGAGTCACTTTAATTTAGGCACTACAGTTTCCATTGATTGTCGTGTATAAAATTCATCCTAGTTTCTTTGCTTGGTCTATATTCAACAAGTGTACACTATCTGCTCTCCTTTTGCACCGTCGTCTTGGTCACCCTTCAAGTCAACATTTATCTTATGTTAGTAGTGCTAGTAGGAATAGCAAAATAAAGAAAGAGTTAGACTCTTGTGATGTATGTTTTCGTTCCAAACAAACTCTTACTGTATTTCCTTTAAGTGAGAATAAAGCTTATGATTTGTTTAGTTTAATTCATTGTGACCTATGGGGTCCTTATACTAAATCTTCGTATACTGGATCTCATTATTTTTTGACAATTGTTGATGATTACTCACGTGCGGTTTGGGTGTACCTTATCAAGGAGAAAAGTGAAGTTCCTAGTTGCTTACGGAACTTTCGTGTTATGGTCAAAACTCAATATGACAAGGTTGTCAAAATCATAAGATCTGATAATGGCACAGAATTCACCTCTACACCTTTGTTACAGTTTTATCAAGAAGAGTGAGCATTATTTCAAACATCCTGTGTGAGTACCCCACAACAAAATGGGCGAGCTGAACGAAAACACCGGAATATTCTAGAAGTGGCTAGGGCTTTGATGTTCCAAGCTTCACTTCCTCTTCGCTTTTGGGAAGATTGTGTTAAAACGGCAGTTCACTTGATTAATCGAACTCCGACTAAGTTACTTGAAGGCAAGTCCCCATACGAGCTTCTGTTTGATAAAGCTCCGAATATGGGGTTATTAAAAGTGTTTGGTTGTTTGTGCTATGCTCATAACAAACCACGAACTAAGGACAAGTTTGCTCCTCGTGGTCGGAAGTGTGTATTTTTGGGATATCCCCTTGGGAAGAAAGGATGGCGTGTTTATCATTTGGAAACAAAGGAGTTCTTTGTTTCGAGAGATGTTCAGTTCATTGAAGATGTTTTCCCTTTCTCTACAGAACCTCAAGTTGAAACGCCACAAGACATGTCCATCGAGTTTGTGGATTTGGACTTCGGAGTGTTTGCTAATACTGGTGGTCCAGCACATGTCGATTCATCCTTACGTGAAGACAGGGGGAGTGCCTCCTCTGTTGACCCCTCGACGCACACATCTGCTTGAGCTCCCCTTGTCTACAAACGTGGACCACGCCCAGCCCTGCGAACCAGCAGCACTCACGAGTCTGCCCAACAGCCTGCACCTACTGTGCGCGTGTGTGCTGATGAGGTTGTGCTGGCAGGTACCTCAACCACGGCCAGCAGCACTCCTATAGCTCGTGACTCCGACGCCTCGGTAGCTCGTCACCGTCGCCCCCCTTCTTGGCATACTGATTATATTTGCAGCTTAGCTAGACATACACACTCCATCTCCTCTACATCCGAGCCATCACCTTCCTCAGGTACGCGGTTTCCTATTGCTTCTTATGCTACGTATGATAAATTTAATGCTAGCCACTGTAATTTTGTTATTGCTTTAAGTAATAACAAAGAACCCAAATCATACAAAGAAGCATCCCAACATGAACGTTGGCGTAACGCTATGCGGGATGAGATTGATGCACTAGAGCGCAATCACACTTGGGAGATTACTGATTTACCTCCCGGGAAGAAACCGATTGGTTGTCAATGGGTGTTCAAAGTTAAAATGCGGTCAGATGGTACGATTGAACGAGATAAAGCACGTTTGGTTGTTCTTGGTAACCACCAGAAAGAGGGTGAAGATTATACGGAGACCTTTGCTCCTGTGGCAAAAATGGTCACCGTTCGTACGTTTTTAGCAGTTACCGTTGCTCGAAACTGGGCAGTACATCAGTTGGATGTCAATGACGCTTTTCTTCATGGTGATTTAAATGAAGAGGTGTATATGCGTCTTCCTCCAGGCTTTTCAGGTGCTTCTCCAGGTAAAGTGTGTCGTCTCCGCAAGTCTCTTTATGGACTGCGACAATCACCTCGTAATTGGTTTCACAAGCTAACTGCCTCTCTCCGACAGTATGGGCTTCGACAATCTCACGCTGATCATACTATTTTCACATACCGGAAAGGGGGAGATACTTTGTCCGTTCTTGTGTATGTTGATGATATTCTAGTTGCAGGAAGTAATCCTACCTTGTGTACCTCTTTCAAGCGCTATCTTGATGATTGCTTTCGGCTCAAAGATCTCGGTCCTCTAAAATATTTCCTCGGCATCGAATGTGCGCGCTCTCCGAAAGGTATGTTCCTCACCCAACGTAAGTATGCGGTAGACATACTAGAGGAGGCTGGTCTTCTTGCGTGCAAACCAGTTGAGTCACCTTTGCCACAGAATCACCAATTGGCTTTGTCTACTAGTCCTTTATTCAAGGACCCGGCACAATATCGACGCTTGGTTGGTCGATTAATTTATCTTACTATCACTCACCCAGATTTATCATATTCAGTTCATATTTTGTCTCAATTTATGCAAGCTCCGAGACAAGATCATTTTGATGCTGCTATTCGTGTGTTGCGATACTTGAAAGGTCATCCGGGTCAAGGTATAATGTTACGTGCCGATTGTGACTTACAACTGTATGCTTTTTATGATTTAGATTGGGGTAGTTGTCCTATCTCTCGGCGTTCTATTAGTGGATATTTTGTAACTCTGGGCAGTTCTCCTATTTCATGGAGGACAAAGAAACAATCCACTGTTTCTCGCTCGTCCACCGAGGCGAAATACCGTGCCATGGCTCATACTTGTGCTGAAGTTAAATGGTTGCTGGTTTTGTTGGCTTCCCTTGGCGTCCAACATCACCAACCTGTTCGTTTGTTCTGTGATAGTCAAGCTGCTATCCACATCGCTTCCAACCCGGTTTTTCATGAGCGCTCGAAGCATATCGATATTGATTGTCATTTTGTGCAGGAATTGTTGCTACGTGGTGTGATATCTATGGCGCATGTGGGATCCAAATTTCAGTTGGCTGATATTTTCACCAAGGCACTTGGTGTCCCAGCTTTCTCTTTTCTTTTGTCCAAGTTGGGCGTTCGTGACCTTTACGCTCCGACTTGAGGGGGAGTATTGTGGATATGGTTTTAGGAAGTTGTATGTGTTTAGGAAACAAGTGATTTGTTTCCTAATACTAGTTAAGTTGGTTTCCTAATATATGTTTACTTAGGGTTTCTTAGTCTAGAGATATATATACTGTAAAGCTTCCGCAAAGTAATACAAGTCAATTGACATATTTTCCTAACTTTTATCAAATGTCTCGACGTCATGGCACCTACTGATGATACATACTTCGAGGCTTGAAAAAACATCATAGTTCTGGCAACTTTTATGGTGATATGCAACAGGATGCATGACATCAGATAGACCACGGAAGCCTCTGCAATTATCGACATACAAATCCTGGATGTTGCTCGGAAGCACAATGTAGTGCTCTTGAGCAGTCAAGGAAACACCGTGCAGTGATACTCGTCTACTGTATGGTTGCACAGATTGCACCTCGCAACCAAGCTGTAGATGGTAGCTCCCTAATTTGCACCAATGCTGAGACCTTACATAACCGCTGAATTCACTCAGGCTAAAAAATCTAGGCTCAAGAACTTCTAACGATTTCATTTTCTGCAGCTCATGAATAGTCCCTACAACATGGCATGCTAATTTCTTGAGTCTACATAAGCCAAGCAACACTATACTAGGGATTTTTGTTGCTTCGGGGAATATAGAATAAACCGAGCTCGGTGAGTCTATTCAACTTCTAAAATGAGCAAGGAACTTTCTCAATTGCGGTCTCGAGAGAGGTCTAGAAACCGTAACTTGAGGGGCATTGATAAGGAAGCCACTTGCTTCAAGTTCTGACAAGATCTAAGATCTAGGACTTGAAGCTCTTCCAAGGCCCCAATTGAACTAGGCAGTCTAATGAGGTGAGTCTCAGAAAGATCTAGAACTCGAAGGGTATTGAAAGTTAATCTAGAAAAATAATCTAGATGCCTAGTGTATCTTAAAGATAGTCTAGAAATATCTTGTAAAATACATAATAATATGTGATTTAGAAAAATCTAGACATAAGAGATTAGAAATATCTATTAAGAGTTAAGTATGCAACCATTCAGGGCATTTCATAACTAACGAAAACTTCACACCGTTAGTCATTAAGGGCATTTCATGCATTTTGTGGAAATAGTAAGGGTACCTGGTGCATATTTATAAAAACAGGGGTACCCCATGAATTTTGAAAAACCACAGGGGTACCTGGTGAAAAAACCGTTATAAACATGTACCAAGTGATTGTGTTTAAGGATGTAGAAACATAAGTGCTCTACCAAGGTTATGGGTAGCTAAGAGCACCCATGTATAGTGAGAAACATGAGTTCTCACGAGATCAAGTAAGAGTGAGAGACATGAGAGAGCTCCCACAAAATATTTCGAAGGGTAGAAACAAGGGTTCTACTTCTACCAAAGAGAAAAGTCCATCAAAACTTCCGCGTGCTCCCCTAAATTTCTATCATGGTATCAAAGCCGGAATAGTAATTACGACGAAATTGAAGATCGGAGAATCAAGAGATGAAGGATTACAAGATTTGAAGAAAGTATGGAACATAGCAAGAGAAAAAGAGGTAAGTACTAAATCTAAATTATCTTTAAGAAGAAATTTATGGAGGAAAATGGAGAAACATAAAGTTGAGAAAAAAATTAAGCAAGATGGAGAAACAAAATTTTTGATGAAAATTTGGAGAAAGAAAGATTAAAAAAAGAGAAATAGTTGGTTAGTGACATGAGAACTAACAAAGAATAAAATGATGAGTGGAGGTTGATGACATGAACATCAACAAGAAGAACAAATTTGGAGACATTTCACTAAAAGAATGTTGAAGGGTAAATATTTGAAATGGGAAAATTTTATGAAATGTTGGAGAAAGAAAAATTGAAAGAAGATGGTAATATTATAGATGGTTGGTGTATGAGCACCAATAACAAAAGAAAATTTGGAGAAAAAAATAAATAATTTGGGCGATGGCTGGTGACACGAGCATTAGTAAGCTAGCTAGTTGATAACATGAGTATCAACAAGATCATAAAAATTGAGAAGATGGAGGTTGGTAACATGAGTACCAACAAAATTTCAAAGAAAGATAGAAAATGGAGATGAGAAACAATAAGAAGAAATTCTTTGGAGAAGATTATTAAGAAGTTATGATTAGGGGTAGCAAGTTAGTAATAAGGATACCAACACAAAGAATTGAAGATCTACAAGATGTGAGGATAATTGATGACATGGGAGCCTATAAAAAAATGGAAAGAAAATTACAAGAATCATGTTTGATGGCCATTGATGGCAAGGGCATCAACAAAATTTATAAAAAGCATGGAGTACAAGATTTTTCAAGATTAAGGGGGAGTATTGAAGGTTAATCTAGAAAAATCTAGATGTCTAATGTATCATAAAGATAGTCTAGAAATATCTTGTAAAGTATCTAATAATATGTGATTGAGAAAATCTAGATATAAGAGATTAGAAATATCTATTAGATGAGTATAGAAAATTCTAGAGTTAAGTATGCAACCATTATAAATATGTACCAAGTGATTGTATTTAAGGATGTAGAAACATAAGTGTTCTACCAAGGTTATGGGCAGCTAAGAGCACCCATGTGTAGTGAAAAACATGAGTTCTCACAAGATCAAGTAAGAGTGAGAGACATGAGAGAGCTCCCACAAAATATTTAGAAGGGTAGAAACAAGAGTTCTACTTCTATCAAAGAGAAAAGTCCATCAAAACTTCCATGTGCTCCCCCAAATTTCTATCAAAGGGCACACATTAGCAAAAATAATGATTCCAGAATCGACTCAAGGGGGTTTTGCTGCAAAAGTAAGGTATTAAGACTATGATACTTTAAGGAAAACCCTGATAGGATCGGTGGAATTGAAGAATTAACCAATGAAACAACATGAAGATTTTCCTAGAACTCCAATTTTGAAACTATCCCCAACTTCTATCATGAAAATATCCCCAGCTATGGAAAGAGCCATATGCAACATAATATCATGGATCTTTGTCCTGCTTTTATCATCTTCACATGGTTCCAGCAACACAAGAGTTGACAAGCTTGTTCAATATCGAATGGCCCTTGTCGTACTGTGCCTGTAATGATGGCACATCATCTATCAGCCTCTCTCCAATCCAAAGACGAATCAACTCTTCTCTCTTAATAGCATGACATTTGGGGTATATCGCAGAATACAAGAAACAATGTTGGAGTTTGATGTCGTTTAGCCTTTCACAAGACAACTTCAATTGACTAACCTATCTTCCAAGTGGATCGATCCTTTATCAAGGGGACCCATACCCATAAAGACTTCTCTCCAACTAGAAGCATTATCATCAACCATCATTCTCAATCATTCGGCCAATTCAAAGATAGCAAGAGGGAGACCGGCACACTTATCATACACAAGGTCTCTAATACGGGACACATCTTCACTATTCAATACACCACACCCTATGCTGTGGTTAAACAAGTTCCAAGTCTTTCCCTCCGAAAAGGCTCAAACTTGAGCATCTTTTCGCAACCAACAACATGGCATATATCCAATGACCGAGAAATCAAAACCAGCTTGCATTGCCTAGGAATGCCAACATCTTCTTGACGAAAATCACCCCACAAATCATCAAGAACTAGTACACACTTATCATGACAAAACAAAAATGCGTATATCGTAGCCGCTCTTCTGGTCTTATCCCCATCACCTCGAAGATCAATCCTGAAAGGACCCGCAATAATTGGTATACACTGAAATCCACCCCCACATAAACCCCAACAATAGCACTAAAACGAATATCATGACTCAAAAATTGAGTTTCGAGCTGTGCTGCAAGAGTTGTTTTTCCAACACCAGCCATTCCATATATACCAATGGTAGCAACTTCATAATTATCTAACCAGTTAATTATCCTATCGACATACTTAGTATTAAAACACAAAGATTGCTGCACTTTCCTTCGTTTGTTTACAGGCTATAAATGAGCATTTCCAAATTCAGATTGATTATTGTTACCAATAATATCAACCCTTGTATCATTTGTTACTCTATCAGAGAGTAAATCACGCCAAAACCATTTGAACCCAATATATCTAGCTATTATGGAAGTCATATTGAATGTAATTTTGGATCTACAACAACAAAAAAATATAACGAATTACTCATTGTTATTCTTAAAAGTTACTTTTTATTCATATAACAGTCAACATAACTAAAAACATAAGAAAATCAAGTATTCTTCATTATTTCACAATATTCTCAACCGTTTGACTTTCACTTTTATCAATGCACATTATAATTATTAATTAGTAAATATTATTAAAAAAATGATACTTGAGTAATACTCCCTCCGGTTCCTATAGATCCTCCTACTTTAACTTTTCACGCATGCCAATGCAAAACTTTGGACATTAATATATCTAATTATGTATTTGTAAAAGTTATAAAAAGTAGATATTTATAAAATATGAATCTCACAATATGCCACAAGACTATATTTTTTCTTACGTATAAATCACAAACAACGGTCAAAGTGAAATTTGTGACTAGTGAAAAATATCAAAGAGGGAGAATCTTTCGGAACTAGAGGTAATATATTAGGAAGTTAATAGATGAATAATACAAAAGTCAAACGGTTATAAGTATTCAGATTCAGATGCAGTACATTTCATATAGAGCATGAAAAAGAATACAAACCAGCTGCTGCATGAAACAGATTTGAAGAGGATTGCTCAATTTATGCGTCTTCAAAACACTTTTACTTCATTTCTATTTACATGACTTGTAACACCCGACCCATCCGGAGTCGAGTATATTGTCACCAATGCGCATCCAGGGCCAACAATTGTCCTCAATAACCAACACAAGTTCTTTCGGCGCATTTTGTCTTCACTCATGCGCACCCTGAGAAACATCCTAGGAGGTTACCCATCCCTGGACTACTCCCAGCCAAGCACGCTTAGCTGTGGAGTAACTGACAGGCTAAAGTCGTATCACCTTATCAAAAATAACCTAAAGTCCACTAACAAGTAGTCAGGGAAGTCAGGATCGAATCCACAGGGAGAAAGTTATATTATTGTATCTGAATTCTAATATTATACTAACTAAATCAGTTGAAAATGGGTGTGTGACTAAACTAATAGGCAAATGATAGAACTAAATATGAAGATAATAATCAATTAATAAAGAACTAGGACTATGGATCACTATGCATACAATTCGGGAAATCAGGGACGAATAATAATCACCACAATAAGTCAATTTATCTAGGGCACATGTAATTTCTCTCGAACATTACCTCCCTCAAAGATCACCTAGCCGCTCTCGCATGGTCAAGGATCACTATGCCTAATGATTGAAAGCCTATACTAAATCTCTCCTCTCGAAGTAGATTCAATATTGCGATAATAGAAATACAAATCAGGCCTAATTTATAAATCTAGCATGAACGATTCAATCACAGGAGACAATTGAAATATAGGGTAATTATACTAATCTATCAATCCTTCATTGCATACATAGATCCCCACAATCCTAGAAATAAAACTACTCACTCATGCTTGAGAAAACAATAACAAATTTCATATAAAAATCCATACTTTGAACTATTGCAAATAACTAAGAAACTAATCTAATAAATAATAGAGAAAGCAAATAAATATGAAGAGAATAAAGAAGAAGTTTACCAAATTAATGAACTATATTAAACTTGCGGATAATCCAAAGGTTCAATCTTGAATCACAATGAAAAGTAATAAAATCTAGGGTTCTTGAGAGAGTCTATGAGAAAATAATGAAAAATAAGGGCTAAAACAAAGATGAATAAAAGATGCAATGATTTTCCTATTTATACTAAGTAGCCCGACATTCATTAAATGAGCGCGCGGAACAGTCGCCCGATCGGGCCAAGTCAGCCCGATCAAATCGGGCTCAATAAACGCATCAGCGCCCAAAATGACCATCGCCCGATGCAATCGGGCGGACATGCCCGATCCAATCGGGCGAGATCCTTTTCCTCTTGTTTTCAACTCTAGAACGCCACCAGGTCAATTTGTTCTCGGGCCCGATCGGGCTGAGCCGCCCGATCCTATCGGGCGAGAAAACTGCTACTTTGCGTCAACTTGCGAAGGCTGTATCTCTCAAACCAGAAGTCCGTTTGGGGCGTGTGACCTGTCATTGGAAAGATCTTTAAGTCTAGTTTCCAACCCAACTGGAATTTCTTGATTATCAATTTTGTATCAAAAGTTATGATTAAAATGGTGAACAAGTGTCAGTTTTGGCACTTCTTTCACTAACTCTTTGCTTCATTCCAACTCGAAATTGTCCCAAACGGATGCATTGTGATCCTTGTGCAAGCTATATCCATCCTCAATGATTAAAAGGCTTGATCTTAGATAATCATAATCAATTTGCATCAAAATAACCTGAAAATCATCGAAACACGCAAACGGGGAGTAGTAGAGCAAAACTTGAGTAAATCATGCAAATATGCACCTAAATGATCTAATATGAACTAGAAATGCAACCTAAATGCACCTAAATATCTATATAAAACCATATCATCAGTAACTAAGGAAATGAGCTCCCTAAAAGAAAGATGCATCTTGTTGGAATGAGTAGCCAACTAAATCTCTTTAAAGCTATCATGAGCGGTATTACATACACCCCCACTTGAGGACAGCAACACCCTCGTTGCGCCTGAGGACTCCACATATTCGGCCACAACGACCTGTGGGTCGCCCCAGCATGGAAACTGATCGCCGGAGACTCCAGATATTTGGCCTGACGACCTTTGGGTCGCTCCTTATGACAATGCAGCCCCAGAATCCTCCCCCACTAGGCACCTGAGAACTCCTAATATTCGGCCTTAGGGTCGCCCCAACACGCGGTCGCTGGGTTGCTCTGATACCATTTGTAACACTCGACCTATCTGGAGTCGAGTATATTGTCACCAATGCGCATCCAGGGCCAACAACTGTCCTCAATAACCAACACAAGTTCTTCTGGCGCATTTTTTCCTCACTCATGCGCACCCTGAGAAACATCCCAGGAGGTCACCCATCCCTGGACTACTCCCAGCCAAGCACGCTTAACTGTGGAGTAACTAAGAAAATGAGCTCCCTAAAAGAAAGATGCATCTTGTTGGAATGAGTAGCCTGCTAGATCCCTTTAAAGCAATCATGAGGGGTATTACATGACTCCTATGATTGGATGTAATGCTAATACCACTAGACTATCACCTACCGCTCAACTACATATTAGAGAATAGAAACACTAATTAGGTGACTAACCAATTTATATGTGGTGTATAGAACCTTTTGGAAACTACGTGGAAGCTTCGTTGAGTAGAAATTTGAGAAATTTGCTGTCTTCATGCGATGCTTTAAGGCTTCGTTTGGTAGGGCGTAAAACATTTTCCTGGAAAAATGTATTCCTCTATTTTTAATTTTACATTGTTTGGTTTGCAAAGGAGTGTAAAAAACGATTTTTCCCAGGAGTAAAATTACTCTTCCAATGATGGACAACCATTTTCCCTTCAAAATGAAGGGAAAATTGTTTTCCTTCCTTTTTTTATCTCTCTTGTATACTCCTCTCACTACCTCCTTACTTTCCCTTTCATTTTCCTTTCTTTTCATCATTTTTCTTACATAGAACCAAACAACGGAAAACTACTTTTGGCATTGTATTTTCCATTGTAAATTGTTTTCCATGAAAATCATTTTATACTGAAAATGTTTTATACCCAACCAAACAGATCTTAAATTAAACTATGAAAAGGTTAAATTTTGTGTCACGTCACGCTAAGTTTTTTATTAGTCAGCTGAGCTAGTCTTATAAAATGAAATTATAAGGAGAAGACGATAATATGACCAAATAAACCGGAAGAAAAAGTGGGTAATTTTGTTGGTTGCAAAAGTAAATGAAGTGTTAAGAATTAAGATGGCATTAGGTAATTGAATGCTCAATGGCCACTTTGGTCCGTTGTATTTGTGTTGGTCCTGGGATGTCCATTTTTGTCCGGCCCATATTCTTCGTTTTGAAAAGTATTTTGATCGGTTACAAAATTATAAAAAGGCGATTTTGCTATATGTATATTAGGTATTTAGTAGAGGGAGAGGTAGTAGTTCACTGGAGTATCACCCCAAATTTCAGGGCATTGCCCAGGGTTCGAATCCTCATCCCAACAATATGTTGGGGGATCCACTTGTGGTGGTAATGGGCCTTTAAGCCTGTTGACTTCTGGGCTGTTTAGCCTTGTACCCAGCTTTTGAGTAATATCTCACAACCTTTAATTTGCAAGATCAAACCCAACTAGAGACACTTTGGGGGTGGGGATTTCCCTTTACCATACTCTTACTCTTAAGGTTTGCTTGCAGAGCTAACCTGGGGGTGGGGATTTTGCAAGATGGCAGGCAATTCTCTCTGCTTTTGATTTTGACATTGAATTTATACGAGGAGAACATAATTCTCTTCCAGATTTTCTCACTCGTGAATTTTTGCAGGGACATCCTGAAGTCCATAATCTTCAAACTAACTCTATCTGTAAACAGATTAATATGATTGGTCAGCCTGGGTTTGGTCAGCCTGTAAAGCCGTTGGTAAGCCGTGGGTAGGTGTTCCAGGTGTGGTGGTCCCTCAGGTGGTCCTCAGTGGTCCCTCAAGCTAGCTGCAATTCTATTGACCAACATTTCAAGCATTTACACATCTTTCTCCAAGTTATCAAGAAAAATATATCCATTTTCTGTCAATGAAGTTAGCATCCAAAACAGACCAATTAGTTCAGTCTCATTCTGGTTTATGGATAAATGCTAAACAGGATTATTCTATTTTTCAAAAAGACATTTTATCCAAGGCTCTCTGTATTTCCAAATTTCCGAAAAATCTTTATTCTAAAAAACTTCTTTTAGATGATTATCACTCAGCTAAAGGAACTCTTCAAAAACCTGTTCAAAAAATTATTTCCAAACAAAGTTCTGTAAAATGGCAAGCAATTCTATTCGCTTTTGCATTTTACATTACAATTATACAAAGAGTGTATAATTCTCTTTCTGATTTCCTAACTCATCTTCTTGCAGGGATATTTCTAACTTATCTTCTTGCAGGAACATTCAATATGAACAATCCAAAACAAATGAAAATCTGGCATCCACTTCCAAAATATCACCTCCAACCTTTTACCTTTACCAGATTACGTCTTAAACAAACCCATTCTCCATTATCTTCCAATATACCATCTACTAAATCCAAACCACTCCATTACTACACCAAAAATCTACCTGATGATATCCAATGCATTATTTACAACAAAGTTAAAACTGCCAGATTCAACCATCATTTTACCATCTTTCTCAAAAAACATATTATCTTTCGTCGATATTATTGGCGAGTATGGGGAAACACTGGTATTTTTAATCATGGTTTTTATTTATGGGCTCATGACATCCAGAAAAACAATCCATATTTCCTTACATGGCGATATGGTTTGGTTCGCAAATTTTACGATACTCCACATCCTGAAGATCCAATTTTCCAAGAATTCTCCAAATTCCAGCAATACATTTTTTCCACCCTACAATCCATTAGACAAGATGAATGGATTTATGAAGAAATTATTTGTGCCAATATTGAAATGGAAAATGGACATCTCAAACCAGCCCATTACCTTATCCTTGTCAATTTTCCAGCCAATCCTCTTCCATTTAAAAATCCAATTAATATCTGGAACCCCTCATTTCTAAATCCTTCCAAAACACGAGCCAATGGTTTTCTTTTCATCCTCCGAAATATTAACCATTACAAAAATTATCAAGATATCATCACTTTTATCCATTATGGCAACACCACTGTTGCCTTTCCTACCACCCTTTCAGAAAAATTTTCCACAGGAATTAAATACTCTGAACCACTACCTCCATATTTAGACAAAATTACTCAAGGGCATTACCTCTCTTCAGAAGGTAAAATCCATTTTAAATCCTTACTCCCTCAATCCAAGGCTTGTAATCCAAGTTTTTCTGATCCATATGTTTGGGTCAATTTTAATCACTTAGACTGAACTTTCCAGAGAGTCTATTTGATGGACCTTATTTCAAACGACATTTAATTTCTGCATACAAAAAAGAAAAGAAAATAAGAAAGATCCCGCTAAGTGTTTTTTACACTTAGGCAAAAGTAAGGAACATAAATAAAAGAAAGATCCCGCTAAGTGATTTTTCACTTAGGCAAAAGTAAGGGACATTATTACTCCAATCTCAGCAGCATTTTTCCAAGATCTTCCAATAAATTTCCAGATGAAAGGTCATGCAATTTCTCAGCAACTTCTAAGAAGTTTCCAAGTTACAACAGAATGTTCAAAATCCAATAATTTCCAAGCAATTTCCAGGCAACTTCTAGGCACCTTCCAGGCAGTTTCCAGGCAATTTCCAAGCAATTTTCAGGCAACTTCTAGGCAATTTCCAAACAATTTCCAAGATTCGTCAAAAGAACATAGTAACCGGTGAATAGTGACGATGAATAGTAGTACTATTCATACTCTTACGTGGCACTATTCATATGTCTATCTGGCACCTTTTCCAACATGGTCCAAAGTTTCAACAGTAGTGGCCGACAAAGCATCTTACTGTTCCAACGCACTACAAAAAGCAAAGGCTAATTCTTCTCCAGCTGTCCAACAACTTTACTTTTAGTTTGTCGTTTTAGTTTCCTTAATGCTGTAACTTTAGTACCTTTACTTCTGTATTAAGTCTTTTACTTCTTTGTTAAGTGTCCTAGCTTATAAATAGGTTTGTTTAGTTTCATTTCAACTCAGAACTCATTCAGAGCTCATTACAACAAGAAAAAAATCAGAGCTTAAGAGAGAAAAATCATTGTAAGAAAGTGAGTTCTCAAACTTCTGAGTTTCCAATTCTGTAAAATATTCCAAGTTTTAATATAAGTTTCTTCAGTAAGTTCTTACTTCCTACTTCCTTTAATTATGTTTCCATCTTATGTTTAGAATTACTCTTTCAGTTTTAGTTAGTTTTGTGTACTTCCTCTACAAACTAGGTCAGTTCTTAGGGTTAGTCTCCCCTTCCCTGTCCTGGGTACGTTCCTGTATGTATGTATATATATGTATATGTATATATATATATGTATATATATATATATATATATGTATATGTATATATATGTGTATATGTATATATGTATATATATGTATATGTATATGTGTATATATATATATATATATATGTATATGTATATGTATATGTATATGTATATGTATATGTATATGTATATGTATATATGTATATGTATATGTATATGTATATGTATATATATATATATGTATATATGTATATGTATATATATATCTGTATATGTATATATATGTGTATATGTATATATGTATATGTATATGTATATGTATATATATGTGTATATGTATATATATGTGTATATGTATATGTATATGTATATGTATATGTATATGTATATGTATATGTATATGTATATGTATATGTATATGTATATGTATATGTATATGTGTATATGTATATGTATATGTATATGTATATGTATATGTGTATATGTATATATGTATATGTATATGTATATGTATGTGAATGTATATGTGTATATGTATATGTATATGTATGTGAATGTATATGTATATATGTATATGTATATGTATATGTGTGTATATATATATATATATAATTTTTTTTTAAGGTAAGGAAAAAACATTAGGCTACCTTTCTCTCTAGGGGAATACCTAATGCGTCGGATACAAGAATAGAAGATAGGGAGGAATGATTACAGTCTGAAATTTCAAAACTAGAACTAACTAAATGGCCTACATTGGCAATCCAGTCAGCCGCTCTATTTGCTTCCCTAAATATATGGCGAACTTGCACTGAGTTGAACTTTGAAAGTAGAAACTTTGAGTCTTAAATAATGTTGGCTATTTGCCACGGGAAAGACCAGAGATTTTTGATAGCATTAATAACTTGAAGATTGTCGCCTTCCACAATTATGTCTCGGATACCCAGTTGTGTGGCTAGGATGAGACCATGATGCAAAGCTGAAGCTTCAGCAATAAGGACTGAAGAATGCCCCAGATTGAAAGCTTTTGCTTGGAGAATAGACCCCTCATGATTGCGAATGATGATACCCGCAGCAGCAGCAGAACCGCGAACTGAGCCGTCAAAGTTGAGTTTGAAGGTAGATGGAGGAGAAGGTTCCCAAGCTACCAGAGTAGTTGGGAGATTGGGGGAAAGGGGAAGGGGTGATGCTCCTGTAAGAGGAGAACCCATATCATGACATAGGTCAACATGAAGACGTGCTTTCCATTCACTAAGAGCAAACTTAGCTCGGTAGGAGATGCGAGAGGGGAACCAAGTATCATTCTTAAAGATGAAGGCATTTCTTTCTTTCCATATGCTCCAGAAAAGAAATATGAAGTGCGGCAAATTTTGCTTAAGATGAGTTTCTTGAAGAAATTGCAGAATTGTGGGGAAGGACCCAGGAGGGGAACACTAATCCAGGATTTCTTGAAGCTTCCAAAACATAATGGATTGTGGACAATTGAAAAACAAATGGTCTATTGTTCCAATACCCGCATTACAACGAGGACATTGATTGGTTGGGATAATATGTCTGTTAAACATCGTATCTCTAACTGCTAAACTGTTATGACAGATTTGCCAGACAAAGATTTGAAGTTTTGGTGGAATATCTAGCTTCCATATCCATCGAAAAGGCCAAGGAGGCTTAGGAGGAAGATCATGAGCTAACCAGGTTGCCGATTTAACTGTAAAGAGCCCACTGGGGGTAGGTCCCCAAATTGGAGTGTCAGGAAGGTCTGTAGTTGGTAAAGGAATCCCTTGCACTTTCAATAATAAATGTCTTGGCAGAAATTTATTAAGATTTGTCAGATCCCAACAATGGTCTGGGGTGATGAAATGTGCTAATTTGAGATCAATGTCAACAGTGTTATTGTTAATATTAAGAAGAGAGCAAAGGTTGGTTTGCCCTAACCAATTATCTAACCAAAAATTGATTAATTGACCATTACCAATTTTCCAACGGATACCCTTTCGCAGAAGGTCTCTTTGAGCCAATATCTTTTTCCAAATGTAAGAGTCATTAGGTTTTGGATTGTATTCGAAGAAAGATTTAGTATGCAGATATTTCTCTTTTATCAGAGAAGACCAAAAGCAGGACTTATTGGAAATCAAATTCCAACCAATTTTTGCTAGGAAAGCTTTATTCAAAGGCATGGAGCGTCTGAGGCCTAAGCCTCCCTGAGACTTAGGGGAACAGATGGTGTTCCATGCTATTAGAGGGGTGCTATTTTTATCTTTTGTTTGTCGCCAAAAAAATTGTCGGTGCATAGTATCTATTGCCTTGTAGAGATCATTTGGGATTAAAGCGGAAGAGCATGAATAAGCTGGAAGAGCTTCCAAATTTGTTTGTATCAGGGTATGACGACCTGCTTTTGATAAGAAACCCGATTCCCAAAGCTGAATACGTTGCAATGTTTTAGCCAAAATGTGGCTATGGTCCTTTTTAGTAGGGTAATATGAACTAAAAAAGATTCCCAAATAACGACCCAGACAAGACTTGGGTGTCATATTGAAATGACTAGACAAGGAGGCTTTTTTAGAGTTAGGGATCCTTCTTGACAATACTAGGGCTGATTTATGGAAATTAATCAGTTGACCAGACATACAACAGAATTCATCTAGTATCGATTTTAACTTATTACAAGCTGAAGCAGTTGCTTTACAGAATACTAGACTATCATCAGCAAACATTAGGCATGGAACCACAGAGCCGCGTGGGCAAATTTTAAAACCCATGCCCGATTTTGGAATAGCGCTCTCCACAGTTAGCTTTTAGATCAACACATCCATACAGATAATGAACAAGTACGGGGATAGAGGGTCCCCTTGACGGAGGCCACGAGATGGTTTAAACCATTCAGTAGTATGACCATTTATTTTAATAGAGTAAGAAACGGTGGTAACGCATTGTTTAATCCACTCTAACCATTGAGCTGGAAAGCCAAGTTTCGTTAAGACTTGCCACAAAATATCCCACTCAAGACGATCATAAGCCTTCTCCATATCTAACTTTAGAGCACACCATCCAATTTTACTTGGAGATTTTTGGAAAGTGCTTAAAATTTCCTGAACAATGAGAACATTGTCATGAATAGACCTGTCAGGCGTGAAAGCATTTTGAAGAGGACTAATGTTGGACATGAGGATTGGGCACAATCTTGCAACCAATAATTTCAAAATTGCCTTATAAATGGAGTTAATCAGACTGATAGGCCTAAAATGATTAGGCGTTTCAGGAGAAGGAGTCTTTGGGATAAGAGCAATAATAGTATGATTTAAAGACGGTGGTAGGTGGCCATGATGGAAAAACCCATGAATGGCGAGACAAATGTCTTTACCAATAATATGCCAGTAAGCTTGAAAAAAATTGGCACCAAACCCATCCGAGCCTGGGGCTTTATGGGGGTTCATGTCAAAAAAGGCGGCTTTTATGTCGTCGTCTTTAAAAGGGGCTAAAAGCATTGAAACATCCTCTTGGGAGACAATAGGTTGAAGAAAGGATAGATCCATAGGCCTTTGGGAGGAGGAAGAAGAAGAGAAACGTTCTTTAAATGAGTTAAGAAGAAGGTTTTGTATTCCCTCCGCTTGAATCAACCTGATGGTCAACATCGTTTTTAAGGCGGTAGATAGTGGTGTTAATAGTTCGCTTTTTCATTTTATTGTGGAAAAATCTTGAGTTTCTATCTCCTTGAGATAGCCATTGTTTTCGACTAAATTTGCCCCAAGTTGATTGGCCAAGCAGAAGTAATTTCTCCCATTGTAATATGAGCCGATTAATGCGTTGAACTAAGAATGGGTTAAAAGGTTGTGCCCAAAGCCTTTCCTCCATAGACTTGATTTTTTCACAATTTTCTACTAGTTTATTTTGTGTGTGGCCAAAGTTGCGCTTGGCCCATTCCTTTAAATGAGTCTTAATTTGAGAGAGCTCGTGTTGGATTCTGAAGAATCTTGAGCCTCGAATAGGATGGGCCCAAGATTTTGTGATAATTTGGTGCGATTTTTTATCAAGGATCCAAGCGTTTTGAAAACGAAAGGCTGGTGCTTTTGCTATGCCATTGAATTTAGAGTCGAAAATAATAGGAGCGTGATCAGAGACTGTGAACGCCCCATAAAGAGTTTGACATTGTGGAAACAAATTCACAAAAGAGTGACTTGCAATTGCTCGATCTAACCGCTCATAAATTGAGTGATTATAGAT
Organism: Beta lomatogona; assembly: GCA_947646795.1. Lineage (NCBI taxonomy): Eukaryota > Viridiplantae > Streptophyta > Magnoliopsida > Caryophyllales > Amaranthaceae > Beta > Beta lomatogona. Next base: position 414,436 of record CANSNZ010000536.1, on the reverse strand, counting down.
AACTTTTTTCCATGAGAAAGAAGATTGGACCGAAGGAATGCCCATACTATTAGTGGAATTGAGTAAATCTGGAAATCTCTTTAATTGTGTGTGGGATAGAACTCGGCCACCTATTTTATCTTCAGCAGAGAGCATTTCATTGAAATCCCCAATTGCAAGCCATGGAAGAGAGCAGGAGGAGAGGAAACTTTCTAAATATTGCCAAAAAACTGGCTAATCTTGTTCTTGGGCCGGGGCATATAGTCCCGAGATTATTAATTCCTGATTTGTGGGCTTAAAACAAATATTTAAATGCGCACATCTATTCGTAGTGGAATGCCTAGAGACGTGAACATTATTATTATTCCAAAGGACCCAAAGGCCACCACAATGGTTAATAGGATCAATGATTATCTTATTATCAAAGTGAAGTGCTTTTAAAATATTGATACTATTTTGATGCGAAGTCATCGTTTCAAGGATGAACATTATGTCCGGTTTATATTTATTTCTGAGATAAACAAGTTCGGCAAGGGCTTCGAGTTTCTTGCCACCTTGTATATTCCAACTTATAATTTTCATATATTAACTTCTTTTTGTGGTGCTGGTGATAAAAACACCCAATAGTCATAGCGGATGGTTAACATCCAGTTCGTATAAGGTTGAGACAACCTTTTAGCGCACAATAGAGTCCGAAAATTTACAAAGATAGAAGATAGTAATTGAATAATTATACAATAAAAATTGAACGAAAAAATAGTTGGGCAAAACAGGTTGACCACAAAGTCCAAACACGGGGGAAGAGAGCAGTTCCACTGGACCCAATGCCGACGTTTAAGATATTTTTTGTGTGAAATAATCACGATAGCATTCATAGCAAGTGTCAAGCACTTGGTTCTATAGCGAGTGTCAAGCACTCGGTTCCAGAGGGTGTTAGAAACCCATTCATTAGTGTTAGATTCAATACAAAAAAAAAGTAGTTGGAAGACAATAAAATTATACAAGGGAACATAGTGAGCAAAGTAAATAAGATACATCTCAATTTCAAATTTAGGCACATAAGCTTGGCCATGAAATTGAAACAAACAATTCCAATCAATTGGACCCTGGTGTCGTTGGTCCAAAGTTGTCCTAATTGTTGTAATTTCAACACCTGCAACTTTATAATGTTCAAAACATTCACTATAATAGAGGTACCATGTTAGAATCCAAATCCAAAGAAAAACTAGAGCACATGACACAATACAGGTTGTCAAAAAACCCAGGAAATTATGAAGAAACACCCACTGAGAACTCGTGGACCGAATGGCTCTGCTAAAAAAGAAGCAGACTAATAATCTTTCATAAGTATTAGGTAGCAAACCTTTTGTGAGTAGGAATGGTAGAGAAGCACCTCCAATGGAAAATCATATTATAGGAAAGGCACTTAGAGAAAACGACAATCAAATTCATAGATGCAAGAATCAAAAGGAGACTTAAACCATTGAGGGTTTCAATTAAAGAGGACATATTACAGTAAAAAACAAGGTAATACCACAGGTATGCAGATGAACAGTGTGGAGATAAAACTCCAGTTGTATTAGCTATAACCAATTTAAGACCGCAGCAGGAGCGATGAGAGCTGAAATCATGATTGCAGTGAAAGCAGAATAAAACGCAAGTAGATACGAAATAGAAGATCATCTTTACCAGTAAATTTTGAATCATTGAAGAGAAAAACATAGTATCGGAGAAGATCCAATTAGCTAGAAACAAATTGAACATAATAGCTAGAACGTGTTTATAATAACTAGTCAAGCTCCAGAAAAGAAATTCCATCACAACCAGATTTAGGCATATATTACCTATCAACGAAGTAAAGTATGCAATTGAAGGCATCTCAACCCAGTACAGCAGCACAACCAAAGCAAAATTCAAAAAAACCATAGGATTTATATTCAATCCGACCATGAAAATGGTATTTAAAACCAACCGTAAGCAATTAAAGAAAGGAGTAGAAAACTTACCTGGAAGCAAGCGTGGAGGTGGAGGCGGTTACGGCCTACAGAGCTCGGACTTTGGCAGGGACGGCCTTCTGATGTGGGAATTTGCGACGAGTCTCCTTTCCAGCGCAAGAAGCCATCGGTGACATAGAGTATTTGCTCGCGGAGGAGCGAAATATGCTCGCCATTGTTTTGAGCTAATAAACTCCGATTTTCGCGAAGGAAAATGAGATTAGGCTGAGGGAGAATCATTTTTTTGAGGATTGCATAGAAAATTTTGTTCTTGGGTGGGAGATCTGAAGATTGCCCAAGGGATGCTAAAGGGTTTGCTTAGGGAGAACGCTGAACAGTAGACTTGGAGTTCCATTTTTTCTTTTTTCTCTTTGCTGTTCTCTTTCTCTCTCTAGAATGCTTAAACATCTTTTGGTTCTAAAACAAATTGGTATATGTGTATATGTATATGTATATGTATATGTATATGTATATGTATATGTATATGTATATGTATATATTCATATATACATATATACATATATATATACATACATATATATACATATATACATACATATATATACATATATACATATATACATATATACATATCCTGGTGGTAAGGAAAGAACCTTCCAACCTCAAGGTTGGGGGTTCGATCCCCACTAGGGGATACTTTGGGATAGGATTTCCCCTTACCACCCCCCACTCTCAAAGTGTATGTCCGCAAATATATATATATGTATATATATTTATATATATATATGTATATATATATATGTATATATATATGTATATATATATGTATATATATAAACTTTATTTATTCCTAGTTTTACAATTATTCTATGTTTAATTTTACGAAAGTATGTTGCCTTGTGCCTTCTGGACGGGAGGTAGGACAGTAACACACCGACTTAGTTAGGTCTTCCGTTGCTAATCACTGAACTAATTAACCTAATAATAATGTTTAGGAGTCGGAGCGTGACAGAAAACTGCCTGAGTACGGTACATATAAGATTTTTTTTTGTTTATTTGTTCATGTAGAGTTTTTTCATTATGCTCGTTTGCTCATCGGAACTCTACCACTCTACTTATAGAAATTAGTCTGGGATGCACTGTGCTCACTAGATAATCAAACATAAAATAAAATTGCAGAAGAAAGGTAGAAACTAATGATATGATAACTCAAGAGGAGTAATCATGTTTATTCTGACATATTTCCTTTAATTTTTTGGTATTTTTTTGTTCATGGTACTTAGGTAAGGCTAGGGATGACAATTGAGTTTGAATCCAATCCGGGTCCATCTTAATTAAACCAAAAAATCCAATCCGAATATTATAGGAGATCAATTCTAAGTGAAAATCGACCCCAATATGATGACTAATGCTATATCATCAACTTATATTTGTATCACATATTTTTAGTCATTTATGAGTTACTTTTCCAACAATTTGTAACTAATTAACTATATAAATTTCATGGAACTACCTTTTATAACAAAAAATTTACAAAAAACTACCTTATAATTTTTTTTTTTCAAAAAACTACCTTGTAAAACAAAACTCGTTTCAAACGACCACCAATTGACGACATCCGTTAATTTTGACCGTTAACCCCTCCTTTGACCATCACGTGATGGTCACGTGATTTCATTAGCGGTTTATGCTCTGGAACTTCGAAGTCTGAATTGTGTTTCTTCCAAAACCGCTACTTCAAGTAGCGGTTTTACTTGATAAACCGCTATGTTCAGTAGCGGTTTTCAGAAATTGAAAATCGCTACTTGAAATAGCGGTTTTGTAGGATGAAAGTAAAAAAAAAATTCTACGCATCTATGATGATGTGGACGGTACCTACGGAATTAATTTTGAGTGTGGCGTAAACTAGGAAATAATTTGTAGTTTAGCATTATTGATGGAAAAAATTCTATCTATTTTCTCCTTTTTTTTATCCACCCATGTCATCCCTTTTTAATATTTTAAACCACTTTTTAATTTCCATTTTCACCTTTTCCATTTCTCTCTCATGCTTCTGTACTTCCTTCTTGGTTCTCCCACAAAGTGAAGTGAGTAAACTAAAAAGAACCGGAGGGAGTATGCGATAGTGTATACATGCTAGAATGAACAAGATAGAAGCCAGATTTTACGCAATTGCAATTATTTATATGATATTGAGTGAATGTTCATAATGAATTGGGTAAACTTCTCTTGGCGCCATCCAACGAATTTTTTAAGTCTGCATTATTAGAAGAGATTTCTGCATGCTTTTCTGTTGCTTTCCCAAGAATGGATTCTTCTTCTCCAAGCTACTGATTTTTGGTTAGATAAACATTACATGAAAGATACTTGGGTTTATGTGAGGCTGAGATGGTAAAATTGGATAACCAAGTCAGATTCATCCTTGGAGTGGTTGAAGGTGATATTGTGGTGTGCAAAAGAAATATAGCAGAGTTGGTCATTGAGTTGCAGGAGAAAGGATTTATTCCTATTCCAATGAACAAAAAGATTCTTTATTTGCCACATAGTAAAGTAAATCACAAGTTAGTTAATAGCAACATTTGATCCCTTTAAGGCTTTGTTTGGTAGGAAGGATTTGGATGGAAAAGAAAGGAAAGGAAAGGTAAAAACAAACTTTCTCATGTTTGGTAAAAGAAAATAAGAGGGGTTTGATTGGAAAGGAGAGGAAGTGGAAGGAAAGGAATACTCTTAAATTCTTACTTTCCTTTCCTCCCAAAATTGGAGGAATTTGACAGGAAAGAAAGTTAACAAACTTTTACATATGTTTTCTTTATTTCCTTCCTTTCCTTTCCTTTACTAATGACAACCAAACATGTGATTTCTCTCAAATCCATCAATTACACCAAACATTGGAAACTACAACTACCTTTTTTTCTCTTCTTTTCCTTTCTTTTCCTTTCTTTTCCCTCCTTTACTAAAAAAAAAATACCAAACAAAGTGTAAACAATAGCCTTTTCAAGAATATTTGTTTTGTCTCGATCGGAGTTGTACTTCAAGGCGGCCCTCAAGGCGCATCCGCAGCGCTGGCTTAGCCTACGACACGTGCCCTTGGGGGCCGAAGCCCCTACTGTAGGACGGCAATCAAGCGGCGGCGCATGCATCGCTTCGGCCCGCATTCGGCCGTTTTCAGTCACAATCCAGCGCACGTTAGCTTCGCGCCACTAGCTTTTCAACCAAGCGCAATTACCAATTGTGCGATACTCCTTATTTTATTCTTTAGTTATATAAACTATATTGTCTTAGCTTGTTGTTTTAGCTTCAACTTTCATAGGCATGATTTGTTGCCTCTGTAACGCCGATGTAACTATGGCTTATCAGATTGTGACAATCTATTGCCATTGTCGTGCTTGTTGGAGATTTGGTGCACAAGCTTTCTCTTGTTCTTCTCCCTTTCCGATGTCATTTGACTTTTCTTACATATCAATCATTTTTGGAGTTGACCAAAATTAAAAATCTTTTACAAACATATCGGGTATTCAGGTCGGTTCTGTTCGGGTCATTTAATTTTATTATCATACATCGCAAGAGCCGAGCTCGGACTGTACTACGCTTGGCTTGGCTCTTTTATCTTTTAGCTCGACGAGGCCGATAAATGAAGCTAGGTTCGAGCTCGATTTGAGATAAATTTAAAATAAACCAACAACATTAAACTAAACAAAAAAATCATATTCGACATCTAAAAAAATTGTTGACAGATCTTGTAGAATTATAGACTAAATTCAAAAAGTAGCATGGATGAACATATTTTATTTCATTTTTACCTGCTAACCAAATGAATTACTTACGAGTATACACAAAAAAATTTGACAAACTAGATCTAATAGGATACAAAAAGAAAAGACATGAATTGTTCAATGTAAAAAATTGCATAAAAGGACGTATAATCAGGGGCTTATCTAGCGTGGGTTAGTGGGTTCAACCAAGGGCGGTTAATTTAGGAAGGAAGCCCTGTTCAATAAAGATAATATTAGTCCTTTATTAATATATTTAATATATAAAAAATTTATATTTTGTATATTGTAAAATAAAAATACTATTTACACATTAACATCATTGAGGTAAAATTAAAAGTACACTTTGAATAAGTTGTCTATTTAGTTTTGGACTCCATTGGCATGAATTTATAGGATGAATAGCCATTTGTCATAATCTTGCTTTGTACCATCTATTTTAATGTTTTAATAGTGAATAAGCTATTGGTTTTACCAGTAAATTTAAGGACGAGTTATATTCTCCCTATGACTTATTTTATTATTAGTATCAATATGAGTCTTCTAATCTTATTCAAGGGCTAAAAATTGTGACAAAAATATTCTTTTGAATTATTCGAGTGTTAGGAGTGACATAAACCTTTAGTTTGTTCAGGAGTGTATTAAAATTATTTTTGATTAATTAAATTTGGAGTAATTTGAGGGAATCAAAATCGTAAATCAGATAATCAGGAGTGTTTTTTTTATCAATTTACCATCTGATCCTATATCAATCATACTTCTACGATAAAACTATGCATGTATAATAGATTAGTCCCGCACCAACAATGAAAAAAAAAATTATGAGTCAATTTTTATTAATATATAAATAGTATTTAGGGCCATAAGTTTTCTGGACCCCTGTACAATCACCTATGTCGCACGTGCTTAGCACCACCCTTGAGTTCAACTGAACCCAGGTCCACACGCTACAAGCTACCAAACACTTCAATATAATATTAATTACTAAAGTGTGCATACCCTTCATATTGGGTCATAGCAGAGAGACTTGGCAGTTTCAGAGATTGAAGTGAAAAAACAATCCAGATATCCTCAACTTCCAAGTATGTCTCACAAGCTTTGTCCAGTGTGCAATTATGCCTTTGCTTTTGCCATTTACGTAAAGTGTATACGAAAATGTTATTGGCTCTCAAAACAATTTTAGGCCTTTTGATTTTCTAGTTTGATTTTGCAGAATAATCCAAAAGTAGAAATCTGATTTTCCTTTCTCTACCTAGTTTTAATTTCTCTTTGTTTAAAAAATTGCAATTATTTGTTTACCTTTATAATTCTAGCTTTCACCTTTTCCTTTTTTCAATTGGTCTGCTTTAAAGGTATACTCATATAATTATGTGATTACTTCACTTCTTTTCTTAATAGTACAATGTCCACTGGTCTTATGTGTTTCCAATGGACAAGATTGTGGAGAATATACAGCTGCATGCTTACAACTCCTTCACAACATACATTGAGGAGCCTGGCAAGTGCTTTGAGCTGAGAAGCCAACTGCAACAGACTTACAGCAGAGAGAGTGATATGGTTGCGCAGTTCAAGTCAGGGAAGGCTAGTAATCAATGCAAGAAGCCAAAGGAATCTGTAAGACTTTCCTTTAAACTAACAAAAACTTTCAGATGCAAGGTCGATAAGACCCTGAAGGAATATGGGGGAGGGGGTTATGGAATCGTTTATCTATGATGCTAAAACTAGATAAACATCTGAAGGATGGGCAGTATTTACTAAGCCTAACTGACCAGCTGATGAAGGAAGGCCTAACTCTTGATGAAGTCTACACGCGAGATATGAAGTTGCTTACAAAGAAGCTAATTGGTGATACTACGAAGAACCTTCAAGAAGCTGCTCTTTGTTCCATAAGGAATAAGGACCACATCATTGACATAAATGGGTTTCTTGGATATGGAAAGACCATCCTAATGAAAACCTTGCATAATATTGTGTATGATAACGCTGAGTGCTTTAAGGCTGTATTTTTAGATGGGGACCCTAGAGCAACAACCATATATCAAGAGTTTACAGGACTATATTGTAGAGTCTATGCTGTTCAAGTTTGAGGACGAGGATGTGGTGAGAAGAAACAACCTTCCTGCAACAAAGTTGAAAAATATGGCATTTGGCCATGTTGTCCTCTTCCTAGATAATGTAAAGGAGGCCGAACCTGAATATTATTGGGCCCGGGGTGAAATTAAAAAAAAAAAGGCCCCTAACGCATGAGATTTAATAAAATATGCACATTTATATGATAACCAACTAATTGAGAATTGACTAACTCACGTTTACGAGCAACTGTTCTTCAAAAAAAGAAAACTTTGTAATTTCATATGATTATATTTGATACTTCCCCCATCCCAAAAAATCTGAACATTTGTGGAACATGAAGTTTAAGGTGATAAGTTGTAGTGTAGTTATCAAATGTTATCTTTATTTAAAAATAGATGTGATAGGAACTAGTGGAGTATTTTATCGAAAAAAAGAAAGAAAAAGCTAGGTATATTTTTTTATTGATAAAGATAGAGTGTGAGCCAAAGGGGTAAGAGAACTAATATAATAATAGTGCGACGATACCAAAAATGAAAGTGTCAAAACCAAATTGGGACATATAAGAAAGAAAAGTGTTTCAAAATATTGTGGGATGGAAAGAGTAATCCGTAATAACCAGACAAACCAGTAACAAGACGAATAAACTCGGAATATTTAAAAGATTAATGCACTTTATCACCCAACACCTAAATTTAAAATTAGAAATTTAAGTTTAGACTTTAGGTTTTGTACATGATTTTTTATACATGCACAATTTTCAACCTGAAGGTATATAAGATATAAAATTATACTTCACTTCTTTTAAGTAAAAAGATGAAATATTATATAGAGCAAGTTCAAGAATTATTGCAAAAAGAAAATAAAAAAGAATAGGAAAATGACAAAAGAAACGTTTAACTGAGGAGAAGAAAGCACTGCGAAGATCGCAAGACGGGATTCGACCTTACAAACTTATTGACCTCTACTGTTATAGAGTAGAAGACAAACCATCTTCGCTAAGTTAACTGCATTACTAACATCCTAACATAATACACTTACTACTGGTACTACTTAAAAATTTCCAGATTTATGGGCCTGGGCGGGAGCCCTGCTTGCCCTCGCCCAGGGCCGGCCCTGCGTACGAGGTAAAGATTACAAATTGGATGTAATGAAACTGTAAATTTCTGTTGTACACTAATATTTACGGCCGCATATGAGGATGTTTGCAATAAGATGTGTCATATCATAAACTTCAAAATGGACCTCCTCCCTGAAGATGAAGCTCAAGAGTCGTCCTTGCATGAATCTTGCTTGAATACTCATTGTACTCGAAATTATGGACGGAGGATGGAAAAGGTAGTGGATGATGTGGTAAAGCAATGCGCACACGTGCCTCTTTTCATCACAAAAATCGCCTTGTCTCATTATATATTGTTTTTGTTTAACACTTATACTGTTTGGCCTTCAATTAATGAAATTTCTCTTTAAAAAAAATTTATTTAAAGTCGTTTAGTTTCAACTGCTTGAAAACAATTGAACAATTTGCTCCATAGAAAAATCAGCTTTTGGTACACCATCTAAGAAAATTACAAATCCCCCCAGATTGGCAAGTGTATCAGACAGTTTTTGAGCCCTTACAAACAAGTGATCATCACTGGAAAATCACAGTTCACAACTGCAGCAACAACATCTTGCACACGCTTGATGGTTCAGCCCATTAGGATTCTATCTTTCTCTAAATTACATAAATCAAACTCTAATTTATTGCAATCAGCCAATCACCTCAAAACGCCCCTAGCATCCTCCTCTCCCCTCTCTCCTATTCCTCCAAAAAAACCCTAATTTTTTTCTATTTTTTTTCTTCTAGTTTGGAGCTACCATCATCCTTTCGATGGTGGTAAGCCCCCAATTCTTCTTTTTTCTTCTACTTTTTATTGTTTTTGTTTTTAATAATATTCCATTCTCTCTCTTTTTGAGAGTTTTCTACCCAATTTTTGGGTTATTTCTCTCCTCTTATGGGAGTTTGGAGTTTAGTTTTAGTCTCTTCCCATGTGGAAGTTTAAAAATTGGTATGAGAGATTGTTCCTATCGGTTGAAGTTCAAGACCATCAACATCGAAGTATTGAAAATTCGGATGTGGTCAACATAGTTAAATCAAGAATTTTCTTCCCCAAACTATGTCAGAATGATAGACTTCCCCATCAATAGTTGCGTGATTCAGCAAATACAAGGGGGCTGCGCTGTATTGCTCGATCTAGTTCATTGTAGTTTCTTCGAAGACAAATTTGATTTGATCTTGTCTGATTATATCTTGTTTTTCTTTAATACTTATCGTAGATGTCGTTTGGCCTTCATTTAACGAAAATTCTCTTTCAAAAAAAAAGTTACATTATTCAAGCATTAGAAAATCTGCCTTTAGAGTGACAGTCTATAATGTGCAATAGGGTTGTCCAAAGACCGGGGTCGGACCGAAAACTGGACCGAACCGGACCGGAATTTGGACCGGACCAGACCGAAGATTCTGGTTTGGTTCTCAGTCCACATAAAATCCCTATTCCAGGTTTACGGTCCGGTCCAAACCCGAAAAATTCCGGTCCGGACAGGTGGACCAAATGTAGGTTTTTTTAAGTAAAAAAAAGTTTATATGTTAAAAATAGTTTAAAAGGTAGAAAGTAAAAACCTACTATTTATTATCTTTAGGATTATTGTTATTAAAATTATTAAATGTTAATGTATCTAATCTATAAATATCTTTAAATCAAATAATTTTTTTTACAAAAAATATAAATTCTGGTCCAACAGGTCCAAAACTGTTTCGGTCCGGTCCAAGTCCAAAAAAATCCCAGATTCCAATCCACTGGTCCAGTCGGTTCTGGTCCGGTCTTGGAGCGATGCACACCCCTAGTATTGTGCAACATACTAGTAGGAATTTTTGATGCGTAAAAGAAAATGGTTATTTAATTTTATTGCCAAGTACTATTACTCTCTTAATGAATTATAAAAACCTTATGAAAAATTCGTCAAACACATTTTTTCACAAACTAGCTATAAAATGAACTTGTAGCAAACTATCTTTTATAATGTTTTTGTTGCAAAAAGCAACCACTTGATGGAATCCGGTGGATTAGTAAACATTTTCGACTTGACTATCGTTCGCCTAGCATGTGACCTGTTTTATTTTCCCGCAAAGTTTCACTGTGTTTGCAATTTTAAGTTGAGATTATTATAGAATATTTGTTAACTAATTGCTCCAATTCCATAACTATGTTAAAAAAGGAATTAGAAAGTTAGGCTATAATCTGTTCAACTTATTTTAACTTATTTCAGAAAAATAAGATAAGATAAATTTAAATAAGATAAGATAAAAAAAAAAGATAAGATAAGATAAGATAAGTTAAATATAACGGACTTATCTAGAATATAAACTTAAATAATTAAATGATGATTTTATAAATTTAACTATAATATCATTGCCTCATACACATAGAAATTAAATATTGAACACGACTCACAAGCATAGGCACATTATCTTTTTTTCCCTTTAATATAACTTGTATAAATAATGTTATATATTTTACCACTATAATATGGAGTATATGGAGAATAAAGCGCCCATAATAAAGGCATTTACTATATTTCTTTCGTTCTTTTTATTTAATTGAAAAAATAGCTTATTGGTGCATCTTTTTCGTAAAATGGAGCAAAAGAAATAAATATTTTTAGAGAGTATACGTTTAAGGTTAACCAAAAAATAGAAAACTACCCAAAACTTGATTATAGAAAGTTCAAAAATATCACACCTTAAAAAAAATATGGGCAATGACACAAGAAAAGTGTTTATTATTTAGTATTTTGGGTCTGTTCTGTTCAGCTTATTTTGTCTTATCTTATCTTATCTTATCTTATAAGATCTTATAAAATCTTATCTTATCTTATCTTATTCTTATCATATCTTATCTTATTTTATCTTATCTTATCTTATAAGATAGTTTATTGAGTGTATCTAATATCTTATTTTATCTTATATGATCTTTTCTTATCTTATCTTATATACGTTAAAATAAGTTGAACAGATCGAACCCTTTGTTGAACATATGATAAGTGTATCTATGTTAATGGAGTATCTTATAAATTGTTGGATGTTTATTCTGTTGGCAATGCGGTACAAATAAATTCATAAACAGGTGCACAAAATGAGATAAAACAAGCATATTGGTTTTTATAATTTAATTTTTTTTACGAAAGTATCACAGTTATAATTTTCATCAAGCACTAGTGGAAAAAAGCCCATCTGATGCGGTCAAAACCGGGCTTACTGCTTCGGTTTTGGTCCGCATCAAGTGGGCTCGCAGCTAGGGGTGCTAACGAGCCAGGACGGCTCGCAAACTATTCGGATTTGGTTCGGTCAAAGCTCGGCTAGGAGGGGCTCGATTCGAGTTCGGGATCGGCTCGAGACCTTAACGAGCCGAGCCTGAGCCTAATAGGGTTTGGCTCGAAAGCTCGCAAACACGTTCGATAAAATTTACATTACTATTTATATTTTAATATGTAATCCAACTTGGTCCTTAAATGGTACTCCACTAGGCACTAAAGTCCCACATTGGTTAAAAAAACAAGCACCAATCTTATTTTCTTTATAAATAGCTACTACTCCTTATCTCAACTTAGAGTTTGATTTCGTACCTCCTGGTTGGAAAACAAACTTTATACTCCATTTTCTTCACAAAAGGAATGAAGTATATATTAAAATATTTGATTATTTAATAATTAAACTATTTAATAATTGATTATTTAAATGCACTTAGAGTCTTGTTGTTACAAGGTTGGAAGTTTTTAAATAAAACATGAAGTCCCACATTGAAACTTTAGTGAAGTTAAGAGGGAAACCAAGTTATAAAAGAATATGTAGAGTGAGTTTTTTCTTAAATAAAAGCTGGAGTCCCACATTGAAATTTTAGCAATGCTAAGAGGGAAACCAAATTATAAAAACATGGGTAGGATGAGTTAAACAAAACATGGAGTCCCACATTGAAAATTTAGCAATGCTAAGAGGGAAACCAAGTTATAAAAGCATGGGTAGGATGAGTTTGTTTTTCTTCAACAAACCATGGAGTCCCACATTGAAATCTTAGCAATGCTAAGAGGGAAACCAAGTTATAAAAGCATATGGTGGGTGAGTGGACATGCTCACCTACTTTCTTGGGCATACTTGGCCTATATGGTTGGGCCTACCACCTAAGTGAAGCTTTAAATATTGACTTGGGCCTACTCGGTTGGGCCTAAGCCCAACTTTCTCGAGCCAAGTTTCGAGCCGAGCTTGGACTTTGTCCTCTCGAGCTCGAGCCGAGCCCAAATATTGGAGGCTCGACGAGCTTCGAGCTCGAGCCTAGCCGATCCTCAATCATTCTCGAGCCGAGCCGAGTCTTGACATGTTCGGTCTCGATTCGACTCGTTAACACCCCTACTCGCAGCAGATCCCAATTATTTTCTGATCCGGTCTAAAACCGGATCAGTGAATTGTCTTGGGGCCAATATGGTTGTATGCAAAGCACACAATCTGATCCGATTATGTTAGAGGACCGGATCAGTTTGTGTTATATATATATATATATATATATATATATATATATATATATATATATATATATAGGGGCACGATCACATGAGAATGCTCCTTACATGAGAAATGAGAATGAATCTCAACCATACGATTGGATTAGAGTTACAACACTTGTTCATTAGAGTTATACCCCCGAAAAAATTTCGAGCCAAAAAGAAATTTTTTTTTTTTCGAATTTTTTTTTTCTAATTTTTGTTTTTTTGGAGTTACATCACTTTTTCATTAGAGTTACATCACTTGTTCATTAGAGTTATAGCGTGTAAAATCCATTCTCATTTCTCATGTAAGTATGCATTCTCATATGAACTCACTTCTATATATATATATATATATATATATATATATATATATATATATATATATATATATATATATATATATTGAGAATGTACTACAAATAAAGTTGTAATAAATACTAAAATCAAAAATAAACATCAATTGGACCTATATAAGTAGCTAGTAACATAATAAGAACAAAAAAACTCAAAGCCGCGACATCATCTTCACATGTAAAAGTTGGTAAGGTAGCGTGCTACCAAATCCCGAACCTCGTCTATCTCGACTGTGGTGAAAGAACCCTCCCTGGGTTTTCCATTGAGGAATACCTTATAAAACAAACATATGGAAACACACATATGACTTTAGTTGACTCTAAATAGATTGAGGAAATAATATAATGTAAGAAATTAAGGAAATCGAGCTTAAATGACAATCATTGACCCAAATTGGGTTTCATAGCATGTGAGTGGACTTTAGTTGACTTTAATACTTACATATGTACTTATTAGAACTTTATATGACCTTAAAATGACACTAAATGCGGGAGATTATAGAAGGTTGAGCTAAGAAGGCCAAAATCGGCCCAAAATGACATTCATTTACACAAAATGGGTTTCAAAAGCATATGAGTGGGCTTTACTTGACTCTAATGGTTATACATGTTGTTATTAGAACTATACATGTCCTAACATGTGGCTAAATGTGGGAAAATAAGTACAATGAGCTTAAAAGGCCAAAATCGGCCCGAAATGGCATTTATTTACCCAAATTGGGTTTCAAAGCATGAAAAATAATTTTTCTTGAGTCTAATGGTTATATATATTGTTATTAGAACTATATATGTCCTAACATGTGGCTAAATGTGGGAAACTAAGTAAATTGATCTTGAAAGGCTAAAATCGACCCGAAATGGCCTTCATTTACCCAAAATGGGTTTCAAAGCAAGTGAATGGATTTTAGATGACTCTAATGGTTGTATATGTTGTTATTAGAGCTATATATGTCCTAACATGTGGCTAGATGCGGGAAACTAAGTACATTGAACATGAAAAGCAAAAATCGACTCGAAATGGCCTTCATTTACCCAAAATGGGTTTTAAAGCATGAAAAATGATTTCTCTTGACTCTAATGGTTATACATGTTGCTATTAGAACTATATATGTCCAAACATGTGGCTAAATGTCGGTAATAAAGTAAATTGAACTTGGAAGGCCAAAATCGGCCAGAAATGGCATTCATTTACCCAAATTGGGTTTCAAAGCATGAAAAATGAAATTTTCGGCCTCTAATGGTTATGTATGTTGCTATTAGGACTATATATGTCCAAACGTGTGGCTAAATGTGGGAAACAAAGTAAATTGAACTTGGAAGGCCAAAATCAGCCCAAAATGGCCTTCATTTACCCAAAATGGGTTTCAAAGCATGTGAATGGACTTTACTTGACTCTAATAGTTGTATATGTTGTTATTAGAGCTATACATGTCCTAACATGTGGCTAAATGTGGGAAACTAAGTAAATTGAGCTTGAAAGGCCAAATTCGGCCATAAATCACATACATTTACCCAAAATGGGTTTTAAATGATGTGAATGTAGTTTACTTGACTCTATTGGTTCTATATATACTTGTTATAAGTATATATGACCTAACATGTGGCTAAATGCGGGAAAGTAAAAAAAATTGAGCTTACGAGGCCAAAATCGGCCGTAAATTGAGCTACTTATTATATATGTATAATACCTTCTCAAGATCCCCGACTTCCTTGCAACTTGAGATTATATCGAACATGAACCTCAACACATAGTAGCCACACTCGGTTCCCCCGGGTTGTTGAGCACAATAATTATAGAATTACATAAAAAAATCATGTAAGAAACGTTCATGTTTGTTTTTTGTTAAAGAAAGAAGTAGCTTAAGTAATATCTATTACCTTCATTGCTTTCCACTGAGGAACTTTTCCTGTTCTCTCAACTTTCTTCATAGAACTGTAGATATGTTAATTTCATGTGAGAAGTGGGCAAAGGATGAAATTAGTGAAATGTGTTATGCTGATAAGCATTTTAAGTAACAAACATACTATTTATGCATGATTTGAGGAGTAAGGATCGTGGTGGATCTTAAGCTACGAGAATCAAACCGATATACTTGTGTTGTTTAAAGGACAAACCACAAGGAGCGACCAATGGAGACTAAAATCCCAAAAAAGATAGGAAGCAATCATGTGAGTATTTGTATTGTATAATAATGAAGTGGTAAAAATGGATACAAGGTTAAGAATTATACTCTTCAAAACAAGGGGCAAATATGAAATGTTGTTGTGCACGTTTAGCTGTTTTGAGACATAGCCAAATATACTCCTTAACCTCAGTTGTGTTTTGCAAACAATTGTCAGCTCGGACAAAATTTGGACATAACCACCCAAACTGATCGCGTCCACAAGGATCATCTTGGAGTAATCTTGAAAGTACAACCAAGTACGTAACATAGATATATTATTAGATATTGCAAAGGAAGTTCATATATTTCATAAGTACAAATATTATACCTCATGAAGGCTTGAATCAAAGAAACATTCAACATCTCTCCGCAAAGGAACTCCTTCACATCAACCTTAGACACCCATGTCGATGTTTTCTCGTGGTAGTTGAATTCCGTGGTACCCAACTTCACCTCCACTGACATATCACGCACATTTGCATGTAGCCATAAGCATGCCTTAGTGAGACATTGAAGCGTTGGTTTCTCAATCCAAGTATCTTTAGAGGGGTTTTGTTCGCGACTTAAACCTTTAGAGTCTTGCGTTCCTTTACCCGAAATGGCCTTCTTTGGCCTTCTTGAACCCTCCTTCTCCTTTGCCTTTTCTAGAGGAGGTGAGTCCGCCTTGCTTTCCTTGGGCTTGTTTACTCTCTCCAAAACCTATTAATTTAAATGGAAAAACATTCAACTTAGTTAGTTAATATTTAATAGGTATGAAATAAATCAATATGAATATGGATTTTAGTTCCTCATTTTACCTCGTCTGAAAACCTCACCCATGCCGATGGCCACAACACATAACCACCACGAGCGTCGGTGAAGACATTTATATCAACTGACGGTTTAGGCAACGGAAGAGCAAAGTCTTCGTAACAAGGATTGATGGTGACTACACTAACCGCCAAGTGCTCATTGTCCACAGACTCGTGATGGACTATTGCTCGTTCACTTCGTGGTTGTGCATTTCCTTCAGCCACCACAATCAAACCCTCATCTTTTACATCTAGTAAAAGCTGGCAATGCGTTTCTTCCTTCGAAAAGTAAATGAATTGAGGTTAGTTTATATTACTTAGTTTTGAAAATTATAAGAAGGATAGTAGTTACCTCTAACTCAAGTATAGATGGTGCTGATTTTTGTGTGTTAGGATGGCTAGCTTTGTCTTCCAAAGGACGATCCAGTTTAGGTTGACGTATCGCCGGTATTCCAAACTGTGAAAGGACCGCGTTGAAACTTTCCGTGATTTTAGCCGTCACGTTCTCTGTAATTTCCTCTGTAAGCTTCTCTGCATAGCTTGTGACATAGATTCATTAGAGCGTCATTTTGTACCGACAGAGGAATCTTTAGCATAGGCTTTTTTGACACCGAGATGAATACCACCAAAACCCCTCAAATGTCCATTGTGGTCCTTTCCAAAAGTCTCGTAAAGAGCATCTTTGTTGGCTTCGGGAGTGAACTCGCCGCCAACCTCTTTTTGCTTGATCCCCATCTACATAGATTATAGAACTACAAGTGTAAGTATAAAAAATAACAAATTAACAAGGGGGGTGTAGACACCAAATTTTGAACCCCTTTTTCGGATAAATAAAGATTTTGAAAAGAAATAAAAATAACAAAAATCATGCATCGTGGAGCGCGCTCCCCGGAGCGCGAGTTTCATTCCGTCGTACGGTTTTCCATTTTTGCGTATTGGTCGTGCGATTTCGGCTTAGAAATATAGATTTATGTGAGTCGTAGTCAATAGCTACAACCACCGTGTTAATAAAATGATTCGTAGTATAATCATACTCGTCTTTATTAATTTGACGAGTTTTCATTAATTATTTTAAGTAAGTCTTTCGAAAAAAGGGAAAATGAGTCGCGATTAGGCGTCGGGATTTGAGTCGTATCCCAAAATTGGTAATAATCAGTTTTCTTGATGGTCAAGTCTTTGTTCATTGGATAAAGAATAAGAATATACTCCCTCCGTTTCTTTTTAATCTACACACTTTCCTTTTTGGTCTGTTTCTTTTTAATCTACACACTGTTGCTTTTTCTATTTTTGGTAACATGTCACATCTACTTTCTCCTCTTTTTCCACCCATGTCATCTACTTTTTAATATTTTAACCGACTTTTTAATTTATCTCTCTCACTTTTCTTTTCAGTTTCTCTCACATACTTTTACAATTTTTTCTTGGATCTCCCCCAAAGTGAAGTGAGTAAATTAACATGAAACGGAGGGAGTATTCTTTATCCACTAAACCCATCCTTTATCCATTAGTTAGAGAATAAAAATCATGAAAAAGAATAAGAATAAGAATCAAATCCAAAGTGTAAGAAGCCAAGGATCCGATTTTTTTTCGGAAGATTCGAACTGTACGCTAGGCACATGACCATGTGCCCAGCGCACAATAGGCTCCTACGCTAGACGCAGGCATGTGCGCCTAGCACACGGTGTTGGGTCTAGCGCAGGACGTTACGCTAGGCGCAGCGTCTTAGTCAGCTTTATTTGCACGTTTTTCGATGCATTTTTTTTTACGTATTAGGATGTTTAGGGAATAATATTTTCTGAAAATCTGATTTTGCCTCATTTATGAGAAAAACCAAAATGAATAAGAATATTTGCATTTTCAAAGAGATTTGATGAGGTCATTAGGGTGAGGTCATTAGAGTGATGTCATTAGGGTGATTAAGGATGAAGAAAATCATATTTTTTGGGTGAAAAATCTGATTTTCTTCCTCTTTGAAACCCTAGTTCACCTCCCTCATTTCTCTATAAATACCCTCCTTTTTTCACTTCAAAACCAAATTGAAAAGAGTTCAACTTAATTTCACTAATTCTCTCATCTCTCGTTCTCTTTAAAAATCTCACTTAAGCAAAAGCAAGTAAAAGTTAGTAAGATAATTAGTAAGTAAAGTAGTTCATCAAAAGAAGGAAAACACACAAAAAAGAGTTTAAGTTAGTAATTAAGTGGATTTAGAAACTCACTTAGAAATTAAGAAAATCACAAAAAAAAAGGTAGAAAAATTTGCAAAAAGGAAGTGCATCATTGAGCTAGCAAGATAAAGTTGAAACTCTTGTTTATTTTTTATTATCTTCTTAAACATCTACTAACTTTCTCCTTGTTTTCTTCTTATCATTTTTTTTTATCTTTGGAGTGATTTGGGTATGTGAAAGTCCTAATAGGTTCCCAACCTTAAATCATCCCACCTAGAATAGTCACCTCTAATGGGGTGACTCTTAGGAAACAATGTGATTATGTGATTTTCCTTCATCAAGTAGTTATTCATCACCAAAAATGTTTTCATAAAGAAATTCAAGAAAAGTTGTGTATAAACATCTCCATATAAAAAATTTGATGCTGTAATTATAATCAGTTTCAATTTTGTACTTCATTTCATTTTTTTGTATGTATTTTCAGAATAGTGTGTAGAATTTAATATTTTTCCCATGAAGTACAAGATATTTTCAGCAATCGGGCTTTGGAATTTCTAAAAAAAGAATTTTTGGTAAACAATTAAAAATCATACAATTTGTTGTGCAAAACTGATTTTGTCCAGTACCACCTAGGATTATTGTTCTGTCAATAAAGTTCAAAATAAAATCATTTAGATAAAACTAAAAACATCAAGTTTAAAGAAAACATCAATAGCTTTTCAAAAATATAAAAATCATGTGCATATGAATTTTATACAATTTTACATCATATTTACAAAAACGTTCATTAAATCACTAAGTTTTAGAAAACTGATTTTCTCTTCAGTTAAGTAAATAAATAACAAAAATGGTCTTAAAAATTCACTTAATAATTCAGTTAAACAAATTTCCAGTCTAGTCTTTCAAGGTATCTAGAATGTTCATACCAAAATTCACTTAATAATAAGTTCAATAAGTTAGGTTTTAAAGAACAAATTAAATAAATGTCCTGTTTTGACCAGTTTTGGCATAAATTTTCACCATAATTTGAGTCTTCACTAAAAGCTTGTGAAATTTTGATACAACATAAAGAACTCACTGATATATCCATATAAGTATCACATGCTCAGTTTAACGCTTTGTACAGAAAGTTATGAATTTTGTAAGTCAGTAGAAGAACAAAAGTGCAATATGGAAAATGAAATAAAGTGATTGACTCAAGTTTCAAAAAAAAATTGTTTTCTTTTTCCACGAAAATATGAATTAAAAGTCATGAAATTTTAAGTTTCTCTTCAAATGAATCACTTTATCATGTAAATAAAAATCAATAAAAATTGTCATAAAAGATGAAAATCAAAGAGGTTGATTAATCTCTAATTTTCACAAGTTTACAAATAATCATGAATTCCAAAGCCCATTCAAGGAGATGAAGATCAAGGAGCCTCATGGTGAAGATCAAGATTGAAAATTTTGTATAGATCATAGAGTTTCTACATTTTGTTGTAATAATAATTCTTTTGTAAATAGTTATTGCATCACTCAATTAATGAAAAAACATTGAGATGTTTATGCATAATTTTCATAAATAATTCCACAATCTCTTTTTAAATAAAATAAGAAACCAACGTTACAAATATTGCATGATGGGCCAATATATCATAGTATATGAATTAAATGACCCAATCTCAATTAAGAGGAAATATTGCAAATCTAACTAAGTTAAATTGTATGATGATCCATCTTACATTTTAAATTTGTGTTCTCAATATTCAAATAGATTAATCATATAATTTGACATAATTAGATTGGTAATTATGATCTACGAATTGATTTTAGGTCGTTTCACGTGTCTCGCTTTAAATGGCCAAATTCCAATTAGCCAATTAACACAAATCTACAAATTCGATCTCAAATTGATCATTTCTCTCCAAATGATTTAATAATCTTCAATTAAGATTATTTCTCAAAAGCCTTCAATTAGGAAGCAAACCTTTTAAGACCTCTCCAAAATCATAAACGTGATCACTAAATAAGATGGTTATTTCAATCCTCGATTAATCGCTAATTAGAGCGGTTAACTCAAACTTTTCATGATATTTAATCACTACTTAGGGTGATTATCTTAAACTTTGGTTAATCACTAATTAAGATGATTAACTTAACCCTCTTTATTTAATCACATATTAGAGTGATTATCTTAAACCTTAATAATCGTTAATTAGGATGATTATTTTTCTCATTTAATCACTGATTGGAGTGATTATCTTAAACCTTGAATAATCATCAATTAAGGTGATTACTTCCTAACCTTCAGTTTCAATCACTAATTAGGGTGATTACTTCTTTCCTTCCTTCTTAGTCACTAATTGAGGTGGTTATCTTAATCCTTCATATTTAATCACTAATCAAGGTGATTATCTTAATCTCATTTTAATCACTAATTAGAGTGATTATCTTATTCCTAATAGATTTGTTTAATTCTAAAGGTGAGTTATTCATAATCTATTTTCTTTTCTTTCCCCAATGGAATTGGCTATCTAGGGTGAGACATAAGATTGAACTACGATGGTTTTGATCCATGAGTGGATTCCAATCCCGCAATGATTGGTAAGTAGTGCAACTTCGGTGCTCAAACCTACCATGTACAAATGATATATTGGTCCTAAATAAAAATGGTTGATGCGTATATGTGTTAACTATGTGATTTTTGTTCTTTTTTTAATAGCCATGATTACTTTAAAATGGACAATAACGCATTTAGTAAGAGCCCGTTCTTTAGAACGGAAGAGGAGACGAGTTCCAGACATTCGCACCTCTTAACCTAAACCCCGAACCCTATCTCATGGTATGAAAGACCAATTTTCAAAGAGCCTTATCCATATGAAGTCATTATCGTTTTAAATGATATTTCTCGAAATTGATTTTAAAATAATTTATTAAATAAATTTGTCCCTATTCAGAAATTAATAGGGTGGCGACTTCCAAGTTTTCTAAAACTCATAGTCGAATGAGAGGCTTTTGTGGTATTCAGACCGTTAATTAAGACAGTTAGAAATCGGATACCACAGCCTGGCGACTTCACTGGGGATTATACTTACACTAGAAGTATATGAGGTTTAAACCTGAACAATGCGTTATTTTCCATATGTATATATAATAATAAAAAAAGTTAATCATGTCTATTCACAATTTAATTTTTCTATATAGCATGCTTATGTGAAAATTACGTGTGCTTGGTAGTTTATCGATTCATACACGTGCATTATTTTTAACCATTTTCTTATTAGGTCTGATACCTATGTCTATTGGCAAGGGTCAGAATTTTAGAATGACAAATTAATGAATTAAGGGCGTAAAACCTGCATCCGCGAGCCATTGCGACCGTCCACCCTCGATGGACACAATGGAAGTGACTCGAGGCCACTTTAACATAATCACTTCCTAAATGAATCACCTTTTAGTTGACCTTTAGGACACAAGGATCAATGCACAAATGTCATTTATTTATTTCAGCTCTTGAATAATGTGGAAATTTTCAAAAAATTCCTCATTCCGTTTTCAGTCGGTCAATATTTCAGTATTCATTAAGTGTAGCTGAATTGCTGCCGAAATGATTATTGAAATATTAAGAGTATTCTTGTTTATTTATCACAAGTATCATAAAAACTGTATGCTCACCCATTTGCAAAACAAAAAAAAAAAAAACTCACATTTACTTCATAATTCTTTTTCAAAAACAAAATTGATTTTTTTAGAAAAAAAAAGTCCTGTTTTGAAAATATAATCCCAAAAACAAAGAAAAATAAAAAATGAAAAAGAGTCGTAATCACGAGTTTAAAACATGTCATGTTTAGGGACTAGAATGTAATTAAAACATATAGTCCAAAACACGAGAAGTCTAATATAAAATTATTGTGTCAAAAGGGATAATTGTTATAAACAAAAAAAGAAAAAAAGATAAACAAAAATTGTGTCAAAAGGGATAATTGTTTTCAGAAAAAAAGGAATCTTCCATTTCCTGCTAAAAAAATAACATATAAAGAAAAATTCATCAGTCATTTACTAACGTTGTTAGTATGTACATTTCAGGTACTTCACATTATAAAAAAAAAACAAAAAAACAAAAGGAGGAAAACTGAAACCTGCATTATTTCACAATGTTTGATTCAGGAAAGCAAATTCAGACTAAAGCTTCAGCCAAGGGCAAAGGCCGTTGGAGGTCTATTAATCAAATCTATGCAGGCACGGAAGAATCTTTGGGAACCACGTACAGTAGTCTGAAAAGACAGGGTCTCCTAGAAGCGAAGCATCACTGTTACACTTTGCCACCGCCAGGAGTTAACATGGGATTATACTGCAACTTTTGCCATCAGTATGGATACGAAACAGACCAGTGTGTTGACCTTCGACATGCCATCCACCAGCTAATAGAAGATGGAAAAATTTTCATTCCTCCATCATGGGTGCCCCCAATTGTGTCCTTCACTAAGGCTGATCTTCCCAAGGAACTGATCCTCATCAAGCTTTATACACCACTTTGAAATGCAATGGGCTAGAATTGACCAATGTACTAATAGATGATTGATCGGCACTTAATATTTGCCCCAAAGGAACGCTTTATGAGTTAAGGTATAACAGCACGTTATTAAGCCCTACTGATACAGTACTGGGAGCATAATACAATTATTCAGGGAGGACTATAGGAACGATCAATCTTCAATTGAGGTATAAAGACTGGATTTATGATGCAGATTTCACAGTTGTCGAAGCTGTAACCTCATTCTCTTTGTTGTTCGGGCGACCATGGCTCCATGCGAACAAAGTTGTTGCCTCTCCTGCACACCGAAAACTCAAATGGCCAACAACCTCGGGAACGATAACCATCCATGGGAATTCGACATGACCAACAAGTATCACCCCTGCACCGCCAACGAAAGAAGATGAA
The DNA here is from genome assembly GCA_947646795.1 of Beta lomatogona. NCBI lineage: Eukaryota > Viridiplantae > Streptophyta > Magnoliopsida > Caryophyllales > Amaranthaceae > Beta > Beta lomatogona. The sequence goes on along the minus strand of CANSNZ010000536.1, from coordinate 390,684 downwards.
ACAGGTCCTCAGGGTGGTTCTCTCAACCCTTGCATGCTAGGGAGTAATGTTCCTTCAGTACCCCCAAGGATCCAGTTCACTATTCCAATGACAATTGATCAGCTCATCGCTTCTGCTGACATCTGCTAGCTGTGCTCAAAATATGCCAATAAGACCTCTCAATACAGATAAAGCTGAAACCACCTCTGTCATAACTTTCTCTGATAAAGATCTCCCCGATAACCCAAATCATAACAGTGCTTTGTACATCTCTGTTGATCACAGTACCAGACATATCAAAGGTGTAATGGTCGACAATGGAGCTTCCGCCAATCTTTGTCTCGTCAGTACCCTCAAGTGGCTCGGGTGTCCCCCTCCCCAAGGAGAAACTCAATAGGGACTAGGGTTGCATATGATGGTTCTAAATGGGAGATTATGGGTGCAATAACTATGATCTTGCGTATCGGAGCAGTCATACAAAAGGTTGACTTTATGATCATCGATTGCAAAGCTCCTTTCACGATGTTGTTAGGACGACCGTGGCTCCACGAGAATCATGATATCGTCTCAACTTTGCACCAAAAAAGTAAAAATGATAACTCCACACGGAGTAATCACCATCCCAAGAGATATATCCATGGAAGCAGCAATGCAAAAATCTCACATATCTCATGTGTGTCACTTGAATCACGAACATAAAGGTAAGGATTCCGAAGGAGCCGCATCAAATATATTGCCCCTCAAACTGGTAAAATACTATTTCCACTGGACAATTCCCGAGGAGGATCTTGACCAACCAAATTGGGTACCATACATGAGAGAAGTTAAGAGAGTGGAAGAGAAGTTCCATTGGCTATACAAAGAGACCAGGGTCGTTCAGTATGAGGGAGAAGAAAGTCCAGCATGCAAAGTTGCCGCCATCCAATCTATCATGGAACCCTATATATTCCTTGATGAAATTGATTAAGAAACAAGAGCCTCTTGCATGCTGGTGTGCAAGGCTTGGGCATCATGGCTCCTCAGCCGAGAAGATAACCCCTTATATGTCATGAAGAGGAAAGAAAGGTAGGACAAACGTCATCAAACAGGAGAACATATGGCTTGGCGCCCGGCAAACTGAAGTCTGAAAAGTTTAGGAAGTACCTGATTCTTTTAAACGCTTTTATATTGTGTTTTGTATGTAGAGCTACGTGTGGCTTGATCCCCTAAAAAAAATCTAATGTTGTATGCATCTATCTTAGTTTCTTTTCTATATAATGTACTAAAAGGGGTACGTACTACGTAGGCAACTCATTTTATGAGTGCAGCTGCAAAAAAAAAAAAAAAGAGAAAAATTATGTAAAATTTCATTTTTTATATATCAGAACTAAGTTGGGCCTGATTCTCCATTAAGAAAACATCACAAGAAAAATTTCTTCCCCAAATCCAAATCCACTTATGGAGATACGTAGGCAACCTTCGGGTGCGACCCCTTTTGCATTTAATATTTTCTTTTGTGGTTTCAACGCTTAGAAACAATCAATACACGCAGATCACTACAAAGAAGAACGATATATGGGGCATTATAATTTGCAAAAATGAGGACACAGGCCTCGTAATACATCTTTTCTCTTATTTCTGTAGTAGCAGGAAATGGAAAGATATTATCAAATTGATTTTGAAAAATGTTTTTGTATTATCCCAAAAAAAAATGAGTCCAAGAGTGACAATTTAAAATGTAAATAAAAAGTCCAACTCTAAAAAAAAAGAATAACAAGTCAAAGAAATATAATGAAAAATCCAAAACAAATGATAGAGTCAAGGTTTCGCATCTTTTAATAAATGATAACTGAAATTGGGGTGAAAAAAAATTCAAAGATATCATTTCTTTCATTCCCTGCCAAAAAAAAGAACCAGAAAAAAAAAGAAGAGAAAAGAGAAAAGAAGAAACAAAGTCTGGACAAACTTATGTGCTAACTTTTCATCTCATTTCACAGGAGCTCTGCCTGGGCCCGCTCAGGATCTAGGCTTATTCGCCGAAATTCTGACCATAGTGAACAATCTCTGTCAATGATACTGTCATCCTTATCCACACCAGCTGTATTCTCTGCTACACGTCTCAGCAACATGTCTGAAATTCCGAACAACGAGCACCAACAAAACTCTACCCCTCCACCTGATCCAATGACTGAGCTCCGAGAACTTGTCCAGGCTATGCTTGACCGATAAGATAATATTGAACAAACTGTTTTAGGCATAATGAGCCAAAGCGCCCAGATGCCTCCTCCTCCTCATCCGGAGTCGGAAGTAGCTTCACCTTTTCACCTTGAGCCTGTGAACAATGAGAAAGAATTCCCCACTAAGCTCGAAGAAGAAGTAGTTAATCTCAAGGAAGTTTTAAAAGGCATGACTAAGGCTGAACCATGGATGGACATTCATGGGTTAATACTTTTCCCTAAGGCACGATTACCTCACGGTTTCAAGATGCCTAACCTGACAAAGTTTGATGGGGCCGATATCCCCACCAATTTTCTAAAGATGTATGTAGGGGCAATGAGTCCCTGGGGAGTGGAAGAATCTTTGATGGCTCAACTTTTTCAACAGTATTTAGATGGTGATGCAGCACATTGGTTCATCAACCTTGAAAACACAAAGAAATCCACTTGGGCGGACATAGTCAGAGAGTTCTCAAACCAGTACAAATATAATGAAGAAATTGATGTTACTAGAAGGGATCTGGAGACCACTTCTCAGAACCTTAATGAGACATTTTCATCATCCATCACTCGGTGGAGAAACAAGGCCTCCAAAATGATGAGTAGGCTTAATGAGGAGGAACAGCTGCAAATGGTTGTAAAGAACCTTCTTCCTGTATATCAAAAGCATATGGCCTGCCAAAATTTCCTGATTTTCTAAGCTTTGATTGCTACGGGAACTCTAGTTGAGGATGCTGTAAAAAGGGGGGACATCAAGAAAGATGAACCTACTGGCGGCACTACTTATAATGCAAAGTTTAGAAATAACAAAAGAGCTCCACACAATGAATTCAGCAGCGCCTAAGACAACTAATGCGATCCACGCCATTGGCGCATCGTATGCATTCTAGTTGCGACCACAAAGGAACTTTACTCCTTTGAACATGACTTATTCCCAAGCTCTCTCCAAGCTAAAAAAGGCCAATCTCATTCAACCTTTGAATCCACGTCCACCTCCTAAAAATCCTTACCCTGGCTATGACCCAAACCAAAGCTGTGAGTATCACCAAAGTCCGGGGTATACTACTGAAAGATGCACGGCTCTAAAGCATCAAATTCAAAACCATGTGGATGATGGAAAACTCACTTTAGGATCCACTTTCAATAAACCAAACGACTCTTAGCCCAACATCACAAAAAAACCCCTTCCTAATCATAAACCCTCATTTGCTATTAATGCCATCTCTGCTGCTTCAGATGGATGCGATCCGATCCAGCTAATCCGCAAAACAATTCCCCAAATGTATGAAATGTCGATAGCCATAGGTTACAAGTGCCTGGTCTATGACTATTCCACTCAAGAAAAAGTTAAAATGATGCCTTGTAAAGACCCCAGCTTCACTCTCAACAAGGATCCATTCTCTAACATGTGTGGAACTTTGGATTATGATAATGCCTTCCTCATTTCGGTCTTGACAATTATGGAGAAAAACACTGGAGGACATTCCACCACTCCAAATACATACCGGCACCCCATCTGTCTCAATGATCTTAGTGATGAGGAGTACGTGGATATATCTCATTTGACTAGAGCAGGTCGCCATTTTAAACCATCCCATTTCGAGGATGAAAATTCTTTGGAGGTATTGAGAAAGAAGGAAAAGGGCAAAGAGCCAATGACAGAGGAAAGTAACAAGGAAGATGATGCTATCAAGCGCATGAAAGAAGTAAATGCTTATATTTCCATCTGGAAATTGTTAATGCATTCCCAGCCTCATAGGGCAACTGTTCTAAAGCATCTTAATGAAGCCTCTGTAAGCTCTTCTATAACACCTGACCAGATAGTGGGGCTCATTCATGGGGTAGATCGAACTCTCATGTTCACAGATAATGATCTCCCTGACAATATCAACCACAATAATTCACTGCACATCACTATACGCTGTAATGGATGGGAGATACCTAGGGTGTTAATCGACAATGGCTCTGCAATTAATGTTTGCCCTCTACATGTGCTAACAAGAGTTGGGTATTCAAAAGAAGATCTGGTACCATCCAACCAGGTGGTCAGAGCATATGATAATGCTATTGGAGAAGTATTGGGTTTGATCAGCCTCCTCATTGAATGTGGTCCCGTGGCAAGGAAGGTGGAATTCATGGTCATTGACATTTAAGCCTGCTTTAACTTCTTATTAGGAAGACCATGGCTGCATGAAAATAGAGGAGTGGCCTCTACTCTACATCAGAAGGTGAAGCTTCTCACTGATCAGGGTGCTGTGACTATTTCTGGTGATCCAGAAATCATGACCATCTCCAACACCGAAAAATCAGTATCATATCTGAATGAAGTAGAGGGCACTAGGTTGGATGGTTATACTATCCACTGCATTCTAGCAGCACCTGAAAATTCATGGATAAATGAGGTCCCAGCTGCCACACCAGATGTAAGTATTGAAGAAACAGAACCGAGTATAGTGAGGATGACGAGGAAGAAGTGGGAGCTCCAAGCATTGACACTCATGATACGTCAATTGAAGCACCAGAGGAATCTTGTATCGGCAATCCTCAAGACAATGATGATAATAAATCAAAGAAGAGATCTAGGACTAGCGATTTTGACCTAGATTTTAATGTAGTAGGCCCAATCCGAGAGATTCACACTGAGTCATTGATTCTCTACCCTGGATATCAACATGAAGATCATTATCGTGAGTTACCACAATTCCGAAAATTTGATGGGAACGGTGATCCTTTTGTCCACTTAGTTGGATTTGTGAATGCCTTGCATCCATGGGGTATACCAAAGGAAGATTACCCCATGCTCTTTAACAAGAGTTTAGAAGGACCAGTTTTGGACTGGTACTATTCTTCAGATTGTGTAGATAGAGCCAGTTGGGAAAATGCCATCCAAGCTTCCGTTAATTGGGCTCTCGAGCATAAATAAACTTATATCAAGAAGTTTAAGCTAGTCACTTTGCGTCAAGGTGGCTTGGAAACTTTCTCGCACTTTTGTTCAAGATGCGCTTACATTCGCGCCCAGCTTCGTGTCCCTATTACTGATCGGGAATTCATGCTTATATTGCTGCGAAACCTGAATGATTTCTATTATCGTCACAAGGTTACTATCAAATACACCTCCCTCAGCCACGTGGAACAACATGGTTTCGACATCGATACTCTGAAATTGCAAGAAAAACAACCTCGAGAAGATCTTGAAACTCCCAACACAAATCCAAGGGTATATACTAAGATGGATGAACGGTTGAGTATGGTGTATGATCATCTTCGGAGGCAAGGTATACTTTAAGTTCCAACGCATGTGCACTGTTTACCCCTTTCTGGAACAGACATGAGCAAACTCTGCGCTCATTGTTGGCAATTTGGGCATGAAACTGATCGATGCCATGACCTTTACTACAAAGTCCAAAGCCTGATTGATCGAGGCATCATTAGTCCAACCCACAAAGAAATACCTGCAAAGATGGTGTCGTCACGTCCGCGACCGCAATCCCAAGTCGATATCTTTCGCAAACTGGTTGAACAAGGTCAGATTCATCCACTTCCCAGACGCCCAGGGACAGGTCCTGTAGGGTCAAATCTTCACAAGTACTGTCAATATCATCAGTTGCATGGTCACGGCACAAACCAATGTCATGCTCTCAACTATCGCATCAAGCAAATCACCAACATAGCTCTTGTCTACGGCAAAGCTACTTGATCATCTCACAGAAAGGAAAAAATCTGCGGTAAAAGTCCTATAGGGGGTTAGCCCATATATATATAAAAAAATCTTTCAGCTTGTTAGTATTAGAGAACTACGTGCATCTTGAATCCCCATTATCACGTCCACTTGCACTGTGAGATCACTCCACCTATGTAACACCTGTGGTACGTAGGTAGCTCAATATGAGTGCAACTGCTTTATTAAATAAAAAACTTTAGTTCTTGCTAAAATAGTGAACTACGCTGAGTCTGATTCCCCATAAAAAGCACCTGGAGCAATGGGGATATGTAGGCAACCTTCGGGTTCGACTCAAATATATTAACCATTGTATTTCAGGCAACGTGATCATAACTCGAGATGCCAGTCATCACAGGAGCAATTTCAGAATGCTGAATTGACGCATCAATGGGGATACATGCCCTAATCTTTATATATTCTGTCTTTGTTCAAATATTAAGCAGGGAATTGAAGGATGAAAAATCTGTTTTTAACTCCAATGACATTAAAATCATTCAAGAGAGTCAAAACAAAAACAAAAACAAAAAAATTGTAAAGGTGGACCATTCGAGTCAAAATATGGCAAAATCGTTTTCGAAAATTTTCTTACTTCTGCAATATGTAGTTTTCCTCTCTCTTCTTTTGATTCTTTTTCTCTACCTTTAGGTCCAAAAAGAAGAAATTTGTCCCTTCTCTAAGGATGATCAATTACCATCAGAAAACAAACACCTCAGCCGTATCCCCAAATGCGGTCAAAGGGCTTGTAGGGTTTGCCATGCAACCTCTGTCCAAAGGATTTCGAATCATGATGAAGATGTGTTATACTCAAGGAACCAGATTAGGACGTGATGGTAGGGGAATAAAGCAACCAATCCCCATAATAGACAAGCAAAACCGAAATGGGTTAAGATATGATCCGGGCAGTACTTCTCACAACATCAAAAAATATTCTTTTACCCTCAACGGCCAGTTCATCCTGCAAGGAGATACTGAACTATACTATGAGTTTCCATAATCTTGGCTTAGTAGGAAGGAACAGAAGATTTTACCGGGATTGGAGATATTTTTCAATGAGGCTAGAAATCTGGACTTAATCAAAAGTTGGTTTGGCCAAAAACAAAATATGAAAAAAGAAATTGACTGGGTAGATAATCTAGAACATGGAGTCTTTAAGAAGCTTTTCACTCCTGAGTCCTCTGAGGAAGAGGATTTTGACCCAGTGTCTTTGATGATACCTTTTGGTGGAAGCATTGAACATAAGTGGAGTATTGAGTGTAAGGCAAAAGACGGGCCTATAGAATTTAAACTGTTTTTAGGAAACCATCCTCCACATCCATCACATTACCTTTTCACCCCTTTTAGATGGATATCATACCTATAACTCATCTTCCAGCCAATCTATCTTGCATACCTAGTCAGGAGACTCTAATAGTGAGGAAATTGAATGTGAACCTTTATCTTAATACATTTGCGTGCAAGATGTTATTTTTGACAGTGAATTTAATAATAATGAATCACTTGATGCAACTAAAGCATATATAAAACCCATGGAAGAGTCCATTGTAATTAATATTGGTACAGAAAATGCTGAAAAAAAAGTTAAAATAGGTTCATCCCTCTCCCCAACAGAACAGTATGTGTTTATTGCATGGTCTTATATTGATATGCCTGGTGTTAATAGAAAAATTGCGGAACATCACATTCCGTTACATCCTGAAAGCAAGACTAAGCAGCAAAAGCTCCACCGAATGAAGCCAGATATTAGTCTGAAAGTGAAAGAAGAAATCCAGAAACAGCTTGATGCCAAATTCATCCAAACTGTAAATCATCCGAGTTAGCGGTCGTACCTAAAAAGATTGAAGAGTTTGTGTGTGTATTGATTTTCATGATTTGAATGCTACATCACCAAAAGATTGTTTTCCTCTACCCCACATCGATGTTCTCGTGGACAGTACGACTGATCATGCAATGTTTTCCTTCATGGATGGATTCTCAGGGTATAATCAAATACTCATGGCTCAAGAAGATATGACAAAGACGTCTTTCATCACTCCGTGGGGCACCTTCTGCTACCGAGTTATGCCTTTTGGTCTCAAGAATGCTGGAGCCACATATCAAAGGGCTGCAACCACCATCCTTCATGACCTCATCCACGACATTGCGGAGGTCTATGTAGATGACATGATTGTGAAAAGTGAGGGTCGTGAGAGGCATATTCCTGCACTGAGGTCCTTTGAAAGAATCAGGCGGTACAATATAAGGCTAAATCCTCAAAAGTGTGTGTTTGGCGTCACTTCAAGGAAGTTGTTGAGATTCATTGTCAGTAAAGACGACATCAAAGTGGACTATGAAAAGGTAAAAGCTATTCAAGGGCTACCTCCTCCAAAAACATAAAAAGAAGTAAGAGGATTTCTCGGCAGAATTCAATCTATCAGCAGGTTCATCTCACAACTCACTATGAGATGTTAACCTATATTTAAGCTGCTCAGAAAAGGGACATCCCATGAGTGGAACGAGGAATGTCAAGAAGCTTTTGATTTCATGAAAAAGTATCTTTCAAATCCACCTGTTCTAATGCCGCCTAGACCAAGGGAACCTCTAATTTTGTACCTTACTATTACATAAACAGCTATGGGAGTTCTCTTAGACCAATATCTAGAAGGAACAGAGAAGGAAGTTGCCATATACTATCTCAACAAGAAATTCCTGGAGTATGAGACAAGATATAGCCCACTGGAAAAAGCATGTGTTTCCTTGGTCTATGCCACAAATAAGTTGAGGCATCACATTCAAGCTCATACCACCTACTTAATCTCAAGACTTGATCCAATCAAGTATTTGTTCGAAAAACCCATTCTTAGTGGAAGATTGGCGAGATGGCATGCTATGCTTTTTGAGTTTGATATTCAATGTGTCAACCAGAAATCTGTTAAAGGAAGAGCTATATATGAGGCCTTAGCGGAAGGACCAGTGTTAGGGGATGAGTATGATGATGCATTCTCTGATGAGTACTTACGCTTCATTGACAATCCACAATGGTGCATGTATTTTGATGGAGCTTCTAATAGAAGTGGTAATGGAGTAGGGGTTTTGTTAGTAGATCCTGATGGAGTCCATATTCCATTTGCTATCAAGCTGGATTTCCCAACAACAAACAATATAGCTGAGTATGAAGCCTGTATATATGGAGTAAAGGCCGCTTTGGTAGCAGGGGCAAGACATTTCACTGTATATGGAGATTCTAATCTCATCATATCTCAAACAATTGGAACTTGGAGAGTTAGAGATGAAAGACTTCAGCTCTACACAGAGTACCTTCAAGAATTGATCCCTTATTTTGATGACATCAGCTTCAAACATCTTCCTCGGGAACAAAAATGATGCTTTAGCCAATCTCGCTGTTAATTTAACATGGGAAAACGGTACAAAAATCCAGTCAGTTTTAATTGAAGAAAGGAAGGGGCCTACAGTGACGGTAGCACAAATTGTCTCCCCACTGGCTCAACAAGATGATGATGATGATGATGTCTGGTACAAGGATATCAAGACTTTTCTGGAAACTATCCAGTATCCAGAGGGAAGTGGCAAGAAGGACTGCATAGCCATCAGAAGGCTAGCTGCTCATTTTCTCATACTAAAAGGCAGACTATATCACAAAGGGTTTGATGGTACTCTGCAACTCTGCGTGAATGACAGCGAAAAGCAAGCCATCATGGAAGAAGTTCATGGATGAGAATGTGGACCCCATAGGAATGGAAGGATGCTGGCTCGTAAAATTTTGCGAGCAGGTTTCTATTGGAGCACTCTAGAAGGCGATTGCATCAGCTTTGTCCGCGCCTGCAAGCAATGTCAGATATTTGCTAACCTCAATCATATGCCACCTGTGTCATTACATTGGGACATAGACATAATCGGACAAATTCATCCAAAGGCTTCAAATGGGCATCAGTATATTCTTGTAGCAATTGATTACTTTTCGAAGTGGGTTGAAGTTGCATCCTTTTCAAAGCTAGGGGCAAAGCAAGTCTCGAAATTTGTGATTATAACATTATCTGTCGGTATGGCATACCTTTTGAAATCATCTCTGATAATGGATCACAATTTGAGGGCCATCTGAAGACCACACTCGCAAAATATGCAATCAAGCATCATCAGTCCTCACCTTATCGTCCCCAAACAAATTGAGCGATGGAAGCAGCCAATAAGACAATCAAGACTATTGTCACCAAGATGACTGAATAGACTAGGGAATGGCATGACAAACTCCCGTATGCCCTTTGGGGATATAGGATATCAATTAGGACTGCAACAGGAACAACCCCGTATTCTTTGGTTTATGGGATGGAGCCAGTCCTACCGGTTGAAGTGGAGATACAATCTCTCAAGATCATAGCAGAAAGTGAAATCTCATAAGACCAATGGTACAAAACTCGTTATGATGAGCTTGCATTTGCAAATGAGCGCCGACTACAAGCTTTGCATAACATTCAACTCTATCAGCGGAGGATTGCTCGTGCGTTTAACAAAAGGGTTCGAGATGGAGACATCCAAGAAGGTGATCTAGTCCTAAAGGAAAATAGGTCTCCATTGCATGATCCTCGAGGAAAATTCAAGCCTAACTAGTCAGGGCCATTCCTAGTCAAGCATGTCACTACGGCTAAAGCAGTAAAGCTAATGGATTTTGATGGGAATGAATTCACTCATTTCACTAATCTCGATCAGTTGAAGAAATATTACGCTTAGGCATCAAAGTAATTGTAATTGTCATGGTCAAGTAACCAAGCAGTTTGTGGGTTTTGTATCATTTCTGGTTATTCTTAATAAACATGCCATGAGTTTCTAGATATTCATATGATGTATGCAAAAAAAAAAAAAAAAAAAAAAAAAAAAAAAAAAAAAAAAAAAAAAAAAAAAAACAACAAAAAAAAGAAGAAGAAGAAAAATGAGAAAAAGAAAAAGGGAAATTATATATGGTGGCCTCCTACTTTGAGTTTTTCTACTTGGTGGCAGGCTAAAAAAAAATTTATACCAAGTGACCTCCAAATTTGGCTAATTATACTTAGTGGCCTTAAACCACTTAAAACCTAGTTAACCCATTATTTAAAGTAAATTTACTAACCTACCCCCTAATAAATTATAATTTTAAGAGATATAAACCCTCCCATTCTCAATTAAAAACTCTTGCTTTCCTTTCATTTTGACATTGTCTGTTCTTTTCCTCCTCTTCCTCTCCCTCGGTTCCATGTTTGCTCATCAAAGAAGGAAGATGGCAGAAGAAACATCGTCGCCGCAGCTGGCAGCAGTTGCCTCGACACATCCCGCGCCCGCAATACTGGTGGTCTAGCGAGCAAGTCTTCCTGCCAGCCCGCAGAAATAGCCCGCGCCCCGCAGGAAGTTCCAGCAAGCTTCCCGCGCCCACGGGGTAATTGGGGTTTGACGCTTGGGCTCGATTTATCGCAGCTAACACGTTTGCTTCCTAACTTAACAAGGAAAGCAAATAAAACCAAACAGACACAATCTGCCATCATATCAAACAACCGAAAGATGAATCTTAGTAAGGAGTAATTTTGAGTGCAATTATTGTAACCCTTTTGATGCTATATGATTATTTGGTCATTTGAATAGATGCGCCACATTACTGACTTAATTAGTTATTACATTTCATTCTCATTTCAGTTCCATCCAGAGAAGAATGTTGGACTTGGCAATGACCATACCATTTTCGCTTTAATTGACGGATTGGTGAAATTTGAGAAATATCAAATCTGAGAAGAAAGAGATTACCTCCCATGTCTATAGTAAATCATTCGCATAGAATGCATATCCGTACCTTTTGTGATTATAAGAAATTTTCCAAATTCGAAATCGAAAAGTGACCCGAGTGAAAATTTATAGCACTATGATTGTCATAAAGTTCAGTCTTACGTTTATTCTGCTAGTCGATACACTTTGGTTTTTTAGATTCATGAATAGCGCATACTCTTTTGATAACTATAACTAAGGGATAGGTTAGTAAATTTACTTTAAATGATGGGTTAGCTAGGTTTTAAGTGCATTAAGGCCACTAAGTATAATTAGTCAAAGTAGGAGGTCACTTGGTATAAAACTTATTTTGGCCTGCCACCAAGTAGAAAAACTCAAAGTAGGAGGCCACCATGTAGAATTTCCCAAAGAAAAATGATGAAACATGCAAGGATGTTTGTGTTTTTTTATGGTTTATATGTTATGATTTTATGTGTCATATGATTGATCAATTATGATTTGCATGTCATATTTAATGTTAAAGTGTGCACGTATTTAGAGTTGAGTTCACAATGAATTTCTCACAAGCAGATAATTCTCACAAACAGATTTTTTTTATTCATCTCAACTGGGGTACTTCATTTCATACATAAAAAGACATAAAGCCTTCCTTTCCTACAAACTAAAAAAAAAAAAAAAAAAAAAAAAAACTAAAGAAAAAAAAACAACAACATAGAAAATAAACATGATATTTCTCTCAAACCCTTCTCCTCTTCATGGTAGGCCCGTCTGAATCATTGTCTTGACCAATATCCGCCCGAAGCTGTTGGAGGTAATCTTCATCAATCAGTGGAAAGGAAGGTTCCGGTAGCGCTGATATAGTTTTAGCCCCCTGCTATATAGTAGGCATTCTCTGAATACCACTCATATCAGCCTCATAAGTGGTGCAAGGTGGAAGAACCTGGAGGGCAGGAATATGATGTTGCCTCCAACCAATTTGCCTTAGACACCTCCATAGAAGGTAGAAAGTGACTTGGCAAAGCCCGGGTAATTGTACAGCTCTACGACCAGAATTGCAATATACAATTGCACTAATACCAAGGTGGTTTGTGACCCACTTTATGTCTTGATGTAGAAAAAAATCTTCCCACCCATCATTTTTGCTAAGTTGATAAAAGAAAGGAAGAAGACCTTTCTCCCGGACATGACTAGTTTTGTAAGTAAGACTCGTGTGAGGTTTCATGAGAGAAATTTTTTCCAATAACCATAAATGAAGGGCTAGTGGACATCCCTTCACAAACTTCGGGGTTTCCTTTTGAGTTCATCTAAGCCAAGAAACATTTCTCTCAAAATAAGTGGTCCAAGACGACCCCCACTAACAATTTGAGGAATAAGTGAAAGACGGAGAACATGGCATGCATTTAAAGACCATTTAATGATGGTACTTCCCAAAATCATAAGAATGCAAGCATTTTCTCTAGCAATCCTATAGTTGGCATTTTTAGAGAATTGCCAAGTGCCAAATTGAAAAGTCAACAATAAGTTGAGAACAAATACCTCACCATATTGTAGGTAGTTGCCATGAAGATCGTCGGGAAGATATAAAATTATTGATAAATCTCCCGAGATGCTTGTAGGAGATCTAGGTGTAATAATTGGACCATTGGACGATAAGCCTAGCAAACCCTCAACCTCTTCGACAAGAGGCACAATCTCCCGGTCTCCAAAGCGAAAGACATGACGAGTTTCATCCCAAAATTGGGAAGCATCATGAATCATGTCATAACAGATGGAAAGAGAAAGCAAATGCATAAGAGCCTTAGTGAAGTGGGAAGAAGAAAAAGATTGCCTTGGTTGCTCCAAATTCTTTGTGACCCCCGAGAGTTATTTTTTCTCCCGGCTCCGCATTTCATTAACTTCTTCATTAGTAAGAACCATTTTTGTGAAAGAAAAATTTAGAGAAAAGATTGGAGTAGTGAGGATGGTACACTTGGAAATGAAAAATCATGCCCCTTTTATAGATAGAAAAGATGATCATCCATGATTTATGCCTAATCTTAGTGTTTTAATTGTCATATTTGTTATTAGTTTAGCTATTAGTTTATAGATTCTTCTGGATATTTGGAATGTGTAGCTATTTCATAGTCTAGAGTCAACTAGTGTTTAGTCTTGCACCACCCTGAGTTCGACCCGTATGTGCTACGACACCGTTCACTTGCGGTATTAAAATAAAACCCTAACAAGTTTTTGGCACCGTTGTCGGGGACGTAACGGATTAGAATTAGTTTGATTGTTGAATTAATAGACTACATTGTATATATTTTTATTCTCTTTTGTTAATAACTCTCTTTTTACTTTTGTAAATTTCTTCCCTTTCATTGTTCATGGAGTCATATTATCACTATAATAGGGACAATTCTATTGATAGGGCCAATGGTTATAATTGTTTGGATTATCATGTTTCTTATTTTGATACATCGTGTCAATATACTTCCAATTTTTGCATGGGTTCTAATCAATTACCTGATATGTGTTGTGATCCCCAATTACATGCTAGTAATTCTAGAGCAGTTTTCTATTTTCCTCAATATGAGAATGAATTGTTTTTGGAATACTGTCGTAGAATTGGAGACTTTATTGGTCCTAATCACGAATATGAACAATGGGATATGTGTCGAGTGATTTATGAGGGTTTAAATGAAAAAAGTAGAACGGTGTTTGAGTCTATGTCTAATGGACAATTTCTATCCCAATCACCTGATTATTGCTGAAATCTAATCGAGTGGTTGGCTAAGAATAATTATGAGTGGGATATGTCATTATCTGCTAGACTAATCCAGGAAAATTACTCCACTCCTTCACCTCAAAGCTACATTACAACACCCCCATGTAGTTCTAATTGTCACTCTACTTTTCATGATATTTCTTTAGATGTGACGATATTAGTAAATGATTTTGACCCCTCTCCCAAATATGATTGTCAATCTGCTCGGAGTTATAGTTTCCACCCATATATTTATGATGATGATGATGAGGGTTGGAAAGAACTTGAAAATTATGGAGATGATTATCAAATTATTGGGAAGATTGATATGAAGGATGTTCTGAATGAGGAACAACCCTTGGTTGAAAATCTTTCATTGGAGGAGTGTATAGATGAGAGTGAGGTTATTCAAGAGTCTTTGTCGGGTCCACCAACTGTTTTTGAGTCTCATGTTCCTTTCTCTCGAAAACTTGACATTATTCCTTCTTCCCCTATATTATATCCCCCATCGTTCCATATTCCTCCCAATTTGAATGACTCTTGTGATCATGTAACTGATGTACATTTAGTTTTTATTCCTTTTGAGTCATGTAAAAAGACTAACGATTTTTCTTTTTCTTACTCTTATAAAAATAACTTTTCTTCTGATTTTTCTTTTTTTAGGTTTAATAGATTTTTAGAACTAGTTTATTTCATTTTTCCTTTTCACTCTTACATAATAAGCTCTGAGATGTTTGCAGGGACATATGATAAGCTTCTTTGAGCGTTGAACTGTTTAGCATTAGTCTACTGATCTCACATGGTTATACAAAACCTAAAATTTACGCTTTTGATGAGGCAACCCGAGTTTGACACTATTTTGAGTTTATTTTGATTTTTATTTAATTTCTTCATTCTTTTGTGTGATTCTTGGTGTGATGGTTTATGTGTTCTTAGGTGGAATTCGGAATTGGAAAGAGATTTTGAAAAATGGAAAGAAACAATAGCAGCGCAGGCTTGCAGCAGTAAAGAACGCGGGTTGGCCATGGTCTACATCCTCAAGCCACGAGCTGTCCGTGGGCTATACTGTTCAAACCAAAACAAAAAACAAAATGAACATAAAAGGGGAAAGCAGTCACTACCACGTCCAGGCCGTGGGCATCCTCACCCATCCACGCATGGCACGTGGCTTCGCTCGTCCCCTGCGCAGCACAGTACTACTACTGTCACCTGTTCTCGACCATCACCGGCTTCAGCAGCCTTCACCACCTCGAGAGCGCTGCCGCGCCCAGTTCTACACCACAGCCCCGTAAACCACGACCTTCTTCTTTGTCCCCTCGTCGCGTCAACCCCCAGCACCACCATCACCTTCACCTTCGTTCATCATGCCCATCACCTCTCTGCTCAGTACCAACTGAGCACAGCAGCCGCCCTACTCCTCTCCTTCTCAATCTTCCCCCTTCTCATTCTTTCCTCAGTTTCTTTTCATTTTTTTTTCTTTTTATTCTACTTCTTTATTTCTAATTTTTCCCACTAAACACCTAATTCTTATGAATTTTGTATTCTAATATTTTTTTTTTTTCATCAATGGTTGTTCTAGGTTATTTCAAGTCGGCAACAACAATAGTTCAAGTTGGTCTTCAAGAAGTCGTGCAATAATGTGAATTTTTTTTAAGCTTAATCGACACTTCAATTGGGTTGTAAGCTTTTATATTTTATATTGTTCACTCTCTTGATATGACTTTCAATTTTTTGCTTGGATTTCTATTTGAGATGTCATACTGGTTAATTTCTTATGACAGCTTTGATTGCTGGATCATTTTTTGGGAATCATGTGTGTTTTAGTGGTGAATTCTGGATCTTGGTGGGCCATATTTGGTGTTCGGTCATTGTTGGGGTGCAATATGGTTCCTTCTCTAATCTTGTTTTCTTGCAGTGAGGACACTGCATATTTTAGCTTGGGAGAGGAATATTCTATCCTTTTATTGCTTTCTAGTGTAGATTTTACTGCTTTCGTAGGATGTTGCACGGTTTGTACCACTTACTAGGAGTGGGACTTTACGTGTAACCAAAAAAATTGTACTGCTTTCTTAGTTGCATCAGCATATTAGATTTCATCTCATTTTAGTTGCATATATGGGACTATTGCTAGCACTATTTGAGAACCTAGTTGATATCTTTACTACAGTCTTAAGCGTGATTCATCTCGTTCATGATTCTTCATAGCATGATTGTATCGGGATTGATTACTTGTGGTAAGATTGGTTGATCTCTCCCTGACTTGATTTAACCTTACTGTTTAGACATCTTAACCCAAGTGAGCTTTTGTGCCTATAAATAGACGTATTTATGTCAGTTATGTTCATTTATGTGTGATTAGTTCCTCATTTGTTGCATGGATCTTGACTTTGACTTCGTACTCTTTGACACTTGACTTTATAAGCATTTGGATATGATTGAGGCGTTCTTTTCAGTGTTCTGAACTTCCAGAGATATTTTATTTTCATATATATTATCCTTTCTCTAGCCCCGCTGAGCCTTTCCTGACTTTGTTATGAATTAATACCTACATTACAAGCCTTAAGCCTTTTATGATTTCTCTACCCATGCCTTGCTAAGTGGAGTAGCACTAAAGATTATGTTTTGAGCTTGTATTTGTGCTTGGGCGGTAATTATTGGAAGAAAATCTGTTGAAAGAAAGTTGTTTGAAATAGTGTGAAAGTGCAAAATGAAAAGAACGGTGAAAAAGAATCTAAAAAAATGAAAAAAAAGGATTGAATAAAAGGTGAATGAAATTGATTGGAGTTGATAAAGATGGGTACTATGTTGATTTAATGGTAATCTGTTGTTAAAATTCTAGTTGAAGTTTTTGTGACATTTGCATCTAATGGTCATAGATGTTAAAGTGTTGTTTTCTCCACTAGTTAGCTTTTAGCACCACATTTCCAAATATATTTCCTACCCATAACTGGTGGGGCGCGGATGTGTCGTTGTGCACCGCACCCGGCCAAAGATAAAATTTCTCCTACTCTCTTTTACACTAAGGTAGTATAATGGAAGTAGGGGTCGTATCCACAGGGAAACAGGGACGAGTTTAATATTTAGCGTGAATCAAAACCTAGATTAAGCTAAGGGCCGAGAAACCTAATTACAAACACTAGTGGAAAAAAAAGCAAGGGCTGCGGTGCAAGGGCTGCGGTCTATTGAAAATCGCAGCCCTTAATGTGAAGGGCTGCGGTTAACCCTAAAACCGCAGCCCTTTAAGATTAAGGGCTGCGGTTTTTGGTCTAACCGCTGACCCTTTGAGATAAAGGGTGCGGGTTTGGGCTAACCGCAGACCCTTGAGGGCCCAAATATGAAATAAACTCATTCAATCTGTTCCCACGCACAAATTGACTAACCTATATTTCTAAATCTCTCACCGTCTCACCCCTCCCTCTCTCTCTAACCTCTCCCTTCCTCTCTGCTCTTCGGTGCCAGTGACGCTCAACCGGCGACGCTTCAGTTTTTCCATCTCCGGCGACGCCTGCGAACAAGCACCGAGCGGTTCCCCCCTCCCCCACGTCTCCCCAAGCACCCACAAATTTTCGACCGCGCGCCCCACCTCTTCTCCATCCTTGCGACGCACAGTTCACCTCCGGCATACCATCAGCGTCACCATAAACCAGCCCAGCACCGGCGGTAGACCACCACCATCAACCAACCTCGCCTCTCCCTCTGTTCTTTTTCCTTTCTACCCGCATCATCGTTGCCGAAATCCGCCACGTTCTTCGCCCGCCAACGAAGTCGCCATCCTCGCACCACTCCACCGCCCAGCGCCTCCACAATAATAGTTCCACTTGGCCGGATCCCGCCTCCCGCTCGCCTCCTCTCGCCTCCGCTCTTCTCCACCATCTTTTTCGTCAGTCGCCTTCTACTCCCTTCCTTGCTCGAGTTTGTCCTTCATTTCCTCTTTTTCTTTTTTATATTAATTAACCATGATTTATGATTATACAATTCAGTGTTTAATTTTAGCTTTATTTTTTACTGATTCTATTGATTGAATTCGATTTTGTATGATTGAGTTTGAGTTATGTCTATTTTTTTGTGTCGATTTGGATGCGTTGAGACAGAGGAGAGATAAGCCTAGCATTGTTGATTATGGACATGATGATGTTGCTATGTCTCCCGAGGCTGAGGTATGATAGAATTTTAATATATTTGGTTGTTGAATTTGGTGTTGAATTTTGTTTGATGTGTTCCTCAATGTAATTGCTAAGCTACCTCTGCAAAATCCTCACTTTGGCAGTTGATTCCTAATGTTGAAGGAGTAGCTATTGCACCTTCAAACCTCTTGTAGTCCCGATGGTTAGGTTAGGGACTCGGGAGTTTCTAACGACCCTTCTTTCCTGCATCACCCTTGTTTCTCTTTTTTTTAATGATCTTTTTTTATAATATGGAATCACTAATAGCATTGCCATGTCAAACTTCATGTAGTCAATATGTCTGTTTGTTTGATATGCCAGTTCTTTTGGTGCGAATGGTGAAGTAACAATAGGATTTAGGTTTCGTATATGCTGGTGTTCCTATATGTAAGACTTCTGCTGCTTTTGAGAAGTTATATGGAGTTAGGTATTAGTTAGTTGGCTCACAATTTCTTGTATGCATAATGTTGATCTGCTGGATCTAGTTGTGTAGCAAGAAACAAGCGTTTATTTCATGCACAATGTGAGTTTCTCTTTCTCTTTCAAGTTTGCACTAGCCTTGGTTTGGTTCTCTGTATTAATGTATATATTGTAGTCCTTTTTGTGGTTATGTGTATATTGTTGTTATTTGTTTGGCATATTAATATATTTATGTTGAGAGATTTTGGCAATTGATAAAGATTGATGAATCGGGGACAGTAGCTTGTCCTTTGAATAGTTTAAGAGTGTTTGGAACTTTGATTAGTCTTTTATGGAATGAATAAGGTTTCGAACTTGGCTATAGCTTTGACCGTTTGAGTACTCCTTTGAATAGTTTAAGAGTGTCGAGAGGGTGGTTGGTGTACTCTTCTTATTCAAGAAAACAAAGGCGTTGTTCTTCCTCTTTACACCATTGAAGAAAATGTCAAATTCTCAAAACAACCCTTCTGTGATCACTGTCGTTGCTTTGGTAATTTATGGTTTTTTTTTTGGTGGATTAATTTTGTTGTTTTTGTGGATTTATGATTTGGGTATTTGCTGTTTTTCACTAATTCTGGTTTCTTGGATTGTTTAACAATGCTTGGGTAAGTGTTCTTTGAAATGTTTGTGTGATAATTAATGGTTGTTTTGGTTCCATTCTTGCTCTATTTTAACTAGTTATGGTTCTTGAAGTTGGTTAGATGTTCTTTACTTTATTTTTTTTTACTGTTGGATATTTGGTGAAGCTGTATTATGCATTCAAAATCTTATTAAGTTGGGTTGGAAATTGGAATCATAATAATTTGATTCTTGCACAAGCTCGCTGTCTAATAATCACACTATTTGATCTGTAGGATGATGAACTGCATGCATGTTTTGAGTCGGCGATCTAAATGTTTACTGTTCCAGTTTATATATCTTAGTTCAATGTTTCTCCCGAGTTCTTTTTCTCCTTTTTTGTATTTTACTTTTTGACATGGTAAGGATTGGCATAGTTTGGTTTCATACACTGAGTCCATAGCTTGGTTTCATACACTGAGTCCACTCCCCTTCCCAGCCCTTGCATTTTTGACATGGTAAGGATTGGCATAGTTGGTGCCAGTTGGTGCTGCCCCAGTTGGGTTTGGAGGTTATGTGGGTAGGGCTCGGGTTGATTCTGGTCTTCAGGGGGATGAATCCACCTCTCTTTCGGGTACGATTTTCGGGTTCTTTATGTAATTAATGGAATATAGAAGTCTTTGTTTGAGAATTTCTGTGGGTTAATAAAGTTGTGATGTTGAAGATTTTGAGTTGATTAAATGCAGGGTATTGATGGCGAAATGGCGCAATATTTGAAAAGGATCCTATAACTAAGGTAATCATCATCAATTTTCTGGGATCACTCTGAAATAGTTAAAGAAAAGATGTTTCTGTTTTAGTCTTGGGAAAGATGAAGAAATTTGATGTTGGATTACTAACATTGACAAACTATGACTATAAAGCACTAAGAAACTCTAAATGTTGCAAATTAAAGCCGGCTAAGCAGTTGATCATGCTGATTTACCAAGTAATTGCTCATTGTGATGATTAGTAGAGTTTGGATTGGATGTTTGGATTTTGTGCTAAATAAGAGAATTGCTTACTGTGCCAACTATTTGTCGTGGAATCGTTATGCATAATAAATGTGACTACAAAATAATTGAGCAAACTTTCTCCAGTGATCTCACTGTTCTGAGTTTGTGACATGAACTGGAGCACATTGCCATATATTAATGCTTGCTTTGTCTTTTAAGCTTTCAATGCTCCTACAAATTTAGTGAAGTTTACCTAGCACTCTGGAACTTGGATTCATGTTCCATTCCAAGAACAAGTTCACATATATTAGGGAGTGAGTGTAGACTGTAAAAGTTTGGCGAGTATGCTAGTACCCATGCCCTCCCTCCCACAGCCCCTGCACACTCCCCCCCTCCCACAGCCCCTGCACACTCCCCACCTCCCACCCCTGCACACACCCCCCTCCCACGGCCTAGCCCCCGCACACACCCCTCCCACGGCTAGCCCCTGCACACACCCCACCTCCCACAGGTCCCTTGCACACACCCCCCTCCAACAGCCCCTGCACACACAGTATGCTAGTACCCATGCTTCATGTCCCACGGCCCTGCACACACCCCCCTCCCACGGCCCCTGCACACACCCCCCTCCCACGCCCCCACACACACACCCCCTCCCACGGCCCCCGCACACACCCCCCTCCCACGCCCTGCACACACACTGATGCGCTCAAGTTATACGATGTTCTTGTGGTATTTTAGGCGCACATTGCTAAGGGATTTGTTCGTAATTGTTAAGTTTTGCATATAAATAGACCTTAGCGGAAGTTCGGAATTTTGTATATTAATTGTTGTTAACGTTGTAAAGTTCTGAGCTCTTGGAACTCCACCGTGTGCCTAAGCATCGCATCACCGCAAGCTCGTCATCACCAACCCAGTAGAGCTCGGCGGCTCGGCGGCACCGTCGAAGCACCCAGCGGCCCGGCACGGCGGCTCGGCCCGGCGCTCGTCCAGCGCCCAGCAAGCATCGCCCATCGCATGCCCGGCCATCGCGCAAGCCCGGCGCCCAGCAGCAAGGCGGCTCGCGACTCGCGAGCTTGGTCGCACCTCGCGACCTGTATCTCGCACCTCGCGAGATTTCTCGCACCTCGCGACTGCGTGGTTTGGCCCAAGTCTTCAGCTCGTTGCGAAGGCGGTAGCTCATCGCACGGTGCGACACATGCCGCACCTCGCGACCCCTATGGCGGTCTAAATGACGGCTGACTTTTGAGCCTTAGTATAAATACTAAACTTAGTTTTTTTTGACCTAAGACAGACACATTTGAGGAGAGAGAATATCCAAGACTCCATTCTTCTCTTCTTCTCTTCTCTTTTTAGTTTTTGTTTTCGAGTTTAGTTTTCGTAGATTTCAATTATGGGATTGGCTTATGCTATGCCGATTGTAGCTTGAACCGTTCTTGAACGAGATTAATATGGAGCTTCAAGCATTATTGTGAGATCTTTCTTCTCTATTTATTTTCTTTGATTATGGTTTAATTTCTATGCTTGCTTTCAATGGTTTTTGCATGATTATGCTAGGAACGTTACTAGTTTGATTGTGTAATTAATCTAATGCTAGATTTAAGAATAGAATCGGATTGTTTTATTCTTTTATCATTTGGTAGCAAACTAGGGAGTAATTTAGATGCTGATCATCTTGGTTATTTCTTAGGGAAATTGAATAAACTGTTGAATGTTTATCTCGTGTATGACATTAGCGAGTCTATTGGTTCTCTTGTGTTTATTCTTTGCTATTGGATTGAACTTAGACGCGAGATCGGACTAGGTTATCCTTTAGTTAGGGTTTTATAGTCACGCCGATCGTGCTATTCAACTAAGAATAAGGAGAATGCGAGATTAATTCTCAACAATAGATAATTATGGAAATGAATAGAATCGAGGTTCAATGATCGATAATGAATTGAAGTGCATGTTAATCGGATTCAAGATCTTCCTATATTGATTTCTCATCTTGTTTATATGCTAGTTAGTTGTAGTTTAGTTATAATCTACTCGAAACCCCCCCTTTGTTATTATTATTAGGTTTCTCGACCGTTAAGAGTCTTCTAGGTACTAACGCACGCTAAGTATAGAACTCGTCCCCGTTTCCCTGTGGATACGAACCCTACTTCCATTATACTACCTTAGTGTAAAGAGAGAGTAGGAGAAATTTTATCTTTGGCCGGGTGGCGTTCACGACAAGCGCGGCCCGCCAAATTTTGGCGCCGTTGCGAGGGACACGGTGTTACTTGTTTATATTTAGTGTATGCTTTTGGGTTGTATTGCTAATGGTTTTTGTTTATGGTTAATACTCGTGCTACTAACCAAGAACCTTTGCGATACGATCGAGATCTAGAACTAACCCTTTTCGGGTTGAGAAGAGAATTGCGTGAAGACTTTAGAGAGCTCCCTTTTTCGCTTGAATTTGAAGAAGAGATGCCTCCTAGAGTTGAGCACCGCACTTTAAAGGAGCTCACTTGCTCCTAACCTTGACCAACAACCCTTGTGTATCACATTTCCGGAACCGGAAGTGGGGGACACATTTGAGCTAAAGTCGGGGTTGATACATTTGCTTCCCTCATTCCATGGGCTAAATGGTGAAGATCCCAATAAACATTTGTCGAGTTTCATGTGGTATGCAGCGACATGAAACCAAGTGGAGTTTCGAGAAGATAGAATCAAGCTTAAAGCTTTCCCCTTTTCGCTAAAAGACGCGAGCAAAGGACTGGATGTACTACCTTCCGTCCGACAAAGCATCACCACTTGGGCTCAATTGAAAAAGAGCTTTCTCGAGAAATACTTTCCCACTTCTAAATCATCCACATTGAAGAAGGAGATAAGTAACATTGAGCAACGAGGTGATGAGTCTTTTTACGAGTATTGGGAGAGGTTTAAGAAGTTATGTGCTAGTTGTCCATACCACGGTTATTCGGAGGAAGATTTGGTGCTATACTTCTATAATGGCTTATGTGATGAGGATGCTAGGATGGTCAATGCAGCAAGTGGTGGATCCATTGTGAATAAAACCGCACTCATTGCTAAGGAAGCTGTTAAATGAGCTTCTTTGAAAGCTCGAGGCGGTTTAGTAGAAGGTGCGGAACTCGACGTGTGGTCTCCGAGGGTTCTAGTTCTTCTAAGTTGGAAGATCGAGTGCAAGCTCTCACATCCGTGATGCGAGACTTCATAGTGAAAGAGAAGACTCACCAAGTGAAGGCTTGTGGCATTTGCTCTTCACATCATCCAACCGATTTTTGCCCTCATCTACAAGAACCGAGTGAAGAGGTTAAGGCGGCCGATTTTCGGGGCCAAGGTTTCCCGAAAAGATATGATCCATATTCTGGTACCTACAATTCGGGATGGCGAGATCATCCTAATTTGAGGTACGGGAACTCATCGAGGAACCAGCGGCCACGGCGGTATAACCGCCCACCACCTCCTTATTCGAGAGCACCGGAGCAAGGAGCTCCATATTTTCGGCCACAAGGCCAATCACGAGGGACCGAGTACCGGCATGTCTACGAGGGATATGATGAATGCTTTAACTAAAAATGTCACTAACATGCGGGGAAATATGGTTCGGTTTCGGGAGGAGACCCGTTCAAGCATCAAGAACTTGGAGAGCCAAGTAAGCCAAATTGCGGGAGGCTGTAACCAAGTTAGAGGCTAGGGATTCGGTGCGGTTTCCATCCCAAATAGAACTCAACCCAAAGATGAACGTGAGTGCTATCACATTGAGAAGTGGAGCGGAAATTGCAAGCAAAGAGAGGTTGGTGGTTCGAGACAAAGAGATAGTGGAAGAGGTGATCGAGCATGAACCGACGGCGGATTGTACATCATTGCCACCTCAACAAGAGGAGAAAGTCAAAAAATCACCTCCTCCACCATATGAACCAGAGCCACCATTTCCCGAGGCATTAAGAGAAACCCGCAAAACGGGCGCACCAATGACATCTACGAAATCTTTCGTAAATGTGAGGTAAACATTCCCCTTTTTGATGCTTTAAATCAAGTACCTAGGTTTGCTAAGTTCCTTAAAGAATTATGTACTTCGAAAAGAAAGCAAAAACAAAAGGGAGTGCAAAAAGTGAAGGCTAGCGAGCATGTCTCTGCTATCTTTCAAAAGAAATTACCTCAAAAGTGCAAGGACCCAGGCATGTTTACCATCCCCTGTACTATAGGTGACACCATGTTTCCTAAAGCCATGTTAGACTTAGGTGCGTCAATTAATGTGATTCCATATTCATTATATAAGTCTTTGAAACTTGGCAATTTGCATGAAACGGTGTGGTGATTCAATTAGGCGATAGATCCAATGTTTATCCTAGGGGTAAATTAGAGGATGTGTTAGTTACGGTTGGGAAATTGAAATTTCCTGCTGATTTTTATGTTTTGGAGATGGAACCTGATAAGCATGCCGCCCCCATCCTTTTGGGGCGACCTTTCTTGAAAACATCTTGCACTAAAATTGATGTTTGCGCTGGTTCTTTGACCATGGAATTCGAGGGAAAGGTAGAGGCGTTTAAAATCGATGATTCTAAGCCTTTGATCAAGGATGATAACCCTCTTTACTCTATTAACATTGTTGACTCTGTTTTGCATGATGTTCTTGATATTGAGCATGTTGATGAGTCGATAAATGTTGATGATGCCTTGGTTGAGGATTGTGCCTCTCCTACTAACATGCAGGTTATGGGGCCGGAGTTGAAAGAGCGGAAAAAGCCTCTCGATTTACCACCTTGTTTTGAAAGTGTACCACTAACGATGCATTGCAAGAGTTCTACTCCGTTTGTTTTGCGGGTACTCGGGTGGAGGTTGACATGGCGCCTCCATTGTCACATATGGAGCACGAAGCCCAATTTTTAAGCTTAAGGTATTAAGTCGAGCTAACGACTTTAAACAACAGCGCTTCTCGGGGGCAACCCGAGACCCCAACACCCCGAAACCCCGATACCCCATTATTTTCTTTCTTTTTCTTTTATTTTTCATCAAATTTCCACCACCACAACAAATTTTCTTTCACCCACCGCCCACCCACTAAAAAGATCCACAACCAATCTTCATCCACTTGGAGCCAAAATCCACAAAAGAAAATCCGTTGGGAGGACTTCAATAGCTAGGAGTTGGTAACACTAGAGGATTGAGATTGTTAATGTATCTTTTCGATCTCTTGAGCTAGGTGAAAATCTTCAAGAATTTAAAACTTTTGAACTTGTCATTTGTTTGAGTGATTCGAGGGAGAGGGTTGTGAGTTGAGTCGAGAGATTTGAGTTGGTGTTGTTAAGAAATTTGAGTTTGACGGATTGCTTTTCATGAGTTTTGAGATTTCGATCTTCGATTTACCCGATTTTCACATTTCCCCCCCATTTTCAGTTTACTTTTTCTTTTAATTGTCGACACATTGTGGACAATGTGTAGTTTAAGTAGGGGGGAGGGAATTCTCAGTCTCATGTATCTATGTTGTATTTATTACTATTAATTTAAAAAAAAAAAAAAAAAAAAAAAAAGATGAAAAGAATCCCGCTGAGTTGAAAACCCACAAGGGTGGGCGACTCAGGCAAAAATGGGGGCCCGGATAGGTTGAAAACCCGAAAGGGCAACTTATGCAAAAGAGTGGCTTATATTGAGCGGGTAAGATGGTGAGATAAAAAAATGTGAGAAGCTAGGATGAAAACCCGAAAGGGCTCCTAGGCAAAATGAGAGATGAAAGAGAGAATTATATACATTGAAAACTCATTTGCCGGAGATGGTGTCATAAGGTGGAAAGCATTTTCGGGTTGGGTTGGTTATTTCATCCTTGATTTTGTGAAGATTTATGTTGGCTTTCACATTCTTTTGGTTGATTGTTTTTTGGGAGTAAGCATGGAATTTATCCCTTTTTGTCTTTGTTCCATGGCTTGCTATTCTAAATTAGTTGTAGTAGTAGTAGTTTTAGTTTATCTTTTGAGGTTTTAGGCGAGTTGTCATTTTGATTGTGGCGTTGGAGTGAGTTCAATTCCTTTGAGATCCTTCAGGATTTGAGCTCACATTTTGGTTGTCGTTTGGTGATTATTGTTGCCGCGTCTTTTTATTTTTCAGGTGAGCTCGAATCTAAGTGTGGGGGAATTATCGTCCCCTTACGTTTAGGTTTTTGAGCGGATGTTGTTAAGATATGATGATGATGATGTAGTTGATGGGGAGTGTAGGTTGGTGTCGTTAGTTTGGGTGATGATTCATTTGGTGATCCTCATTTTGAGTTTACTCGAGGTCGAGTAAAGTTCAAGTGTGGGGGGTATTTGATGCGCTCAAGTTATACGATGTTCTTGTGGTATTTTAGGCGCACATTGCTAAGGGATTTGTTCGTAATTGTTAAGTTTTGCATATAAATAGACCTTAGCGGAAGTTCGAATTTTGTATATTAATTGTTGTTAAAGTTGTAAAGTTCCGAGCTCTTGGAACTCCACCGTGTGCCTAAGCATCGCATCACCGCAAGCTCGTCATCACCAACCCGATAGAGCTCGGCGGCTCAGCGGCAGACGTCAGAAGCACCCAGCGGCCCGGCACCCCCAGGCTCGGCCCGGCGCTCGTCCAGCGCCCAGCAAGCATCGCCCATCGCATGCCCAGCCATCGCGCAAGCCCGGCGCCCAGCAGCAAGGCAGCTCGCGACTCGCGAGCTTGGTCGCACCTCGCGACCTGTATCTCGCACCTCGCGAGATTTCTCGCACCTCGCGACCTGCGTGGTTTGGCCCAAGTCTTCAGCTCGTTGCGAAGGCAGTAGCTCATCGCACGGTGCGACACATGCCGCACCTCGCGACCCCTATGGCGGTCTAAATGACGGTCGACTTTTGAGCCTTAGTATAAATACTAAACTTAGTTTTTTTTGACCTAAGACAGAGACACATTTGAGGAGAGAGAATATCCAAGACTCCATTCTTCTCTTCTTCTCTTCTCTTTTTAGTTTTTGTTTTCGAGTTTAGTTTTCGTAGATTTCAATTATGGGATTGGCTTATGCTATGCCGATTGTAGCTTGAACCGTTCTTGAGCGAGATTAATATGGAGCTTCAAGCATTATTGTGAGATCTTTCTTCTCTATTTATTTTCTTTGATTATGGTTTAATTTCTATGCTTGCTTTCAATGGTTTTTGCATGATTATGCTAGGAACGTTACTAGTTTGATTGTGTAATTAATCTAATGCTAGATTTAAGAATAGAATCGGATTGTTTTATTCTTTTATCATTTGGTAGCAAACTAGGGAGTAATTTAGATGCTTGATCATCTTGGTTATTTCTTAGGGAAATTGAATAAAGCTGTTGAATGTTTATCTCGTGTATGACATTAGCGGGTCTATTGGTTCTCTGTGTTTATTGCTTTGCTATTGGATTGAACTTAGACGCAGATCGGACTAGGTTATCCTTTAGTTAGGGTTTTATAGTCACGGCGATCGTGCTATTCAACTAAGAATAAGGAGAATGCGAGATTAATTCTCAACAATAGATAATTATGGAAATGAATAGAATCGAGGTTCAATGATCGATAATGAATTGAAGTGCATGTTAATCGGATTCAAGATCTTCCTATATTGATTTCTCATCTTGTTTATATGCTAGTTAGTTGTAGTTTAGTTATAATCTACTCGAAACCCCCCTTTGATATTATTATTAGGTTTCTCGACCGTTAAGAGTCTTCTAGGTACTAACGCACGCTAAGTATAGAACTCGTCCCCGTTTCCCCTGTGGATACGAACCCTACTTCCATTATACTACCTTAGTGTAAAAGAGAGTAGGAGAAATTTTATCTTTGGCCGGGTGGCGTTCACGACAAGCGCGGCCCGCCACACACCCCCTCCCGCGCCCCGCACACACCCCCCCTCCCACAGCCCCTTGCACACACACCCCCCTCCCACGCCCCTTGCACACACACACCCCCCAACGCCCCTGCACACACACCTCCCCTCCCGCGCCCCCTGCTGCAAACACCCCCCTGCACCCCTCGCACCCCCTCCCACAACCCCTACACACCCCCCATTCTTATTTTCTTCATTCTTATTTTTTAATGTTGTAATTTGATTTCATTTTGATTTGGAAAATGTGAATACATGTTGATGAATTGGATGATGTTAATGTCTTTTGGATTATTTCGGTGATAATGTTTGCATGTAATAATTTGTAAAATGAGTTATAGTATGATATTATGTTGGGAGTGTGGTGAATCTTGGTGTTTTCTTGATGGTAAGTTTTAGTGTAATCTCGCTCTGATGTGTAATATTGGGAGTTGTAAAGCTGTAATTGGACTTGAGATACTAGGAGAAGTGCTTATGTGATTACTGTTGTTCTAAGTTATTAGATCCGTGCAAGTTCTTTTTCGGTTTGTTTGGTTAATTATTAGATCCGTGCAAGTTCTTCACACCATCTCCAAGCTATTGTTTTTTTCCCCTCCATGTTGATGTTTTTAGTTCCCGTTCTTCTTGTTCTTTGTCAATGGGGAGAATCATGTTATAGCCCTAAAGGTCCTAATAGCTACTTTGGTGGTGGAGAAAGAGGATAATCTAAGGATGCCAGTTCCTCTTGCTCCATATCCTACACCTCCAAGACCTTTCACTCCACCACCCTGCCAGAACCCCACCCCACCCCAGCGCCCCCTGCTACCCCCCCTGCTGCCCTCCCTGCTACACCCCTAGCACGGCCCGGCACCCCCTCCTTCCCCTCCCCCCGCCCCACCCTCCCGGCCTCCCCTACGGCGCCCCACGCCGCCCCCAGCCCTGCAACCCCCTGCTAACCCCCCACCCCACCCCTGGCGCCCCTGCTACCCCCTTGCCCCCCTGCTACACCCCCTAGCACGGCCCAGCACCCCCTTGCTTCCCCTCCCCCGCCCACCCCTGGCCAAAGACTTGCCCCACCCTGCAACCCCCTTGCTAGCCATTTGTTTAGCCATTTGTTGTTGTATTGTAGGCTGCCATGTACTTACAACATCAACAAATTGAAAGTTGTTCTTGTGGAGTGGGTGCGTCCGACTACGCTTTGTAGTACTTGCATAGATATAGTTTCACTCCAAATTATAGCGGTTTTGGTTTTATTTGCAAGGTTCTATCATCTCTAGAAAAGTTGCTTTTGAGGGATTCGGATGCTGATCTTGGTGGAGTTGTTGTAATGTCTTCATGGCTGTTCTTTGGTTGGTTATTTTTTGATGGTTGTGATCCTGCTCATATATTGCAATTCGAACATTCGAGGGCAGCCTCGAACTAATGTAATTTAGTTATTATTTTCTCTATATTCGTGTAAAAAACATAATTTATAATGAAAAATGATACTTATATATATATATAACTGTTTGGGAACATTTAGGACAAAAAAATTCAAAAAAAAAAAAAATTTTTTTTTTTTTTTGGGTCACAAGGGTGCGGTTTTGGAAAAACCGCAGCCCTTAGTGGGTTAAGGGCTGCGGTTAAGGGCCAAAACCGCAGCCCTTAACTCACCAAGGGCTGCGGTTTTGGCCCTTAACCGCAGCCCTTAACCCACTAAGGGCTGCGGTTTTCCTTGACCGCTGACCCCTAACGCTGCTAAGGGCTGCGGTTAAAAACCGCAGCCCTTCCTAAATGTCAAGGGCTGCTAGTCTAATGGCTGCGGTCAAAAAACGCAGCCCTTGGGCCCTTTTTGACCGCAGCCCTTGGGCTTTTTTCCTCTAGTGAAAGGGGGGTTTCGGGTTGATAATAAACAAACTAAGACTAACTAGCATATAAACAAAATGAGAAATCAATATGGAAAGATCTTGAATCCGATTAACATCCACTTCAATTCATTATCGATCATTGAACATCCACTCTAATTATTTCCATAATTATCTATTGTCGAGAATTATTCTCGTGTTCTCCTTATTCTTAGTTGAATAGCACGATCAGCGTGACTATAAAACCCTAACTAAAGGATAACCTAGTCCGATAGCGTCTAAGTTCAATCCAATAGCGGCAATAAACACGAGAGAACCAACGGACACTGCTAACGTCATACACGCGATAAACATTCAACAGTTGATTCAATTTCCCTAAGAAATAACCAAGATGATCAGCATCTAAATTACTCCCTAGTTTGCTACCAATTGATAAAAGAATAAAACAATCCGATTCTATTCTTAAATCTAGCATTAGATTAATCACACAATCAAACTAGTAACGTTCCTAGCATAATTATGCAATAATCATAAATCACAAGCATAGAAATTGAACCATAATCAAGGAAAAGAGAAAGAGAGGAAAGATCTCACAATAACGGTTGAAGCTTCATGTTAATTGATCCAAGAACAGTTCAAGCTACAATCCGATAGCAAAAACCAAATCCATAGTTGAAATCCCTAAAAACTAAACTAAGAAATGAAAACTAAAACTAGGAAATGAAGAACAAAGACTAAGAAATGAAGAACAAAGAGAAATGAAGAAGGAAAGATGAAAAGAGAATCATGAAGAAGGAAGGATGAGGAGAGGGAGTATCCTCTCTCTCTCTCCCTCAAGCTTGCTGCTCCAAGGCCTACATTTCAGCTCTTCTCTTCGTCCTCCTCCTCGTCTCCCCTTTTTACATTAGGTTTTAGGAGGCTTTTAAACTTCGCGCAAAACGTGGCCGCTGAACCGACTAAAGTGTCGCGAGTCGCGATACTGATCGCGAGTCGCGAAGGGTTCTCTGACCTCACGCACACATTAGCTGGGCCTTGGCAATACAAGCAGGTCGCGGGTCGCGACAGACCTCGCGAGTCGCGAGATCCATCGCGGGTCGCGAGCTACTGGATGGCTCGACGATGCTGCTGGCTGTGCGATGCTTGGTTAGCGGGTGTGCGTGTGATGCTAGGTGCTGCTTGAGCCGCCGAGCTCTACTTGGTTGGTGATGACGAGCTTGCGGTGATGCGATGCTTAGGCACACGGTGGAGTTCCAAGAGCTCGGAACTTTACAACTTTAACAACAATTAATATACAAAATTCCGAACTTCCGCTAAGGTCTATATATACGCAATTATTAACAATTACGAACAAATCCTTTAGGAAAGTGCACCTAAAATACCACAAAAACATCGTATAACTTGGGCGTATCAAATACCCCCACACTTGAACTTTACTCGACCTCGAGTAAACTCAAAAGTGAGAATCACCAAATAAATCATCACCCAAGTTATCGACACCAAACTATACTCTCCATCAACTACATCATCATCATCACATCTTAACAACATCTGCTCAAAACCTAAACGTAAGGGATAATGACTCCCTCACACTTAGCTTTGAGCTCACCTGAAATATATAAAGATGTAACAACAACAATAACCAGCAACGCCAACAAGTTTAACCAACAACACCAATAAGAATCAAAATGCCAGCTCATGACACCCTAAACTATCAGCTCTCCCAAACCTCAAAAAGATGATCTAAATCTACTACTACTACAACTAATTTAGAATAGCAAGCCATGGAACAAAGACAAAAAGGGATAAATTCCATGCTTACTCCCAAAAACAATCAATCAACCAATGTAAGTTCAAATCCCTATTTGCTAAGGACTCAAACTTCAACAATTACCTCCAATTTACCAAAAATCATCAAAAGAATGTGAAAGCCAAAACAAATCTTCACAAAATCAAGGATGGATTCACCAACTTTACCCGAAAACGCCTTCCGCCTTATGACACCAACTCCGGCAAATGAGTCTTCAAAATACATAATTCTCTCTTAATCTCTCATTTTGCCTAGGAGCCCTTTCGGGTTTTCATCCTAGCTTCACAAGGTTCCGATGCATTTTGGTTACAAGTGAATTAAGATTGGTTATGGATCTTTTTAGTGGGTGGGTGGTGGGTGAAAGAAAAATTGTTGTGGTGGTGGAAATTTGATGAAAAATAAAGGAAAAGAAAGAAAATAAAGGGGTCTCGGGTTGCCTCCCGAGAAGCGCTGTTGTTTAAAGTCGTTAGCTCGACTTAATACCTTAAGCTTAATCATTGGGTTTGTGCTCCTTGTGTGACAATGGTAGTTCCATGTCAATCTCCACTTCAAGTACCTGTAAAACTGATTGAGAAGAACTCTTGCAATGCATCGTTAGTACCTAGCTTACTACATCATGGTTGAGCATATAACATCAGATTATATCCAAAACCTAGCATTAAGTCAACAACAAACATCAACTAGTAGTACTCCTAGCTAATCCAAGTCATGACCATTAATATAAATGTTTAAAGCTAGACAATAACCAAGCAATAAACCGTCAAAAGCTTCAATCAACCATTCCCAAGAGAGTGGCCAACCAAAAACAAAGAGCACAAGCAATACCATCCAAAAATCACGCTAAATACAAACAAGTAACACCATTTCCCCGGCAACGGCGCCAAAATTTGGTGGGGCGCGGATGTGTCGTTGTGCACCGCACCCGGCCAAAGATAAAATTTCTCCTACTCTCTTTTACACTAAGGTAGTATAATGGAAGTAGGGGTCGTATCCACAGGGAAACAGGGACGAGTTTAATATTTAGCGTGAATCAAAACCTAGATTAAGCTAAGGGCCGAGAAACCTAATTACAAAGGGGGGTTTCGGGTTGATAATAAACAAACTAAGACTAACTAGCATATAAACAAAATGAGAAATCAATATGGAAAGATCTTGAATCCGATTAACATCCACTTCAATTCATTATCGATCATTGAACATCCACTCTAATTATTTCCATAATTATCTATTGTCGAGAATTATTCTCGTGTTCTCCTTATTCTTAGTTGAATAGCACGATCAGCGTGACTATAAAACCCTAACTAAAGGATAACCTAGTCCGATAGCGTCTAAGTTCAATCCAATAGCAGCAATAAACACAGAGAACCAACAGACCTGCTAACGTCATACACGCGATAAACATTCAACAGTTGATTCAATTTCCCTAAGAAATAACCAAGATGATCAGCATCTAAATTACTCCCTAGTTTGCTACCAATTGATAAAAGAATAAAACAATCCGATTCTATTCTTAAATCTAGCATTAGATTAATCACACAATCAAACTAGTAACGTTCCTAGCATAATTATGCAATAATCATAAATCACAAGCATAGAAATTGAACCATAATCAAGGAAAAGAGAAAGAGAGGAAAGATCTCACAATAATGGTTGAAGCTTCATGTTAATTGATCCAAGAACAGTTCAAGCTACAATCCGATAGCAAAAACCAAATCCATAGTTGAAATCCCTAAAAACTAAACTAAGAAATGAAAACTAAAACTAGGAAATGAAGAACAAAGACTAAGAAATGAAGAATAAAGAGAAATGAAGAAGGAAAGATGAAAAGAGAATCATGAAGAAGGAAGGATGAGGAGAGGAGTATCCTCTCTCTCTCCTCAAGCTTGCTGCTCCAAGGCCTACATTTCAGCTCTTCTCTTCGTCCTCCTCCTCATCTCCCCTTTTTACATTAGGTTTTAGGAGGCTTTTAAACTTCGCGCAAAACGTGGCCGCTGAACCGACTAAAGTGTCGCGAGTCGCGATACTGATCGCGAGTCGCGAAGGGTTCTCTGACCTCACGCACACATTAGCTGGGCCTTGGCAAGACAAGCAGGTCGCGGGTCGTGACAGACCTCACGAGTCGCGAGATCCATCACGGGTCGCGAGCTACTGGATGGCTCGACGATGCTGCTGGCTGTGCGATGCTTGGTTAGCGGGTGTGCGTGTGATGCTAGGTGCTGCTGAGCTGCTGAGCTCTACTTGGTTGGTGATGACGAGCTTGCGGTGATGCGATGCTTAAGCACACGGTGGAGTTCCAAGAGCTCGGAACTTTACAACTTTAACAACAATTAATATACAAAATTCCGAACTTCCGCTAAGGTCTATATATACGCAATTATTAACAATTACGAACAAATCCTTTAGGAAAGTGCACCTAAAATACCACAAAAACATCGTATAACTTGGGCGTATCAAATACCCCCACACTTGAACTTTACTCGACCTCGAGTAAACTCAAAAGTGAGAATCACCAAATAAATCATCACCCAAGTTATCGACACCAAACTATACTCTCCATCAACTACATCATCATCATCACATCTTAACAACATCTGCTCAAAACCTAAACGTAAGGGATAATGACTCCCTCACACTTAGCTTTGAGCTCACCTGAAATATATAAAGATGTAACAACAACAATAACCAGCAACGCCAACAAGTTTAACCAACAACACCAACAAGAATCAAAATGCCAGCTCATGACACCCTAAACTATCAGCTCTCCCAAACCTCAAAAAGATGATCTAAAACTACTACTACTACAACTAATTTAGAATAGCAAGCCATGGAACAAAGACAAAAAGGGATAAATTCCATGCTTACTCCCAAAAACAATCAATCAACCAATGTAAGTTCAAATCCCTATTTGCTAAGGACTCAAACTTCAACAATGACCTCCAATTTACCAAAAATCATCAAAAGAATGTGAAAGCCAAAACAAATCTTCACAAAATCAAGGATGGATTCACCAA
This sequence comes from Beta lomatogona, assembly GCA_947646795.1. Taxonomy (NCBI): domain Eukaryota; kingdom Viridiplantae; phylum Streptophyta; class Magnoliopsida; order Caryophyllales; family Amaranthaceae; genus Beta; species Beta lomatogona. The sequence continues at coordinate 355,653 of CANSNZ010000536.1, read as the reverse complement.
CTTTACCCGAAAACGCCTTCCGCCTTATGACACCAACTCCGGCAAATGAGTCTTCAAAATACATAAATCTCTCTTAATCTCTCATTTTGCCTAGGAGCCCTTTCGGGTTTTCATCCTAGCTTCACAAGGTTCCGATGCATTTTGGTTACAAGTGAATTAAGATTGGTTGTGGATCTTTTTAGTGGGTGGGTGGTGGGTGAAGGAAAATTTGTTGTGGTGGTGGAAATTTGATGAAAAATAAAGGAAAAGAAAGAAAATAAAGGGGTCTCGGGTTGCCTCCCGAGAAGCACTGTTGTTTAAAGTCGTTAGCTCGACTTAATACCTTAAGCTTAATCATTGGGTTTGTGCTCCTTGTGTGACAATGGTAGTTCCATGTCAATCTCCACTTCAAGTACCTGCAAAACTGATTGAGAAGAACTCTTGCAATGCATCGTTAGTACCTAGCTTACTACATCATGGTTGAGCATATAACATCAGATTATATCCAAAACCTAGCATTAAGTCAACAACAAACATCAACTAGTAGTACTCCTAGCTAATCCAAGTCATGACCATTAATATAAATGTTTAAAGCTAGACAATAACCAAGCAATAAACCGTCAAAAGCTTCAATCAACCATTCCCAAGAGAGTGGCCAACCAAAAACAAAGAGCACAAGCAATACCATCCAAAAATCACGCTAAATACAAACAAGTAACACCATTTCCCCGGCAACGGCGCCAAAATTTGGTGGGGCGCGGATGTGTCGTTGTGCACCGCACCCGGCCAAAGATAAAATTTCTCCTACTCTCTTTTACACTAAGGTAGTATAATGGAAGTAGGGGTCGTATCCACAGGGAAACAGGGACGAGTTTAATATTTAGCGTGAATCAAAACCTAGATTAAGCTAAGGGCCGAGAAACCTAATTACAAAGGGGGGTTTCGGGTTGATAATAAACAAACTAAGACTAACTAGCATATAAACAAAATGAGAAATCAATATGGAAAGATCTTGAATCCGATTAACATCCACTTCAATTCATTATCGATCATTGAACATCCACTCTAATTATTTCCATAATTATCTATTGTCGAGAATTATTCTCGTGTTCTCCTTATTCTTAGTTGAATAGCACGATCAGCGTGACTATAAAACCCTAACTAAAGGATAACCTAGTCCGACAGCGTCTAAGTTCAATCCAATAGCAGCAATAAACACAGAGAACCAACAGACCTGTTAACGTCATACACGCGATAAACATTCAACAGTTGATTCAATTTCCCTAAGAAATAACCAAGATGATCAGCATCTAAATTACTCCCTAGTTTGCTACCAATTGATAAAAGAATAAAACAATCCGATTCTATTCTTAAATCTAGCATTAGATTAATCACACAATCAAACTAGTAACGTTCCTAGCATAATTATGCAATAATCATAAATCACAAGCATAGAAATTGAACCATAATCAAGGAAAAGAGAAAGAGAGGAAAGATCTCACAATAACGGTTGAAGCTTCATGTTAATTGATCCAAGAACAGTTCAAGCTACAATCCGATAGCAAAAACCAAATCCATAGTTGAAATCCCTAAAAACTAAACTAAGAAATGAAAACTAAAACTAGGAAATGAAGAACAAAGACTAAGAAATGAAGAACAATGAGAAATGAAGAAGGAAAGATGAAAAGAGAATCATGAAGAAGGAAGGATGAGGAGAGGAGTATCCTCTCTCTCTCCTCAAGCTTGCTGCTCCAAGGCCTACATTTCAGCTCTTCTCTTCGTCCTCCTCCTCGTCTCCCCTTTTTACATTAGGTTTTAGGAGGCTTTTAAACTTCGCGCAAAACGTGGCCGCTGAACCGACTAAAGTGTCGCGAGTCGCGATACTGATCGCGAGTCGCGAAGGGTTCTCTGACCTCACGCACACATTAGCTGGGCCTTGGCAAGACAAGCAGGTCGCGGGTCGCGACAGACCTCGCGAGTCGCGAGGGCAGGGCTCGCGAGTCGCGAGATCCATCGCGGGTCGCGAGCTACTGGATGGCTCGACGATGCTGCTGGCTGTGCGATGCTTGGTTAGCGGGTGTGCGTGTGATGCTAGGTGCTGCTGAGCTGCTGAGCTCTACTTGGTTGGTGATGACGAGCTTGCGGTGATGCGATGCTTAGGCACACGGTGGAGTTCCAAGAGCTCGGAACTTTACAACTTTAACAACAATTAATATACAAAATTCCGAACTTCCGCTAAGGTCTATATATACGCAATTATTAACAATTACGAACAAATCCTTTAGGAAAGTGCACCTAAAATACCACAAAAACATCGTATAACTTGGGCGTATCAAATACCCCCACACTTGAACTTTACTCGACCTCGAGTAAACTCAAAAGTGAGAATCACCAAATAAATCATCACCCAAGTTATCGACACCAAACTATACTCTCCATCAACTACATCATCATCATCACATCTTAACAACATCTGCTCAAAACCTAAACGTAAGGGATAATGACTCCCTCACACTTAGCTTTGAGCTCACCTGAAATATATAAAGATGTAACAACAACAATAACCAGCAACGCCAACAAGTTTAACCAACAACACCAACAAGAATCAAAATGCCAGCTCATGACACCCTAAACTATCAGCTCTCCCAAACCTCAAAAAGATGATCTAAAACTACTACTACTACAACTACTTTAGAATAGCAAGCCATGGAACAAAGACAAAAAGGGATAAATTCCATGCTTACTCCCAAAAACAATCAATCAACCAATGTAAGTTCAAATCCCTATTTGCTAAGGACTCAAACTTCAACAATTACCTCCAATTTACCAAAAATCATCAAAAGAATGTGAAAGCCAAAACAAATCTTCACAAAATCAAGGATGGATTCACCAACTTTACCCGAAAACGCCTTCCGCCTTATGACACCAACTCCGGCAAATGAGTCTTCAAAATACATAATTCTCTCTTAATCTCTCATTTTGCCTAGGAGCCCTTTCGGGTTTTCATCCTAGCTTCACAAGGTTCCGATGCATTTTGGTTACAAGTGAATTAAGATTGGTTGTGGATCTTTTTAGTGGGTGGGTGGTGGGTGAAGGAAAATTTGTTGTGGTGGTGGAAATTTGATGAAAAATAAAGGAAAAGAAAGAAAATAAAGGGGTCTCGGGTTGCCTCCCGAGAAGCGCTGTTGTTTAAAGTCGTTAGCTCGACTTAATACCTTAAGCTTAATCAATGGGTTTGTGCTCCTTGTGTGACAATGGTAGTTCCATGTCAATCTCCACTTCAAGTACCCGCAAAACCGATTGAGAAGAACTCTTGCAATGCATCGTTAGTACCTAGCTTACTACATCATGGTTGAGCATATAACATCGGATTATATCCAAAACCTAGCATTAAGTCAACAACAAACATCAACTAGTAGTACTCCTAGCTAATCCAAGTCATGACCATTAATATAAATGTTTAAAGCTAGACAATAACCAAGCAATAAACCGTCAAAAGCTTCAATCAACCATTCCCAAGAGAGTGGCCAACCAAAAACAAAGAGCACAAGCAATACCATCCAAAAATCACGCTAAATACAAACAAGTAACACCATTTCCCCGGCAACGGCGCCAAAATTTGGTGGGGGCGCGGATGTGTCGTTGTGCACCGCACCCGGCCAAAAGATAAAATTTCTCCTACTCTCTTTTACACTAAGGTAGTATAATGGAAGTAGGGGTCGTATCCACAGGGGAAACAGGGACGAGTTTAATATTTAGCGTGAATCAAAACCTAGATTAAGCTAAGGGCCGAGAAACCTAATTACAAAGGGGGGTTTCGGGTTGATAATAAACAAACTAAGACTAACTAGCATATAAACAAAATGAGAAATCAATATGGAAAGATCTTGAATCCGATTAACATCCACTTCAATTCATTATCGATAATTGAACATCCACTCTAATTATTTCCATAATTATCTATTGTCGAGAATTATTCTCGTGTTCTCCTTATTCTTAGTTGAATAGCACGATCGCCGTGACTATAAAACCCTAACTAAAGGATAACCTAGTCCGATAGCGTCTAAGTTCAATCCAATAGCAACGAATAAACACGAGAGAACCAACAGACACCGCTAACGTCATACACGCGATAAACATTCAACAGTTGATTCAATTTCCCTAAGAAATAACCAAGATGATCAGCATCTAAATTACTCCCTAGTTTGCTACCAATTGATAAGAGAATAAAACAATTCGATTCTATTCTTAAATCTAGCATTAGATTAATCACACAATCAAACTAGTAACGTTCCTAGCTTAATTATGCAATAATCATAAATCACAAGCATATAAATTGAACCATAATCAAGGAAAAGAGAAAGAGAGGAAAGATCTCACAATAACGGTTGAAGCTTCATGTTAATTGATCCAAGAACAGTTCAAGCTACAATCCGATAGCAAAAACCAAATCCATAGTTGAAATCCCTAAAAACTAAACTAAGAAATGAAAACTAAAACTAGGAAATGAAGAACAAAGACTAAGAAATGAAGAACAAAGAGAAATGAAGAAGGAAAGATGAAAAGAGAATCATGAAGAAGGAAGGATGAGGAGAGGAGTATCCTCTCTCTCTCCTCAAGCTTGCTGCTCCAAGGCCTACATTTCAGCTCTTCTCTTCGTCCTCCTCCTCGTCTCCCCTTTTTACATTAGGTTTTAGGAGGCTTTTAAACTTCGCGCAAAACGTGGCCGCTGAACCGACTAAAGTGTCGCGAGTCGCGATACTGATCGCGAGTCGCGAAGGGTTCTCTGACCTCACGCACACATTAGCTGGGCCTTGGCAAGACAAGCAGGTCGCGGGTCGCGACAGACCTCGCGAGTCCTGAGGGCAGGGCTCGCGAGTCGTGAGATCCATCGCGGGTCGCGAGCTACTGGATGGCTCGACGATGCTGCCGGGCCGTGCGATGCTTGGTTAGCGGGTGTGCGTGTGATGCTAGGGTGCTGCTTGAGCCGCCGAGCTCTACTTGGTTGGTGATGACGAGCTTGCGGTGATGCGATGCTTAGGCACACGGTGGAGTTCCAAGAGCTCGGAACTTTACAACTTTAACAACAATTAATATACAAAATTCCGAACTTCCGCTAAGGTCTATATATACGCAATTATTCACAATTACGAACAAATCCTTTAGGAAAGTGCACCTAAAATACCACAAAAACATCGTATAACTTGGGCGTATCAAATACCCCCACACTTGAACTTTACTCGACCTCAAGTAAACTCAAAAGTGAGAATCACCAAATAAATCATCACCCAAGTTATCGACACCAAACTATACTTTCCATCAACTACATCATCATCATCACATCTTAACAACATCTGCTCAAAACCTAAACGTAAGGGATAATGACTCCCTCACACTTAGCTTTGAGCTCACCTGAAATATATAAAGATGTAACAACAACAATAACCAGCAACGCCAACAAGTTTAACCAACAACACCAACAAGAATCAAAATGCCAGCTCATGACACCCTAAACTATCAGCTCTCCCAAACCTCAAAAAGATGATCTAAAACTACTACTACTACAACTAATTTAGAATAGCAAGCCATGGAGCAAAGACAAAAAGGGATAAATTCCATGCTTACTCCCAAAAACAATCAATCAACCAATGTAAGTTCAAATCCCTATTTGCTAAGGACTCAAACTTCAACAATGACCTCCAATTTACCAAAAATCATCAAAAGAATGTGAAAGCCAAAACAAATCTTCACAAAATCAAGGATGGATTCACCAACTTTACCCGAAAACGCCTTCCGCCTTATGACACCAACTCCGGCAAATGAGTCTTCAAAATACATAAATCTCTCTTAATCTCTCATTTTGCCTAGGAGCCCTTTCGGGTTTTCATCCTAGCTTCACAAGGTTCCGATGCATTTTGGTTACAAGTGAATTAAGATTGGTTGTGGATCTTTTTAGTGGGTGGGTGGTGGGTGAAGGAAAATTTGTTGTGGTGGTTGAAATTTGATGAAAAATAAAGGAAAAGAAAGAAAATAAAGGGGTCTCGGGTTGCCTCCCGAGAAGAACTGTTGTTTAAAGTCGTTAGCTCGACTTAATACCTTAAGCTTAATCATTGGGTTTGTGCTCCTTGTGTGACAATGGTAGTTCCATGTCAATCTCCACTTCAAGTACCTGCAAAACTGATTGAGACGAACTCTTGCAATGCATCGTTAGTACCTAGCTTACTACATCATGGTTGAGCATATAACATCAGATTATATCCAAAACCTAGCATTAAGTCAACAACAAACATCAACTAGTAGTACTCCTAGCTAATCCAAGTCATGACCATTAATATAAATGTTTAAAGCTAGACAATAACCAAGCAATAAACCGTCAAAAGCTTCAATCAACCATTCCCAAGAGAGTGGCCAACCAAAAACAAAGAGCACAAGCAATACCATCCAAAAATCACGCTAAATACAAACAAGTAACACCATTTCCCCGGCAACGGCGCCAAAATTTGGTGGGGCGCGGATGTGTCGTTGTGCACCGCACCCGGCCAAAGATAAAATTTCTCCTACTCTCTTTTACACTAAGGTAGTATAATGGAAGTAGGGGTCGTACCCACAGGGAAACAGGGACGAGTTTAATATTTAGCGTGAATCAAAACCTAGATTAAGCTAAGGGCCGAGAAACCTAATTACAAAGGGGGGTTTCGGGTTGATAATAAACAAACTAAGACTAACTAGCATATAAACAAAATGAGAAATCAATATGGAAAGATCATGAATCCGATTAACATCCACTTCAATTCATTATCGATCATTGAACATCCACTCTAATTATTTCCATAATTATCTATTGTCGAGAATTATTCTCGTGTTCTCCTTATTCTTAGTTGAATAGCACGATCAGCGTGACTATAAAACCCTAACTAAAGGATAACCTAGTCCGACGGCGTCTAAGTTCAATCCAATAGCGGCAATAAACACGAGAGAACCAACGGACACTGCTAACGTCATACACGCGATAAACATTCAACAATTGATTCAATTTCCCTAAGAAATAACCAAGATGATCAGCATCTAAATTACTCCCTAGTTTGCTACCAATTGATAAAAGAATAAAACAATCCGATTCTATTCTTAAATCTAGCATTAGATTAATCACACAATCAAACTAGTAACGTTCCTAGCATAATTATGCAATAATCATAAATCACAAGCATAGAAATTGAACCATAATCAAGGAAAAGAGAAAGAGAGGAAAGATCTCACAATAACGGTTGAAGCTTCATGTTAATTGATCCAAGAACAGTTCAAGCTACAATCCGATAGCAAAAACCAAATCCATAGTTGAAATCCCTAAAAACTAAACTAAGAAATGAAAACTAAAACTAGGAAATGAAGAACAAAGACTAAGAAATGAAGAACAAAGAGAAATGAAGAAGGAAAGATGAAAAGAGAATCATGAAGAAGGAAGGATGAGGAGAGGAGTATCCTCTCTCTCTCCTCAAGCTTCTTTGCTCCAAGGCCTACATTTCAGCTCTTCTCTTCGTCCTCCTCCTCGTCTCCCCTTTTTACATTAGGTTTTAGGAGGCTTTTAAACTTCGCGCAAAACGTGGCCGCTGAACCGACTAAAGTGTCGCGAGTCGCGATACTGATCGCGAGTCGCGAAGGGTTCTCTGACCTCACGCACACATTAGCTGGGCCTTGGCAAGACAAGCAGGTCGCGGGTCGCGACAGACCTCGCGAGTCGCGAGGGCAGGGCTCGCGAGTCGCGAGATCCATCACGGGTCGCGAGCTACTGGATGGCTCGACGATCTTTGCTGGGCCGTGCGATGCTTGGTTAGCGGGTGTGCGTGTGATGCTAGGTGCTTCTTGAGCTGCCGAGCTCTACTTGGTTGGTGATGACGAGCTTGCGGTGATGCGATGCTTAGGCACACGGTGGAGTTCCAAGAGCTCGGAACTTTACAACTTTAACAACAATTAATATACAAAATTCCGAACTTCCGCTAAGGTCTATATATACGCAATTATTAACAATTACGAACAAATCCTTTAGGAAAGTGCACCTAAAATACCACAAAAACATCGTATAACTTGGGCGTATCAATAACCTCAGCCCCACTACAACCCTTGAAAGTCCTATGATCTTTTTCGTTATAATTTCGAGTGGAAAGTGAGTCGATAGTCAAAGTTAAATAGTAAATGCTCCATATGAGTCGACATGGTTTAGGTTGAGTGACATTGATTATGCCATAAACACATGAGAGTATGAGTGCACATGAATAAAGTGAGGTCTTTCAGGTTTGGTTAAGTCTAGCTTGGGGGAAATGGTATGTGGTATGCTAGGAAAGTTGATTGCATTACATGACGTGCTATGCGGCTTTGCTTGAGAATGTTTTGATGCTTGGTTCGTGTAGTAATTGTAACAGCCCGCACTTCCGAGCTGCTATCTAACCACACTTAAGATTCACTAATCACAATCAACACTTAATAAACCTCGAATTATATATTTACTCGTAGCGGAAACATAATTCATAAACGATCCTGGACCTATGGGTTATGGGCCCACAACATAATAACCTCAAAGCCAAGTATCAGCTTACAGAATACTTTACACGATTCCTATAAAAGAATATTTTACTCATAATAAGCATTAGAATACTTCCAAAAACAAAACTTGAATCATTAATTTATTTATAATTCCATAACCAACTCTTCTTTGGATCCACTACGAACCTCCAACAGAAACCTGCATATAACAGAGGGAAAATAAAAAACAAAAAGAAAACTAAAATGAGCGGAAAGCTCGGTACCTTTACTTCAACCCGTCAAAACGATTTTGATTCGTAAACGTTTTCATGTCAAAACTTGGTAATTGTTCGGAAAATCATTTATCATTTAAAACGTATCGCTGGCATAGCTCAATCACTTAACACAAATCGCTGGCAAGTACAGGTTTTGGCAGAACATAACATAACATAACATAACACAATATTCGACCTTATCTGTGAACAAGGGATAAACTAGGCCGTTACTAACTCCCCTAATGTCAAATAAAAAACCTAACTATCCACCTAAACTAGTCAAGTGGTAAGTAAGGGTCGAACCACAAGGATTGGAGGTCTCTCCAAGGTAGGGTCACTACAAGTAAGCTAAGTCGAAGAAATCGTCAAGTTTTGGTTGAACTAAGTGATTAAAACTATTGGAATCAAATTAGGAAAAACACTAGGAATGGGAAATCACCACAATCATAGTTCATATCCAACAACCAAATAGAGATAAAGGGGTTGACAAGTATTGGGGATGTGCAAAGGGAATAAACAAACCTAAACACGTCTAAAATCGTTGTTAGGGAGTTTAGAGTCCTAATTATGGCAACAAAACCTATATTTTGAGGTGTTATCACCTAACTAGGCCAAGTTAGGAATTGAAATCAAACCCAAGTTAATACCAATCAACAAGTGATGTGTAGCAACTAATCAATCGATCATGAAGGTCATCCACATAAAAGTGAACCATTAAATGGGCAACAAAAGGATCAAAAGGTGATGGAGCTCACATCAACTAAGTCACCAATCAACATTAAAGATTGAAATTGCACAAATCCCAAGCATAATCAACCCAATAAACTCTACTCATGAAAATAGGATGCAAACAATGATTGGGCTACTCCCAATCCTAGTTAATGAACTACTCAGTATCCATTATACTACCAAACATCCTAAACATGGAAAAACTAGCAATAAATCACCAATCTAAAAATAGCAAAAACCAAAAATCAAGACTTTAAAGCAAAAACAAGATAAAATCTAGTGAGTAAACAAGAAGAATCTAAGAAAAGATGGAAACTTTAATCTAAATTAACTACTAAGCATGAAGATTAAATAATGAAAACATGAAACTAACAAAGTAGAAATGCATAAAAACAATGAGAAAGAAAGAAAGGATTGAGAGGATTACTAAGGAAACAAGAAACTTCAAAGAAATTGTCACTTTTCATTGATATCCATCTCCAAATTACACCTCTTGAGCCAAGTTTTCTCTCCCTTACACTAGTAAGCAAGCTTAGGGTTCTAAAAATCTGGGTTCCTTTCTAAAATAGGGTAGAGGAGTATTTATACCCCCCTTAATTACACGAGTCGTAAAAGAAAAGAAATCCGGAAAAGGCCCAGCGAACAGAGGCCCGGGCGGGCTAAAACGGGCCCGGGCGGGCGAGTTAGAGGAACCCGGGCGGGCTCCATGGTGGCCCGGGCGGTGCAGGGTAGATGGGCCCAGTGTGGTACCCCGGGCGTGCGCTAAAAATCCAGGCATGAGGCAGAATGTTTGCCCGCTGATGAGCCCGGGCAGGCGGTTATACAGCCCGGGCGGGCGACTTGGCCCGGGCGAGCCGTCACATATCCCGGGCGGACGCATTTGCTCGGGCGGATTTCCTGGAGCTCGGGCGAGTGTCTTTGCTCGGGTGGTCCTTGAGCTTCCCGGGCAAACTCTTGCTTCCCTTTTTTGCTCCCCTCTTAGCTTGTAGATGCTTGAGTTCCTACACATCAAAGATCAAATAGAAGAGTAGGGGAGGGGGATGCAAATACATCTACACACGTGCTAAGAGAGAGTTAGATAGAAAAAGAGGTGAAATTAAGGAAAAAGGGAACTAAAATGCAAAATAAATCAAGTAAAATAGCCTAAAAAACTACCCTAGGAGTGAGATAAATATCACTCATCAACTTCCCCCAAACTTGAATGTTTGTTTGTCCTCAAGCAAAGTGCCAAAAGGATATAAGAGGTAAAGAAATGATACAAAGAGGATAGCAAGGCAAAGTTGCTAAAACTAAGTACACACAAAGCGAAAAAGAAAACTATATACACTAACTCATTTTCGTAGGAATCACGGTCACCTTTAGCGCAAGTGACAAGCCATTTAAACCCCAAAGTTGCCAATGAGGACGAGTAATGCTCTCGTAAGGGTTTTCTAAGAGTTTGACCCATAACTCTAGATTTTAGAATGCAAGGCAAACCAAAAATAAATAAGCCAAATAAAGCCAAAAGAAGATAAAAAAAAAAAAAGGTGCTCTTAAGTGAGATTTTGAAAAGGAGCAAACACAAATGGATGCAAGAATTTCTAGATACTAAAAGTAAGCATGCTTAAAGATGTTCATAGGTTGATTAAAACATACCATACACTAAGCATAGAGAACTAGATAGAGCACATTCCTCAAATTCTACAACCATACATACCGCGTTCTCTCAACTAGTTTCAAATTCGCCATTTAAAGTAGCTTCTCTAAACTCCGAAGAATGGAGCCGATAAATGTAACAAGAAATAGAATAGGAGAAGGTTACTCGACATCTCGACATGACACACTCGCTCAATAGGCTTGATTCCAATCTTCCGCCACCGACAATGACTCAACCCTCTAAGGTCAAAAGGACTTTTTGAGGTGGTAACGTAGGCTAGGGATAAAGGGTGTGAATAAATTTGGATAGTGGTGCTCAATCCTAAAATAGTGAAGTCTTAGTAGGAGCGAAAGAGCTAAATAACTATAAATCACAAATCATACTCAACCATTTAGGGATAAGGTTCCCCCCCAAACTTATTCAAAAACATGACAATAATGAATTATTTTTGGATTTTCTTTTTTTTTTTTCTCTCTTTTTTTTTTCATTTTCCCCGCCTTCTTTGACTTTGGGCGGCTTTTTCTATGAAGATGCAATTGCATTTATTCGAAAATATACACAAAATTTCCACTATACTATAAGAATCTCACCATATTTCTTTTTCCCCTTTTTTTTCGTTTTCAAATATTGCTCAAGACAATCGCTCTAACTTCACTATTCACTACAAGGGTGAAAAATAAAATAAGAAGGCAATTAGCTTGTGTTGAGGTAACCAAAGAAAAGGATAAGGCTCGAAGGGTTAAGAGGAAGGGCAATTGCAAATAAAAACAAAACTAAGAAAAAGAAATGAAAATAACGGGCCTAAAACTATAAAAAAAAAAAAATAGTCACCAAAAAGAACGCCTTTATCTTTCCCTAGAGTGACTCGGTCACGATCTTGGATAGATTGGAGTCAAGGTCTCGATAAAAGTATGCAATGTCGAGGATCCATGCCGCTCAAAAAGAATGTTGGGGCTTTTTGAAAGTCCTCACATGGGATTATCAAGCAAATACTACTCTTTTAGGTTTCAAATTCACTAGAGAGAGCAACACCATCATACCACAATCCATGAATTAAGGTCTTGTGCTCTCAAAAAGTTCTAACCACTTCCTTAGAATATAGTATCCTAAAATCAACCATAAACATCTCAAAGCATGCAGACTTCTAACATCTAGGAATAAAAGCATTCAAAAGAGTGGGGTTTCAATGATATTGCTCTCAACTCAAGAGCAAAAGAAATAAAGAAAAGAAAAGTTTGCCTTGATTCATACGTTATTTTTTTTTTTTTTTAATTTATATACACACCATCAAACTCAAACATCACTCATCAAATATCAACACTAAACATCAAGCAATTCTAACCCTCATGAAATACACCCCAAAAATTAAACCTACCCTCTAGACACTTAGTCATTCACTACCCTTTTTTTTTTTAAACATCCCCACCCTTTTAATACAAGTGAAAGGAACCCCCCCAAACTTATCAAAAACACCGTCCTCGGTGTGCCAAGCATATACATAGGGGGGAGGGTGGGGAAAAGATGATGAGGATCCTAATCCTCATCCACCGGGTCATCGTCCGATAGTTGGGACGCGGGAGGACCATGGGGGAACCAACCCCCGTCAAATGTAGGATCGTCAAAAGGGTAGGAAGGATCGCCCCTTGGATCGGTCCCACCCGACACCTTGTAGTCATATGGTGGTGGACGAGGGGGGCAAAAGGGGTAGGTCGGTTGACCACTGTTCCACCCCGGAACCGGCCCATATTGGGGAGGCATGTTGGGGTAGTTGACAAATGGCTCAACTAGACCTTGCTCCACATGATAATGAAAAATTTTATTTTGTTGGAGCATGATAGTGTCAATGTCTTGTCTCATCCTTTGGTATTGGTCATTGAGGTGACCAAACCCTTGGGATTGAGACAGTGCGAGGTTGGCTAGGTGAGCCTCTATTGAAGACATGTCAAAAGAGGACTCACCTTGGCCGGAGGAGGGGCCGGCACGGGAAGAAGAGGGGCCGGCTCGAGAGGGAGGGGGTCGTGGAGGTGGACTATCATCACCACCTCCTTGGGGTACCTGCGGCCCTTGATCCCTAATGGTTCTATCAATGTAATAGGGATTGGGCGCGTTTCTCGTAAGAGAAGTGATAGATGGGTTAGGAAGGCGGCACCATGAGGTTTTCTCCGACCCTACTAAAAGGACGTAGGGACAGGTTTCATTGCCACCTTGGCGGATGAAATTCATCACCCGCAATTGCCGGATGTCTAGGAAGACATCCGTTGAAACAGGGGAGAGGGTGGCAAGCTCTTGACCAAGACCCAAATGACGGGCAATAAGTGTAATCATGCCCCCCATAACAATGCCGGATCGGTGTGGAGTGCCGTCCCGGTGTTGTATCATCCGAACCACAAATTGATCGGCAAAGTTTATAGGGGGTGGATCTTGGTGCTCTTGGGTGCACAACCAAAGGGCCGGCATTTCATGTTCACTTGCCGCGCCTACTTCGGAACGGCCATAGACCGCGTATACCATCATGCGATGCACGTAGCGCATCGCAAGATGGATAATGGAGGATGATTTCTCATGACTCCGGTCGAAGTAGTCTCGGGAACATGTAATGCGGGGCCAAAACCTCTCTAAGTTAAAATCACCGAGAGTGTTTAAATCCGTTCCCGTATGGGAATTTGGATCTCACCCAAAACAAGTATTTAAATCTTCAAATGACATATCGTAATCCGCATTGAAGAGACGGAAACGAATTAGGGTCTCGCCCGTCTCATCATCCGTGTCACGTGATAATGTACTTAAAAATTCACATACAAGTGAGGGGTAAGTGGGAGCGGATTTGTTTAAGAATGAAGTCCACCCAATTCGTGCGCACAACAAACGCACATCTTCATCAATGCCCAATTCAGTGCATGAGCGTTGATGGTAAAATTTTGTTGGTTTAAATTCGCGTTTGATGTGCGTCCGAAAAAGGCTTTTCTCGGCGGCGCTTGTAAGTGTGATATTGAATCTCCTCCATGGTTGGGAGGAGTCTTGTTGATGAGAGTTTGTGGTCGCATCTTGAGGTAAATTAGATTTACGGCTTTTAGACGGCCTTGACATTGTTATGAAAATCAAAAATCGTAAATTTTGGTTTTAACTACAATGTCGAGGTTGTTTAATTACGTAAAGCTAATTCCCAAATTGCAATCACAAATTAACTCAACAAGTACAATGTCAAACTTGCAAAGCTAAACAAAAACACAAACACTAGTCTACAATTTCAACAAATCTCTAATACAAATTCCAACTAATCCACAAGCAAACCACACAAAACCAACAATTATTTCACAACTAAAAGGAAACTATAAAGAAAAACTAATCAAGGACTAATCCACAACTAATACCACAATCAAATCACAACTAATACCGCAATCAAATCACAAACAATTATCTAATGTAGCATAATAATTTCAACTAATCAACTATCCTACATTACAATCAAGGGGAGCAACAATAATGGGGGAAAAACTAGATTATAACTAGGATATTGAGATGAAGAAATGAGAATAAGCAAGAGTTAGAGGAATTTGTTACCCAACAATGGAGAAATTCCTTGAAACCTTGCAAAATCTTGTTCTTTTATCCCAAAATGTGATGCTCTTCTACCCTTGAAGCTTCCTTGAGTGTTAATGGAGGAGAGAGAAAGTTTAGATTGAAGGGTTTGTGAAAGATGGGGATTTTGTGTGTTAAAAAGTGAAATTTGTTGGGGTTTTTGTAAAGAAGACGAAAAATGTGGTGATTTTGTGGTTTAAATGAGTGGATTTGATGGGAAAATGAGGATTTGAGAGGTTGAAATGTGAGGGTTTGAGGGTTTTTGAGTGGGAGATGAGTGAGAGAGTGATGGAGATGAGTTGAGAATGTGAAGAAATGAAGGAGGGAGGAAGAAAGAAAGAGGCACGAGCCTCTTTTTTTTTCGGCTAGAGTGCGCGCCCTGGCGGGCGCGTGATAGCCCTGGGCCGGGCCGATGGACGAGCCGGGCGAGCTTCATCGAGCTCGGGTGGTGCAGGGTGGGTGGGCCCGTGCTCATCACCCGGGCGGGCTGCGATTTTTTTCGCCAAGAGGCAGAAGGCCTCAAATTTGCTTGCCCGGGCGAGTGGGCATATAGCCCGGGCGGGCCTATGAGCTCGGGCGGGCCGTCTTGAGCTCGGGCCTTCCTGAATTTTTTTTTTTTTTTCTTCTTTCTTTGCCTCTTTTCTCTCGTTTTTTTTTTTTTTTTTTTTTGAAGTACCTACACCAATAAAAACAAGAGTTAGTGAGGAAAATTAAAAATTAATAAACGGTTTTTTCACCAGGTACCCCTGAGGTTTCATGAAATGCACCAGGTACCCCTCTTGTTTCAGAAATGTACCAGATGCCATTGTGGTTTGAGTAAAATGCACCAAATGCCCTTAATGACTAACGGCGTCAAGTTTCCATTAGTCATTAGGGCCAAATAACCTAATTATCTCTAATTAACCCTCATCACTGGTAACTAAAGTTAATTAAATCCTAATGACATCTAATTAAACCTAATTAATTTAATTAACAACCACCCAACGGCAGCACCTCCATTATCAACCACCAGTCCACCACAACACCACCTGTGCAACTCACATCAACCCAGAAATTTTTTCTTTAACAACAATGGCGACACTCTCTCTCCTATTCCTCCTCTTCACCTTCACCCCTATCTCTTTTCAAACCCCCAACATCAACATAACAGCCGACCACCATCATCCATCCACCGCCCTGGAACAAATCGCCGCCATTATCAACTATCACAACATCACCCTCGTCCGACTCACCAACCCAAACCCAAATCTAATCCGAGCCTTCTCCTACTCCTCCGTCTCTCTCCTCTTCTCCATCCCTAACTTCCTCACCTCCAACTGCTCAAACGCCGTCGTTGGGTCTACACTCACGTCGTTCGCTTCTATCGACGCTTCTCTCGCCGGAGATTCGAAACTCGCGGATGAACTCCTTGTGCACCCTTTCGTCGACGTTGATTTCGTTGGTACCATGAATTTGAGGTCTATGAAAACTGAACTCGTTGCTAATGGTGAGTCGAATCAGGTTGCCATTGGTGCCTATTGAACTCAATTTGCGATGAAGCCCTCGCAGTTTATGTAGACATGGTGTTGATGTTGTTGTTGTTGCAGGGGAGGAGAGAGAATAATGGGGGCGGGGGTTTGGAGAGAGAGACAAAAGAAAAGGAGAGGAATGAGTCATTGGGGAGGTTGGGGGATGGTCCTGCAAGAAAGGAATCGAAAGTGAAAGTTGGTTGTGGGAGATGAATTGTTTAGGAGAGAGAATGGAGGTAGAAATTGACCGGGTTAAATGCGGGAATTTTTGGATGGAGGGGATTTCAGGGGGTGGCAGAGGAGAGGGGGGAGGGGAAGGGGAGGAAGGAGGGAGGAGAGAGAAAGAGGAGGAAGAAGACAACATTAGGGCAATTGCGTAAATAAGCACTAACGGCAGTCTAACGTCGTTGATCATTAATGGTATTTGGTGCAATTCAGTCAAACCTCAGGGGCATTTGGTGCATTTTCCAAATAACGAGGGTACCTGGTGCATTTCATGAAACCTCAGGGGTACCTGGTGAAAAAACCGATTAATAAAAGTAGAAATAAATTGATAAGGAAAAGTAAGTGATGAAAGGGATAGAGTAGGAATTCGGGTTGCCTCCCAAAAAGCGCTTGTTTTTAAGGTCTTTAGCTTGACCATAGTGAAATGTGTGCTTCAAGTGGTAGGAGGGGGGGTGAAATCCCCAAGGATGGTAGTAGAGATTGCTCTAACAAAGGCATCACCATAGTATTTCTTCAATCGGTGCCCATTGACCTTGAATGGGCTTTGGCTTGGACAAGAGATGGTGACCGAGCCATAAGGAAAGACTTCCTTAACTTCATAAGGGCCACTCCATCTTGATTTGAGCTTTCCGGGGAAGAGCTTCAATCGTGAGTTGTAGAGGAGTACTTGGTCACCAACATGGAACTCCTTCTTAACAATGTGCTTGTCATGCCAATCTTTGCTCCTAGCTTTGTATATGCTTGCACAATCATAAGCTTCCATGCGGAGTTCTTCAAGCTCATTAAGATCAAAGAGTCTCTTGTCACCCGCACTCTTCAAATCAAAGTTAAGGGCCTTGATTGCCCAATGAGTCTTGTGCTCAAGTTCCACCGGAAGGTGGCAAGACTTCCCATACACCAACTTGTATGGAGTGGTGCCAATGGGAGTCTTGAAGGCGGTTCGATAGGCCCATAGTGCATCATCAAGCTTAAGTGACCAATCCTTTCTATTCCTATCCACAGTCTTTTCTAGGATCAACTTGATCTCTCTATTTGACACTTCGGCTTGCCCACTTGTTTGAGGGTGGTAAGAGAGACCAACCCTATGGTGAACACCATATTTAGCTAAGAGAGCTTGGAATGACTTCTTAGCAAAATGGGAACCCCCATCACTTATAATGGCCTTGGGCACGCCAAATCGTGGAAAGATAGTCTTTTTGAACAACTTAGTCACGACCTTTGAATCATTGGTGGGGCTTGCAAGACATTCAACCCATTTGGAGACATAATCCACCGCAAGAAGAATGTAGAGGTTGCCACAAGAGGAGGGAAAGGGTCCCATGAAGTCAATTGCCCACACATCAAATACCTCAAGCTCTTGGATTGAATTTTGAGGCATTTCATCCCTCTTGGAAATATTTCCGGTTCTTTGACAACGATCACAAGTTTTGACAAAAGCCCATGAATCCTTGAAGAGAGTGGGCCAAATCAAACCACTTTGAAGAACCTTGGCGGCGGTCTTGTTTGATCCCATGTGTCCTCCACAAGGGGAAGAATGACACATCTCAAGAACTCCTTTCATCTCTTCATTAGGAACACACCTCCTATATAAGTCATCGGAACACCTCTTGTAAAGCAAGGGCTCATCCCATATGTAATATCTTGAATCATGCTTGAGCTTGCGCCTTTGTTGTGGTGTAAATTCGGGGGGAATTGCACCACAAGCTAAGAAATTCACAATATCGGCGAACCAAGGGAGGTCCTTGCCCTCAATAGCATACAAGGTATCATCACGAAGGTATTCATTAATGGGAGCATCATCCATACCAAGTTCCATAGGCTCCAATCTAGAGAGGTGATCCGCAACAACATTCTCACATCCTTTCTTGTCTCTCACCTCTATGTCAAATTCTTGAAGAAGCAAGACCCATCAAATCAACCTTGGTTTAGCATCTTTCTTAGACATCAAGTACTTTAGTGCCGAATGATCGGTGTACACAATAGTCTTGGACCCAACAAGGTATGATCTAAACTTCTCAAAGGCGTACACCACCGCCAACAACTCTTTCTCGGTAGTAGTGTAATTGCGTTGTGCATCATTGAGGGTCTTGCTAGCATAGTAGATGACATGAGTCTTCCCTTCTTTCTTTTGACCAAGGACCGCTCCAATTGCATTATCACTTGCATCACACATGAGTTCAAAGGGAAGTGTCCATTCCGGTGGTTGTACAATTGGAGCGGAGGTGAGAGCTTCTTTAATCCTACAAAAAGCATCTAGGCACACATCATCAAATACAAACTCACTCTCCTTTTGGAGAAGAGTGGTGAGAGGTTTGGTGATTTTTGAGAAATCTTTAATAAACCTCCGGTAGAAACCGGCGTGGCCTAGAAAAGATCTCACCCCCTTAACCGTAGTTGGAGGTGGAAGTCTCTCAATCACCTCAACCTTGGCCTTATCCACTTCAATTCCTTTGGATGACACTTTATGCCCAAGAACAATGCCTTCTTGAACCATAAAGTGACAATTTTTCCCAATTAAGGACAAGGTTGGATTTCTCACATCTCTCCAAACATTGAGTGAGGTTAGATAAGCAAGCATCAAATGAAGAACCACATACGGAAAAATCATCCATAAAAACTTCCATGGTATCTTCAATCATATCGGCAAAGATTGCCATCATACAACGTTGGAAAGTTGCCGATGCATTACATAGCCCAAATGGCATCCTACGATAAGCATATTTACCATAAGGGCAAGTGAAAGTCGTTTTTTCTTGATCCTCCGGGTGAATGGGGATTTGAAAGAACTCGGAGTAACCATCAAGATAACAAAAATAGTTATGCACCGCTAATCTTTCCAACATTTGATCAATGAAAGGCAATGGAAAATGATCCTTCCGGGTGGAGACATTTAGTTTTCGATAATCAATGCACATTCTCCACCCCGTAACGGTCCTAGTGGGGATGAGTTCGCCTACATCATTGCGAATCACCGTCATCCCCCCCTTCTTAGGAACTACTTGCACCGGGGATACCCACTTACTATCCGAAATAGGATAGATGATCCCCGAAGCAAGTAGTTTAAGGACCTCCTTTTTTACAACTTCCATCATAGAAGGATTCAATTTCCTTTGCCTTTCTCTTGAAGGTTTGACATCATCCTCCAAAAGAATACGATGCATACAAAGAGTTGGGCTAATCCCCTTCAAATCATCAATTGTATAGCCTAACACACTCTTATGCAATCGTAACACATCAAGCAATTTGGAGATTTGTTCTTGGCTCAATTCGGCATTTACAATTACGGGGTATGTAGAGGAAGGGCCAAGAAAAACATACTTAAGGCTCGAAGGTAGAGGTTTTAATTCTACCTCCGGAGTTTTAGTATCACTTTTTGAAAATTTTGCCTCTTCCTCATCAATAGCCAAGAACACATCTTCAAATGGTTCGAGAGTGGGGGTGGAGTCAAGTAGCTCAACTATTGACTTCACCTCATCACTTTCACAATCATCATCAACCAATGCAAGAGCAAGAAAATCATTATCATAAGCATGCATGGGTTGGGGAACATCATAATCAATTGTTTCAACTCTAAAACAATCATCCGTAAATGGTGGACATTTCATGATTTGTGAGAAGTTGAATTCAATCTTGTCATCTCCTACTCTCAAGGTTAGCTTGCCATTTTTAACATCAATAATTGCCCCCGCCGTAGCTAAGAATGGTCTACCTAGGATAATTGGAACATTTGGATCTTCATCCATTTCAAGCACCACAAAGTCCACGGGAATATAGAACTTTCCCACCCTAAGGGGGACATCTTCCAAACTTTCCTATGGGCATCTTAACCGATCTATCGGCCAATTGAAGTGAAATGTGAGTGGGCTTCAACTCTCCTAGGTTCAATCTTTTGCAAACGGAGTGTGGCATCAAGCTAACACTAGCTCCTAAGTCACATAAAGCTCGGTCAATGGTCATGTCACCTATAGTACATGGTATATTGAAACTACCGGGGTCCTTCAACTTAGTGGGTAACTTGTTTTGAATTATAGCACTACAACTCTCGGTCAAGTTAATGGTGTCCACACTATCTAGGTCCCTTTTCTTGGATAGAATCTCTTTTAAGAACTTAGCATAAGTTGGCATTTGTTTTAGTGCATCGGTGAATGGGATATTGACATGGAGCTTTTTCAAGACTTCAAGGAACTTAGCAAATTGGTCATCAAGCTTAGAAGAAGCAAACCTACTTGGGTAGGGAAGCTTTGCTACATAAGGAGGTGGGGTGCTTGTGACTAGCCCATCATCTTTGGCTTTTGGTGGTGGGGTAGGAGGGTCATCATCTCTCTCATCCGCATCATCAATCAAGTTATTGGTCAATTGTTTTTCATCTTTCTTTGCTTCACTCCCATTTACACTCCCATTTACACTCACATCCCTCAATTGTCTACCACTCCTAGTGATTATAGCATGAGCTTGTTCATTAGGATTTACACCTTGACTAGGGAGTTGGGTAGTGGAATTTCCTTTCATAGAACCCGCCATTTGAGCTAATTGAGTCTCAAGCATTTTATTGTGAACTTGCATTTGCTTTATGCTCTCTCTCAACTCACTAGTCTCTTTAGCTTGATTAGTCATAAATGTTTGCATCATACTCTCTAGACTAGTGGTGGTGGGGGGCGGTCCTAATTGAAGAGGTGCTTGTTGAGGGGAGTTGTAGTTAGGCCTTTGGTTTCCTTGAAACCCGGGGGGAGGTCTATCATTTGAATATTGGCCTTGATTAGGATACGAACCACGGTATTGACCTTGGTTGTATCTATGTTGGCCTTGACCTTGACTTTGATTAATATTTTGACCCACATTTTGAAATCCATTTTGATTAGAGTTTTGGCCTTGGTTCTTCCACCCAAAATTCGGGTTATGACGCCAACCCGGATTAAAGGTGTTAGAATAGGGGTTGAATTTTTGATTTAGGACATTGGCTTGTTCCATGGAGGAAGGAGAAGTGATGTTAGAGTCTACAAAGTTGCATTGGGAAGAATAATGGTCATATGCTCCACAAGTATCACAAAACAATAATGCATGGGCATGTTAGTATGATCGGAGTGGGGAGTGTTCCCATAACTATTCACATGAGACATGTTAGGAGGGGGACATGAGTTGCGGTTTTGGGAATGACCAAGCATGTAGACATTAGATGAGGAGGGGGACATAGTAGATGATTTCAATTGATTAACTAAAGCATCTACTTTAGAAGTAAGAAATCAATGCTATCAACTTCATACCTTCCACATCTCTTGGAGGTTGAAGCGCGCTCCCCTTTGTTCCAATCTCGGTCATTTTGAACCACATGTTCAATTGCTCGAAGAGCTTCATCCGCCCCCTTCATCATTATGGGTCCACCCGCTCCCGCGTTTAGACTCATCTTGTTGTGAGAAGAAAGTCCATTGTAGAAACAATGGAGTTGCATCTCCTTCCCCATGTCATGATGTGGACACTCCCTCAAGAGGCTTTTGAATCTCTCCCATGCTTCATTTAGACTCTCACCTTCTTTATCATTGAATGTCACAATTTTAGCTCTCATTTCGGCCGTCTTTTACAAAGAATAAAATTGGCCCAAGAAAGCTTTGGTGACTTCTTCCCATGTGGTGAGTGAGTTAGGAGGTAAGTCCATGAGCCAACGTGATCCTTCATCTCTTAAGGAGAACTTGAACATGCTTAGGCGGATGTAATCTTGTGTGACTCCATTGTGCTTCACCGTCGAGCAAAATTCAGTAAACCTCCTCAAGTGTTCTCGAGGGCATTCATGGCAACTACCCCCAAATTGATTGTTTGAAATGAGTTGAATGAAAGCCGGTTTGAACTCAAAATCATTTGCTTGTGTGGTGGGTGCAACAATGGCACTTGTTGGAGTATATGCCATAGGAGCACCATAGTCTCTCAAACTCCGGTTGTTTACTTCCCCCATATCTTGCTCAAATTCCTCAAATTCCTCGGAACTAGAGGATCTTGTAGAACTTCGAGGACTTCCAATGGTGGAGGTAGGATGTGGTTGCTCTTGCACTCTCTCGCCTCTCAACCCTCTTCTTATAGCTTTTACGGTTCTCTCTAGTTCCTTATCAAATGGAATAAGGGGCAAGGCACGATTGCTTCTTGGCATACAAGACAACAAGGCTCAAGAGAGGTACTCAAACAACTAAGCAATCAAAGGACACCAACACACAAACAACAAAAGAACAAGAAAAGAAAAAGTAAAGACTTAGACTCACAAACAAAACTACTACTCAATGAAAATACACCGATCCCCGGCAACGGCGCCACTTTGAACAAGGGATTAACTAGGTCGTTACTAACTCCCCTAATGTCAAATAAAAAACCTAACTATCCACCTAAACTAGTCAAGTGGTAAGTAAGGGTCGAACCACAAGGATCGGAGGTCTCACCAAGGTAGAGTCGCTACAAGTAAGCTAAGTCGAAGAAATCATCAAGTTTTGGTTGAACTAAGTGATTAAAACTATTGGAATCAAATTAGGAAAAACACTAGGAATGGGAAATCACCACAATCATAGTTCACATCCAACAACCAAGTAGATATAAAGGGGTTGACAAGTATTGGAGATGTGCAAAGGGAATAAACAAACCTAAACACCTCTAAAATCGTTGTTAGGGAGTTTAGAGTCCTAATTATGGCAACAAAACCTATATTTCGAGGCATTATCACCTAACTAGGCCAAGTTAGGAATTGAAATCAAACCCAAGTTAATACCAATCAACAAGTGATGTGTAGCAACTAATCAATCGATCATGAAGGTCATCCACATAAAAGTAAACCATTAAATGGGCAACAAAAGGATCAAAAGGTGATGGAGCTCACATCAACTAAGTCACCAATCAACATTAAAGATTGAAATTGCAAAAATCCCAAGCATAATCAACCCAATAAACTATACTCATGAAAATAGGATGCAAACAATGATTGGGCTACTCCCAATCCTAGTTAATGAACTACTCACTATCCATTATACTACCAAACATCCTAAACATGGAAAAATTAGCAATAAATCACCAATCTAAAAATAGCAAAAACCAAAAATCAAGACTTTAAAGCAAAAACAAGATAAAATCTAGTGAGTAAACAAGAAGAATCAAAGAAAAGATGGAAACTTTAATCTAAATTAACTACTAAGCATGAAGACTAAATAATGAAAACATGAAACTGACAAAGTAGAAATGCATAAAAACAATGAGAAAAAAAGAAAGGATTGAGAGGATTACTAAGGAAACAAGAAACTTCAAAGAAATTGTCACTTTTCATTGATTTTCCATCTCCAAATTACACCTCTTGAGCCAAGTTTTCTCTCCCTTACACTAGTAAGCAAGCTTAGGGTTCTAAAAATCTGGGTTCCTTTCTAAAATAGGGTAGAGGAGTATTTATACCCCCCTTAATTACACGAGTCGTAAAAGAAAAGAAATCCGGAAAAGGCCCAGCGAACAGAGGCCCGGGCGGGCTAAAACGGGCCCGGGCGGGCGAGTTAGAGGAACCCGGGCGGGCTCCATGGTGGCCCGGGCGGTGCAGGGTAGATGGGCCCGGTCTGGTACCCCGGGCGTGCGCTAAAAATCCAGGCATGAGGCAGAATGTTTGCCCGCTGATGAGCCCGGGCGGGCGACTTGGCCCGGGCGAGCCGTCACATAGCCCGGGCGGGCGCATTTGCTCGGGCGGATTTCCTGGAGCTCGGGCGAGTGTCTTTGCTCGGGTGGTCCTTGAGCTTCCCGGGCAAACTCTTGCTTCCCTTTTTTGCTCCCCTCTTAGCTTGTAGAAGCTTGAGTTCCTACACATCAAAGATCAAATAGAAGAGTAGGGGAGGGGGATGCAAATACATGTACATACGTGCTAAGAGAGAGTTGGATAGAAAAAGAGGTGAAATTAAGGAAAAAGGGAACTAAAATGCAAAATAAGTTAAGTAAAATAGCCTAAAAAACTACCCTAGGAGTGAGATAAATCTCACTCATCAATCTGGTCTTAACTGAACTTATATCCGAATCATTTTTCTCCACCTGTACCTTGCCCACTTTTCGTCTTAGTTCATAAGCTAAACCAGCTAAAACAAATACGAAATCCTTTTTACATTACCATACTCAAATCATCTCAAGAAACATAGTATTTCCGAACAATTTCAATAACTGAACAAAACATACTTTTATGAGCAATCATTATAATTTCACAACTCAGCACATACTCATGCATCTATAACTATGGCCATGACTATATAATCGGTATACGATGTTAAAAATACACCACACACCCGGACATGTAAATAATTTTGCTGAACATAAATGTTACCTCAACCGCAAACCAATGTCTTAAGCTCCAAATCCAATAATTCACAACCTTTAAGCTTCATTAATTTCTCCGAGCTCCACAAATTGAATCCATAATACACCTCAACAACAATACCAATAATTAACAACCATTCTCACTACAATTCAGATAACAAATTGACTTTCTCGTACTTATTAGCTCTTCCATGAACTAAGCACAACCTCTTATATACAAACCATTCCTTAGTGCTTCCACTAATCCAACTAACAACGCTCTTCAAAGAAACTTATTCAATTACATCATAACTAGAATAAGAGTTTTCACTAAAATACTTTAACAAATATACTTGTAACTCATAATATATATTCTTAGAATCAATATAGATAAATATTTAACCTGCCTTAATAGAATCTGACACAGGTTATTGTTTTGCAAAAAAAAAAAATGCAGACTTGAAAACTAAATTCAGAACATAAACTCCATAACAACTTTCATTGCATAATTGGCTGGATTTGATCAACAAGGAAAGGAGGAAAAACTGTATTTATGCCTCCATCAAACAGTTGGGTTTTACAAGTCAAGTGAGAGAAAGATTGAAAGAGCACCCAACATCAACATAACAACAGCAGCAGCGGCGGCGACGGAACGTCGGCAAGGAGCAGCAACAACATCAGAAAAACGAAGCAGAGGAGAGAAAAAATGGGCAGCATCAATACATAACTTCAAAAAGCGATATCTTACAACTCCGAACTCCGAATTAAGCGCTTTTTGGGTCTAAATTCATTTACTTTTCGAGATCTACAACCTTGATGTAGAAACAAAGAGCAAAATTGGGCTGCATGTTGGAGATAATTGACGTAACAGATTGACGAAAATAGAGGAGAGAGAAAACTTAAGGGTTCTTCTTTTTTTTTTTTTTTTTTGGTCAATTTGATCCCAAAATCTTAAGGATTGTAATCTTCACAAATTGGAGCTTAGTTTGTGTGATGAACCTTAGAAGTTTGACAAGAAAGCAAATGGGTGTCATTCCCTTCAAGAGACACAAGGAAGAGAAAGGAAATGAAGCTCATAAAATATTTTTCTTTTTCTTTTCCCTTTTTCTTTTCAAAAGCCAACAAATACACAACTCAAATAAAATCAACTGCTAACCCATGTTTAATGAAATAATTTCAAAAGGAAATTATGTTAATTAAATTTAAGAAGTTGCTGATAGCTGCTTAAAAATATGGGCTATTACACACTACCACCCTTAAAATAAATTTCGTCCCCGAAATTTGAAAACGTAAAACTTTAGATCATTTCAAAACGAATACATCTCTGAAAACAATTTCACAAAAATCAAACCAAAAGGAACTCATAGCCGAACTCTAACATCTCAAAAGATAAATTGCTCTCCAACCCAATAATCACAAACTCCAAGTACAAATTTTCCACAATCTCAATACTCGACCTTCAATATCTCAATCTCTATTCCGCAATTCTTAACCAACTAAAAACCCAAATCAATTTCAAACAATCTCAAAAATCTTTCTTAAACTCATATGCCATGATATGAAGATCACGACAACTCTAAAACAACCATGCACTGATACCACCTGTAACCGCCCGCACTTCCGAGCTGCTAGCTAATCACACTTAAGATTCACTAATCACAATCAACACTTAATAAACCTCGAATTATATATTTGCTCGCAGCGGAAAAATAATTCATAAACGATCCTGGACCTGTGGGTTATTGGCCCACAACATAATAACCTCAAAGCCAAGTATCAGCTTACAGAATACTTTACACGATTCCTATAAAAGAATATTTTACTCATAATAAGCACTTGAATACTTCCAAAAACAAAACTTGAATCATTAATTTATTTATAATTCCATAACCAACTCTTCTTTTGATCCACTATGAACCTCCAACAAAAACCTGCAAATAACAGAGGGAAAATACAAAAGAAAAACAAAACTAAAATGAGCGAAAAGCTCAGTAACTTTACTTCAACCCGTCAAAACAATTTTGATTCGTAAACGTTTTCATATCAAAACTTGGTAATTGTTCGGAAAGCATTTATCATTTAAAACGTATCGCTGGCATAGCTCAATCACTTAACACAAATCGTTGGCAAGTACAGGTTTTGGCAGAACATAACGTAACATAACATAACACAATATTCGACCTTATCTGGTCTGAACTGAACTTATATCCGAATCATTTTTCTCCACCTGTACCTTGCCTTCTTTTCGTCTTAGTTCATAAGCTAAACCAGCTAAAACAAAGACGAAATCCTTTTTACATTACCCTAACAAGTCTTTGGTAGAATAAAAAGAAAAAAATGAAAACTTGTTAGGGTTTTATTTTAATGCCGCAAGTGAACGGTGTCGTAGCACATACGGGTCGAACTCAGGGAGGTGCATGACTAAACACTAGTTGACTCTAGACTATGAAATAGCTACACATTCCAAATATCCAGAAGATTTTATAAACTAATAGCTAAACTAATAACAAAATATGACAATTAAAACACTAAGATTAAGTATCACCACTAATATGAATTGATCAAAATATAACTCACATCCCAGTTATTCAATTATAGCTTAGGCGAGATTGACATTCCCTTTTGACTCAGTAATAAAGCACAGCTGCGAACCGAAACTAAATACTCGGTCATTCCTCAATACCTAGAGCTCACTTTCGTGATAGCAAAAGGCCTATATGTCTCCTATTTTCATGGCTTACGCACATAATTAGAAGCATTAAGAACCAATGTCAAATAATTTCCAATTCTAGTTCTCACCTATTTTCATGGGAGAATTCAAATCAATAACAAGATTATCTAAATTAAGACCCAACTTTCGTTGATGAACTCAATTAATAAAATAACAATTTAACATCAAACAAATATTCCTAATCTCAACTCCAACTTTCGTTGATAATATAAAATTAGGGCTAAATCAAGATGTAAAATTGACAATAAGAACAATCTCATCAAACCCTAAACATACAATCAAATAACATGGGAATTAGAGAATAATTTACATGATCAATCCATACTAGGGCTCAACTCAATCCTATGGCAAAATGAGCAATAAACATAATAGAAAACATAATTAAAATATAATAAAGAGAAGAGAAGAGAATAAAACTTGATTAATATTGAAGATGAATATGAAATCTTGAATCTCCAAAGTAGCCATAGAAAACAAACTAGGCCATAAACTAGAGAGAAAACTAGAGAAACAAAATAACGTGATATTGAGAAGCGAGTAATAGATGTCATCCTCTAATTAGAAAACCTATAATATATAGTTATAACTCCTAATACTAGTAAGAAACCAATATTACAAGATAAGGAAGCCAAATAAATCATTAAATGGCCGGAATTATCAAAACCGCGTGCGCGTAAGAAGTTCCTGGCAAATTGGGCCAACTTGCGAAGCCCATATCTCTCAGAATACAACTTGCCTTGGGTTGTGCAACCTATCGTTGGAAAGCTCTTCAAGCCTACTTTCCAATGCCGCTAGAATCACCCCAACATCAGCATCGAGTCAAAAGTTATGGATAAAAGAGTGAACATGACTCGATTTCCACAATTCTTTCAATGAATTCCAACTCCAATTTAGCTCCAATTTGCACTCAAATACATACAAAATGATCCTTATCAATGTATCTTGCTTCCAATTGCTCCTAAGTACTCAAGCTTATCCAATAATACTCCAATCATATTCTCGATACCTGAAATTCATCAAAGAATACCAAAAACGCACAAGAGGAATAATATTTCGCATATTAAGTAATAGTATGCAATTATGAACTACAATGCATCTAAATGCTCCTATAATGCAACCTAAATGCACCTAAAATCTATATAAAAATACGACATATCAATGCCATGGGTAATGAGTTTGAGTATTGTCCATACGATATAAAGGAGCAACCTTCACCATGGCTAATGACCAAGCATTTGTGGTATGGCAATTTTTGCTAAAGCCGAACATAAAAAAAAAAAAAAAAAAAAAAAAAAGAACTGTGTCAATGATGAATCAAGAATGTTGATACAATCCCTTTTCCCAACGATCATCCAAAATAATGACTTTGATCAATCTATTTTATATAGTGATCATCATTTTCCGATAAAGTAAATAAGCATTGCGCATAAAAAAAAATCTGAAAGATTTTGGAAAAAACAGATAAAAATTTTTGCCATATGATGTTTGGTCCACCATAGCTTATCTAGAGGGTAATAACCTTAGGTCAACCCTTTTAGGTGACATGACATGACAATATCTTAATTTAAGGTGACATGATAACACATGGAGTCATAAAAAGTAAGTGATGGTGATTTGACAATTTACTTGTCATCAAGACCATGAAAAAACTGTAAAAAAAACTGGAGTTAACCTATTAAGTGTCAGAATTCCTCACATTAACAAAAGACAAATTCACAAGACTAAAAAAAACAATGTTAAAGTTGCATCTTCAAATTTTAGAAAATTAATTGGGATTTTCTATCTAAGACGACAATGAAGTCACATTTTCAAATTGTAGAAAATTAATTGGGATTTTCTATCTAAGACGACAATACAGTCGCGTTTTAAAATTTTAGAAAATTAATTGGGATTTTCTATCTAAGACGACAATAAAGTCGCATTTTCAAATTTTAGAAAATTAATTGAGATTTTCTATTTAACACGACGATAAATTCGCATTTTCAAATGTTCAGAAAATTAAATGGGGTTTTCTATCTAAGACGACAATAAAGTTGCATTCCCAGTTTTAGAAAATTAATTGGCATTTTCTACATAAAGCAATGCAAATTATAGCATTGATGATAACTATTTTCTGTGGAGAATATGTTATCTCAAAAGAAATTTTCTGTCAAAATTTTGTGTCTTTTCAAACATTGGCCATCATTTCCTCCAAAATTCGACCAATGTGGGGCATTCTGTAGACACCAAATTTTGAATCCCTTTTACGGATAAATAATATTTTGAAAAGAAATAAAAATAAAAAAATGGTCATGCATCGTGGAGCGCGCACCCCGGAGCCTGAGTTTCATTCCGTCGTACGGTTTTCCATTTTTGCGTATTGGTCGTGCGATTTCGGCTTAGAAATATAAATTCCGTGAGTCGTAGTCAATAGCTACAACCACCGTGTTAATAAAATAATTCGTAGTATAATCATACTCATCTTTATTAATTTGACGAGTTTTCGTTAATTGTTTTAAGTAAGTCTTTCGAAAAAAACGGAAAATGAGTCACGATTAGGTGTCGGGATTTTAGTCGTATCCCAAAACCGGTAATAATCAGTTTTCTTGATGGTCAAGTCTTTGTTCATTGGATAAAGAATAAGAATATATTCTTTATCCACTAAACCCATCCTTTATCCATTAGTTAGAGAATAAAAATCATGAAAAAGAATAAGAATAAGAATCAAATCCAAAGTGTAAGAAGCCAAGGATCCGATTTTTTTTTCGGAAGATTCGAACCGTGTGCTAGGCACATGACCATGCTCCCGACGCATGATCATGCTCCCAGCGCACAAGAGGCACCTGCGCTAGACGCAGGCTTGTGCGCCTAGCGCACGGCGCTGTGTCTAGCGAAGGACGTTGCGCTAGGCGCAACGTCTTAATCAGCTTTGTTTGCACACTTTTCGATGCATTTTTTTTACCTATTAGGATGTTTAGGGAAGAATATTTTCTGAAAAACTGATTTTGCCTCATTTATGAGAAAATTCAAAAAGAATAAGAATATTTGTTGTTCCAACGAGATTTGATGAGGTCATTAGGGTGAGGTCATTAGAGTGATGTCATTAGGGTGATTAAGGATGAAGAAAATCAGATTTTTTGGGTGAAAAATCTGATTTTCTACCTCTTTGAAACCCTAGTTCACCTCCCTCATTTCTCTATAAATACCCTCCTTTTTTCACTTCAAAACCAAGTTGAAAAAAGTAACTTAATTTCACTAATTCTCTCATCTTCTCTACTCCTTCTCTCTAAAAATCTCACTTAAGCAAAAGAAAGTGAAAGTTAGTAAGATAATTAGTAAGTAAAGAAGTTCATCAAAAGAAGGAAAAAACACAAAAAAGAGTTTAAGTTAGTAATTAAGTGGATTTAGAAACTCATTTAGAAATTAAGAAAATCACAAAAAAAAGGTAGAAAAATTTTCAAAAAGGAAGTGCATCATTGAGCTAGAAAGGTAAAGTTGAAACTCTTGTTTATTTTTTATTATCTTCTTAATCATCTACTAACTTTCTCCTTGTTTTCTTCTTATCATTTTTTTTATCTTTGGAGTGATTTGGGTATGAGGAAGTCCTAATAGGTTCCCAACCTTAAATCACCCCACCTAGAATAGTCACCTCTAATGGGGTGAATCTTAGGAAATAATGTGATTATGTGATTTTCCTTAATCAAGTTGTTATTCATCACCAAAAATGTTTTCATAAAAAAATTCAAGAAAAGTTGTGTATAAACATCTCCATAAAAAAAATGTGATGCTGTAATTATAATCAGTTTCAATTTTGTACTTCATTTCATTTTTTCGTCTGTATTATCAGAATAGTGTGTAGAATTTAATATTTTTCCCATGAATTGCAAGATATTTCCAGCAATTGGGCTTTAGAATTTCTAAAAAACGAATTTTGGGTAAACAATTAAAAATAATACAATTTTCTTGTGCAAAACTGATTTTGTCCAGTACCACCTAGGATTGTTCTGTCAATAAAGTTCAAAATAAAATCATTTAGATAAATCTAAAAACATCAAGTTTAAATAAAACATCAGTAGCTTTTCAAAAATATAAAAATCATGTTCATATGAATTTTATATAATTTTATATGATTTTTACAAAAACGTTCATGTAAATCACTAAGTTCCAGAAAACTGATTTTCTCTTCAGTTAAGAAAATAAATAACAAAAATGGTCTTAAAAATGTTCAATTCACGTGAAAATTTCCAGTATAATCTTTCAAGGTGTCTAAAATGTTCATACCAAAATTCACTTAATAATAAGTTCAATAAGTTAGGTTTTAAAGAACAAAT
This sequence comes from Beta lomatogona, assembly GCA_947646795.1. Classification (NCBI taxonomy): domain Eukaryota; kingdom Viridiplantae; phylum Streptophyta; class Magnoliopsida; order Caryophyllales; family Amaranthaceae; genus Beta; species Beta lomatogona. Next base: position 323,875 of record CANSNZ010000536.1, on the reverse strand, counting down.
TAAATAAAGGTCTTGTTTTGACCAGTTTTGGCATAAAATTCACCATAATTTGGTCTTCACTAAAAGCTTGTGAAATTTCTATACAACATAAAGAACGTACTGATCTATCCATATATGTATCGTATGCTCAGTTTAACACTTTGTACAGAAAGTTATGAATTTTGTAAGTCAGTACAAGAACAAAAGTGCAATCTAGAATATGAAATAAAGTCATTAACTCAAGTTTCAAAAAAAATTGTTTTCTTTTCCCACGAAAATGTGAATTAAAAGTCATGAAATTTTAAGTTTCTCTTAAAATGAATCATTTTATCATGTAAATAAAAATCAACAAAAATTGTCATAAAAAATCAAAATCAAAGAGGTTGATTAATCTCTAATTTTCACAAGTTTACAAATGAACATGAATTCCAAAGCCCATTCAAGGAGATGAAGATCAAGGAGCCTCATGGTGAAGATCAAGATTGAAGATTTTGTATAGATCATAGAGTTTGAACATTTTGTTGTAATAATAATTCTTTGTAAATAGTTATTGCATCACACAATTAATGAAAAACATGGAGATGTTTATGTATAATTTTCATAAATAATTCCACAAACCCTTTTTAAATAAAAAAACCAACCAATGTTACAAATATTGCATGATGGGCCAATATATCATAGTATATGAATTAAATGACCCAATCTCAATTAAGAGGAAAAATTGCAAATCTAACTAAGTTAAATTGTATGATGATCCATCTTACATTTTAAAAATGTGTTCTCAATATTCAAATGGATTAATCATATAATCTGACATAATCAGATTGGTAATTATGATCTCCGAATTGATTTTAGGCTAAAAATTCCAATTAGCCAAATACAAATCTCCAAATTCGATCTCAAATTGATCATTTCTCTCCAAATGACTTAATAATCTTCAATTAAGATTATTTCTTAAGAGCCTTCAATTAGGAAGCAAACATTTTAAGACCTCTCGAAGATCATAAACGTGATCACTAATTAAGATGGTTATTTCAATCCTCGATTAATCCCTAATTAGAGCGGTTAACTCAAACTTTTCATGATATTTAATCACTAATTAGGGTGATTATCTTAAACTTTGGTTAATCACTAATTAAGATGATTAACTTAATCCTCTTTATTTAATCACTAATTATAGTGATTATCTTAAACCTTAATAATCGTTAATTAGGATGATTATTTTTCTCATTTAATCATTAATTGGAGTGATTATCCTAAACCTTTGAATAATCATCAATTAAGGTGATTACTTCTTAACCTACAGTTTCAATCACTAATTAGGGTGATTACTTCTTTCCTTCCTTTTTAGTCACTAATTGAGGTGGTTATCTTAATCCTTTATATTTAATCACTAATTAAGGTGATTATCTTAATCTCATTTTCATCACTAATTGGAGTGATTATCTTATTACTAATAGATTTGTTTAATTCTAAAGGTGAGTTATTCATAATCTATTTTCTTTTCGTTTCCCAATGGAATTGGCCATTTAGGGTGAGACATAAGATCGAACTACGATGGTTTTGATCCATGAGTGGATTCCAATCCCGCAATGATTGGTACGTAGTGCAACTTCGGTGCTCAAACCTACCATGTACAAATGATACGTTGGTCCTAAATAAAAATGGTTGATGTGTATATGTGTAAACTATGTGATTTTCTTTCTTTTTTTTAATAGTCATGATTACTTTAAAATGGAAAATAACGCATTTAGTAAGAGCCCGTTCTTTAGAACGGAAGAGGAGACGAGTTCCAGACGTTCGCACCTCTTAACCTAAACCCCGAACCCTATCTCATGGTATGAAAGACCAATTTTCAAAAAGCCTTATCCATATGAAGTCATTATTATTTTAAATGATATTTCTCGAAATTGATGTTAAAATGATTTATTAAATAAATTTGTGCCTATTCAGAAATTAATAGGGTGTCGACTTTCAAGTTTTCTAAAATTCATAATCCAATGAGAGACTTTCGTGGGATTCAGACCGTTAATTAAGACAGTCAAAAATCGGATACCACGGGGGTTATCCAAGGGAGGATTGTGCAAGTGAAAGCGAGGGGGTCTGTAGGGGAACAGCAAGGGGAGGGGTCTGCAGGGGGGCGGCAAAGGGGGTGGGGCACAGCAGGGGGTACAGCAGGGGAGGAGGGTCTGTTGGGGGCAAGGCGGGGTGGAAGGTCTCGCAGGGGTTGAACAGCAAAGGGAGGAGGGGCAAGGGGGGGTGGGGCACAGCAGGGGGGTACAGTAGGGGAAGGGGGTCCCAGGGGGGTATAGCGGGGGCAAGAGTAGAGCTGGCAAAATATTATCTAACTCGTCAACCCAACCCGAACCCATTCCATTAATAATGGGTTGGGTCGAAATTTTCAACCTATTTAATTAAATGGGTCGACCTAACCCAACCCGTTTAATTAAATGGGTTGGGTCAGGTTGAAAATCTTGAACTGATTTTAACCCGTTTAGCCCATTTATGGAAACAATCTAAAAACACTAACTCATTTCACAGCTAAAAAATTAGGCTAGCCCATATAGAAAGTTAAATAGTAAAAATCCTAACTAATTACAGTTAATGTTGAACAATTGATTATGGAGTTCTAATGGTGTTGATTTTAACAACAATTGGGTTGATTTTGAACAACTCTGTTGATTTTGAACAATATCTAGCATATGGTTATGTAATGGCTTAATGCTAAGTTGTTGCCTACTGTTGCTTTGTAGCATACTCTTTGTTGTTATTTTTTTTTTTTGGAAAAAACACAAAAAAAAAAAATTAAATGGGTCGACCTGAAGGTTGACCCGTTTATCATAAGGTTGGTTGGGTTGTAATTCTCAACCCGTTTAAGTTAACCGGTCGGGTTGGGTCAAGGGGTTCTCAACCTGTTAACCCGCCAACCCAACCTAATCTTGACCCAACCCGACCCATTGCCAGCCCTAGGCAGCAGGGTAGGGGGTCTGCACGGCGGGGTCTACAAGGGGGGAGCGGTAGGGTAGGGGTTTGCGGGGGTGGGCCGGAGGGGGCAACTGGGTGGGGGGGTCTGCAGGGGTGGAGCAGCAAGGGGGAGGGGGCAGCAAGGGGGGGGGGGGGTACAGCAGAGGGAAGGGGTGCGGGGGTGGGGCAGCGGGGTAGGGGGGTCCGGCAAGGGGGCAAGAAAGGGACGGGGGTCTGCAGGGGGCAAGGGGGGTGGGGGGAGGGCAGCAGGGGTGGGGGGTGGCAGCAAGCGGGGTGTAGAAGATTATTGCAATTTCTTACAACGGCATTGGCAATCTTCAAGGTCCCCGGATCTGAAATGGGAATTTTATTGTTTGAATCTCGCCTATGCATGGAGCACCACCAATCAGCGACACCGTCAACTTTGACAGATGCGGCGTTGGAGGTAGAAGTTGTCGTTGTAGATGCATCGACAAAAGGGTAAAATTTATTGTCAATCCACACCTGTCTCGCCCTCGCATAAGTGTAGGAACCCATATGATGGTAGTGTGACAGGTTAAAGTCGTATCACCTTATCAAAAATAACCTAAGGTCCACTAACAAGTAGTCGGGGAAGTCGGGATCGAATCCACGGGGAGAAAGTTATATTATTGTATCTGAAGTCTAATATTATACTAACTAAATCAGTTGAAAATGGGTGTGTGACTAAACTAATAGGCAAATGATAGAACTAAATATGAAGGTAAGAATCAATTAATAAAGAACTAGGACTATGGATCACTATGCATACAATTCGGGAAATCAGAGACGAATAATAACTACCCAATAAGTCAATTTATCTAGGGCACATGTAATTTCTCTCGAACATTACATCCCTCAAAGATCACCTAGCCGCTCTCGCATGGTCAGGGATCACTATGCCTAATGATTGAAAGCCTATACGAAATCTCTCCTCTCGAAGTAGATTCAATATTGTGATAATAGAAATACAAATCAGGCCTAATTCATAAATCTAGCATGAACGATTCAATCACAGGAAACAATTGAAATAAAGAGTAATTATATTAATCTATTAATCCCTCATTGCATACATAGATCCCCATAATCCTAGAAATAAAACTACTCACTCATGTTTGAGAATCCAATAACAAATTTCATATAAAAATCCATACTTTGAACTATTGCAAATAACTAAGAAATTACTCTAATCAATAATAGAGGAAGCAAACAATAATGGAGAAAACAAGGAAGAAGATTACCAAATTAAAGAACTATATTAAACTTGCGAATAATCCAAAGGTTTGATCTTGAATCACAATGAAAAGTAATAAAAACTAGGGTTCTTGAGAGAATGTATGAGAAAATAAGAGCTAAAACAAAGATGAATCAAAGATTCTCTCATTTGGCTATTTATACTAACCCTAAAACAACTAGGAAAAGTCCTAGAAAAATAGCCCGAAAAATCATTAAAAACGTGCGTCGGGTCATTCGCCCGATCGGGCCAAGTATGCCCGATGAAATCGGGCTCAACGCAGCAGCAGAAGTCCAAAAATGGAGACCGCCCGATGCTGTCGGGCCATGCCGCCCGATCCCATCGGGCGGGATTACTTTTCCGCTTGTTTTCAACTCTAGAACACCGCCAGATGAATTTGTTCTCGGGCCCGATCGGGCTAAGCCGCCCGATCCTATCGGGCGAGAAAACTGCTACTTTGCGTCAACTTGCGAAGGCTGTATCTCTCAAATCAGAAGTCCTTTTGGGGCGTATGACCTATCATTAGAAAGCCCTTAAAGTCTAGTTTTCAACCCAACTGGAATTTCTTGATTATCAATTTTGTATCAAAAGTTATGATCAAAATGGTGAACAAGTGTCAGTTTTGGCACTTCTTTCACCAACTCTTTGCTTCATTCCAACTCGAAATTGTCCCAAACGGATGCATTGTGATCCTTGTGCAAGCTATCTCCATCCTCAATGATTAAAAGGCTTGATCTTAGATAATCATAATCAATTTGCATCAAAATAACCTGAAAATCATCGAAACACGCAAACGGGGAGTAGTAGAGTAAAACTTGAGTAAATCATGCAAATATGCACCTAAATGCTCTAATTTGAACTAGAAATGCAACCTAAATGCACCTAAAACTCTATATAAAACCATATCATCAAACTCCCCCAAGCTATACATTTGCTTGTCCTCAAGCAATAAGACATAGACATTAGAAAAGAAAGACAACCTACAATAAAGGACTACAATATGGCCAAAGACTCAACTGAAAACACGAGAGATATAATCACTACACAAACCAAGAATCGAAACAATCTCGAACAAAGCCGCATAGCATGTCATGTATCGCAATCGACTCTCCAATCATACCACATACCATCTCTCCCAAACTGGATTTAACCAAACCTGACAGACCTCACTATAGTTATGCGCGCTCAAATCTCTCATGTGTTTAAAGGATAAATGATGACACTCAACCTAAATCAAGTCGACTCAGATGAAACATGTACTCTTTAACTTTGACTTTTTGACTTACTTAATACCCAACAATACAATACACAATGATCAAGAGGACTTTTAAGGGTTGTAATGGGGCTGAGGTTAAAGGTATGGAGAATAATTTGGGAATTGTGGTGGAAAAACCAATGAGGGGAGCATCATATAGTTGAAAACATGACCATGAAAAGTCACAACAACTCCACGCAACAACCAACAATCTCCAAAAAATAAAAACAACACTTTTTCCATTCAAAAAAATTCAATAATAACCCTTTTTATTTCACTTTATTCTCATCTCTTTTTTTTCACTTCTTTTTCATTTCATTTTTCACTTTTTTTTTTCTTTTTGTTTTTTTTTTCTTTCAAACTTTCAATTCAATTTCAAAGCTCACTAAACATATTTTCTATCCATCTAAACCACAAATAGAGCACTTCAATTCAATACAAACCAAACCAAAACTAATACTCGCTCCCCCAAGCTAGGCTTAGGACAAAAATCAAATGAGACCAATGGCTTGTAATATAGGTAAATAATCAAACATAGTTAGGAAGGCTCAACGGGGCTAGAGAAAGGATAATATGAAAAAAAAGAATAACTCTGGAGCTAAGATCATGAAATGAAACGCCTCAATCATATCAAAATGTATGCACTATCAAATATCAAGGAGTACCAAGTCAAAGTCAAGATCAATGTGACAACTAAGGAACTAATCACACATGAAAGAACATAACTGACACAGATACGTCAGTTTATAGGCACAGAAGCTCACTTGGATTACGGTGTCTGCATAGTAAAGTTAAATCGAGCCAGAGAGAGATCAAACAATCTTACCACAAACGATCAATTGCAAAACAATAGTGCTATGAAGAATCATGAACAAGATGAATGACGCTTAGGAAGTGTAGTGAAATATCAACAAGGTTCTCAAAAAGTGCTAGCAATAGTCCCATAGATGCAAACTAAAATGATATGAAATCTAATATGGAAAAAAAAAAATTCTAATGCAACTAAGAAAGCAATACATTTTTTTCGTTACATGTAAACTCCCACCCCTAATGAGCGGTACAAACCATGTAACAATCCTACTAAAGCAATAAATCTAATTCTAATATGCAACTAACATGCACGAAGTGATGATAGGCTGTCGTACACCTGTCAAAAATAATTCCTGCAAAACCTTCTAACAATGTAGTAGGGTAAGTAGGGTCGAATCCACAGAGAGATGGTTGTTTTAATCTAGCTTCTAATGCATGGAGAAACTAAACAAGATCGGGAATAATGAATTGAAGTTCTAAACTAGTCAAACTACGAAAATCAAGCTAAAAAGGATCTAGGGCAATGGTTCACCAAGTTCATAACTATAATCTATCAAAATATCATCAATGATTCAATTAATCAGATATCTAGAGCACATGTTAATCCTACGGTCGGGCATTAACGCTCTCAAATCAACATATGCCAGTACGGTCGCTCAACATAATCAGATTTGCTAATTGTAGGTAAGCCTCTAAAGAGTACTATCTCTCGATCTATGACTCAATATTAGCAATATTTAATCAGACAATTGATCAGATTGCAAGATTAACAATAAAAAACACTAATCAATTAGAGATATCAATAACTAATCAAACCATTAATAAATATCAATCAAGAATCATAGCATATAAACATGGATTCCCAAACCCTAGAATATAAACTACTCAATCATGAAATAAATACAGAAATTTAAATCTACAAAGAAAAGCATGATCAAAGAAATCAATGAAAGAAAAGAGATGAATATTATAAACTCATGAATTAATGAAGAAAAGAGAAACTAGGGTTTGCCATGAAAAACTAGAGAGAAAATGAAGAAGGAAACTAAAGCTAAACCTAAGAATACAAAATATAACGTCAGAAAAGAGAGAAAATCCTTTGGGGAGAGAGAGAAGGCCTATTTATAGTTTTTACAAAACCGGCTAAAAAAGGCAAATAAACCCGTCTCGAGAAACCGCCCGGTTGACCGGGCGAAATCCGCCCGGCCGGGCGACGATGATTGAGGAACTACGACAGAAAAGCAAATCCGCCCGGTCGGGCGCGCAAGCGATTTTGGCTCCTTTCTCGCCCGGTTGACCGGGCTAACATGCTTTGCATCCTCTGAAATTTTCATTTCGCCCGGTCGGGCAACACCGCCCGGTCGACCGGGCGGGAAAACAGTGATTTTTGCGTCAACTTGCGAAGGCTGTATCTCTCGAACCGGAAGTCCATTTGGGGCGTGTGACCTATCGTTGGAAAGCCCTTCAAGTCTAGTTTCCAACCCAACTGTAATTTCTTGATTCGGAGAAGCACATCAAAAGTTATGATCAAAAGAGTATACATGACTCCTTTTTCACATTTCTTCTAATGATTTTCCGCTTCGTTTTCGCTCAAACTCGTACTAAGACGTATCCATACTATCCTTATGCATCGTAGCTTATTTCCAAGTGCTCCTATCCTTAAGCTCAGCTAAATATACTCCAAATACGTTCTCATTACCTGAAATTTCATCAAAAACAAGAAAACATACCGAATAGGAGTAGAATAACATAACTTAAGAATATGATGCAATAATGAACCTAAATATGAACCTAAATGCTCTAAAATGCAACCTAAATGCACCTTAAAACTATATGTAAATATGATTTATCAAGTGACATCCTTCCCCAAGCCGAACGTTACATTGTCCTCAATGTGAACACCAAGAAGAACAACGAAGCAAAAAAAAAAAAGGGAAGGGGACAACTCATAGAATAGGTGGGCAATGAACATAGAGTGTGCCAAATAGTATTGACACTTCCACCACAACCAAGAGCACGCCACTGGAACACACATTAGCAAAGTAGTCATAAAGTAGAAATAAAGATAACATCTAAAGGTTAGAAAGTCGGGTTGGCTCCCGATAAGCGCTGGTTTTTTAGGGTCCCGCACGACCGAAATACGTTTTACATTATGAAGAATCCAATGCCTTCAGTAACTTATCAAATTCCCCTGCAAACATGTTATTGAACACTCGATATGGCTTGACAGCAAGCATAATTATATTCACTAATAGGGGGGTAGAGGTACCACAAGAAAAAGAATCATAAGAAAAAGAAAAAAATGTACAACTATCGTGCAATTCCTCAGGTTTCACAGGATGAACATGAATATTTACTTGGTCAAATCATGCGACAATAGATTTTTAAGAAAACAAGGAGGATATAACACAGGGGATGAAGGTACAAGATCAAGCTTCCGTGAAAACGGGATATGAGTGCTATGCAGGTTAGGCTCAACATCGAATTTTGTATGCTTTCAACATATTCAAACTCTTTACCTAAAACTTCACTCTCATCAATAAGCTTGTCAACAAAGGAGTTTTCATTCAAAAGTTCAATAACTAATGGTTTTTCAATCACTGATTCTATAACTAATGATTGTTCCTCCTCAAAAACATCCATTATATCCATCTTTTCCTTATTTAAATTACCACCAAGAGTCAAATGATAACCTTCTTCTAATGAACTAGCATTCTCAACCAACACATCATCATAATACAAATGTTGGTCAATAGGTTGGTTAATATTTTTTAGTCTAGATGCTATTGATCTTTGACTTTATGCAATTTTTGCTAGTTGCAACATGTAATCCTCCTGAACCTTATTTAATTCATTCATGAAATCATAAAGAAAATCTTTGAGATTATCAGATTCAGATGGAGCATTAGACAAATTAAACTCAGGGATAGGGTTATTGACATGCATATATGACTCATTATGTGGACAAAGAGAAATATCATGATCATAAGAGTGACAACAAGAACAAAAATCAGATGGAGAGGTAAGAGTTTGAGAATCATAGATAGATGAATTTTCTAGAGTTGGAGTAACAAATCTTGTCATCTCCCACTCAAAGGTTTCCCTAGCTAATTGCTCAAACAAATTACAACCCACTTCAGGTGTCATATCCATGAATTTACCATCACTCATGGAATCTACAACTACCCTCGTATCATCATTCAAACCCTCATAGATCACTAAACCAATTTCCCATTGTTCATATAAATGGTCGGGACCAAGAAAGTTCTCAAATCTAAGCTTATATCTCCAAAACACTTCATGTTCAAATTGGGGAAAAGAGATAGATGTCATTCAAATAAAAATAAAAAAAATAAATATTTACAAAAAAAATATATACAGTTAGTCTAATATTTGACAGTTCAGATATAATAGTAATAAACCGTCTCCCCGGCAACGGCGCCAAAATTTGACAGGCTAAAGTCGTATCACCTTATCAAAAATAACCTAAGGTCCACTAACAAGTAGTCAGGGAAGTCAGGATCGAATCCACAGGGAGAAAGTTATATTATTGTATCTGAAGTCTAATATTATACTAACTAAATCAGTTGAAAATGGGTGTGTGACTAAACTAATAGGCAAATGATAGAACTAAATATGAAGGTAAGAATCGATTAATAAAGAACTAGGACTATGGATCACTATGCATACAATTCGGGAAATCAGAGACGAATAATAACTACCCAATAAGTCAATTTATCTAGGGCACATGTAATTTCTCTCGAACATTACCTCCCTCAAAGATCACCTAGCCGCTCTCGCATGGTCAAGGATCACTATGCCTAATGATTGAAAGCCTATACGAAATCTCTCCTCTCGAAGTAGATTCAATATTGCGATAATAGAAATACAAATCAGGCCTAATTCATAAATCTTGCATGAACGATTCAATCACAGGAAACAATTGAAATAAAGAGTAATTATACTAATCTATTAATCCCTCATTGCATACATAGATCCCCATAATCCTAGAAATAAAACTACTCACTCATGTTTGAGAATCCAATAACAAATTTCATATAAAAATCCATACTTTGAACTATTGCAAATAACTAAGAAATTACTCTAATCAATAATAGAGGAAGCAAACAATAATGGAGAAAACAAGGAAAAAGATTACCAAATTAAAGAAATATATTAAACTTGCGAATAATCCAAAGGTTTGATCTTGAATCACAATGAAAAGTAATAAAAACTAGGGTTCTTGAGAGAATGTATGAGAAAATAAGAGCTAAAACAAAGATGAATCAAAGATTCTCTCATTTGGCTATTTATACTAACCCTAAAACAACTAGGAAAAGTCCTAGAAAAATAGCCCGAAAAATCATTAAAAACGTGCATCGGGTCATTCGCCCGATCGGGCCAAGTATGCCCGGTGAAATCGGGCTCAACGCAGCAGCAGAACTCCAAAAATGGACACCGCCCGATGCTGTCGGGCCATGCGGCCTGATCCCATCGGGCGGGATTACTTTTCCGCTTGTTTTCAACTCTAGAACACCGCCAGATGAATTTGTTCTCGGGCCCGATCGGGCTAAGCCGCCCGATCCTATCGGGCGAGAAAACTGCTACTTTGCGTCAACTTGCGAAGGCTGTATCTCTCAAATCAGAAGTCCGTTTGGGGCGTATGACCTATCATTGGAAAGCCCTTAAAGTCTAGTTTCCAACCCAACTGGAATTTCTTGATTATCAATTTTGTATCAAAAGTTATGATCAAAATTGTGAACAAGTGTCAGTTTTGGTACTTCTTTCACTAACTCTTTGCTTCATTCCAACTCGAAATTGTCCCAAACGGATGCATTGTGATCCTTGTGCAAGCTATCTCCATCATCAATGATTAAAATGCTTGATCTTAGATAATCATAATCAATTTGCATCAAAATAACCTGAAAATCATCGAAACACGCAAACGGGGAGTAGTAGAGTAAAACTTGAGTAAATCATGCAAATATGCACCTAAATGCTCTAATATGAACTAGAAATGCAACCTAAATGCACCTAAAACTCTATATAAAACCATATCATCATAGTGGTTCCTCTGTTTTGAACTGTGTGCATGTTTCTCACGCTTAGCCTATAAAATCACATGGTTAGTTTGAAAACACATCTAATTGTATTAAAAGTAAATATACAAAGTCGAATATAGCTTAAAGCACAATACTTACCACCATCTCCGGCGTAGTATTTTGGGCAACAAATGCCTCCCAATCTTCTTGTTTTATATGGCCCCAAATCTCGTAAGGTATGTTATCCGGTTGTCGTGGCTCTTCCTCTCCCCCGTCCTTTTTTGTTTCCTCTGTCTCATTTTGCTTTGGTTTTACAATTTTCCTCCTCTTTACATTCCTCTTTCTCCGCTTCGTGATCCACCTACTAACTAGTTTACTTTTGAAAGCTCTAAATCTTTCGGCCACCGCGGATAGGAACAACGCCTTTTTGGCTTCATTAGGAGTAATATGGAACAAATTTAATAGAAACAAGAAACGAACAAATAGTTAATTTCCATATACATATATATCAATGAAAACATGGGTTTCAAAGCATGTGAAGTGATTTTTCTTGACTCTAATGGTTGTATATGTTGTAATTATAGCTATATATGTCCTAACATGTGGCTAAATGCGGAAAATAAAGTAAATTGAACATGAATAACGAAATCGGCCCGAAATGGCCTTCATTTACCCAAAATGAGTTTCATCTACCCAAAATGAATTTCAAAGCATGTGAATGGATTTTAGTTAACTATAATGGTTGTATATGCTATTATTAGAGCTATATATGCCCTAACATGTGGCTAAATGCTGGAAACTAAGTACATTGAACATGAAAAGCTAAAATCAACCTGGAATGGCCTTCATTTACCCAAAACGGGTTTCAAAGCATGTGAAGTGATTTTTCTTGACTCTAATGGTTGTATATGTTGTAATTATAGTTATATATGTCCTAACATGTAGCTAAATGCGGAAAACAAAGTAAATTGAACATGAATAGCGAAAATCGGCCCGAAATGGCCTTCATTTACCAAAAATGAGTTTCATTTACCTAAAATGAGTTTCATCTACCCAAAATGGGTTTCAAAGCATGTGAATGGATTTTAGTTAACTCTAATGGTTTTATATGTTGTTATTAGAGCTATATGTGTCCTAACATGTGGCTAAATGCGGGAAACTAAGTACATTGAACATAAAAAGCTAAAATCGACCCGAAATGGCCTTCATTTACCCAAAATGGGATTTAAAGCATGTGAAGTGATTTTTCTTGACTCTAATGGTTGTATATGTTGTAATTATAGCTAGATATGTCCTAACATGTAGCTAAATGCGGAAAACAAAGTAAATTGAACATGAATAGCAAAAATCGGCCCGAAATGGCCCCAAAATGGGTTCCAAAGCATGTGAAGTGATTTTTCTTCACTCTAATGGTTGTATATGTTGTAATTATAGCTATATATGTCCTAACATGTGGCTAAATGCGTAAAACAAAGTATATTAAACATGAATAGCGAAAATCGGCCCAAAATGGCCTTCATTTACCCAAAATGAGTTTCATCTACCCAAAATGGGTTTCAAAGCATGTGAATGGATTTTAGTTAACTCTAATTGTTGTATATGTTGTTATTAGAGCTATATATGTCCTAACATGTGGCTAAATGCGAGAAACTAAGTACATTGAACATGAAAAGCAAAAATCGCCCCGAAATGGCCTTCATTTACCAAAAATGGGTTTCAAAGCATATGAAGTGATTTTTCTTGACTCTAATGGTTGTATATGTTGTTATTACAACTATCCATGACCTAACATGGCCTAAATGCGAGAAATTAAAGTAATTGAGTTGAAAATTAAACTTACACAAGCGTCTTCCCATAATGATTTCTTCATTCCCTCGGGCACATCTTGCCATTTGACCAAAATGTTGAGTTTGCGCATACAAAACCCAATATGCTACCCATACTTTGTACGCCACTTGCCACAAGGTTGACCCAAATCATCATACTCGAGGGTCATATGGATCTTTTTATCAACATTCAAACCCTTAGTCGCACCCCTTCCTTTTCGCTTCTTTTTTGCAACGATGCTTGGAGTTTTGGTGGTCCTATGCAATTCTTTCCCTGCATTTTTGTGTGGCACTACGATGGATGAAATACATGGATAATCTTCCCTAGCATTGTCGTCAATGGGGGGAGCATAATCGGCTAGCTCCTCATTTATTTCTGCCAAGCGAATTTCCCTATCACGCAAGCGCTTCTCCTCATCATGCACTATGTCTTCCGGTTCACCTTTATCCTCCTCCTTGTCCGCATCATACTCATCCTCAGCATCCAATGACTTATCATAATCATCATCGGTTTCTTCCTCCACAATCACATCATCTCGGACCATGTTTGAAAGTCCTGAAATGTAAAAAAAGAAATTAGAAACGCGCAAGAGTTAACAAAAAAACAATGGTATCAAACAAACATCAAACAAATATAACCATTAGAAACGAACATCAAACGAATATCCAACGAATAAAAAAAAAATAGAACATCCTGCTGCCCCCCCCTATACGACCCCCCACCCCCCGCTTGCCCCCCCACCTTTTTGCCCCCAGGCAAACCCCCAACCCCGCTTCCCCCTGCGGACCCCTCACCCTGCTCCCCCCCTTGCGGACCCCCACCCCTGCCGCCCTTGCATACCCCTCACCCCGATGCCCCCCGCGAGATCCCCCACCCCGCTGCACCCCCGCAGACCCCCACCCTCGCTTCCCCCGTGACCCCCCCCACCATGCTGCCCCCGTGCAAGGTGCGGACCCCTCCTTGCTGCCCCCCGCAGCCCCAACCCCTTGCACGCCCCCTCCCGCATAATCCATAATTCGATCGGAAGAGACGGAAACGACATTCATCTACCCGAAATATCTTTAAAATCATGTGACCCGACTTTAAGTGACTCTAATGGTGATACATATACGAATAAGAACTATGAATGACCTAAAATGAGGCTAAAAGCGAGAAATTAAAGAAATTGAGCTCGAAAAGCCGAAATCGGCCCGAAATGACGTTCACTTACCCAAAATGGGTTTCAAACATGTGATGTAACACCCCGTAATTTTCACTCTTTATTTTTTGGTGTTTGTTTACATTAAAATGATATTTTTCGTAAAAATAAATAATTTATTATTTAGATTATTTTGGAACGAGTTGTGAAAATGTGTATATATATTTATATGTTGTGATATATATATATATATATATATATATATATATATATATATATATATATATATATATATATATATATATATATATATATATATATATATATATATATATATATATATATATATTTTTTATTTTAAGCTGTTATTTATTTATTTTAAAGGTTATATTAATTTCGTTATTTGTTTAGGCGTTTAGGATGCAGTTTTGTCGCATAGCATTTTTGTAACGTTGTTGGACCGACTTGGGTGATGTAATGTTGCATCGCATGTGGCGTGTTAATGTGTTTATTATATTTATATTTATAATATAATTTATTAGAGTTATTTTCATTATTAAGTATTTTCAAAGTTTAGGCGCGATTTAGGAATTTATCGATTTATCGCGTGACGGACTTTTGATGCATGGACCTTTGATGACTTGGGCTGAAATCTTCTTGGTGTACTTGGGCTTGGACAGCCGGCTATGGGGAGGGAGAAGGAAGAAGTTTCTCCTCTTTTATTTCATTTCTTTTAATTGGTGACTCTTGGTAGATTGTAACCCCCATAACCCCCCTAATCATTTCTCCTAAACCCTTCATTTTTCCTTGCCATAAAATTCTGATTTTTATTAAAAGAAGTTCAGCATCATTTGCATTTAACCCTCACCGTTTTCAAGAAAAGAAAGAGAGAAAAGGAAGAGGAAAAGAATAGAAAGGTTCAACCCGGTTTTTCCTGTCACACCTTCACGAAAATAACCGTAGCCGGAGATCTAACCGTTTGATCGTCTTCAAATTTGGACAGAACGTTTATAACATCTTGTTATACACTCTGACCGGAGCGATTTAGAATTTGATATTTTGATCACTGGAAATCATGGTCGGAACAGAGCAGTGTGAAATGAGATTTTTTTCAACGTTCAAGAAGAAAATGCCTAGTGACTGGTTGCTTCAATTCTCGTTCGTTGTGCCTTGGGGTTAGAAGAGGAATTGAATTGTATGCGTAGCTCTTAACTTTCTCTTTAGACTCAGCTCTCCTCCCGACTTTCCAGGTAACTAGTAGTTATCTTAGAACCATAGTGATTAGAGTATTATTCGGTATTAGATTATTACGCTAGGAATTATTTAAAATACTTTTTGAATGAAATTATTGATGAAATTTGACATGAATATACTTGATGCATGCTGTGTGATTAATGTAAAGAGAAAAATAATTTTCGTATGATTTTTGGTATTTATTTGATTTAATTAGTGTTTTGTGCGTTTTTGGCTAAATTGCATAATAATTATTAAACGGATGTTACAATTGCTGAAATTATTTTTTTTAGATCATGTTGTATGCGTAGTATGTATTCCATGCCTTATAATAATTTGTTCCTACTGTGTACTGGTTTATTTAATTGATATATCTGTTTTTGCAATTTCGTTTCTGTCAGTATATAAATCATGAAAATTACTTATGGAGGCCTAAAAATTTATTTCTTTGTATAATATGTATTTCCGTGAGTTTATACATGTTTTGTAAATTTTTGGTAATTTTTGGGCGTTTATTTATATTTTTAGTTATTATATTGGTTTTATTGAGTAATCTGTATATTAACTTTTAAAATTATTTTTGGAGTTCTAAAATTATAAATAAAATTTGTACCATGTCGGTAGAGCCATTAGGGTCATATGATAATTTTTGTGTGATTTTACTGCTCGAACTTATTAGTTTAATAATTATTATTGGGTTTTTGTTGTGAAATTTAGGATACTCTTTTAAATTATTTGAGAGCTTGTTAATCAGAAATAATTTGTAATTTAATATGTTCTTGGTTTCTGATGTTTAGTAGGATGCATTATGTATTATTGGGTATCCTTATGTTCATGTTTGATCTATGAAAGTAAATGATTAGTTGTTACTATTCTTTTAATGAATAAGTTTTGGAGTTAATTGGTGATGCATTTTTGATTGAATTGTTGGTGCTGTAAAAACTAGTTTAATATCATTGTTGATGTTTAGAAATGTTCAAGTGTTTATTGTGAGAGACATTTGTTGAATGCTTGTAAGTTATTAATTTTGAGGAATTATGAAGAGTTGTTTTTGATGAATTATGGGTATAAGGCCGGTGGCATCCCTTTTTGATGAATATTTTTAAGATGAATGATACTTTGATGATATGCATGATTTTATTTTGAGATAAGAATATCCGGTGGGATAGATGTAGTCCCCGGTGAAGAACATGCCAACCACCTGGTTTGCGAACTAGGGGTACACCTGGGTTAATTGTTGTCGTCCGAGAGGTCAGGGAGTTCTGCGTGTTCTACCCTGCATCGGGAGTTTGGCCATTCTTAGACACAGGCAGTAGGGAACGTAAGCCCATAGACTGACCTGGAGATTGCGATCTGACAAACCTTAGGAAGTGAATTGCGATTCACTGGCGTTCGGTTTCTGACTCAATAACTTGCTGTATTTTTTATTTTTTATTATTTATGTATTCTAAAATTTGTTTCACTCACTGTATCTTGTTTACTTAATGTTGATGTTCACTTGTATTGCCTATGAGCTTTATGGTTTTTAGATGCATGTTATGGATATAATGATTGTATGCTTTCCTCTCTTAATAATCTATTTCGGAATCGTGCTTTGATTTCTTTTGTTCTGGGAGAACTGCTAGTTACTCCCCACTGATTGTGGATATTTGTTGTATATTTTGCAGGTTTTATTGATAGGCATTTTCTTTGATTTTCGGCTCGGGTTGAGATGCGAGAAATAATCTGTTAGGGGTTTTAGTTCTAGACTTCTCTTTAGTTTGAGATAGTTTTCTCATTTCAATTTTAATCTAAGTAATTAATTGACTTATAGTATTTACTTATGTTTGGTTTTATCACTTAGTTATTTAAACGCATTTCTTGTAGTAGTGACATTCCTAGAAGACGATGTTTCCGCCATCGTCCAATGAATACTATTATTATTTCTTTCTTTTCCGCTTTGAAATTCTGGAGTGTTACATGTGAAGCGAGTTTAGTTGATTGTAATACGTCTATATATACCAATAAGAACTATACATGACCTAAAATGAGGCTAAAAGCGATAAATTAAGTTAATTGGGCTTGAAAAGCCGAAATCGGCCCGAAATGACATTCACTTACCCAAAAAGGGTTTCAAAACATGTGAAGCGAGTTTAGTTGATTGTAATACATATATATATACCAATAAGAACTATTCATGACATTACAAGCGACTAAAAGTGATAAATTAAGTCAAATGATCTTGAAAAGCCGAAAGCCAGAATTTGAACTTGAGAAGTCGAGCCTATTGTTTACTTTTGCCACCTTCCTATGAAGTTTCAACCATTATCCCTTCCCCGTGATCTGCATGCATGTAATTTGTCGCTAACTTCACATTAGTGACATCGGACTTGGGAATGGTGAAAGGCGGGGTGTCTTCAAACGCACCATACTCCTCCTCCTCCTCAACATCACCAACTCCAAGTATACTTCTTTTTCCCGGGACAACAATTGACCACTTGTTATCAGAAGGGTCAGTTACGTAGAATACTTGCCTAGCTTGTGATGCAAGCACGAATGGCTCTTCACTATAACGCAACCGACCCAAGTCTAATAGAGTAAATCCACAAGGGTCATATTTTCTTATGTAGCGCCGGTTATAATCAACCCACTTGCATCGAAATAAGCAGACCGTGAAACCAAAGTAGTCAATTCTTCATATATCTTGAACCAGCCCATAGTATAACAATTAAGCATCAATAGGAGACTTGTCTTTGGCACTTGCATACTGTGTAGATGATGCCTCTACTGAAACGCCACTATTCTGCAGAGATCTCGACTTTTGATCTTGACGATCTTGTTAACATCATAACCCTCATAGGAATGCACAACTTCTCGAGGACCAAATGCTAGCCACTTCAGAGTTTCAGAAACATTGAAATCTACTTCACGCATTAATCGGTTATGGAACCAATCAATAAACGTCTTATTATGCAACTGCATCAATGCTCTAGTCCCTTTACCTGGATTCTGATCGCGCAACTCTTCCATATGCTCATCCAAGTAGGGATGGACCTATACCATATGCTACAATATAAATAAGTGTGCTTGTATGTGCCTTTCAACAGGAGGTACGATCATTTTGGAGCCAAGTGTACCTTTACCCTCGAGTCTGCCCTCGTGTTGAGATGTAGGAAGTCCAATAGGATCAACATTAGTTAAGAACTCAGCCACAAAATTACTGACCTCTTCACTCACAATCCCTTGAATTATTCTTCCTTCTAGTTGCGCTGGATTCCTTACTTTATCTTCAAAGAGCCCATATGTCTCTCAAAGGGATAGCACCACCTCAAAAACACCGGATCACATAGCTTAATTTCTCGAACTAGATGTACAACCAAATGGACCATAATGTCGAAGAAAGCAGGTGGGAAATACATCTCAAACTTGCACAAAATCTCTATCACGCAGCCTGGAGAGCATCAAGCTTCGACGGTTGTAACTTTTTGCTACATATAGTATTGAAAAACGAACAGAGCTCTATCATGGTATGTCTCACGTGTTTTCGGCAATATCCCTCGAATTGCAATCGGTAAGAATATTTGCATCATTACATGACAATCGTGAGACTTCATACTCGATAATTTCAACTCACCGTCTAAGGTAACAAATCTTTTCATGTTCGATGATTGCCCTGATGGAACCTTAATGCTGTACAAAGACTCGCAAAAAAGTCGCTTCTCAACTCTAGATAGAGTGTAGCAAGCCGGAGGCAAATAGTTTCTATCATCATCCTTCACTGTTTTCTTTCCTTTTCCTTCAATTCATGCAGGCGACCCTTCTTCGTTTTCCTTTTCTTTTCCCTTTCCTTTTCCCTTTCCTTTTCCTTTGCCATGCACTTTCTCTTTTTTCTTTCTTTTCATAGTGTCCCTCTTTTGAGCCCATAGCTCTGGTCAAAGCCCCTCACTTTCCAGATACAATCGCACCCCTTTGCTATCCTTTGTCTTATGTGGAATATTCATAAGTGTCCCCAAAATGGCGTCACATACATTTTTCTCTATGTGCATGACGTTGAGACAATGTCTAATTTCTAGATCTCTCCAATATGGAAGTTTCCACATAATAGACTCCTTTTTCCAAAGTCCCTTAGCACCATCACTCGCTCCTTTGCCGAATATCGTTTCAATATCCTTGACTTGATCAAAAACCTCAATACCAGTCAATGGCCTACAAGCAACCCCTTCCTCAAATGTTCCATCGAATGCCTTCTTCTTACTACGATAAGGATGGTCGCATCAAAGGAACCTTCAGGTCCGCATATAAACATCTTTGTGACAAGTAGTAATGTATTTAGATGTTGTGTCGTCCATGCAAATCGGGCATGCTTTCTTCCCTTTGTTCTTGTACCCGGATAAGTTCCCATAAGCAGGATAGTTATTAAGAGTGAATAAAAGCATGGCACGCAATGAGAATACCTCATCAGCATGTGCGTCATACACATAAATCCCTTCATCCCACATTTTTCTTAAATCATCAACAAGTGGCTGGAGGTAGACATCTATGTCGGCCCTGAAATAAGAATCGACAACATGATGTACTTGCGTTTCATGCACAACCAAGGAGGCAAGTTGTATATAACTAGAAGAACCGGCCACGTACTATGTTGAGAACAAAGAGTGCCAAATGGGTTCATCCCATCCGTGCATAGGCCAAGCCTCAAATTTCTGACTTCGGCACCAAACGGCTTATGCACCCGATCGATACCTTTCCACTCAGGAGAATCAACAAGATGTTTGAGAAAACAGACCTTTTTCCTTCGTTTTGCATGCCACCTCAAGTTCTTAGCATCTTTTTTAATTGAAAACATGCGCTTGAATCGTAGTATAATCGGAAGATACCACATCACCTTTGCTGAAGGCCCTTTCTTATCACTAACCCCTGCGCGCCTGTAACGCGACTTTCCACTTCGAGGACACTCATCCATATTTTCATATTCATTTCGATATAGCACACAATCGTTTGGACAAGCATGTATCCTATGGTACTCTAAACCGAAGGGACACATCAGTTTCTTAGCATAGTAGTTCGACTTGGTTAGTTCATGGTCGTCCGGCAACATATCACCAAAGGCTTGCAACAAGGAAGTGAAACAAGAGTCACTTATACCGGCTTTCGTCTTGATAAGTGTTATCACGGCCGTCAGCTTGGTGTACCTCGTACAACCGGGATACAACGGTTTCCGAGATGCCTCGGTCATGCACTCAAAAACACGAGGTCGTTTGCCAGCATGATCATCCACCCCCTCCATCATCTCCTCGATATAGTCCCCTTCATCATCATCATCCTCTACTTCAGTATCCTCATATTCGTCCTCGATGTTCTTGTCATTCTCAATGACGTCAAACTCACCTCCTTCATGCACATCGTTAACAATGGTGTTCCCACCATCATATATACCCTCCTCACCGTGCCAAACTCAAACATGGTAGTCTTACCTAAACCCTTGAAGAAAGATATGCTCCCTAAGCTACCCAATGCTACTAACCATGCCTACATTACTACAATCAACACAAGGACAATAAAACCCCTCGTTCCCGTTGCAGTCTGATGACTTAATGCAGCATCACAAAATTCAAATACCCCATCCACGAATTCACACATGTCGCGACTACGATACATCCATGCACGATTCATTTCAATCAGACCTCTAATTAAACATAAGCAACAAGTACCTCATGTCAATGACGAACTTCATTACATGATTAAAGTTTATGAACCATATATATTTAATGAAATTAGCATGTTTTCCAAGGGTCTTTATCACTCCAACCTAACCCATCCTTAGATGTCTAATCTCACCAGTGAATTCTTTTCGATTCTACGGAAAATCCGGCAGCATTTCCCTACAGTTCTCCAAGTACACGATGTAGATATATAGTAGTTACTTATATCTACATATGTACCCACAGAACAAAAGTAGGGAACGACGAGCCAAGATTTTCCTCTAGAATCGAAATAAAGACATACATTCCCCACCTAAGTGAGATTAAACATCTAAGAACAGTCCCAAACCGGGGACTATTCAAGACTTACTCCTAATGAGTAAGTCTCGAACCGGTATCTAGGCATATGATATGATGATGCATACATAGGTTTTTAAACAACAAAACATTTTACATCTGATCTCAATTCAACGACAAATATATACATATTTGCACATATAAACCAATTTACTATGAAAGAAAGTTAAATATGAATGATAACATACTAATATCAAGGTTGTAAATAGAAAAATCGAACTCAACACTTCGTCACTAGCTAGCTTCAATCAACAACAAAGTTAAAGTTAACATTAGTATAAATTAGCAAATCAAACAAAACTAAACAAAACTAAACTAAAGTAAACAAAACAAAACAAAACAAAACAAAACTAAACTAAACTAAACCAAACTAAACTAAACAAAACTAAACTAAACTAAACTAAATTAAACTAAACTAAGTACAACAACAACAACAACAACAACAACAACAACAACAACAACAACAACAACAACAACAACAACAACAACAACAACAACCACAAAAATAACAACCACGACTACAACAACCACAACAACAACAACCCCACCAAAGCCCTAGTATTTTTAACCTAAAAATCAAACTAACTACTTAAACTAAAATCAAATCAACTCAAATCAATCAACTTTAAACCCTTCAACTATTATACAACCTAATTTCACTAACTATTATTCCTAAAAATACAATGAATTATAAACTTGAAGCTTCAAATATGAGATTACAATAAAAGTTTTGAACTTTTAGTCACCTAGGAAGAGGTGGAGGAGGAATGTAGTTGTTTAGGGAGGGGTGGAGGAGGAATGTAGTTGTTTAGGAGGAGGAAGGTGGAGGTGCGGCAAGCTAGCAGAGGAGTCGAGTGGTGGTGCGCAAGCTAGGGTAGAGACTTGCAGCAGTAGTGGTGCGCAACCTAGGGCGTCCAGCTGGTGGTGGAAGCTTCGGGTGGCGGCGGAATCAAGTGGTGGCGGTGAGGTGTGGTGGTGCGTGGTCGAACAGTGTGGTGGCGGTGAGGTGTGGAGACTTCAACTCGCTGAAGGAGGGAATTGAAAATGGGTGAAGGAGGGAACTGAAAATGGGTGAATTAAGGAGGGGGGAAAAACACGGGTTTTTGTTGGAGAAAAAATACCAGAAAATCAGATCCGATCTTGTGAACCGGATCAGATTGTAGAAAACCGCATCATTTTCTATAATCTGACCCGGTTCACTAAAGGACCAGATCAGATTTTCTGCCCAGATTTCCCTCCCATTTTTTATTCATTTTCGGATGCGGTTTTCTAAAAACCGAATCTGTTACTAAGTGACATATAAGGTTTTTTCCACTAGTGAAGTTCTAATAAGATAAGTTAAGTTGAATCAAACAGACCCTTAAAATAGAGGGGAAAAAGATGGCATGCGCTCGTTACACAATGGTCATCATTGAAGATGTTGCTCAATCCATGAGACTCCTTTACGTGGTGCCTTTTTGCAACAAAATGATCATATAATGTAGCTTGTCACAATTATTTTTTTATAAATATAGTTTGAACACAATAATTTTTTTGTTATAAGGTAATTTCTCGCAAAAATTGTATTTGTGAGGTACTTTACATTTTCTTACTTCATCATGTATGAATTTGTGAAACTTGGAGGTTTTTCTTTGCTTGGAGTATCATACAATATCTTTTAGAGAATATCATAGTTACTATCAGACTATTATTACCATTTTTTATTTCCGCATCAAGTTTTTGTTTCTTTTCATTATTATCTGACAATTATTATTTTTGTATGTTATCTCAATCTTGAAAAAAAGTCGGTTTCTTTAAAAGCATAATTCAAAGATACGCTAGACCCTTTGTATTAGCTAGGTTTCATTGGCTTGTTCATTTTTGCGTCAACACAACCTTTCACCAATTCCTTTGATACTCATTTACTCTCTGTCTTTTCTTTTTTCTCAATTATTTCTTTTTATGATTAAATTTTATTAATGGCATCATGTACTTAACAAACATATAAGATTAATATTGGTTTGTCCAACAAGTGCTCATGGACAAATATTCCCATTTAATAAAATATCACAATAAATAATATTTGGGTATTACTTATTGAGATAATTTATTAATTAGAAAGTATGTCCCGTATTGAGAAATGGAGAAAGATGATTATAGAGGTGTAGATCTTTTTAAGCAAATTGTTTAAGATTAAACAAAGGTGAGTTTGAGTGTTTGGTGAACAGAATATTACGAAGGCAGGCAGTATCTTACGGCATTTCTTGCCAAGTAATGCCCCAACCAATCACTAAAAGGTGGTGAATGGTGATCTTTTCTACATAGATTGCTCATTAGTCAGTAGTCACATAATTCAACCGCCATTCCTTGACTTCACATGTGGGCAATTCTACAGGGTTCAGCCGTTTAGATAGAGATATCTTCTACTAGTTGAAAATTTACAGAAGTATATATATTTATTTATTTTATTTTATTTTTTTGAGTGGAAAAATTTACAGATATATTTAAACTCTAATAGACTCGATAAGGATAACGCACAGAGAATAAGTGCGATTGACCAAATTAAAAGATGGGGCTAATCTATTTCGATTAAAAGATATAGTTTCATCGCCCATGAGATCCGACATGTCACATTCGGCATATAGAGTAATTAAAAAAAATCAGTATACATGTCATGTCGACATTAAGTGCAAGGTTTATCTTCTTAACTTATCAACCACTTTGAGAAAGTACACAAATTGCACGTTGTGCGTCGAATGTTGACCAGACAATCGAAGTTCTCGCTTCACTTGGGCTGTTTAGCCTATTTATTGAATTGAAGTTACTAGGTACAAGGACATCCAAGAACATCCTCTATTGTTGAATTGGTCTCCAAAATCTCATGCCAGCCTGATTTATGTCGTCAAGAGTCTCAACATTCATGCGCAACCTTCAACATGTTTGCTACAAGTGCAACAGGATTTTGTCACCCAAAAGAATAGTGTAACAATATTTACTATGAAGGGAGAATTCAAATAAATATTATATTTCCTTTTTAACCTATTTCATATATTAATATATAAATAAACTTTTGAATTATATAGAACGCATCAACTAATAAGCTAGTTGTTATATCTTGTCGCAGTTTAGAGTTTCAATCAAACTATCTAAGTAAAAGATGAATTTTTGAAAAAAAAATAAATAGAAAATGCTATGGAATCATGTCCTATCACGATATAAGATAAAATTGAAAATAAAATATGAGCTTGACAAGATTAAAATATGAGTAGATACATACAGTTTGGTATAGGGGTGCTTATCGAGCGAGCCGAGCCCAAATAGCACTGGGCTCGGCTCGAGCTCGTTTAACTTTTCATGGGCTCGGCTCGGCTCGTGAGCTCGCCGAGCTCGGCTCGAGCTCGTGATTAGAATTTGCGGCTCGAGCACGGCTCGTGAGCTCGTTTAGGCCCGGCTCGTGAGCTCGATTGTGGCTCGAGCTCGATTGTGGCTTGTGAGCTCGTTTAATTGCTTTTACCTTTTCTTTTTATCTTTCTTTTAATATATACTTTAGTTAGTATCTTATAAGAAATACTTAATATAATTTTTAATATATATAAATAATTTTTTAATATAAAATATTTTTGTAGTATAAAATAATAATCGAGCTGTTCACGAGCTTTACGAGCCGAGCTTTGCCTAGCTCGGCTCGGCTCGTTTAAGTCTCGAGCCGAGCCCGAGCTCGAGCCGAGCTTCAACGAGCCGAGCTTTGACCGGGCTTTGACCGAGCTGAGTCCGAGCTGCTCGCGAGCTTGTCAGGCTCATTATCACCCCTAGTTTGGTATTGAAGATTAAAGCATGCATGTGAGCGACAAATATTTTTAACTCTCTTTTCCTTATTTTTCTAAAAGACAAAACATTACAACTAACAAAAAAGGAAGAGATACATGAAATCAATAGATTTTTTTTTTTTGAAGGGGGGATGTCAGATTAAATCAGTAGAGGGTGAAAGGTTTTCCTCAAAAAGAGAGAAAATTGAAAATTCTAATAATTTTTAGAATCGGTGCAGATAACATTGTTGGGTTTGTCAACTAGTATATGATATGAACCACTAATTAGATTAATGGTTAAGTTTAAATATCCGCTACTCTCACTAGCGGTTCATTTAGTCATAAATCGCAACTCTAGTTGACAATTTATTGATATAAATCGTGAACTAGAGCAGCGTTTTACCTTAGCTAATTTTAATATCCGCGAATGGCGATCCCAGTCATGCATGGATTGTGGACAGTGCCATGGAAAATAATTTTGATTTTGATGCAAAGTAATAATTTTTTTTAGGGAAATTCCCAATAGTAGGCTCCTATTCTTGATAATTCTCAATGGTAGCTTCAACTTTTTTTTTCTTCCCATTGGTATGCCTCAGTTTTCCTAATTTACCCAAATGTAGCATTAATGAGGCTTAAACGTTAATTTTATGTTTAGTTTTAATACTTCTAAAAATTCATCTATGTAGATCTGGATCAGAGGGCACAAAATGAAGCACATACATAATATATATATACACCTTGAAGGGTTGAAAATGCTCAGGAGGAGTAGAAGTGAGATCGGAGCAAAATGATCAGAGTGCCACCATGTTTGCAACATCAGAAATCCATTACATTGTACAAGTGATATTAGAATTTGAGGGAAAAAATTTTGTTAGTCAGTTAGGAGTCTAGACCTTAGTAAACCATGGTTAGTAGGCGTTAGGCAAAATTTTATAAAAGTATTAAAACTAAACATGAAATTAACGTTTACGCCTCATTATTGCTACGTTTGGGTAAATTAGGAAAACTGAGGCCTAGCAATGGGAAGAGAAAAAAGTTGAATCTACCATTATAAATTCTCAAGATTAGGAGCCTATCAGTGGGAATTTCCCTTTTTTCATTGTAGCAATTCTAGGGAAAATGTTATTCTTTAGCGATCATTTATGTTTATAGTTAATTTACAAGCCTTAGACTTTTCTGGTGGATAAAACTTGATTTTTGCAATAAGCAATTCACTCACTCCTATATGGAGTATAGAATACATGGCGAAATCCAACTCACGATCAATAATTATTTCTTAATATACTGCTCCCTCCGTCCCATAATATAGTGTTTACTTCTCATTTTTCACGGGAATTAAGGAAAATGGAATGAGTGATAGGATTTCAAAAAAAACATTTATTGAAGTGCTTTTTTGATACTTTTGTATTGAAAACTAGTTGTGTATTTTCTTTTTCCTTTAAACAAAATCAAAAGGCAACAAATGTTCATTGGAATAGTGTACAACAATAAATGGGGTCACAACTCACATGTTTTGAGAGAAAAGTAAGGGTATTTTGGAAAGTTTGTGTAGAAATTAAGGATAATTTAGTCCAAATAAATTGATAAAAAAGAAAATAGGCACAACATTTTGGGATACCAAAAAAGAAATGTGAGCACTATATTATGGGACGGGGGAGTACTAATTAGAAGTGGGTAAGTAAGTAAATTACCCACTAAATAGATTCTTTGACAGTGGCTAACAATTAACACAGATCTCTTTTTCTTTTGAAGGGAACATCATGTGTCTCTTGAATGTGGTATCCAGTATTCCAGTCTCTTTGACTCTTTCTTTGCCTATTTGCCTATTTGCCTATTTGGTCTTACGTTAAATTTTAGTTTGACAAATTTGGCCATGGGATGACGGGAGGCAGAACCCACGGAAAGACCCGTCTCTGTATGATGACGTGTAATTGTGTATCGTGTATGTGAAGATTAAACACAACTAACAAAACAATGAGTACAATGCCCACCAAAAAGTTGCGGCAAACCTTCAACTTACAATTTCACACTACTACCCACGTATACAGCTTTTATTAGACTCACTCACCGCTCATGTACGACTTGGGATGGTAACGGATCGAACTTGGATCGAATTATGCATATCCGACTCCGACCCTACAAGAAGTCGGATTTTAAATCTGACTCCGACTTCGACATCCGACTCCGAAAATCTTACTCCGATCCGACTTAAAATCCTAACTTCGACTCCTACTCCAATAGGACTTTTTTTTTCGCCCCAATTTTTTTAATAGAAAAATCTTCTATAATACAAATAATCTAATTAATACTATTTTTTTAATAATTATAGGAAATCTTATATGGTACAAATAATTTAAAAATTACTAATATTTTTCACAATCATTTATTCAATGGAAAAATCTTATATAATACAATTGTCTCAAAGTCAGAGTCAGGTTATACATACATAATACATTAATATAAATAAAAAAAAGGAATAATTGCCATAAAGTCGGATTCGGATGTTAGATCTTATGGGATTCGACTCCAACCCTCCTCCGACTCGTAGTCGGATTTTTTAAACGGGATCGGATGTGGATTATTTTTTATCGGAGTCGACTCGGATTTTTTCCTTCGCACCGGAGCGGACTAGAGTCGGGTTTGGATTGGATTTACGCAGTTGCGCTGCGCCTATACAAGTCTACAATCGGCAATAAAATGCTTGGTCTCCCGCCTCCGGCCTCCCCGTCCAAATAAAAAATCATTGCATGGTCTACATTTTTAAATGTTGGTGTGGTCTCCAATATCAGACAACTAAAGTTATGTCATATTTGTAGTTCTCCTTAAATTTACTTATTAAATCTGATTTGGTCTAAACTCTGGTCAAATTTTATTAAAACTTATTTTTATTATTATTGTTATTGTTGTAACTGTTATTATTGTTATTACTACTACTATAATAGTAGTAGTAATAATAATAATAATAATAATAATAATAATAATAATAATAATAAGTTTTTCATATATAAGTCTGATTTGATTTGAACTTATTTTTCCTAATCATATACTCCCTCCGGTCTTTATTAGTTTACCCCTATTCCTTTTAAGGGTGTCCCTTATTAGTTTACCCCTTTCTTTTTTTGCTATTTTTGGAATGGGCCTACTAACTTTCCATCACACATACATTCAACTTTAGTATAAATTAATCTTTTCTCTCTCTTAGTATGCCCCACAATACTATTCCTCCTAAAACTTTGTGCAAAATAAAGGGGTAAGCTAATAAAGACCGGAGGGAGTATTATTTAAAATTATTAGTCTGATAAGAAATAAGCAAAAATAAGGTGAACTAAACCTAGCCTAAGAGCATTTTGGATAAAAAAAAAGGAAGCGCATTATGGGTAAAATATACGAAGAAAGCGTCTTGGCTAAGACATGTCTTAGTAATTTATAATGACTTAAGCGAAATTCTGTCATTTTCATTTTATGAATAGTTGTTATTAGTTTATGCATATATTATCAGCTTTTTCATAAATATTATCAGTTTAAGGCATTTTCTTATCAGTTTATACAAATCAAATATCAGTTTATACAAATCAAATCAGTTTAACATATCTTCATGTCAATTTAATTATATAGTTTCTTATGTATTTAACATATTTTCATTTTCTTCTCCTCAGTCCTCGCGCTTCAATATATCTCTTCCTCCGCCATCCAATTCTTCAACAAATGAAGAGGAAACTCCAGCCATATCCAATCCTCATTCTCACCCTCATCTATATATTCACAAAGGCGGAGCCACGTTGTGTCATGGTGGGTCACATGACCCACCGTTATTTTTCAGAAAAATGGAGCAGTTTTTATTATTAAAAAAAACCAACGCACGCTAACACGCTCTCTCCTTTCTCTCTCTCCTCTCTTTCTTGTCCCATCTCTCTAAATCTCTCTCCTCTCTCCTCTGTTCTACACACTAATGAGAGTCCATAACCTTAATTTCTTTCATTTTTTCTCCTCAGGTTCTCTCATTTTTTCTCTTTTTCAAAACCTTAATTTCCACGAATTATTCTTATCTTTTTACTTTGTTAAAATATTTTCTTTTTGCTGGTGAATTTGCCAGAAACTGCACCTGCATTGAGTGTTTCTTACTTTTTTTTTGGGTGCAATCAGTGTTTATAACGGTTATTTTTGAGTAAATCAGCAGTAGTTGTTTTGAGTGTTTTTTTTATTATTTATATTTAATTTTTGAAGTGTAAGGTGGTGGATTGACTATTGAGTATGTGATTAATGATGTTATTATTACTTATTAGCTCTTTATTTAGTTATGTTGATGTAAGATCTGGTTCATTAAAGCATTCTAGTTCAATACTTGTGAAGTTTCTACTGATTTGATTTTGAATTGTTTGAGGATTTGGTAAGTTTTTAACTTGTTGTCGTGCACTTGTTTTGGTGTTTTCTTCTGTTTTTGGGAGATTTGATGGTGCATTTTTGGTATTTTTTTGGTTGTTTCTTAACAATTCATATTCAAGATGTTCAAGATGTACATATAAGCATCAAATTATGTTGAAATTGCTAATAATTTTTCATTTTCATGGTGATTTTTCAACTTATAGCTAAATTTTGAAATTATGCTGAATGATTTTCTGTATTATTTTTTATTTAATCGTGTTAAGTGTCAACTAAAGATTATAACTGATACTATGGATGAGATTCTATCATCTAGGAATTATGCATTATATGTGATTAGTCCGGCTCAAAGTTTTTTATGGGCAGCTTTGTACTCTATGATTACTACTTTTGCTTTGGAGATCAATTTGATTGTATTATCACTTATTTTTACATTGGAATGAAAGGTTTTTTTTTTAAGTATTTCTCTTATTCCTCATTAGTGGATTGGTTGTACATGGGAGGTGGGAGGTAGCTAGTGACCCACCATCCGTAAAATCCTGGATCCACCACTGTATATTCATATGTTGAAGGGGGTTGGTTGCCTCGTTATATACTTATATGCAAGCTAATGAGGTAAGAATGTTTCTCATTGTGGTTCACCTTCATATTTTTCATGGTCTATGCCCAGTGGTTTACTATTTATCCATAATGATCCTTTTGAAAAATAACTCTTCAACTCTTTCTCTTTCTCTTTCTCTTTCTTCCACTAGATAGGACGGGCAAAGCGCTCAATTTGGCTTGGACCAATTATTTAATCAAATTTGTTATGAATACAAGTATACAACAGGTATGTTCATGAAGACGGGATAGTATTACCCTAGGGATGAACCATGCATTACCTCGTTTGGACAGTGCTTGAAGATGAAGCTCTTCAGAGGGCTAAAAAATTGTAAAAAAAGAAAAAGCCTAAAACATACTACTGCTTTATACTTCCTCCGTTCTTTTTCTATTGCAACAATGAGATTTTTACACTATTCACCCACCATCTTTTCACTATCTCTTGTGATTTTTACGTAAGGAAAAAATATAGTCATGTGGGATCTTGTTAGATTCGTTGCGATTTATCTTTTCAAAATATCAAATTTGTATAATTTTTACTAAAACATAATTAAAGATATTAATAGTTAAAGTTGTGAATTGACAAGCGTAAAAAAACTCTATTTTTTTCTTATAGTTTTAATTTCTCATTGATGAAGATATAAAATCAACATACAAATGAGATAGACCATGAAAGAGTAGAACTCCTCACAGGCTATTCATTCTACAAACTGACAAAAGCTTCTATTAGAGATTGTAACTAAATGAATTAAGCTATAGCCATGCAACAAAATCTGATCCACGGTGGAGGCCTTGCTTCGCCAAACCATCAGCAACAAAGTTTGCACCTCTCCCCATATGATGGATGGAAAGTTTTAGACCTTTTGCGGGAACTGAGCGAATGAAATTGAGGATAAAGCTGAGCTTCCAAGCGTGAAAACTCTATTGTTATAATAGAATAAGAACGGAGGTAGTATAACCCAACTACACACATCCCAAAACCCAAAAAGTTAAAACCTCGAAAAGCTACTACTGACATCATCTGAGAAGAGAATAGAAATGTGAAAACTTGCTTTGGCATCATGTTGAGAGTTGAGACTGTCAATTTTGTCTGTTATCATTTCCAATATATAGAGAAAATAATATATATACACCCTAGGGGTATTATGGACATCTAAAATACAATATATTATATAACACTCCCGCTTGGATGTCCAAAATCTAAAATGATACAACGCCTCATAATGCGTATGAAATGCTGCCTCATTAAAAACCTTACCAGGAAAACCCAGTGGGAAAAACCATGGTTAAGGAAAAAAAGAGTACAACGTAGTAACTCCCCCTAATGTTTACATCACTTATAATCTCTAAGTTAACACATTCCAATCTTGTGAGCTACTTGACTGGATTTGTAGAATACGCACATCTCCATGCTTGTGATCAATCATCTTGAATGCCAAATGTATCATAAGAAACCTCTTTATTCAAGTTCATATAACTTCTTTATGTGCATATTATGTTGCCTCATTAAAAACCTTGCTAGGCAAAACTCAATGGGACGAAAACCTAGTCGAAGGGAAAAAGAATACAACAATTAATCATAAACATTACCATCGAAATATCATGCGCACATACTTCAATGTACGTTGTATGTCAATTCTTCCCTTTATTTCATAGGATTAGTTATATGCCTTCTTCAGGAAGCTATAAATGTATGGGATACATAGTCACCCAAATAAGACTACACAATTATCATCTTTCCATCGCAAATTTTTATTCGTGAACTGTCTTTCCACCATCATAGTATTTCAGGATTATATAAAATTCAATATTACATAAGATCCCTTTACCAATTTAATGTCACATACTCAAACTTCAACAGGTTGAGTTTAACATTAATTAATCATTCTCTTTAGTACTCTTGTGGAACTTCCACAATCATATCGAAGAAGATAAATATAATATTTTTTTTTTTTAACCATAAGTCATGGTAGAGGTTCATATATTGCTAATACAAGTTCTTCAAGAACTTTTATTTTAATAAATATGATCAATCATTATATAATCAATGAGTCCTTTTAAGACTACCAAATCATAGGAGAAACCTCATAATAGAGATACGCATAAAGATCAAATATAATGTAAGTAGTAAATCATGCACACATAATATGAAACTAAAAGTAGACTAATGCATTGTATATGAGATAAATATTATGCATGATAAACTTACTATCTATATGTACATGAAGATTGGCTCAGTAATGCAAACTGTACAATTCGAATAAAATTCATGAATCGATCGGACTTTAGGTCGACGAGCTCGTACCTGATCCCCATCCATATTCCATTGTACCTTACGCGCATATTCATATCGGTTCCATGTACATACCAATATAGATATTATAAAACCCCTTTTGTATAATGGGTATTGTTCAATGATATCTTGAATAACTATTTGGGAGGTACCATTCTAATCCATATAGGCCATCTATCTACTTTCATATATCCAACTAGCCTTTTCTTAGGCACTTCATATTTTGTAAGATTTATCTTGATTATGTTATTCATCAAGTGTATACCAACTCCAATTTTCTTGCTATAATTTTAACATTGTACTTACAATAGTGGAACCGAGACTTTCATACTACACTTCAAGTGTATCAATACGACTAAGTTGGCGAGAAACTTTAATGTTCTGTATATAACTCAATAACTCGAAAGATATATCTGGTATATATATGATACATCATCAAATAAATTAATCCATAATATCACTTCAATAATCTGAACCTCTAATTGATGTATCTCATAATCATAATAATTCTGATCTTCTGGTTCAGTTTGGGGATCAAACATTATTTTACCAACTTTCTTCCATCATTCTCCCCCTAAGGGAGTAAAAACTACCTTCAATGAATAGATTTACGGAGGCCACTTGTTATCAATTAAGAATATATACACCTTAGATTCATTTTCTCATGTCCTCTTCTTTGAACTCTAATCAACTAATTCTCTTCAGGAGAACAACAAATTGGAGAGTAAATATATTTACGCAGTTTGGATTTTTTTATCGGTATGTTCTCGTTATGTTTACTTACAATTTCTTTCTTCTGCATAATGTGAAGCGTAGTAAAAATAACATACCACTAAATTGAGTAGAGGAGAAAATATTTTTTTTATATACACTTTGGATTCTGATTCTCATGATATTTGTTGGATATGCGAGAACCAAACAAAAATGAATGAATAATAAACGAAATTGGTGCTAGTCAAAGGCAGTTCCTTTGTTGTTAATTTTGACGTTGCATAGTACACTTTATTGACACGTAAGAACATGAATGAATGTTTCTTCATAGCAGGCAAATAAAAAATATTTTCTTTTTGTTTCTTTGACTATCGCTTGGTACTTCCAAACAATCAACAGATTTGTCAAATCAATTCCATTCAAGTTGATATGAATGAGTGGCAATGAAAACTTATATGATCGAAATTCGAAACAGAAAATAAAACCAACAAATAAAACTTACATCCATAATTGAATTTCATTTTCATTTTCTTAATCCAAGAAAATTAGCCTATTTGTTTCTTCAATCAATTAGCAATAATGCTGATGACGTGTTATGAAAATAGAAAGAGAAGGGAACAAGGGGAGAGAAACTGTAGAATGAAACTATCAATTTTGTCTAAATAGAGAAATATATATATATATATATATATACCATAGGTGTTATAGACATCCACAAAACAATTATAACATAAAACAGTTTTTTCTTTTTTTGTTGTGTTTTTTTAGTAGAGCAGGAAGAGTGGATGACTTTTTCTCAACTTTTCTAAATTTTTTCCCCTCTTTTGTTTTTAGTTGATCAAATGAATGGAGACTTTCTCCTCTTAATCAATGGCATAGATTCAATACAATCACAATATGTTTTTTCGACACAATCACAATTTTTTTTTTTTTTTTTTGAGGAAGAAACAATCACAATATCTATTGTTTAATTGCACAATATTCTTCAGGCACGCCATCCAACTCATTTAAAAGGCGAGGTAATTGAAACATGAGACAAACACAAATGCTCTTCAGTATTATTCACTCCCTTCTCTCTATTCGTCCATTCTCTCTTCAGCAGTTTCAGTTCCACCTTTCAGGTACTTTCTTCTTTCCTCTCTAAGGAAAAAAAAAATATCTGCATAAACTTTTCAATTCAATTTCTTTCACTCTTTGTTTATTTATTTATTGATTTCCTAATTCATCAATCATCAAGTTCTGTACATTTAATTTATCAAGTTCATCTATTTTTGACGTTCCGTTTGCATCTGAATTTTAGTCACTTTTTACCCTTCCTTTTTGTTTTTTGGGCTTTTCTAATGAATAAAACTCGGTTGAGTTCGTGGGTACTAATAGAATTTAATGATTTTAAGTAAGGTGAAATCTAACTCAACCATAATTATTATTATTCTCTTACTGGTCTATTAACTTTTTTTTAAAAAAAAAGAATCACAAATTGGTTGGAGCCCTCCTTCGGCCCATACGGATTCGATTGTTGTCTTTTGCAAAGTCGGATCTCCAAATTTCCCCTACTATAAAAAGCTACCCTTTTTTTCTCTCTCTTCTCATGGGTTCCCGGAGCGGTGGGGGTATAAGATCCGATTTACGAAGATTCGGGTTGCCCGGCGGCCGGCAAGCTGTTAATATAAAGTTTAGGTCTGGTCAAGTCCACCTGAAACTCACCGGTAATTCAATTATCGCCGGTAGGTTTTAACCGGTAACTCGCCGGTAGTCATGTAGGCTTGTTAATCTCGCCGGTAAATGTGTTTCTTGATAATTTCGAATCTGTTAATCGAACCCGCGACGTTACATTAGCTAATTCAATTTTGGTTATACAACTGGCCAACTGTCCACTAAAATCGTTCTCGTTCAAACAATTAGAAAAAATTTAAGAGAAATTTTTTCGACAACATTAATCAATTTTCTTAATTAGGACACGTATTTGTTACCATAGAATTTGTTGTTTCGGATTCCTACATATCATTGCGAATTGCAATTTCAATTGGATGCCGAAAAATTACAGTAAAATTTGCTGTTGAAGCCAATTATCTGTGTGAGATGCTTGTAATTGCAAAACTTTCGTTGATTGACACTTAATAATCTATTGAATTTGATTCCAACTCAGTGAGTGGTTCGTTAGCCGGAATAACTGTTGTAAAGAGCTTCATTTGAACAAGCTCCTATTCTTCATTAGTATTGTATTCCCTTATAAAAGATTGTCATTAAGATTTAGTGGAAGTTGAGGTTAAGCGTTAAGATTTCCCGGCCATTTTCCGGTACAGTTAATCTGCCAGAGGAACAAAGTTATGCTACTTGATCTCAACTTCTTTTTTTCTAAGATTTAATATTGTCTCAATTTTTTATGAACTTTTTTCTTAAATCTAATGTAATCTGAAATTTGTTCTTAAATCTAATGTCATCTGAATTTTTTTTCTAGATCAAACTTTTTTTCTCAAGTAGCCTTAATTTGGACAGGAATAGAGAGAAGAGAGTAAATAAAATGTATATGTACAGGTCAAATATGGGTGTGTGGTTTCTTCCCCTCACAAAAAAGTTGGCGTAGGAGATAGTTTGGGTTGAGTCCGGATCCTCTAGATTTTTAATAAAACTCTACAAGGTAGAGTTGTATTTGAATCATACATTTTAAAATCAAGGGCTCATATTGGTGGGAAGGAAAAAATAAGCGGGTGGATTTTGATGAGAAAAAATAGGGGGGTTTTGGTAAGATAATATATGAGCCATTGATTTTTATTCAATGGTTGATATTGTTCAAGCTCTACCTTGTATAGTTTTTTTGAACTCCAAAGGATCCAAACACGTTTGGGTGGGGTTGACAGGAGACTTTCCTAATTCTGGAACGTTCTGACCGAAATTTTGTTCATAACAATTAGTTGTTGTATATTTAACCAAAAATGTTGTATATTGAACCATAAATCTTTTATATGGAATCATACAAAGCTGTATATGAAGATCAAGTATCAATATTAGTCATATAAGATGGTGATCTTTTATATACAACATTTGTGATTTTATATATACAACATTTGTACATGTTATGTGCCAAAATTCTTCAACTTTTGGAACTGGGCTTAGGAGACCAACAATAAAAAAAGAAAATGAAAAATCTTCTCGACTCCAAACAAGATAGTTAAGTTAAGGCTTCTAAATTTTTATTTTTTTTCGTGTTTTTCTTTGCTTAATTCCTTCCTCATCAAATAGTCACGAAGTTTTATGGAAGATCTAACTCAAGTTTGTGATTGAGTTTGTGGATGCCTTTTAATGTCTTCCAAGGGCGGAAAATTTTGGAAGAGATTTTTTTTTTTTTATCATTCTATATACATATACTTTCTGACATTAGTGAATTGAGAATGATTGTGAAGAAGACTGGGGTAGTTTTGTTAATCTTTGTTGAAATTGAAATGTGTTGGTTCATTTCAATGGAGCCAAGAGATTCATTATCTCTTAGCTTTACTCTATAATGGACTAAATTAAAATGGATGTTAAGATGTTTGCACGTCTTCCATATCATGGAGTAGCAGCTAGTGCTTAATTTTGTAATCAAGCGTGACGTGTTATTGTAGGTGTATGTTGCACATATCCACATTCTCCTTAGAAAGATTGGGGAAATGTTAATGCTGACAAAGAAATAGGGTATTTGTAGTTTGTATCTTTGGGAGAAGACTTCCATTCAATATTATTTGAATATACCATATTTAACATGTTGATTGTTTTTTTTTTTTTTTTTTTTTGATAGTTTAACATGTTGATTGTTATGCAGGAAGTCTTTCTACGGATGCCTTAGTCATGGTTGTGGGAATTCTATCTCTTTTGACCCTCTTCACTGGGGTACTCAGCCTTGATGACAGAAAACGAACCCTAAAGAGTAAACTTGAGTACCTGAGAGCCAGGACAAATGACATAGAAAACATTGAAAGATCATCTTTATTTAATCGGGTTCAAAGAAGCAAGAAGAGAAAGAAAGGTAATGATATCTGTTTCTGGGTGGTTGAGGCTCGGGAGCTTATGACAGTAGCAGAAAGCTTGTTGACACAGGTTGAAGAATGTCAGTATTTCTTAACAGGCGCAAAGAAGAGAGAGATTGTTGACAAAATGGTTCATGCACTGGAAGTCCATGACAAGAAGGGTGATATGATTTACATACATGCCTTTTCTGATGAACAAGGCCTACATCGTGGCAATTGTATACCAGTGAAGAAGGTAACAGGACAAGAGGCGTTGAATAATTTAGAGGAACTTCAGAATCTATTGAAGGATGCTAAGGTTGGGAGAGTTGCGATTCTTGGGAAAGAAGGAATTGGTAAGACCTTTTTGATGAAACACTTGCATAACTACGCGTTAAAAGGGCTTGAGAAGTTTGATCATGTTTTCTGGGTTACTTCCCCTGAGGAGTTCAGCATAAAAAATGTGCAAGATGCTATTGCGGCTGTGGTAAGGTGTGACCTTTCTAGTGATGATGACTTGAATGTAAGGGCTAGTAAACTGTCAAATACACTTGCTGGTCTGAGCAGTTTTTTGCTTTTCTTAGATGGTGTTCCAAAAGCAGATTATTGTTTGAACCAAATAGGAATTCCAGTCCCTGTAGAAGGGAGTGAGTGCAAACTGGTAATAACTACTAGCTCTGCCTTTGAGTGCAGAATGTTGAATGGTTTTAAAGCAGTTGAACTCGATCATCTTTCAGAAGAAGAAGCATTCGAGTTGTTTATGCATGAAGCAAAAATTGACATGAGGTGTCCCACTTTGTTTAATAACATTCCTAGATTGCTTGTCAAGAAGTGTCATGGAGTACCATGTACGATTCTGAACTTAGCTTCTTGCTTGCGGGGGATCACTGATCTCCATGAATGGAACAATACACTCTATGAATTTGGGCAACTTGAGAAGCGAATCAAACTCCCATCTCTTGTCATCACTGATGAAACAGCAGTGTGACAATGAAGAGAATCAACATGAAATGTTGAATGTCTTTTAAGATTATCTGTAGTGCTATAGGGTGAGGCAACCTCTTGCTGCCTTGAGGTTAGATTAATGAGGACATTAATGGAGGCATATCTCCTTCGGTACCCTGTACGATATTCGTCTGTTGCGGACTTGCGGTAATGTGATGCTAGCAGACTGCAGAGTATGTAAAAATATCTGGCACTTTAGTCTGTCCAGGACTCAGGAGGAACACGATGAGCTTGGCAGATTGTGAGTATAGATTAGGCTTTCAGGACAAACTAATGATTCCTAATCCCAAGGCTCTTTGTCAAACTGGTTAGATTAGTTGATTGGGGGGTATCATGGTATTAAAAAGTAGTTTATCCATCACTTTCCCACTGCAGTGTAATATATTAGCCTTCAAATTTTTGTTTTCGTAGTCGTTTCTTCTCATTCTTCTTTCCCTTTTTTTCTTCTGGTGGAGCCGGAATGCTTCAGTTTATAACCGCGATGGTCTAAAATCGGCTCTATCAGACTACCACTACCAGTCTACCACCCAAATTAGTATAAAGGTGGTTTATAAGAACTTAAGAAGTGGTGTAAATGGTACACTTTTTAGTGCAAAAACATGCTCCTACGGAACAAATTTTGTAATGGTAATATATTCAATAAGCTGTGAGAACAAGTCAACTGACCTCCAATCCAATCCCCAATCAACTTGATGTGAATTATTTTGTCTTTTAACTTTTTTTTCAAAGTTATCATTTTAGTCTTTTCCAACGATTTTTTTTGGAACGGGTATTCTCTTTCAAAGTTATTGTTTCAGATTGACCATTAGAAATCAGCATGATATCCATATGGTATTCTTATTAATGTCTTTTGTTAGGCCTATATTCCTCTAGTGGTCTAGGAGTCTTCTTGATCACAAAGTCTTATATGTGTTCATCCACATCTATAGTTGACGGTATAGCCAATCCATATATAAGATTAATTATTATATTTTGAGGTTACTAATTACTCTCTCCAATTCTTATTAGTTTATTCCACTTTTCTTTTTGGGTTGTCATGTATTAATTAACCACTTCTTTTTTCTTGTTTTTGGAATGATCCCGCCTATTTTGTATTATTATTTTTACAATAAAAAATTTCTTTCTCACTCTATTTCTCTTGGCCCACAACATAAACATCAATGTAATACTACCTCTGTTTTTTTT
Organism: Beta lomatogona; assembly: GCA_947646795.1. Classification (NCBI taxonomy): domain Eukaryota; kingdom Viridiplantae; phylum Streptophyta; class Magnoliopsida; order Caryophyllales; family Amaranthaceae; genus Beta; species Beta lomatogona. The sequence continues at coordinate 284,395 of CANSNZ010000536.1, read as the reverse complement.
AGTTGCAACATTTGCTTTTTGGCACTATTCATCAACCAACTTTGTTAAGTAATCTCGCAACATTATATAAGGAAAAACATAGTCAAGTGGGGTCTTGTTAGATTCGTCTCAATGCGATGATTCCAAATATCAAATTTTTATAATTTTAATTACACCCAATATGAGATATTAACGTTCAAATAAGTGTCTCGGTAAATATGGAAAGGCAAATGTTGCAACTAAAAAAAACAGAGGAAGTATGCATTAAATTAATACTTTATCTTCCCTTCTATGATCCACATACTTATTTCTCCAGAAATGAGATTTCATGGAGATTAGTGAGGGAGGATGATGAGATTTTTTTGGGTATGAGTGTCATATTAGGATCATCACTATTGTTTTTATCTTTTTTTTTTTATTTTAAGATGCTAATACCTAAGCTTGCAAAAGACACTATTAGAGCATGGTCACTCATGTATTTTTTCTAATCATGAAAATATGTTAATTTTTAAGCTTCATAATGATGGTCCGAAATTAGAAAATGGTGATGCCTCTATAGTTTTCTGATTAGAGATCATCTTGGCAATGTTTCGTTAATGGGTACTTCAAGTCTACACCCTAGTACATCAATTTTGACTGCGGAAGCTTAGGGAATGCGGGAGGGTATTAAGGTAAATGTTTCTTTAGGAATTAAGAATCTTTGCATTGAAGGAGATAGTCTGGTGGTTGATGGAATTTTGTTAATGGAAGTTGTAGTGGGTTTTTTTATGTTTATGTTAGGAGAGTAATGTTTTTATAGTTGAATGTTAGTTTTTGTTTATGATGGAGTGAAGTAAGAAAATGAGGGAGAGCTTTTTATGAATGGTTGAACTTTTTATTAATGATACTTGGTTGTTCATTTTACAAACAAGGGTACTAACACCTATTTATAGTTGTCTAAACCGACATTCATTGAGTTAGTCTAGATTATTCTAAGCTAGAAATGCCTAGAACTATCCACTAGATTTTGCTATAGATTTTTCTAGGATATTTTAGACCTCAACTAGATTTTTCTAGTTACTAATTTCTAGATTACAAAGATACATTTTTTTTTGGCATATCCTAGATTGTTCTAGATATATTACATGATTTTTCTACAATCTACAAGATTTTCTAGATTAATATCTAATAGTGGTTATTAACTTTCTTAAGAGCATTTGAAAGATCCCTTGGGAATTGATAATCTTATTTCTGATGCAGGGGTGGATCTCCGACATTTTACTTCAGTCACCTTCAACCACTGCTTTCGCGAAGCCAATCAAGCAGCGAATTTTCTAGCGCATAAATGTCACTCAGTTCGGACTGGTTTGAATTTCATGATCTTGTGTTCCTTTCTATCATACGCAAGGATGTTTTAGGCTGCTCCTACTTTAGGGTCTAGCCTAGTTTTCCTTTCCTTATTAAAAATAGGACGGGTGGTTAAATGATAAGCCTGTTTTCCTTTTTATATGAGACCCCTCCTTGGCTCCCTTTTATAGGGCTTGTTTGGCAAGAACTTTTGGACTAGCTTTTAGTGTTTTGACTCAGTCAAAACATTAATTAAGTGTTTGGCATGGTTGAGGTTGGAGTAATGGTTAGAGTTTCAAGTAGTGTTTAGATAGCTTTTGATAAACATCACAATTTATAGCGTTCAATTGGGGGAAAAGTAGCATTTTTTTAGGAAAAAAAAGACAAGAAATCTCTGAAAAATCTCACCTTCCTCCTTGCTCTGCCTCCAGTTCGATGAATGTGGAGGCAATTCCAGATTTTTCTTGCAAAAGTTATTTTTAAGCGAAAATCGTCTCTTGGGGTTGCTTGAGGTGAGAGGAAACCAAGAAAATAACGAACCAAGAAGAATTAAAGGTGCTTTTGCTGTTTGATCTGCTTTAAAGCTTCTCGATGTCTTTGCCAGCAGTGGAGGTGCTGGTTGTGGTGGTAGTTGTGGCAGCCTTGTCATCCATTGATGGAGGAGATGAAAGAGAGGAGGAGCAATCGGCTTCGAAGGTGGTGGTTTACATGCAATAAATTTGATCACTAATTCTCCTTCATCAGCTCTTGAATACTTGAAACTAATCAAACCTAGAAAATTTGAAGCTGGAAATTGCAAGAAAAAGAGTGTTGAAAGCTTCAATTGTGATAAAGAAAGTGTAAAAGCTGGAGAAGCATGTTGGTTGCTGCTTAGCGTAGCTCAAAGGCATATAATAGTGGTTCGTGCATTAGATATGACATGGTGGAAATTATTCGGATAAAAACCGAAATCCAATCCAATCCAAACCGAATTAGTAATTCGGATTGGACTCGAACTATGTTCAGATTGAATTCGGATTTACTTTGGAAATTTGGAATTTTTGGATTGCTTTGGAATGAGTGTGATTGGATACAAAAATCCAAAATAACCGAGTATCAACTAAGCATTGTATTGTATTTTTGAGATTGGGCTTGAGTGTTATCCATAAAAATTATGGGTTTGTATGAATTACTAGCTGTTATTACTAAATTTTTATGGGATTATATGAATTATTTCTATTATCGAACATTTTATTTTGATATTCGTGCCTACATTATTTCATCAAAAGAATAAAGTTCAACATTTTGGTAGGAAGGTATATATGACAAGCATATGTTACTAGCCTACTTGTCCTATAAAACAAATAATGTATTATAATCACCACGTTAGAATTGGTATATTTATTAATACTAAACTATTATATAGATAGAAATAGATTGATACATTGTTTTAAATAGTTGTAACATGACAATAGTATTATAAAATAATTCTATGCATTTCAAAAATATATATATAAAGGATCATAGAATAAATTTAATGTTCTCATCTTAAATAGCTAATATTGAGCTTCAACCTCCAATTCGTTGTGTTGTGAAGGAGTGAAAGAGAGACTGAATGAGGGAATTGTGGAGAATATCCAACTGCTTACAACTTCATCAAAGCATGCACGGAGGCGCCTGACAAGTGTTATGAGCTGAGAAGCCAACTGCAACAGATGTGTAGTATAGATAGTGATATGACTGCGCAGTTGAAGTCAGAGAAGGCCAGCAACCAATGCTAGAAGCAGAAGGAATCTGTAAGGACTTTCTTTTTGAACTAACGAAAACTTTCAGAAGCAAGGCCGATAAGACCCTGGAGAAACATAGGGGAGGGAGTTTATGGAATTGTTTATTCTATGGTGCTAAAGCTAGATAAACTTCTCAAGGATGGACAGTATTTACTAAGCATAGCTGAGCAGTTGATGAAGGAAGGCCTAACTCTTAATGAAGTCTATACGCGAGGTATGAAGTTGCAGGTGGAGAAGATCATTGGTGATACTACAAAGAAGCTTCAACAAGATGCTCATTGTTCCATAAGGAGTAAGTCCCACCTCATTGGCGTGGGAATCTTGGACCGGGAAAGACCAACCTCATGAAAACCTTGCATAATTACGTGTATGATAACCAGTGTATTGGGCTGGGGGAATCCCAGAAGCAACAACCAGACATCAAGAGATTACAAGACTGTATTGCGGAATCTATGCAGTTGAAGTTTGAGGACGAGGATGTGGTGAGAAGAAGCAGCCTACTTGCAACAAAGTTGAAGAATATGGCACGTGGCCATGTGCTCCTCTTCATAGATAATGTAATGAAGCAATTTAGGGATTCCAATGGGATGTAATGAAGCTGAAAATTTCCGTTGTACACTAGTTTTTACGGCAACATCAGAGGACATTTGCAATAAGATGGGTTATACCACCAAGTTTAAAATGGACCTCCTCCCTAAGGATGAAGCTCAGGAGCCGTTCTTACATGAAGCTGGCTCGAATGCTCATTATACCCGAAGTTATTGCCGGATGATGGAAAAGATGGCGGATGATGTGGCAAAGCAATGCGCACGTGTGCCTCTTGTCATGACACTAATTGCCCGATCTATGACTGGTAAATAGGACATCTGTGAGTGGAAGCAAGGATCGCCTCAATAAGCTGATGAGCATTGTTGAGGACTTGCATGGTGATGAAGCTAAGATACTAAAAAAGCTAAAGTTTAGCTTCAATTGCATCAATGACCGAATTGTTTGTGTGGTTGCTTCTTGGACTCTGCCAGTGTACTCGTACAGGGGGCATCTTTTAACTAGACATAAGTTAATTCAACACTAGGTTCATAGCGAAAAAATCAAGAGGAAACGTCGTAGGGTTGCTAGTCTCACTACAACTGCCACCCCCGATAAAGGTCATGCTATTATAAATGAGCTCCATAGAGTATACTAGTTGGAAGTCATAGAACTAGATGAGAGATAATACGTTTGGATGAACAAGTGGATCAAAAGGATGGCTATGAATATACCACCAGAGGTAAATTCCCATCTACACTACATTACTGCTATACTTCACAAAATCATTACAACACCTCTTTTTGTGTATGGTTCTTAATTAAAATTCATCAATCCTGTATGATTTCGTTTGGACTTAATAATTCAAGTTGAAAAGGGTAAGTTTATGAGTTAATGTTGCTCTAGAGTTCCTTATTATCTTCTTTAATGTTCAGTGCGGTGGTTATGCAGGTAGGGGTGTGCACCGGTCCAGGACCGGAATATGAAATTTTCTTGGACCGGTGGACCGGTCCGGTTTTGGACCTGTTGGACCGGAATCTACATTTTTTTTAAAAAAAAAAATCTTTTTTATTTAGATTTATACATATTTATAAATTAGATACATTAGATTTTAATAATTCTAACAACAATAATCATAAAGTTTATAAAGAGTAGGTTATTAACTTTCTAACTTTAAAACTTTGAATTTTTTTTAACCTTTAAACTTTCGGTCCACCGGTCCGGACTGAACCGGAAACCCAGAATCTTGATTTTTGGCGGACCGGGGACCGGACCAAAATCCTCGGTCCGGTCCTGTCCGACCCTACCATTTGCGCACCCCTATATGCAGGAGGCGACACTACCATGATACGTTTCAGCTACCTCGATGCTAATGTTTAAGTCTTCAGACTGCATGTGCTTCACGTAATTCAAAAGCTATACCTATTACACAACATACTGATGCTTTTTCGTGTCTGAAAAGCTTCTGATTGCTTGGTATACCATTATTAAAAACATTTGCCTTGTAGTAAGGGTTTATGTTGTATATTGTTGAGTTCTTTACATAATTGTTGTTGCTGATGGATATTGTTACTCGAACACTTGTTCTTGCTGTCATTTTTATGGGAGTTTTGTTGAAAATGTGAGACTCTATTGAATCTTTCATATTTCGTGTTTCATGATTGAGGTAAGATGTCGAAAATGAGTGTCTTGGTATCTGGTATATATAGTTTGTTCATAATTTGTTAGAATTAGTTGTGCGTGAAATCCATAATTTTAGGGTCGTGCTCTTGTCACATTTTTCTCCCCTTTTTGAACTGGTTTTTATCTAGCCATTAGCACAACCGATACACGTGAAAGAATTTTTATTCCAACATGCAATCTAGCAAGTGCATACAGATGAAAAAGAAATCAAGTTTTGCGTCAAAAACCTCTATTACTTTAAGAAATATGCATAAGAACATTAATTATGTTTAAGTTATTAAAAGCCATTTAATTATAACATAACTGTTTTGTGAAACTCTTATATTTGTGATTTAAGTGATAATGTAGTTTAAATTTAACTCAATCTCAATCCAAATTCGAGAGAAAAATTCAATACAAACCCAAGAAAGAATAAAATCTAAATTTGAATCAAAATAGATCAGATATGGAAAATGAATAATCTAATCCAACTAATTGTCATTTGTGAAGGAAGGACTGATAGATATTTAGAGGGTTATTGGTAATGTCTTGATGAAATTATTGATAATATTGCAGTATCAGTTGAGCAATGACACATAATATAGGAGATGAGTGTTAAATAATAATAATAATAATAATAATAATAATAATAATAATAATAATAATAATAATAATAATAATAATAATAATAATAATAATAATAATAATAATAACAATAATAATAATAATAAGGAAAAATTGACATGAATAATCCCAACTTTGAACGGTTTTCTCAAAATAATTCCAACTTCGAATTATTTCAGAATAATCCCAACTTTAGGGGGTATATTCTCAAAATAATCTGAACTATTAATTTTCAATATATTATAGACCTAAATTGGATTAATGTATGCAAGAAAAAATGCAGTTTGGCTTATTTTGAGAAGGTTCCTTCAAAAGTTGGGATTATTCTGTAATAATCCAAAATTGGGATTATTTTGAGAAGACGGATGAAAGTTGGGATTATTCATGTGAATTTTTCCTAATAATAATAATAGATTGACCATAAATAGTAAAGAACTAGATTGCTTTTGAAATTCAATTGAAAAGAGCCCCTAAGAAGCATCTTGATTCACATGGTTTTTAGTAAAATGAATCTCAAAACAAAAATTCAATAAAGAAATTCTCCAATATATTATTAGGACGGGGATTCAAACCCTAGGCAAAGTAATAGAATTTAGGGTGATAATCCATTAAGCTATCACCTATTCCTCTCATATAGTTTGTTAGTGATTTGCACTTATTCAAACTTTTTTTACTAAACTAAATCTATTTTTACTGAACATTATTTTTTTTATTATCCTTTTTTCCTTTTATCAGTAAAAGAAGAAAAAGAGCTCAATATCAACCCAATAGTGATTTATGCTAACATAGGAGCCTAAATAAAACAAAGGAAAAATTGATAGGAACAGTCCCAATTATGGGCGTTCCGCCATTTTCAGTCCCAACTAAGGATTATTTCTGAGCGGTCCCAACTATACATCATTTTTGCCGAAATTGGTCCCAGCAGGTCAATGACCTGCTAAAACAGGTAAAATGCGGTTTTTTTCTTTTTTTATTTTATTTTTCCCCACCACCTATTAACATCACCCCACCACCCAACACATCACCCACCACTCAAGCACCACCAACACTTTCTCTCTCCACGAAACCACCACCCGATTCCCTCCCATCCCCCACCCTCAAAACTCCCACCCCCACCACCACCACCACCACCACCCCCACTCCCACCCCCACCCAAACCCGACACTCATATGACACTAACCTTCTGAAATTCGGAAATCACATTCGAATTCTCATTCATTGCTCTTGGATTTTGTGTGTTTGATATTGAAGTTCAATCATCTGTTCGTCATTCACAATTCTTCAATATCATTATGTAATTCATTGAAATTCCTCGATTCAATTCACAAATTTGTGATCATCTTTCACCCAGTTGATAACTAGAAATGATGATTTCTAGTTTGGAATTTTGTTGATGTTCATAATATGCGCATATTGATCACGAATTGCTCGAGATTGTTCTTGATTCATTGTGAGAAGTTCTTGATTCATTATGAGAATTGCGCTGAATTCAAACTCTTCTAATTGCTCTAATTTCTCTTTCTCTGAGTGAGCTATAGTCTGAATTGTTATCTGAAATTGTGAGACATTATGAATTGTTGTTGAACAGACAATTGCTCTAACTTATAAGCAAAAGGCAATAAATTGATCAAAAATTAAAATTCAGATTGAACAAACATTCAAACTCAAATGAGTAGCAAGAGAGATAGAGTAGCAGCGCAACCGGGTCGAGGTGAGATAGAGTAGCGAGAGAGAGTGTGTGTGAGAGTGGGGCTGCGGTTGGGACATGAGAGAGTGGCGCGCAGTGATGCACCGGTGGTCGTGGATTTACGGCGGCAGGTGAAGGGTGGTGCTTGCGGTAGTTCAAAGGGGGCAGGCCTGGTTTGCACGATGGTGCTGGTATTTTAGTATCGAAATAAAGCAGAGGAGAGAGAGTGGTAATGGAACTTTGGGACTTCCTTTGCCGGTGCTTTTCGGCAAGATTTTGAGGGGGTGGCAGGGGAGGAATGCGGGAGGCAGGAGGGAGGAGGGGGTGGCAGGGACGAAGGAGGGAGCTGCAACTGGGAGAAGGTAGTAAGGAGATAGAAAGGGGAGGAAGAAGGTAGTAAACCAGGTGAAAAAAAAGTAAAAACTAAGATTAACCGATAAAATGGGTCACCAGTTAACTGGGACTATTTTTGTAAAACATACCCTAAAGTTGGGATTACTCAGAAATAATCTTTAGTTGGGACTGAAAATAGCAGAACGCCCATAGTTCGGACTGTTCCTGTCAATTTTTCCTAAAACAAATCAGAATTATAATGTGCATACATAAACTTTCCAATTGTCCAAGAAAAAGTGAAAAACTAATATTTTTGTTATATCTACAAATAATTTTAACCGGTTTAGGCTTTAGATATTTTCCCACTACAAGAAAGTGTAGAATTTTTCGGCTGTGCCCACATTAAACACGTCCTGAGAAATTTATATTATTGGTTACTTTGGACTCTAGTTATGAAGGCGATTTGAGCTCAATGTTTTTTTTGGTGCTAGAGCGCCATTAGGGCGGGTGATGAGCTCATATTAAATGAATTGTGAAGGGATCAGAAACGTGCATGTGATAGTTTTAAGCCCTGTATGAAAAGATGGCTTGGTCGACCAATTAACATCCAAAGACTTGCAAATAATTTGACAAACGGAATTGAGTAAAACTTTAGATTTTAAGTGATCCCATATAACTACTCTCAACATTCCTCGTCTTTCAATCCAATGTAAAGTAGAGCTAGTTGTGTGATTCTTCTTCACCATCCTTACAAGAGAATGGAAGACGCTACAAGTGAGGCACTTCTGAAGAACAGGCCACTTCCTTGACATCACGTTTTCACCATACTTCCTTGAGGAAAAAATATGAAGATTCCCTCATAATTTCAACTTTAAAAGTATGCCAATTTTCACCATACAACAATATAATCTCTAGCAATGGCAAGAGCCATATGCCTAATGAGATCATGCATCTTCAGGCTCCTCTTATCTTGACAAGTTTCCAACAAACAAGAATTGAGAAGCTTGTTCAATATGGAGTGTCCCATGTTGTATTGTACGTGCGGCCTGCAACGACAACACATCATCTATATATGAGCCGTTCTGTAACCCAAATATGTATCAATTCTTCCCTACTTACAAGATTTATATCTTTGAGGTAAAAGACAAAATACAAGAAACAACCCTGGAGCTTGATGTTGTTCAACCTTTCCTAAGACAACTTCAATCGACTAAAAACATCTTCCAAGTGGGTTGTTCCAGTAGATAATGGTTCGACACACCTCAAGAATTCTCTCCATCTAGAAGCATCAATTACTCCTCTTGTATTGTTGGCCAATGAACATGATAATGACAGCAATAGGGGGAACTAAACACTTATGATATACAGGCTAATCTTCTTACAATAGGTCACTTTTTGGTATATGAAACATCATAACCTATCTTATCTTGAAACAGCTGCCAAGTCTCTTCGTTTGAATGTGTCTCAATTTCAAGGACTTTTTAGCAAAGGAAGACACGAATAACATCCAACAACCAAGAAATTAATAGGAAAAATTATCGAAATTAAGTCAACCTTTAAGCCATCCGCTAAAAACAAGTCAACCTTTTGATTATCCTTGAATAAGTCAACCTTTAATACCAATCTGTTTTTAACAAGTCTTTGTCTGTTGTTAAGTTATTTAACCGCTTGAATATGATATGTGTAACTCTTCGAAGGGATGAGAGACAAAACAAAAAGAAATTAAAAATTACAAAAAAGAAAGAAAAAAGTCATATATTTGTTCATTAACTTGTTTAAAATTGATAAATACTAAAGGTAGACTTATTTAGGAAATAATCAAAAAATGACTTATTTTTAGCGGACGGGACAAAAGTTGACTTATTATTGACAATTATTCCAAATTAATATCTGATTACATTGCCTAGGAATACCAACATCCTCTTGCCAAAAATCCGTCCACAAATCATCAAAGAAGAGGATGTACTTTCCTGAACTTGACCAAAAGGCATATAGAATTGATGCTCTCCTGTTTACATCCTTATCATCGTGAAGATCTGACAAAACAATAACATATTACTATCATTGTTTTCACTCTAAATTTTTTTGGGTGAATTCCCCCTTTCCCACAACATAAAATCTGAATAGATGCTGCAACAACATACTAAACTAATAATGGGAACATGATCATCGTTTAGAAAAAGAAAAATGTGGTGCAACTAAGCCATGCACACACTACGAGTACGATCAATGTTTTGAGGTACAGGAGTGCATCATCTTCTATACAATAGAGAACTTCAATCAAACCTCAATCAAACCCTAAACTTTCTTCCTTTCATACGTCATCCAAATTTAATGTTACACACATATTTGCAATCATATAAGTCACTCAAGGTTGTGTTCTAAGCAAGACCATATTGTTGATTACAATCCCCTATACCTGAGTGGAAAAGGGAGTGTTTCCTCCTCATCCTAACTAGTGGCGGAGCCAGCTGTAGTCACAGTTGGTCACGTGAACAACTAATATTGGGAAAAAAAAATTCTCACAACGAGCTGAGTCGGACCTGGTAGATGAAATTGAACTCGGCGCTTCTTTCTTCCTCAAGTAGCCATGGCTGGATCGAGTGTTTTTTTCTTTCTCTCTCTTTCTCTTTCTCTTTCTGCGTTGCTTTTTCTGTCTTTCTCTTTCTACCTTTTATTTCTCTCTCTTGTTTAACCTTTTTTTTTTAATGGATTCTCTTGTTTAACTTTTAGTCTTCTCTCTCCCAAAATTAAATGATGATTTAGTTGGGACAAGTGGGCAAGTGGGCCTCCTTTTTGTGTGTTCCCTCATTTCATGTACAACCTTATAAGTGCTTTCTTTTTTGCTGTATTACTGTGTGTATAGGAAAGGATTGGGAGGGCAGAGAGTCAGAGACATCGAGAAAGTAAAGATGATGATTTAGTATTTGTGTGTATGACAGTATGAGGGTGTGTATATGACAGTATTTTTTTTTTTTTTTGTAAGGTAAGAAAAAGAAGGTTAGGAGACCCTCCGCACGAGGGGAGCTCCTACCTTATCAGTTACAAGGATGTGATGTAGAGTGGAAGAAGTACAATCTTCTATATACAATTGACTATCTACTAAGTGACCAACGTTAGCAATTCAATCAGCCGTTTTGTTAGCTTCCTGGTAGATATGACGAATATCCCATGATGTAAAAGAGTTGAGGAGAGTATGAATGTCTCTGACGATGTTGGGTGTATATGACAGTATGGCAGTAGGTTCTCATATGTTTTTATTTTTAATTGTGTAATTTATGTTGTATTTTTGTCCTTCTATGTATTTATTTTTCTGTTTATTAGTCTCTCCTCCTTTGTTGGATGAATTGTTGTAGTGTTGTGTTGAATTGTTGTAGTGTTAGTTGGATGTGTTTTTTGCATTCTTTTTTTTTTTTCTTTAGATGCACTGAGTTCTGTATTTTTTTCTGTTTTGATTTATGTGTTAATTTTTCATTTTAAAAACATTAAATTTAGAGCTTGTTCGTTATCGTTTTCTAATTCCAGTTTTCAGTTTTTTTGAAAACCAAAAACAAAAATATGGAAACTAGAAAAAGTAGTTTTTAGCTTTCCGTTTTGTCAGTTTTCAAAATTGATATGTTTAGTATAAGTATGACTAATTTTGAGATTATTATCGTTTCAAAAAAAATATATATATTATACCACTTATATCATATGACTTTTATATTCATAAAACCAAAAACTGGAAACTTATAGTGATGTTGAACAAGCCCTTAGTTGTTGTTGTTCGTTTTTGTATTTTGAAGTGCTTATGTAATGATTTTAATTTAGTTAAATTATTTTTTCTTTTAGCCGAATCCATGCCGTACTCGTTTTTGAAATTTTGATTTTGGCGTTTTCCATCCCTATACCTGTTCCTATATCTGTTTTCGTGCTACCTAAAGTGTGACCAACTATTTCCAGATTCCTGGATCCGCCACTGCTCCTAACACTTCATAGTTCAAATAGTGTGTATCTCCATTATCGGGGTCATCTATGTCACACATGCGAGTAGCTGTGTTCACAATCATACGTGGCATTCTACAACATCTATCAGCAAGTGAGCTTGGAATGCCATCTAGGGAAGAAACAAATCCTTCCGCAATATTCACTTTACGCATAGCCAACTTGTACGCATCTTCTTTTGGAAGACACTTAATTTAACTTTTCCAAACCATGGAACTACTTGAACTCCAAGGCAGTTAGGCAGAGCTAGTAGTAGATAATACCGGCTTGTATTTCCTCCCTTTTTCAGGGACTGAAATTCCAACCCTTCCAGAGAAAAATCAGCTTTTGGTACACCATCTAAGAAAATTATAAAGCTCCTCATATTAGCAAGTGTATCAGATAGTTTACGATCCCTTACAATTAATTAGTGATCATCACTAAAATCCAGGGCCGTCTCGTACAACTTAGGGGCCCTGTGTTTTATTAAAGTATGAGGCTCCAAAGAGTTAAAAAAAAAAGCTTCCTTGTATAGATATATCAAAAGTAACATTTCATACATCTAATAAAAGTTATTTTCTTTCCAAACAAAATTTAACATATACTACATATTCATAATTAAAATCTACTACATAGTACATATTCAACTAACATGACTAAGTACCATAATTTTGTTCAATAAACACGGAGAAATCTGCGAGTCAAGTTTAGCCTTTCCGAATCCAAAAATCAGTAAATTCATACTACACAAAGTTCCAATCTCCACACATTAACATAAAACACCCAACATTTAAACAAACATCCTATACCAAAACTACAATCCGTCCTCTGAATTCGAGGTTTGCTATATATTAGTAGAATGTCAAATGCACAATGTCAGAAAAATCAAGTCAAAAAAACAAAGCATGGGAATTCCCAGAATTAAAGAAACCCCATAACATGAAATTTCAAGAATATACAAAATTCAACACCACAATTCACAATCATTAAGAAAACAGACAAATTTGAGTTTCCATGAAAAGAAACCAATTACTGAATATTACTGTAATTCAAGGAAAACCCATATGAGAAAATCTCATTAAAACGAAAAGAAACATACAAAAAAACATGAAATTAAATCAATAATCAAGAAACACTGGAGAATCAGATTAAATTACTTGAATTATGAATGTGAAAGTGAAAAAGAGTGACGGGGTTCTCGTCGTCTGAGCAAATATTATCAGCATCATCATCGTACTTCTGCAAATGATGAATAATTGGGGACAAATCTGCAACCTTCTTGCCAGAATAAGATTGAGATTATTAAGAAGAAGAGACAGAAACCTTTGAGTTGGTCACATAAGGAACTAAGGAAGATGGAAGGTCGAGGCTGGAGAAGGTAGAATTAAACCTTACTTTGGAGTTGTAATCGAGAAGGCTCGAAAATTTTCAGAGAATAGGAAATGACAGGATTCATTAATGCGGTTTTGGAAATTGGAAGAGAGCCCAGGCAGACGGCAGTATGTTAGACCTGTGAAGCATTAATTAGTGTTAGTTTTTTTTTTTTTTTTTTACTTTGGGCAAAACAACATATATAATTGGGCCTTTGTATTTTAGGAGCCCTGTGCATGGGCCTTATCCGGGCCTGGGAAAATCACAGTTCACAACTGCAATAACAACATCTTGCACACGCTTGATGGTAAACACATCAAGGAAAGAGCCATGACATAGGCATCACCGCCTCAGACATCAGACAAGGCCCATCTAAGGAGCAAATCATCCTTTGTGTCATGGACTTTCAAAGCATGAACCGATTTGTGAAAATCCGAAGCATGAACCAATGATTAATTTTATCTGATTCATATCAATGTATTTTTAAATTATTAATTACTATAATCCCGCATCATACTTTATCAACGAACCAATTTCACGATAATCTATCAAATTTGCGGTCTTGGATATTTTCGGTTGAATAAAGTAAAAAATACTAAGATCGGGGCTTTCATTTACCAATGGAAGCTCTTCCGAAAATAACTAATGGAGGCTAAGGTTTGAGAGAGAAAAAAGAGTGAGAGAAGAATGGCGGCTGACTATTAGTCCATCTTTCTACTTTTACATTATTCTATATCTATATATTTTGTGTAATGTTTTATATATGAGATATTAGAAAATATAAAGTATTACATAAAATATAATTCTACACCTAAGTGAATTATATTCTTTATCGCCATTTGGTAGGAGTTTGTTCCTTTTTAAACTATTTTACCCCACTTGTTTCACTCATGTAATTTTGTTTCACAATCATATTTTCTCTCTCATTACTTGCTAGTTGGTACAATAAATAGGAATTTTTTTTGGAAAATAGAGTACATAATAAGAAAAATGATTGACCCAAGTTTGACCCTAAATAGCAAAAAAATGGTTAGTTTAAATTGCCAAGACATGATATATGGTTGTTTCATAGACATAATAGTGTTCCCTATTTTCTATAAAATTCCTCAATTGATGGTAATTAAATATCTAAAAGAAAATAAAATTACATACGTTTTTTTAGGGGAAATAAAATTACATATGTAGCATGGTAATAACTTTGAAACATATGGTCGGGGGATTTTGTTTGTAATTGTGCTTTTGAATTTGTATTTTTTACTAGCTTTGAAACCCATGAGTTGCACAAAGTGTTGTTTATTTTATTTTATTGCAAATTTTTTTGTTAACATTGTTGATTTTGTGTTGCTGTGAAATGAGATTTTTCAACACAATTATATTTACATACTTCCTCCGTTCTTTTTCAATTGCAACAATTACAACTTTGGTTAGTTTCATCTATTGGGACCACTCCACTTTTGGTAAAAAAAGTAACTATAGTTGACAATATTGCTTTTACTTTATGTTAATAAAACCATCATTAATTACTCAAATTGCCTAAAGTTGCGTTTACTTTATTAAGGACTTACTTATCCCCTACTCTAGTTAATTAGAGGGGTACCTCTATGCTAAACTAACCATTTTTTTCATTTTCTTAAAAACCATGCTCAAACCCATTGTCACAGTAAAAAAAGAACGGAGAAAATATTTGTCATTATACTTTAATTTCTAGATTTGATACTGCGATATATAAATTTTATATTTTTTAATATTCAATTGAATATTGTAGCTAAGTCTATTATTAAATGGTATCCCAATAATTGATATGACTAACAATAGCTAACACAGTTTTAACATGAAGAATAACCTAATGATACTTTAAGAAAGTAGAGGGTAATAATTTAATAGATGCACGACAGAATGAATAGAGAAAAACATGAGTGAAAGTCACAAGTTCAACTTTTAATATAGCACATAAACACTGACGCATATAGAATGGAAGATGGAAAAGCCAAAAAAAAATCATAATGATGGTATCATAAATAAAATTAATTAAAATATAACGAATCTCTACTATTAATCGAAAATACTATTTAAGAGGAAAAAACTTTTTCATCAATCATGACCATATCAAGACTTATCAAACTTCCCCTTTTTATATGATTCGTGACGTTAAATAATCTAAAAACGCAAACCTTGATTTGCCAGTTAGTTATAGTAGAATTAAGTTCATGGAGAAAAGAATAAGATCTGACATATAGATATATGGAAAAGATAAACATAAATAATTATGTATACAATAAATATTATATGAATATTATAATTAGTCAATTGCATAATGCCCCTGCAATTCGTTGACAAACTTTCATTTGATTATTCATGTAATGCCACCATGGTACGCTATAGGTTCAAAATTATAGATATGTATTTTTAATCTTTATATATCTCAAATTTTAAAAGTATTGAAAGATATAATTGCTATTGTCGAAGATAATATGCTATTTTTATAGTTATTTTTATATGTATTTAAAATAAAGAATATATTATATGTTATTGTTCATCTAAATAAATAAATTTTTATAAGTTGTAAAACTATATTGTATATGGAATGAAATTATTTCGAAGCATATTTCGAGCTCTCCAATGGTAAAAAAATTATATTATTGCGAATTTGTAGCAAAAGTTATATTCAATTTACATAATATAATAATTTAGGTTGTTTATTTAAAATCATACTGTAATCTTCACTTATCCAAAACACCTTATATATATGTTGAACACTATTTTTTTTTAAAAAAAATTAAAATAATGACATGACATGCTTAGGTGGAGCCCTCTATAATATTCTAAGATTGTTTATTAAAATCAAACTATAATTTTTTCATCATCCAAAACTCTTATATAAATGTATCTATTTTGCTATAGATTTTTTTTTTTTTTGGTAACAACAAAGTTTCCTTAATAAATTTTGTTGCAATACTAAATTATTTTGGTTCAGTTGAGTAAGGCTGAGCTTTTGAAAGATAATATGTTTAATCTTGTAAATTGGACCTATGATAAAATGCTATAATCACATATAATACACAATACGTATAGCTATTATTATATTTATCTAAAATAAGGACTAAATAATGCCTTACCATTCATCTAATTAAATATATTTTCATGAGTTGTAAAAATATATTGTAAATGGATCTTATTTTGAAGCATATTTCAAGCACTCTCTAATGGTAAAAAATTATAATGTTTTTGAATTAGGTCCCAAAAGTTATATTTAATTTACATAATATAATAATTTAGGTCGTTTATTCAAAACGAAACTATAATCTCTCCATATCCAAAACTCCTTTTATATATTTAAATATATGAAGAATTCTATTTTTTAAAATATTTAAAATAAAAAATTAATGACATGTCAATCCTACGTGGCGCTCTCTATTTCAATAGTTGTAAAAATATATTGTAAATGGATCTTGTTTCGCATCATATTTTGAGCATTATCCATTGATACAAAAATTATAATATTCCAAATTACGTAGCAAAAGTTATGCACAATTTACATAATATGATAATTTAGGTTGTTCATTCAAAACCAAACTCTAATTTTCTCTTATCCAAAGCTCCTTATATGTATCTAAATCTATGTCGAACTCTATTTTTGTAAAAAAAAAAAAAACTCTATGCTCTTGAAAAGTTCATATATATATATATATATATGGATTTTTTAACTGGAATAATACAAATTTTGGCCCGTTCTCTCGCAATAATACAAACTTTTGATTATATTTTAATAATACAAACTTTAGGACAAAATTCCTCCAGTAGGTCATGACCGGTTACTAACTTGTTGGTGCAGGTAAAATGCATACGTGGCACTCCATAGGACACGTGTCGCTTGCTTATTGGTTGATTTTTTGAATTTTTATTTAAATTTGGAAAACAAAATAAAACTTTTTTTCTTTCTCCTTCACCCACCCCAGCCACCCCTGACCCTGCCCAGCCTTCTCTCTTCGTCCCCCCAGCACCTCCACAGAATCCCCTCCCCCATCCCGAAACCACAACCACCACCAACACATCGCATCATACCACACCATTGCATCACTACACCGCACCATACGTCCATACCACACCACCACACCTCACCTCACGACACACCATCACCACGCCACAACACGCCACACCACACCACCACACCTCACGACGCACTAGCACCAACGAGCATCGGCGCAGATGTCTCTGACGTTGCCGACACCAGCACCCTATTTTCTCTCCTAATTCTTCGCACTACCCCGAGTCGCACTACCCCTAATTCCAAATTCGAGGTGGAGATAGGGAAGATAAAGGTGTTGATAGGATTTGGTGGATGGGGTTCATGGTGGTTGTGGCTGGGTTTTGTGTATTTCGGGGGTGAGGGAGTGGAGGGGGGTGGTTTTCGGGGGGGATGGCTGGGTTTGGTGGTATTTGGGGGGGGGGGGTGGGTTTGGTGGTTTTCGGGGTGGGGTCCGTGGGTTGGTTTCGGGGGTGGGGTCCGAGGGTTGGTTTCGGGGGTGGTGGTTGTGGGGTAGGGGAGGGGTGGGCAGGGTTTGGTGGTTTTCGGGGGTGGGGTCCGTGGGTTGGTTTCGGTGGTGGCTGTGGGGTCGGGGAGGGGGGGAGTGGCCGGGTTTGGTGGTTTTCGGGGGTGGTGGTTGTGGGTTGGTTTCGGGGGTGGTGGGCGTGGGGGGGGGAGGGGCTTAGGTGGTTCGGGTGGGTGGGGGGTTGGGGGAGGAGGGAGAAAGAAGAAATATCATTTTGTAATTTTTCTTAATTTGTTTTACAGGTTACAAGTCAACTTGACCTACTGGAGGAATTTTGGCCTAAAGTTTGTATTATCAAAAAATAATCAAAAGTTTGTATTATTGCGAGAGAACGGACAAAAGATTGTATTATTGTAGTTAAAAAATCCTATATATATTGGGTACGTACCAGGCAAATGCCCAGGTTGTTTCGAGAACAAGAGGTAGAGTTTTAAAATATTTACACCCCTATTTTTTGCCGTTCTTTTTGTCCAACATAGAACAACTAAAAGTTATAATATGATTTGTCGTTATCATTGACGTTGGTTCTAATTTATATGCCATGAATAAACTCACTATATCATTATGATTCATACTATATCATGCAGTAACTACATCATTTCTGAACAATCCACTATATCATTTAGACACTCACTATATCATGCAGAAACTCACCATATGATTCAGACACTCACTCTATCATGCATAAACTACATATTTTCATATGTTAAAGCACATGCACGATATACAACACAACCTACATCTTCTTGCATGTTAAAACATTAAAAATAAAACCTCCACTATAATGCATATTATTTCACTATATGTTTTCTGTTAACAAAATCCAGTATATTTTATAGAAGTTCACTATATCTCTATAAAACTCACTTCACTATATGAATTTAATATGAATGACCAACGTTAGTGTGCACTGGGTCCATTTAAGTGTTTTAATAACTGTAGGCACCTATCATATAAATATGAAACAATTTGTTAAGTTATGAAGGATTGGTAATATTGCTACGGTATCTTGCTACAATGCCCTTCAAGCCTCAATAGACTAACATGATTAACAATATCAACCCTCTTTCTAATATGTTGACCATGTCTCATCTTATCCAACATTCATGTTTGGAGGAGACGCAGGATGCAACATTTGTTTCTTATCAAAGGAAAAGAACATATGAGGAGTATATTTCTTGGGGCAGAACTCAATATGCAAAGCTGACCGCTAAAAATCTATAATATGTAGCTCACATAATTAGCTTAAGTGGAAATAAAATATAGGGAAGAAATTTAATTATTAGAAACCATACCTTGTAGCCTTGTTGGGAAAAACTCAATGTGCAAAGTTGACCGCTAAGAATCTAGTATATATAACTTTGAATATTCTAATAATTCTAACATGAATAGGTTTTGTAGAACAAACCTAATTCTAATTGAATCTCTTATTCCGATTGCAGTAGATTACTTTAAAACGTTACTATAGTTAATATTTTCTTTTATACGTTACTTTAATATAAAATTTATGGATCTAATTTTAAAGTATTTTTTAAACACTTTCCAATGGTACAAAAATTATAATTTAACGAACTATATATTAAAAGATATAATCAATTTACTATATTTAAGATTTCATTGTGAACCCAACTCTACTTATTCTTATCCTAAACTCTATTTGTATTTTAATCAATTTAGAACTCTATTTATATTCAAAAAAAATGACATGGTACTTATTATAATTTTACGAACTATATATAAAAAGTTATAATCAATTTACTATATTTAAGATTGTCATTGTAAACCCAACTCTATTTATTCTTATCCTAAACTCTATTTGTATTTTATTCAATTTAGAACTCTATTTATATTAAAAAAAAAATGATATGGCACTTAATGAGGGCGACAAATGGTGTCCAATGAGGACGCCAAATGTCGCGACCTCGTGAGCTAACTTTTGTACTCTGCTTTATATATTAGTTATATGATACTAGTTTTGAAGCCCGTGCAACGCATGAGTTGTTGTTTATTTTCTTTTTTTTGCAGATTTTTTGTTGACATTGTTGATTTTGTGTTGCTATGAAATGAGATTTTTCAACACCATTGAATTTACATACTTTTTCCGTTCTTTTTCTATTGCAACAATTCCAACTTTGGATAGTTTCATCTATTGGGAGCACTCCACTTTTGGTTAAAAAAAAGCAACTATAGTTGATAATATTGTCTTTACTTTATGTTGATAAAACCATCATTAATTACTCAAATTGCCTCATAAAGTTTATTTTCAGGAAAATTGCCTCATAAAGTTCTGTTTACTTTATTTAAAATTTACTTATCCCCTACTCTAGTTATTTAAAGAGCTAACTCTATGCTAAACTACCCATTTTTTCATTTCCTTAAAACCATGCCACAATCCATTGTTGTAGTAAAAAAAAGATTGGAAAAAGTATTTGTCATTATTCTCTAATTTTTAGATTTGTTATTGCGATATATAAATTTTATATTTTTAAATATTTAATTGAATATTGTAGCGAAATCTATCATTAAATGGTATCCCAATAATTGGTATGACTAACAATAACTAACACAATTTTAACATGAAGAATACTTAAATGATACTTGAAGAGAGTAGAGGGTAATACTTTAATAGATGCAGGAAAGAAAGAATAGTGAAACACATGAGTGTCAGCTACAACTTCAACTTTTAATATAACACATAAACACTAATGCATATAGAATGGAAGATGGAAAAGCCAAAAAAAAGATCGTAATGATGGTATCATGAATAAAAATTAATTACGTATAAAACTAACCTCTACTAATAATCGAAAATACTATTTAAAAGAAAAAAAAAATACCTCTTCATCAATTATGACCATATCAATACTTATCAAACTTTCTCCTTTTTATGATCTGTGACCTCAAATAGTCTAGAAACATGAATCTTGATTTCCCTATTAGTTTTAATTTTTTTGGAGAAAAAGAATAAGATCTGATATATAGATATATGGATAAGACAAACATAAATAATTATGTATACAATGAATACTCTAGGAATAATATAATTAGTCAATTGCATAATACCTCTACAATGTCATTTGATTCTTCATGTATGCCACCTTGGTGTGCTATAGGTTCAAAATTATAGATATATATATTTTATATTTATAGAGATTAATTTTTAAAAGTATGATTTTGAAAGATAAAATTGCTATTGTCACATATAATACGCTATTTTTATAGTTATTTTTATATGTATCTAAAATAAAGAATAAACAATACTTTATCGTTCATCTAAATAAATAAATTTTCATAAGTTGTAAGACTATATTGTGTATGGAACTTATTTCGAAGCATATTTCGAGTACTTTCCAATGGTTAAAAAATTTATAATATTGCGAATTTGTAGTAAAAGTTATATTCAATTTACACAGTATAATAATTTAAGTTGTTTATTTAAAATCAGACTGTAATCTTCAGTACTTATCCAAAACACCTTATATGTATTTACATCTATGTTGAATTTTTTTTTAAAAAAAATTAAAAATTAAAAAGATTGACATGACATGCTTAGATGGAACTCTCTATAATATTCTAAGGTTGTTTTTTATAATCAAACTCAAAATTTTCATCATCCAAAACTCTAATATATATGTAACTTTATCGCTATAGATTTTAGTTTTTGTTGTAACAACAAAGTTTCCTTAATAAATTTTGTTGCAATACTAAATTGTTTTGGTTAAGTTGAGTAAGGCTGGGGTTTTGAAAGATAATATGCTTAATCCTGTAAATTGGACCTATGATAAAATGTTATAATCACATATAGTACACTAAATATATAGCTATTTAGTTTATTTATCTAAAGAGAGAATAAATAATGACTTACCATTCATCTAATTAAATATATTTTCATGAGTCGTAAAACTATATTGTAAATGGATCTTATTTTGAAGCATATTTCAGTCACTCTCCAATGGTACGAAATTATAATATTTTGAATTAGGTAGCAAAAGTTATATTCAATTTACATATTATAATAGATTGTTTATTCAAAACGAAACTCGATCTAATTTCTCCCTATCCAAAACTCCTTCTATGTATTTAAATATATGTAGAAATCTATTTTGTAAAATAAAAATTAATGACCTGACAATCCTACGTGGTGCTCTCTATTTCATAAGTTATAAAACTATATTGTAAATGAATCTTATTTCGGGGCATATTTCGAGCACTATCCAATGTTACAAAAATTATAATATTCCGAATTATGTAGCAAAAGTTATACATAATTTACATAATTTAAATTAAGGTATTCATTCAAAACCAAACTCTAATTTTCAAGCTTTAAATCTATGTAGGACTCTATTTTTGTAAAAGATGAAAATAAAAAATTGATAACATGACAATAGATCCTACGTGGCGCGCTTTATGCTCTCAAAATCTTGAAGAGCTCCCTATGCTATCGAAAAGTTTATCCTTTATATATATATATATATATATATATATATATATATATATATATATATATATATATATAATAAAAATAATAATAATAACTAGTATTTGGG
Source organism: Beta lomatogona (assembly GCA_947646795.1). Classification (NCBI taxonomy): domain Eukaryota; kingdom Viridiplantae; phylum Streptophyta; class Magnoliopsida; order Caryophyllales; family Amaranthaceae; genus Beta; species Beta lomatogona. The sequence goes on along the minus strand of CANSNZ010000536.1, from coordinate 262,062 downwards.
ACCCGAGAAATGCCCGTTCTCTTTGTAGAGAAGAGGTAGACTTTTGAATTTTTCACATACCCTATTTGAACGTATATTTGTCCGACATACAACATCAAAAGTTATAATGTAATAACTTTGAATATTCTAATTCTAACCTGAATATGTTTTGTAGAAAAGCCCTAATTCTAATTGAATTTCTAATTCTAATAGCAGTTTGTTACTTTAATACTTTACCATAGTCAATATTTCTTTTTGAACGTTAATATAATACAAAATTTTAAATTATAAATGGATCTTATTTTAAAGTAGTTTTTAAACACTTTCTAATGGTACAAAAATTATAATTTTCCGAACTACATATTAAAAGTTATAATCGAGTTACTATACCTAAGTTTTCAATTGTGAACCCAACTCTATTTTTTCTTATCCTAAACTCTATACATGTATTTTTATAGCTTTGTAGCTCTATTTCTTTTTAACAAAATGACATGTCGGTTAATAAGCGCGACAAATGGCTTCCAATGAGGACGCCAATTGTCGCGAACTCGTGAGCTGTCTTTTGGACTCTGCTTTATATATTAGTTACTAGTATTTGGGACTCGGGCAAATGCCTGTTCTTTTTGTGGAGAAGATGTAGACTTTTGAAATTTTCACATATATACCTTGTTTGAACGTATTTTTTTCCGACACACAACAACAAAATTTATAATAAATTTAAAAAATTCTAATTCTAACATGAATAGGTTTTTGTAGAAAAGCCCTAAACCATATTTGGTTGCCTTGTCGGGAAGAACTCAATGTGCAAAATTGACCGTTGAGAATCTAGTATATATAACTTTGAATATTCTAATTATTCTAACATGAATAGGTATTGTAGAAAAACCCTAATTCTAATTGCAGTATGTTACTTTAATACATTATTATAGTCAATATTTCTTTTTACACGTTACTTTAATATAAATTTTTAAATTTAGTATAAATGGATCTTATTTTAAAGTACTCTTTAAACACTTTCCAATGGTATAAAAATTATAATTTTCTGAACTATATATTAAAAGTTATAATCGATTTACTATACTCAATTTTTTTTTTTTATTTCTTCTTATCCTAAACTCTATATATGTATTTTCATTAATTTTGAATTCTATTTTTTTTATTTTTTTTTAAAAGTTCATGGTACTTAAGGGTCGCGACAAATAGCGTCCAATGAGGACGCCAAATGTCGCGACCTCATGAGCTGGCTTTTGGACACTGCTTTATATATTAGTTATATGATATGATATGATTTAGATTCTATTACATTTTATGATATACTCCCTCCGTCCCAATATATAGTTCCCATTTCCATTTCGGGTGTCCTACAATATAGTTCCCATTTCCATATTTAGTTCCACATATTTCCGTAATTTGTCTAGAAAAACCGTGTCCCACTATTTATTTGCTTCTTGAATTTTGTTTTTTGCTTTGTTTATTCAACCCAAGTGTTACAATTAATGCTTTTTCACCAATTATTCTCCATTCTCTCTCCTAAAATCATCTTTTCCCATACAACATTTATTTAAATAAACAAAAAATCTTTACTATCCTTCTTAGATTCTGCTTGCATAAATTACCGTGAAAAAAGGGAAATGGGAACTATATTTTGGGGACGGAGGGAGTATTTAAGTGTGTATAGCAAATCAATATATCTTATTCACGAAATTTATTACAGTAGGTTACTTTAATACGTTAGTATAGTCAATATTTCCTTTTATACTTTACTTTAATATAAAATTTTAAATATAGTATAAATGGATCTTATTTTAGAGTACTTTTTAAACACTTTCCAATGGTAAAAAAATTATAATTTTACGAACTATATATTAAAAGTCATAATCAATTTACTATATTTAAGATTTTCACTGTGAACTCGACTCTATTTACTCTTATCCTAAACTCTATTTGTATTTTAATCAATTTAGAACTCTATCTATATTTTAGAAAAATGACATGGCACTTAATGAGCGCGACAAATGGCGTCCAATGAGGACACTAAATGTCGCGACCTCGTAAGCTGGTTTTTGTACTCTGCTTTATATATTAGTTTAACCTTAATTCTAATTGAATCGCTAATTTCAATTGCAGTAGGTTACTTTAATACGTTAGTATAGTCAATATTACCTTTTATACCTGTAAGCTGGTTTTTGTACTCTGCTTTATATATTAGTCTAACCTTACTTCTTGTGAACCCAACTCTATTTATTCTTATCGTAAACTCTATTTGTATTTTAATCAATTTAGAACTATATTTATATTCAAAAATATATGACATGGTACTTAATGAGCGCGATAAATGGAGTCCAATGAGAACGCCAAATGTCGCGACCTCGTGAGCTAGCTTTTATACTCTGCTTTGGGACCCGGGCAAATGCCCGGGCTTTTTCGTGAAAAAGAGGTAGAGTTTTCAAATATTATTTATATCCCTTTTTTTGGCATTATATTTGACGTTGGTTTCTAATTTATATGTCATGAAGAAACTCACTATATCATTCAGAAACATACTATATCATGCAGAAACTACATCATTTCTGAACAATCCACTATATTATTTAGACACTCACTGTATCATGCAGAAACTCATTATATAATTCAGACATTCACTTTATCATGCGGAACCTACATATTTTTATATGTTAAAGCACATATCACGATATATTATACAACCTACATCTTCCTGCATGTTAAAACAATAAAAATAAAACCTCCATATGTTCTAGACCAATGAAAAGTTAATGGAGAAAGTTAACCATTCATGTTTGGAGGAGACCAATGATGCAGCATTTGTTTCTTATCAAAGGAAAAGTAAATATGAGGAGTATATTTATTAGAAACCGTACCTTCGGTTACTTTAATACTCTAACATTGATTCTAATTGAATCACTAATTCCAATTGCAGTAGATTACTTTAATACGTTAGTATAGTCAATATTTTCTTTTATACGTTACTTTAATATAAAATTTTAAATATAGTATAAATGGATCTTATTTTAAAGTACTTTTTAAACACTTTTCAATGGTACAAAAATTATAATTTTACGAACTATAAATTAAAAATTATAATCAATTTACTATATTTAAGATTTTTATTGTGAACCCAACTCTATTTATTCTTATCTTAAACTCTATTTGTATTTTAATCAATTTAGAACTCTTAATGAGCGCGACAAATGGCGTCCAATGAGGACGCCAAATGTCGCTGCCTCGTAAGCTGACTTTTGTACTTTGCTTTATATATTAGTCTAACCTTAATTCTAATTGAATTGCTAATTCTAATTGCAGTAGGTTACTTTAATACGTTAAAATTGTTAATATTTCATTTTATACGTTACTTTAATTTAAAATTTAAAATATAGTATAAATGGATCTTATTTTAAAGTACTTTTTAAACACTTTCCAATGATACAAACATTATAATTTTAGGAACTATATATTAAAAGTTATAATCAATTTACTATATTTAAGATTTTCGTTGTGAACTCAACTCTATTTATTCTTATCCTAAATTCTATTTGTATTTTAATTAATTGAGAACTCTATTTATATTTTTTAAAAATGACATGGCATTTAATGAGCGCGAAAAATGGAGTCCAATGAGGACGCCAAATGTGGCGACCTCGTGAGCTGACTTTTGTACTCTGCTTTATATATTAGTCTAACATTAATTCTAATTGAATCTCTAATTCCAATTGCAGTAGGTTACTTTAATACGTTAGTATAGTCAATATTTCCTTTTATACGTTACTTTAATATAAAATTTAGCTTATTTTAAAGTCCATTTTAAACACTTTCCAATGATACAAAAATCATAATTTTACAAACTATATATTAAGAGTTGTAATCAATTTACTATATTTAAGATTTTCATTGTGAACCCAACTCTATTTATTCTTATCCTAAACTCTATTTGCATTTTCATCAATTTAGAACTCTATTTATATTTTTAAAAAAATGACATGGCACTTAATGGTGGCGACAAATGGCGTCTAATGAGGACGCCAAATGTCACGACCTCGTAAGGTGACTTTTGTACTCTGCTTTATATATTAATTATATGATATGATAACTAGTATTTGGGACCCGGGTAAATGTTCGTTCTATTCGTGGAGAAGATGTAGACTTTTGAAATTTTCAAATACCCTGTTTGAAAGTATTTTTGTCCGACATAAAATAACAATGTTATAATGTAATAACTTTTAATATTTTAATTTTAACATGAATAGGTTTTGTAGAAAAGCCCTACTTCTAATTGAATTTCTAATTCTAATTGCAGTTTGTTACTTTAATACGTTAGTATAGTCAATATTTCTTTTTTTACGTTACTTTAATATAAAATTTTAAACATAGTATAAATGGATCTTATTTTAAAGTAGTTTTTAAATACTTTCCAATAGTACAAAAATTATAATTTTTCGAACTATATACTAAAAGTTATAAACGATTTATTATACTAAAGTTTTTCATTGTGAACCCAACTCTATTTCTTCTTATATATATATATATATATATATATATATATATATATATATATATGACTCTACTTTATATATTAGATATATATGATTTTTTTTAGGTAAGATGAAGGGGACTCACTTAAGGGGGGATAATGGGAAATCCTCAAATGAGTTTCATGAGGTTTGATCCATAAACCTCAAGGATATGAGGTGTGAAGCGATGCCACTACTTCACAACCTCAACATCATTAGTTATATATGATATGATATTAAGATTAAGATTTCTCTCCGTATGTGACTATGTGGCACAAGCTGACAAGCACAACAGTTCATCTAGGGATAAGGATTAAAAGGAGTAATAGCTTTATAAAGTGGTTTCTTTCGTCAACGAACCATCACCATTCACCGTGACACATACGAGAAAGTGGCAAATTGCCCCTTATTTTTTACCATCAATTTTTTTTCTAAAATAAAAGTAAGAATATCTTTATAAAGTGCACTTAAATAGAAAGTAGAAAGACTTGTAGAATAACAGAGCGAGAATAAGTTAATGGGACATTTTATAGGTTCATGAGATCCAATATCTAACATTTGGCATATAAGTTATCTTTTCAAAAAGTTGTCGAATAATAATTATAATAACAATAACAATAACAATAACAATGACAACTACGAAAACGACGATGACGACGACAACAACAATAACAACAATAATAATAATAATAATAATAATAATAATAATAACTTAAGTGAGTTAAGCTGAATTGAATTGAAAATATGATCAAAAGAACAAGGCCCAAGTGTCAAAATTTCTCTTCATTAATTCATCAAGGGCTTTGAGGAAGTACACAAACTGCACGTTGTGCGTCGAAAGTTGACCAGATATTCGATGTTCTTCACTTGGGTTAGGCGGTCCGCTGTTGGCCTGTTTTTTCAAGTTAAATTACAAGGTACGTACACAAGGACATCCACGAATTTTCTATTATCGCATAATTGCATTGGTCTCCGAAATTCAAAAGCGGGAAAATCTCATGCCATCATGATTCATGCCGTCAAGACTCATGCGACGCCTTCAAAGTTCAAATATGTACTACTATTCTACAAGTGTAACTAGATTTACGTTGTAGGGAGCTTTACAATATTTTTTTTATGGGTCTATGGAGCTTTATAAATTTGACCCTAATCCTTTAATTATTAGGCTATCCTGTCAAGAACCAGGTCTAGTTTTGACACATCAGACTCCAAACACTGGTGTCGTTTATCAAGAGGAAGCACCTTGAGCTACACCTTGGGTATTTGAGGAGCCCACCTTCTTTAAACCAGGTCTAGTTTTGACACATCAGACTCCAAACACTGGTGTCGTTTATCAAGAGGAAGCACCTTGAGCTACACCTTGGGTATTTGAGGGGCCCACCTTCTTCAACCTATTTCTTGTAAAAAAAATCTTTCAAAAAATCTTGGAGAGGTATATTTTTCTTTTAAGTAAACTCTCCCATCTTCAACCTTTTTCCTCTCACTTCATTCAGTTCTCAACTTCTTGTCACCTATAAGTCGTAACTATGACTCTTAAAATTTTTCAACTAACGTGAATAATTTTTCCTATTTACTCAAGTGACTATCATGTAATTCGTTTGTTTGGTGAATGTTTTAATAAATAAAAGTTTTGTGGATTATTCTTTTATGGTGGAATTTAAAAATTCATGAAATATTTTGTCAAAGAATTATTTATGAAATATGAGTCCTTATTTAGTGGCCCCTTTTTAAATTTTCACTCCACGTCCCGAAAATGTCTGAGATTAGACCTGGCAATCGGACCAATCGGATCGGATTCGGACCGGACCAATCCAGGTCGGTCCGTTTTCGGATCAAGTTACATTCGGATCGGGTCGAACCTTTTCGGATTGGGTCATCGTTCGGACTATTATTTCGGATCAGATAAGATTTCGGATTGGACAAGAAAGATTTTAAGCTTTTTTAGTAGGGTAAGGGTTGTACAATGTAAATAAATTTTATTCTATTCTAACTATTTGAGTATTCGTTACATATACTTACATAAAATTCTTCCAAAGTTTTGCACCAGTGGCCAATGATAATCTTTTATTATAAAAAAACGGGTAAGTTTCGGGTACTTCGGATCAAAGCCTAATCGAAACCAATAATTTCGGATCATTTTGCCTTCGGGTCGGATCGGGTAAGACCATATCGGATCATTCGGATTTCGGATCAATATTATTTCGGATTCGGATCAAGGTTCGGACCGTCTGGTTCTGACCCAGATCGGACCACGGATCGCATATTTCGGGCCGGATTTTCGGATCAGGACCAACTTTGCCAGGTCTATCTGAGATGACACTGCCGAACACAAAACTCATTTTTAAACATCTAGACCCAAATCTGACCCAAACTCAATGGATCCCAAAATTGTAAACCTATATTTTTAAATTGAGTTGGATCCAACCGAGTCTCGGTCGGATCTGGTAGCTATGCTTATCCCTATCTGGAAGTAACAAATACCATCCGTCGTCATGCGTCACACTTAATTCCAGTCTCTTTCTTTGGCCATTGGGTCTTACGTTAAATTTCTAGTTTGACAATTTGGCATTGGGGGCAGGGCCCACGGAGAGTGTAGAGTGTATGACTAGACCATAAGCCATAAGGCAAGTAGGCAACAGGAGAACAGGCAATATAAAGATTTAGAAGATTTAGTGGCTGAAACTTCAACTTAAGATTCCATACTGCCCACGTATGGTTACACGGCTTACACCTATTATAGGCGGCCATAAAATGCTTGGTCTCCCGTCCAAAAAAAAAAAAAAAAACATTGCTTGGTCTAAAATTTATATGTCGGTCTTCAAGAGCATTTTAGATAAAATTTTCTTATTATTTTTACTTCACCCGTTTCATATTAATTGCAATACTTTCTATTTAGGGGTGTTTCAAAAAAAATGCAACACTTTTTTTCTTACCTTATTTAGTAAGTTTTAGGAGGTGAAAAGACATTATTACCCTTACTTAAAAAAAAAAACTGATTTATGAAACCTAATTAAATCCCTAAACACAATACCCCAACTTAATGACTCCCACCAAAATTCATTAAACCCAACCACTTTTCGATTCAAACCCCCAAATTAAATCAACCCCCCCCCCCCAAATTAAATCAACCCAACCCCACATTTCTCGAACATTCAACTCCCTTTCCTCTCTCTCTCCTATTCTCTTCTCTTGTCTCTGTTCTTCAACCCTCCCACAAAAACCCAAGAATTTCCGACCCAAACCCAGATCTCCTTCTCTCATCTTCATCCTAAAACAACAAAATAAAATTATGGCCCATAAGTTCGTCCCCAATTTGAGTCCCTTGACTGACGCGTTGTTCGAAACTGATGACGATGGTGAAACACTGTTAATCAAGGACATATGTGATTCCTTCGAGCGTAGATCTCCTTGGCCTCGTCGTTTTTGTGAATCTGGGGGGTGCGGAACATCATATGGGTCCGAGCGCACAGATGGCGCTTGAATCTGCGTTGGATGAGAAGGTGGACTTGATGGAGGGGTTTGAATTGGGGGAGGCGAGGCCCAAATTACCACCACATTTGGCCGCGGAAAACGTAAAAGAGGATAGTGACTGTCAGATCTTGGAGGATTTTTCTTTTACCGATGACTCGTCATTTGAGGGTGAGATGGAGATTATTGATATCGACAGTGAGGAGGAGGAACAAGATAAATTAAGGTTTTTGGAGAAGATGGTGAAGTTAGAAAAATTGCGAAGGATGAAGTAATGCATGATGTGGTGGAGGAGAAGAAACAGGGAAGTTCTTCTGTTCGTAGGCCTTATATTCTGAGATATGGCAGTGAGATCTGCAAGTTACTGAAAAAAGGGGGTGAGAATGAGGTTGTTGTGGATAAAGGGAAGGGGTTGGCTGGGAATGGTGGGAAAAGGGTTGTGGTTTATGCTTTGCCAGCAATGCAGCCTGTGATCAACAGAGGTAGAGGGAAGAGAAAGCTTACTTTAGCTGATTTGCCAGAAGAAGAAATGGAGTGGAGCGCCACGCCCCTCCCTCCTGTGAAACATAGTGAGGCTAGGAAGAATAGGGTTGGGCCATGGACTGGCATTGATGAGGATGAATGGGATCCTAATCTCTTGCAATTCATGAAGGGACATGTCCCTGCATTCAGGAAGCAGTACATGTGATTGAGTTACACAACTGCCCACAACATATATTGGTTATTTCTTATTCCTTTAACTCTTTTGATCAATTTTATTGTTGCTTGCAATCCTAATTTTTGTGCCTTGCTTGTGATGAGTCCCTAATTTATGTGCCTTAATTGTGTTGGTTGACCCATGTTACTATGCTGAGGTTGTTGGCTAATGATGGTAAAGATTGAATTTTTTACTGTCCCTAATATGTGTGGCTTAATTGTGAGTCCCTCCACTTTGTGCCTCACTGTGTTGATTGACCCATGTTAGTATGCTAAGAGTGTTGGCTAATGATGTTAAAGATTGAATTTTTGACTGTCCCTAATATGTGTGGCTTAATTGCGAGTCCCTCCACTTTGTGCCTCACTGTGTTGATTGACCCATGTTAGTATGCTGAGGGTGTTGCCTAATGATATTGAAGGTTGATTTCTTACTGTCCCTAATGCATGCACTAGTTTAGAGTCCCTTATAGCCACCCAATCCATATGATGAAGGGACTCAAAACTCAGAAACAAGGTTTGATTTGCTCCAGAGTCCACTCTGTTGAGGTACCAAACCTTGTATTCCATGAGTTAAATTAAGATATCCCTGATGGATTTTTAGAGGTCAAATGATGAGCTATGTTGAGATACCAAATCTTGTTTTCAATGATCTACGATGTGAATTTGGTTAGCCCCCTGCCTTGTTGGATGTTTGCAGTTATAGTATTGAGTCCCTGTTCACCACTAAATCCAAATGATGAAGGGACTCATATACTCTGAAACAAGGTTTGAATTGCTCCAGAGATAACTCTGTTGAGGTACCAAACCTTGTTTTCAATGTGTAAAACCACCATATCCCTGATGGATTAATGTAGAACCAAATTAGAGCAAATTATTTCATACAACACAAATAGAGAATAAAATTCACTGCATAAACTTGACTGCATCTACAAACCTAGGTTGATATGCATACCTCTAATCTATACAAAAGTTTGTTACTTACCTAAGTTTATATGCATACCAAGGAATAACACAAAAGTTGGTATGCATCTACCTATACCATATAAAAACACAAAAAGTTGTTGTCTTTTGGTAGATGATCAGGCCATTTCCTCATGATTGCTGGTATGACTTGGTTCACTATGACATCTCTGATGACCACTTGGGTGATTCTCTCTATTGGTTTGGTCTCAATAGTTCCTTCGACTCTGTTTTTGCTTTTTTTTTTTTTGCTGCAACCCTTTTCACAAAAGGGTAGATACCAAATTTCCCATCATGGATCATGTTGCCTTCTCTGTCATACAATGGCCTTGAAGTGACAGCCATAAACATAGCCTTGATCTTGAACCTCTTTGACATAGTGCATTTGTATGGAACCTCTTCCATAGGCAGTAAGTAGAACCTTCTCATGTATGGGTTTAAATAAAACCATTTTTCATCAATGTGAATCACATTCTCCATGGGTTCAAACACTGCTGGTTCAGTTGCAGTGGGTGGTATGATGTGAGAAAGAACCCACTTCATCCTTGCAACCTTATGAGCCTCTATGAGGGCTGGATGGTTGCTGGCAATGTGAGTTCTAAGCTTCCCCTTCTTAAGTAGCCTATAAATAGTGCTTGGAGGAACCTTAAGGTATCCTGCAAAAGACCTCACAGTTGACCTGTAGCTTAGGGGACATGACTGAAGCCATTCCTCAGCATACTGTCTGGCCTTTCTTCCAGACTTGCCTTTTCTCTTTGCGCTGATATCCAGTGGAACACCTTCATCCCTGCTTTTTTGTGCAAGTTTCCAAATTCTGTGAAGAGTGGTTCTATGAATCCCAAAGTCTTTTGCCAGTTTTCTTTGTGTGCCCCAAGGTAACTTATCAGCAACTTGTAGTTGAAGTAGCTTATCCATCAAGTGCCTTCTCTTTGTTGGACTGAATTTTCTTTTGACTATTGCCCCACTAACGGCTACCTCTGTTGTTTCTTCTGTTGCATGTTGTTGCATATGTACTGCTACTAGACCTGGCAATCGGACCAATCGGATCGGATTCGGACCGGACCAATTCAGATCGGACCGTTTTCGGATCAAGTTACATTCGGACCGGGATCGGACCGGACCGGACCGTTTCGGATTGGGTCATCGTTCGGACTATTATTTCGGATCGGGTCGGGTCGTGTTTCGGATCGGATCAGCTTTCAGATTATGGTTCCAGGTCATCGGATCGGATCGGATTTCGGATTGGACAAGAAATATTTTGAACTTTTTTAGTAGGGTAAGGGTTGTCCTATGTAAATAAATTTTATTCTATACTAATCTTTTGAGTTATTAATTATTCTATTAGTAGCCCTTTAATTGGATATTAATTGTTTAGTAGTTAGTACTCCCTACATTTTTTAAAATTATTCCGTCTAACTATTTGAGTATTCGTTACATATACTTACATAAAATTCATCCAAAGTTTTGCACCAGTGGCCAATGATAATTTTTTATTATAAAAAAACGGGTAAGTTTCGGGTACTTCGGATCAAAGCCTAATCGAAACCAATAATTTCGGATCGGTTTACCTTCGGGTCGGATCGGTTTCGGATCGGGTAATACCATATCGGATCATTCGGATTTCGGATGAGTTTCGGATCAAGATTATTTCGGACCGGGATTCGGACCGGACCGTTTCGGATTCGGATCAAGGTTCGGACCGTCTGGTTCGGACCCGGATCGGACCACGGATCGGATATTTCGGACCGGATTTTCGGATCAGGACCAACTTTGCCAGGTCTAACTGCTACATCATCTGAATAAGAGGCCTGATGAAGCAGAGCATCCTATCCCTCATCTAACAACTGATCAACACTAAAGAACCCATCATCTTGATTCTGCATTTTGCCCGTAGCAGATCTGGAAATGAAAAAGATGATTTTTGGGATTTTTTTTGCTGATTTGGGGATGGTAATTAAAGAACTAAGTGCTGTGTGTGCTATGTAATTATGGAGATTAATTTGTTAGTCTACTAACTCATCTTTTTTTGGGTTGGTGAATATTTTGGTTGGTGAACATTAATGGCTGCTCATTTAGGTTGGTGTTTATATAGTGGTTTTTACTTAATAAGCAAGTGTATGTTGTGGTGGTAAAAACTGAATTTTTGGAGGTAAAATTTCCCTCCATAGTTTTATGGGAGATGAATGCATATTTTTGGGTGTTTGGCTGGGTCAGTTTTGGAGGGAAAATGCCCTCTTTTTTTTCAACGCCGGTTGCCGATTTGCCCTCCATCGGTACTTGCCGGTTGCCACACAAAAAAATTGGACCCACGTGGGTCCTATTTTTTTCCCACTAAAAACTTTTGTGGTCTCTACATTCCCCCTCCAAATATACCATTACTTTAAGTCCCCACCACTTCATTAATTATCTCTCCAACACCTTAATCACTACTATTGAAAAATTGCCTAGGAGTCCGCAATCTCAAAAGTGTTGCAATTAATATGAAACGGAGGAAATACCTATCTTCAAGAGGCATTATCGTGATTGGTTAGGTTGAAATAAATAATTAATTAGTTTACCATTTTGAAAAAAAATCTACTATATATATTTTCTTCATTTTTTTTTAATTGCAACATATATTAGATGTTTTATATGAACTATAACTTACCTTCACTAGTTGGTGGTTTAAATTTTTCTTTGCTCAGGCCTTATCACGTAGACTTTTTACCATTTCTCCCTATTTTTATAATCATCACATGAGTTCCCTACATAATTTAATTGCCTTGAAGGTTACATGTACAAAAAATAAGTAATTGCTTTAACCCCTAAATTATTTCCCCTGTCTTCCAAAAAAATATCCTTTTGCTTATGTCAAACTCAAATTTTTTCAAGTCTAACCTATTTTTGCACTAATATACAAAAAAATAAAGAAATCTTATTATATTATCTTAAAGTTCAGTAATACGTAATAGAAGATGTCAATGGTCAAATTGTATTCTAAGATATTGTGGACAAAAAAAGTAAATGACAAATGTTTTGAGGGATGAAGAGAGTAGCTTATATGTGAGCTTGAATTCAGGGTTAAATCTTACTTCCAGTGGCGGATCTAGAAATTTAGAAATGGGGGTACGGTTATATGAACAATTAGATTCATAATGTATATAATCTCTCCGTCGCTAATCTTTGGCTCTATTTTATTTTTTGGAGCCAAATTTCGCCAAGTTTGACGGTAGACTACCATTGATATATAAGGGAAAAAAATTTCAGATAAAAATGTGCTCCAATAATTGATCGTTTGGTGGGATGTGGTAAGTGTAAATTGCTAGAATATTCCTAGAAAGTGGAGCTTCTTATATTTTTGTAAAACATACAACTCTTGAATTTTCTATTTCCCATGAATTTGAATCCCTAAATTTAATACTTTTTTAATGCATAATCAAACCTAAAATATTTAAGAAAATTTTGAGTTGAAGGATTTCCTTCTATATAATAATTGTAGTTGATATAAGTCATATAATCATGTTAGTGGAATAGGGTGGAAAAAGAGTTATTAGAAGATAAAAGATGATTTAGGTACATAAAAGTAAGATAAAATAAATGGAAAATAACCTCATAGTTTTAATATAAATTGACAACTTTCTATAATTATATGTATAATATGAATACATATTTAACTTCTATATAACCTTAGACTAAGAAGGGAATGAAGGAGTAAGAGGAAGAAAATTCTCAAAAAAAGGGTAAAGAGAAAGAAGATCTTGCAAGGATTCGATCTTGCGACCTCTACCAATCTATATTTAGACTAATTCTCCCCTCCCTTACCACTGAAGCAAACATTAGCTTATGAGTAACAAGTGCATGTTTAAACTTTATACAATTTTTAGCCAAAATAATGGGGGTACAGCTGTACCCACTGTACCCCCTGTGTATACGCCCCTGCTTACTTCCCAAACTAGAGTTCACATGTTTGAATAAATAAAGAGAAAAACTACCTATAAGGAGAAAATCAAGGGAAAACTTTATTTTTTTTATAAAAAAAGAACTATATTTTAGGACATCCAAAAATAAATACAAGTACTATATTACTCCTTCCGTCTCATAATAGATTTGCGATTTCTAATTTGAACACTACTCATAGGTAAAGATAATCCTTAAAAAAAAGTTCCAATATCTAAAAGTAAAACGTAGTCAGGTGGGGTCTTGTTTATTCGTCTCACATTTGGAGAATCAACTTTTATAATTTTTACTAATCTATAATTAAAGATATTTATACTAATATATTAAAAGCATTGTTAAGCAAGTCTACGTGTCACGTAACACTCTCCTTTTAGTTGTTTAATTCCATGTCATATGACCTTAAGTGAATATACTAAAGTTCTAACCAATAAGCTATGCAACATTAAATGATATTTTTTAACATGAAAATATAAATAACCCAGGGCATCGCCCGGGACTAAAAATTAGTTAACGATACAAATTGAGCATTAGCAAACGTGCATCGGAGACATAAAAAATCTGTTAAGGGACGAGGGGGTATAAGACATGAGTGGTATATTTTTTTAATCACAATATTCTTTGAGCACGCCATCCAAATCCTATAAAAGGCAAGCCAATTGCAACATGAGAGTTGAGACCAACACAAATGCTCTATTACTCCACTCCCTTTTCCCTGTATTTCCATTTTCCACACACACTCTCCATCACTTCCAGCTTTTCGGACTCAGGTGCAAATTCTCGGTAATTCCTTTCACTCTTTGCTTATTCGTTAGTTATTATTAAGTTTTCACCATGTTATAGGTCATTGATTATTTTTTTGAGGGGATTATAGGTCATTGATTTTCGTATCGCAATTTCATATTTCGTTTGCATCTGATCTTTGATCCCCTTCTGTTTTCTAGGCTTTTCTAACTTCTCACTGAATTTTAACATATGAAATCTTCTCTTCTCCCATTATTTGGTCTATTTTCTATCTTAAGATCATGACACCCGTAAACAACTAAATTCCCAAAAGACCCCCTACTTCATCATGTTGAGGAAATAGACATCATTTCCTTGAACTCGATTAACCGGCAATTAAATTATCCCTAGTAAGTTGTGACCGATAACTCGCCGGTAAATGTGTTTTTTGATAGGTTCAAATCTATTAAATTAACCTGCGAGCTTATATTGCTCTGCAACTCGCCGGAAAACTTGTTTCCCAGCAAATTTTTTATTATTATTCATTATTACCTCAATTTACTGGAAAGTTGAACATTGAACAATTTTCCAAATTCGTAGTCCATATGAGGCAGAGCACCATCAAATTTTTGCCAGAGAATTTGTTGTTTAGGATTCGTACGTATCCTTGCGAGTTGCGAACTCCAATTTCCGTTGGTTGCCGGAAAATTACCGTAAAGTTTATTGTTGACGCCTATTATCTGCTAGAGAAACAAAGCTATGTGATCTAATTTTTTTTTCTTAAGATCTAATATGATCTGAACAATTTTTCTTTTAGATCTAATATGATCTGAACTTTTTTTCTTAGATCTAGTAAGATCTGAACTTCTTTTTTTTCTTTTCTTAGTAGCCTTAAGTGGGATTTGGGAGAGGAGTGGAGAGGAGAGACCAGAGAGTAAATAAAATGTAAATGTAGAGGTTAGGTTAAGTTTGGGTGCGTTTTTTTCACCTGAAAAAACCTGAAAACTTATCTAAAGACTTATTAGGCACCGATTGACCCCTTATTGAAACTTATTTTTGAGTGTTGTGTTAAACCTAATCAAACCTGATTAGATCTGATCTGAACTTATTGGACCTGACACTTATTTTTTAAGGTGAAGAGAACGCATCATGCATAGTTTTTTTTCCACCAAAAATGAGTTTTGCCTAATCTCAAATGAATATACATTAGTGACATGCATTTCAGGGGCATTTTGGTTAATTATTACATATTTATATACATCATTGGTAAATTAATATATAATATTCATTATCCACAAGATTAAATATGAAAGATGATTAAATAAACATGTAACATGTTACATATGTACTCATATTAGTCATATATAGAACATCTTTTCCTTCAAGGTACAACAATTTTTTATTTTTGGCAAGGTGACTATTTGACAAGTTGGGAGAGTAAAGGGATCTCAACTTGCCAAAGGTGAGAACCGATCCCAAAACCTCTTAGAACTGGGAGAGATGTTCTAACCACTGAGATATTCTCCACTCTCCTTCAAGGTACAACATAAGTGTTTGAGAATACAACATTTATAGACAATAATACAAGATTAGTAAACTAAAATACAACATTCATTGATATGTAAAGTCATTTTGAACTTATTAACAACATTGCCACTGATATATGCGATTTGATGCATATCAGTTCGAGATTTGCCATTTCTCACCCAAAACTGACGATGGGGAGGGGTTCCTTAGGTTTAAGAGATAAAAAAAATTAACAAGAAAAGGAAAAATCTTTTCTTCTCCAAACAAGGTGGGTAAGTGGCAGCTTTCTAATTTCCATTTGTTTGGTGTTGTTTCTTTACTTAATTCTTTTCCGAACAAAAATTTTATGAAAGGATTTAACTTAAGTTAATGATCTCTTTTGTTGATGACTCTTATGCTTCCAAGTGGGAAAAAAAGGAAAGCTTTTATTCTTCTTTTTCTTTGGTAATTTGTTGAAATTGGGTTTCTTCATTTCAATGGAGCCAAAAGTTATATTAGGGTCTTTGTAGTTTGTATCTTTGAGCAAAAACTTCCATTCGATATTATTTGAATATACTATGTAACATGTTGGTTGTTATGCAGGAAGTCTTTCGGTGGATGCTTTTGTCATGGTTGTGGGAATTCTAGCCCTTTCGACCCTTTTAACTGGGGTACTCAACCTTGATGACAGAAAACGAACCCTAAAGAGTAAATTTGAGTACCTGAGAGCCAGGACAGATGACATAGAAAACATTGAAAGATCATTTTTATTTAATCGGGTTCAAAGAAGCAAGAAGAGAAAGAGAGATAATGATATCTGTGTCTGGATGGTTGAGGCTCGGGAGCTTATGACAGTAGCAGAAAGCTTGTTGACACAGGTTGAAGAATGTCGGAATTTTTTAACAAGTGCTAAGAAGAGAAAGATCATTGACAAAATGGTTCACGCACTTGAAGTCCATGACAAAAAGAGTGATATGATTTACATACATGCTTTTTCTGATGAACAAGGCCTACATCGTGGCAATTGTATACCAGTGAAGAAGGTAACAGGACAAGAAGCATTAAATAATTTGGAGGAACTTCAGAATCTATTGAAGGATGCTATGGTTGGGCGAGTTGCGATTCTTGGAAAAGAAGGAATTGGTAAGACCTTTTTGATGAAACACTTGCATAACTACGCATTAAAAGGGGTTGAGAAGTTTGATTATGTTTTATGGGTTACTTCCCCTGAGGAGTTCAGCATAAAAAATGTGCAAGATGCTATTGCGGCTGTGGTAAGGTGTGATCTTGCTAGTTATGATGACTTGAATGTAAGGGCTAGTAAACTGTCAAATACACTTGCAGGTCTTAGCAGATTTTTGCTTTTCTTAGATGGTGTTCCAAAAGCAGATTATTGTTTGAACCAAATAGGAATTCCAGTTCCTGTAGAAGGGAGTGAGTGCAAACTGGTAATAACTACACCTAGCTCTGCCTTTGAGTGCAGAATGTTGAATGGTTTTAAAACAGTTGAACTCGATCATCTTTCAGAAGAAGAAGCATTCGAGTTGTTTATGCATGAAGCAAAAATTGACATGAGATGTTCCACTTTGTTTAATAACATTCCTAGGTTGCTTGTCAAGAAGTGTCGCGGAGTACCACGTATGATTGTGAACTTAGCTTCTTGCTTGAGGGGCATCAATGACCTCCATGAATGGAAGAATACACTATATGAATTTGAGAAACTAGAGAAGCGAATCAAACTACCATCTCAGGTCATCATTGATGAAATAGCAGTGTGACAATGAAAAGAATCAACATGAAATGTCGAATGTCTTTAAGTTTTTCTGTAGTGCTATCGCCTATCGAGCAAGGCAACTTTATACTGCCTTGAGGTTAAATTAACGAGGACGGTAATGGAGGTATATCTCCTTCGGTATCCTGTAAGATATATTAGTCTGTTGGGGTGATGTAGTGTCAGATTGCGGAGTATGTACAATAGTTGGCACTTTAGTGTTTTGGGGGGTGGGGGGTCATGAGGAGTGATAAATCCATAACTGTTTTGGGGCACCTTTGCCCATACCATAGCAGTTATTGATTTATCATTTTTCGGGAGTTCGTGTATTAAAAAGTAGTTTATCTTTCACTTACCCACGGCAAAGTGCAATGTAATATATATACTTCCTCCGTTTCAAATTACTCGCTACACTTTTCATATAGGGAAGTTTCATATTACTTGCTACACTTCCTTTTTGGGCAATAAACACTCTCTATCTCTCTCCTCTCACATGGGTCCCTTTTCTTTTTACTCTCTACCTCTCTCTTCTCCAAAAATTGCATAGGAGTTCGTGAATTGAGAAGTGTAGCAAGTAACATGAAACGGAGGAAGTATGAGCCTTCAAAATTTTGTTTTCCATAGTCTATTCTTTTTCTTCTTCCTTTTTGGTTTTCTCTGTGTGGAGCAGGAATGCTTCAGTTTATAATGGGAGAAATTCCCAAGATATAACCGCGAAAGTCTAAAATGGTTCTAGTATCAAACAAATTAGCCGACAAGTACACTTTTTAGTACAAAGACATACCCTTATGGAGTAGATATACTGTGAGAAAAACTGACCTATTTCAAAAGAGGAAAAAGAAAAAGAAAAGGGGATCCATCATCCGGTCATCCCCAATCAACTTGATGAGAACTTTTGAATCTACCTTTTTTTTTTGTCTCCGTCACATCATTTTAGTCTCTTTTGTTATCATTTTAGACTTTAGTCTCTTTCAAAGAATTTTGTGTTTCTTTTTTCTTTTTTAATTTTTTTTTGGGGATGGGTACTCTTTCAACTTTAGTGTAGTATTATAATTTAAGTTAGTCTCTTTTAGATTGACCATTAGAAATCACCATCATACATTCATATGGCTATTCTTGTCGGCTATCGCATGGTAATGTAATTTTAGTCTCTTTCAGATTGACCATTAGAAATCACCATGATATGGTTATTCCTATTTAGGGCTGTCGCTTTTAGGCGCATTTCGGTTCGATTAGGGGCTTTAATGGCCAGGGGTGGGTACCATGAACTGTTCGAACTCGGCTCGGTCAAAGATCGGCTCGAGAAGGCTCGACTCGAGTTCGGGATCGGCTCGAGACCTTAACGAGTCGAGCATGAGCTACCATAAGCTCGGCTCGAAAGCTCGCAAGCAGGCTCGACAATTTTTAAATTACTAAAATTATTGTATTAATGTTTAATATAGGTTGAAATAATAAATAATTATGAGGAGAAAGTGGTAGTCTTGGCTCTAAGACTACACTAGCAATTTAAAGTTTACATGTTTGATAAACTATAAAAACACCTAAAAAAAGTAAATAACGTTCAAAAAAAAAAAGAAAAGAAAAAGAAAAGAAAAACGAGCCAATAACAAAAATTAGATTTCTTAGGGGATGAAGTGTCTGGATAACAATATAACAAAATGTCTCAAATGAAGTGGAAAAAAGAGTAGTTATGGTTTTGGGGTTCATCCAAAACAAGTATGTAGTAGTTTGGTTATTACAAGAAAAAATGAATCCAAAATTTTTTGTTGTTTGAGACAACAATAACATGACAGCATTTTGTTAATTATTGGTTCCACAACAAAATCTAAGTCATCACTCATTAGCGTGTAATACTTGCTGTACAACTATCCCACATCGTTGAAGAATGATGAGGGTGTATATGTAACGCTGTATAAAGAGACCTTTGAGAAGTGAGCAGCAAGCTGAATTCTATCCCACATCACTAAAATATGATGAGGGTGTGCTGTAATTCTCTATAAAAGAGATATTTGAGTAAGGCTTTCCTTATAGCTGGCTTACAATATTTTTGGGCTATGCAATTATCAAGTGTTTGGATATTAGGCCATTGAACAATTAAAAGTTTGGGCCTCCTTAAAATCTGACCTTGAACTTGCTTTAGTTGAGTGTAGCTTATGAGCTTTTTGAGCCTAACGAACTCGAGCCCGAGCTGTAAGTTTTAGGCTCGAGCTCGAGCCGAGCTCAATATTTCAAGCTCGACGAGCTTCGAGCTCGGGCCGAGCCCTATTAATTATATTTTCGAGCCGAGCTGAGCCTAGTTGAGTTCGGTCTCGGTTCGGCTCGTTAACACCCTTAAATTCAGTTTAATTCAGCTTGTTCCAGTTCAGTTTAATTTAGTTCAATTCAGCTACTTTCCTATCACAGTTTTACTTCAATTCAGTTTAATTCAGTAGCTTGTTTCAGTACAGTTCAGCCAAAAGAACAGGGTCTTAATGTCTTTTGTTAGGCCTATATTCATCTAGTGGTTTACGAGTTTTCTTAATTTATTTCTTTTCTGAGTCTGCATGGTACATGAAGTTGATTTGAGATGGATCGCCTTCAATTTTCTTCTTCTTTTTGACCTTTTTGAACTGGATACTTTTTTTTTTTCTCGCAATTCAATGAATACTACCATTACAAAGCCTCATTTCAATAGCTTAGAGTTTCGACAAACTAACAGCTAACATCTAATCTTCGAGAAAACTTTAACATCTAAATCGTGCTTGCTAAATAGAGAATTAGGTATAAATTTGAGATTTTAACCAATTTTAAAGGATTAACCGGTCAAATTGTTTAGGATTTGAAGTGTCGGTTGGACCAAAATTGTAATTCTTAAAAGACTACTAGAAGAGCTTTGGTAAAATAGGCTGCTAAGAAGAGCTTTTGGTAATATACTAATATACAATCAACTATGAACAATTTTCCAAACACTCTTTTACAAATAGCTAGTACAATTAACTAGTCAAACTAGTTAATACCATAAGGTGCTAGTTATCAATTAGTGCAATATTAGCTAACAACTATTAGCTATTATGTGCTAATTTCCTACAAAATTTTATCTTAGATTGATATGAAAATTGGTTTATTTGTTACTGAGAAATGTTTAGTTGGGTAGTTGAGTACCAATAATTAGTTACTTGGTATCAGAAGAAAAAACTTAATTAATGATACCATATTTTTTTTTTAAAATATTGCTAATAATAGAAGTGTTTAGTTGGTATTAA
Organism: Beta lomatogona; assembly: GCA_947646795.1. Classification (NCBI taxonomy): domain Eukaryota; kingdom Viridiplantae; phylum Streptophyta; class Magnoliopsida; order Caryophyllales; family Amaranthaceae; genus Beta; species Beta lomatogona. The sequence goes on along the minus strand of CANSNZ010000536.1, from coordinate 241,258 downwards.
AAACCATATCTTAATTAATAGTATAAAAAATTATTAATTTGGTACTGGAAACTATACCAATGATACATCTGATACTATCAAATTGTTCTAATGGTGGTTAGAGCTTCCCTCCCGGTTCCAGGTGATCCTAGGATCGATTCTCATCCCCGCCTTTGTGGCTCATTCGCACCAAAAAAATTGCTCTAATGGTACCAATTCCCTTGCAAATGGTACTAATTTCCTGAAAAGATCAGATTTGAACTCCAATAATAGACGAATATACTGCTTCGTGAAAATATTATTTTAAAAGAACATTTGCCCAAAAAAAAAAGAGAATGAGAATCTCCTGTGGAAAAAAAAACTGAACTCTAGTTCTAGTTTAATACAACCTAATCTCCTTGTCTGGATTTTATATCCTCTATTTTTATTTAAAGGAATTTTTGGCCTCCCAAATTTTGTATCTTCTTGTTTTAACTATTCCGTAATTACTTTTAATCATCACCGCACCAATGGCTCAAATAGAGTTTAACTGCAGATGATAGAGTATAAAACTATTTTTGGGACTCCAACCATCAATTTAAAATTTTAATTGAGTTGGTACTTTGACAGCAGGGTGTGGACTTAGTGGATCTATGTTAAGAATGTTAAAGTGCATGCACATCCATGAGGTGCAGGTAACTAATTAGTGTTCACAATGTCAAATTGTCAATGGATGACATTCAGAACCCTACTTTAAAAACTACAAGATCTATTCCCAAATTTGGGGTCAAGGAACATGCATGGATTAGTTTGCTTTTCCAGTCCAAAAGTTTTTCTACTTTCAATAGGTAAGCATTGATTATCTATTTTCATATAAGTTATCTTTATATATACATAAGCTGAGAATTTCGGACGTGTCAAGGAATATATAATTACTTTTTCTTTCTAGAAGGAAGAAATAGCTACCTTTGTTAGTATCTTAACTTGACTAGGTGCGGGCAATGTTGGGTCCATCACTTTTATGTATCAATTCAATATCATAGTAAAACATCTAAGAAAAAGGTACTCCATCTAGTATTTTCCTCTACGGCTCTACCCATCATTTGTGTCCGATGACCATGTAATGATGTAATACCCAAACAGTGCAACTACTAGTGACCTTTTTCAGTCTTTTGGGATTTATATCGGTAATATGGGCATTTGGTTAGTTGTTGTTTTTGTGTGCAAAAGGAACGAAGTTTAAAAAACTTTGGCGTTTGATTAGGCCATTTTGCTATAGAAATTGATACCAAGGGGGTTTTGGATCCACCCCAACCGTCTAAGGAGACGACTGAAAATGCATTAATTTTTTTATAAGTTGTTTGTTTTATTTTAAAGAGGAGGTATGGAGACTTTCAATAGATGGTGTGTGCATGAGATTTCATGGGTTTAGACGTTTATTTACCGGGGGATGAGAATCTTTGGGTATGAGTGTTATATTAGGATCATCTCTATTTTTTCATCTATTTCTTATTTTAAGATGATAATATCAAAATTAGTAAAACAACTCATGCCTATAAAAAAAAATTCCCCCTAATTTCCCCTTTATGTATTTTTATTTTCTATTCATTCAATATAAAAAAACCCGTGCTCCACTTCAAAAAAAACCGTGTTCAATGAATGATATATTGATTATTGATGGGAATTAAATTTTCATGTATACCAAACAACCACTAATACGATTGCCACTTGCCAGTGTCGAAATGGGTTTTGTTAACTAACCAATGATAATGTGTATATTTTGTTGTTTTCTATAGTAATATTTTTTCTGCTTCAATAAGCATGCGAGTACGCACCCAGGATGCAACAATAAGCCATTTTGGATTGATTTTCAGGCATATTCACAATGGCGGTTTCAGGAATTGACCCACGTGGGTTCGAAATCGTTTGGATAAAAAAATCAATAATATAAATTAGTTAAAAGTTTCAATACACTAGTCTAAATTTTACATTACAACCAAAATTACATAGAAAAAGTTATTAGTTTATCCATTCGTTAAGTGTTAAAATTATCCCATGCAATATTTAGTAATTAGCACTAACTCAGCTTCTCAACTTTCAATCGCTTTTTGGAAATAATCACAGCTTTATATTATTTAGGAATTTTCTCATGTTTTAGAAGGCTTTCTCAAAATAATCCAAATCCTTACTTTTCTTGCAGTCATTAACCATTTTAGATATGTACTATATAGAAAAATAAAGGAAGAGTAACACATTCCTAACAGTTATAAGTTATAAGAAGAGCGTAAGAAATGTAGAAGTTACTTATAGCAGTTAGAAATATTAAGTTTCAAAAAATAGAGGCCAAATTATTTGATAAGATAACACCCAAAGTTTTGGAACTTCTCATAAAAGTTCAAAGTCAAAATTATTCTCAAACGATAGGTAAAAGTTGAGATTAATTAGATAAATTTATACAAAATAAAATGAACAAAATGAGAAAGAAATATTTCATAAGACTTTAAAGTGAAAAAATAAAAAATTGAAGTCGCATGAAGAAGAAAACGAAACCCAAAAAATGGAAAGCAATAGGATCGAGGCGGGAGCCTGCCAAATAAAACAAGAAACAAAAAATAAGAAAAAGAGGAAGCAAATTGCTCTTGATGCAACCCAGCTGACCACAAAGGCAAATGTTTCTAACCTAACCAGCAACGCGCCGAATATTTATATAGTATTTCTATATTTCGGTTTTCCGCCAGTTTTTCCTTTTTTCCTCAATTTGTGTGGGTTCAGTTGAACACACGCTAGCTCCGCCCCTATATATTTAGTCGTATTATACATTGCATTATGATGTGAAATGCAAAGTTTTTGATATATCAAAAAGAAAAGAGTCAAATGCATGGATCCAAAAGAAGAAATTTTCAATAGGTTAATTAGGGAAAGCAAGCTAGAAGAAGACAGGAAGTGATGTACTGTCATTATAAAAATAGGCAAAATTGGCCTCAACACCCTGAACTATGGCGCAGATGCACCAAACACCCCAAACTAAGGCTTATAGCCAGAACACCCCAAAGTACGGACTGGGGTGCATTGCGTACCATAAATGAGAGTTGTCGCCAGAAAATGCACCGGCTCCGGTGGAATCTTCATTTTTTAGTATTATTTTGCTCCCCCCCTTCCTTTTTTCTTTTTTTTTTCTCTCTAATTTTTATAATTAGACCCAAAAAAAATCTGCCTTTATTTCTTCCCCAAATTCTCTCAGCGTCTCTCTCTCTTAGATCTGAGTGGTGCCGTCAGAAGTTACTCTTCCCATCACCCCATTTTCACTTGGTTTTTTTCACCATTTTCAGTCCCTCGAAGTCACTCTTCTCGTCACCCATTTTCAGTCGTTTTTTTCACCTTTTGCACTCTCAGATCTTTATGTTTGCAATTGTTTTTTCACCATTTTCTTCATGTTCTTGTTTCAGGTGGTGGTCGGTCTCGTGGTATTTTTTTGGAGTAATTAGATGAAGAAATGTTAGGCGATGATGGCTGAAGTTCAAAGGTTGAAGATGCGAAGAACTGTTGAAGAAAGATGTATTGATGGACGATGATGGCCGAAGTTCGAAGGTTAAAGAAAGGTTGGATCGGTTTTTCATTTCAGTTTTTTTTTTTTTAAAAAATTTGGTTCTGAATATGGTTGGTTTGTGTTATGATTTTTTTATGTAATTTGTTTCTTTTTTAATTTGTTTTGTAATTATTGAATGTCATTTTTTCATTTTAGTTTATTTTGTTTTGTCGTTCTTCTTAGTTTTTTGTAATAAGGATTTGTATAAATATCATTTATATTAGATAAACGCTTGGAAGCTGAATTGAAGGATATGAAGAAACCCAGATAATTTGGGGAAGAAATGGAGGCAGATCCTTTTTTTGGGTCTAATTATAAAAATTAGAGAGAAAAAAGAAGAAAATAGGAAGGGGGGAAGCAAAATAATATTAAAAAATGAAGATTCCACCGGAGCCGGTGCATTTTCCGGCGACAATTCTCATTTATGGTACGCAGTGCACCCTAGCCCATAGTTTGGGGTGTTCTGGCTATAAGCCTTAGTTTGAGGTGTTTGGTGCACCTGCGCCATAGTTCAGGGTGTTGAGGCCATTTTTGCCTAAAAATAAATTGGTGATCCACTTTTTGTTTTTTTTTTTTTTTTTTTGAGGAATTTGTTCTCCAGTTTTGAAAAGAACGAAGAGCACTTGTAGGCCTGTGGCTGTCTGGGATAATTGTCTTATTGTTTTTTCAAAGTACTCGTGTCATCAACAAACATGGTCCAAAGTAAATTTGGTAGCTTGAAATAAAATAGGATACAAAATGTACGGAGTAAACCCTGAGTTAATTTACTAGTACACATTTTCGGGAGTGAAGCATAAATACAAGACTTAACATTTGGTATTTTTCACCTTTAAGGACCTCCCACTTTTTTTTATCACCTTTAAGGACCTAACATTTAGTTTCAGGCCATAATTAAATAAAAATAACCCAAGTGTAGTTAAGCCATGGTTAAATGACATAAAGTAATAATTACGTGTCTTGGGGAGGGCGCCTAATGTACAGAACTGCAGTCATTTTCACGTAAAAATATTGGCGCCCTTTCATTTCTTCTCCCCTGCTCCAAAACGAAACCCACCATTGTTGAAGGAAAAAGCAAGGCGATTACACTCATCTTGGAGCGATTTCGAAGCGATTTCCAGAATTTAGCAAGGTACATTCATAATTCCCTTATTACAGTTTTTTTTTTCGATTTAATGAGAAATTTTTTCTGGGTAATGATAGGGTTTAGGGTTTTGTGATGATCATGTGAATTTTTTTGTCGAATTGTTACTTTGTTGTTAGTAAACAAGTTGTTAATTTGCGTATCGTGTTTAGATGATTAAATATCGTTTACATTTGCTGTGAATTGATGAACTGAAACCCAACAAGTTCGATTAAATAAGAGTCAAACAGAGGGTAAAACAGGGGGTAGTGTAGTGGTGGTTTGAAATTGGTTTTATGTCGATCGTTGGTGTTTTTTCGAAGGAAAAATATGGCTTCCCCTTGATGAACTTCACCCGGGTCCTCTCCATGCTTGAGATTTTGCGATTCCACGTTTTCCCTCGACTTAGAGACCCAAGGGACAGAGAGTGTGTAACAAGTGTATGCAGGGACTGGAGGAGGATTTCCCGATATGGGCTGGAAGATGCCCACCAACTGTTAGGAATGGACGACATTATGTGCTTGCATGTGTTTCCTAAACTTGACTGTTGGAGTTCAACTATTGTGAAGATGGTTTGCAAGGACTGGAGGAGGATGTGGGGGGTAAAGGAGTGGGTTCATGTGAGGCACAACCTGGACAGTAACTCCATCAAGAAGTGGGCTCTGAAGTCCATCATTGAAGGTGATGGGGTTGATTTCTGGGCTCACATGACTAGTGAATAATAGTGGGCTTACTGTGATGGGTTCCTACTGTTGTTTGGTGAAGAAGAAAACTGATCAAGATTAGGCTTAGTTAGGGCTAGGGGTTTGGTAGTTTTTTTTGGATGGTGGGCTAGGGGATGCCATTGTAACTATAGGGCCCTGTTGTTTTTTGCTTGCAGGCCATATTGATCTAAAATGTTGGTTTTGTTTAACCTAAGTAAATGTAGTTACAAACTCTGTTTATGATGATCATGAAAGTTTAACCTATGATTATTTGTCATTGAATAATGACATTGTGATGTTGAAAGTTGTAACACAATGTCATATCAGTGACAAATCTTTTGTAATTAATCTATGAATGCTATATATATATATGAAGTTGGTTAATCCTAATTGTCTATTGTTCATGTTATTCTAGGTATCAAATTATTATTGTATTTATTTGTGATCATCATTTATTGTAGATATTATGGATTTGATGGTGGATATCTCACCATGTATTGTGCTGCATCATGGGGGTAAATGGGAATCTACCCCTAATCTCAATTATATTGGTGGACAAGTGAAAATTGTCAATGATTTGCCAACTTCTTTCAATGCCTCATACTTGAAATCTGTGATTAATTCATTGGGATATGATAATGTCATAAAGCTCCACTATTGTGATCCTTTAAAAAATATTCAATCAGGGGTGAGGTTCTTAGGTTATGAAGATTGTAGCTTTGCAAAGTTTCTTAGTCTGTTAACTAAGTACAACATCATTGATGTTTTCACTGAGCATGATGATAATGTACAGGGTGTTGAAGGAACTAGAAGTCATTTAACTCAAACTTCTTCCTCTAAAAGACCTATAGAGTTACTCTCTTATGACCCTTTTGCTGTGTATGGTGATGATTATGTGCCTGTTGTAGAGGGTGCAGTGAGTTTAGGAGATGATGATATTGATTATGATGAAGAGGGTAGTGATAATGACGATGTTGAAACAACAAATGCTAGGGACAAGCAGGATGGGTCAGAAGTTAATCTTAGGTGAGTACAGAGAGCAGTACTCACTACTTCACAGGTATGCTCAAGAGATCATCAGGTCAAACCCTAATAACACAGTTAAATTCAAACTCAACAATAACATATTTGAGAGGGTGTACATCTGTTTCTCTGCCTTGAAGAAAGGGTTTCTAGCTGGGTGTAAACCTTTTTTTGGGTTAGATGGTTGTTTTCTGAAGGGACCAATTGGTGGTCAGCTACTAGTAGTTGTTGGCAGAGATGGGAACAACCAAATGTTCCCAATTGCCTGGGCTTGTGTAGAAATAGAGAACACAGAAACTTGGACATGGTTCTTAACCTTACTTGCTGATGACTTGGACACAGCTGATGGACATGGCTATACAATAATGTCAGACCAACAGGTTGGTCTTCTCAAAGCTGTAGCTGATATATGGCCTAGTGCTGAGATAGATTCACACAAATTTATTTCATACATAAATGTTCATACATGTTTTGCATTTTGCTTGCAGTTCATCAATCAAAGTCAGACAGATTCTACTCCTCAATCAAATCTCACAAACTAACCAACTACATTAAGGTAATTACATATCCACTGTCACCACTCAATTATAAGCACAAATTAGTACAATTATCAAAAGTAATAACAATATAACCAATCTGTAAAATGCTGTCATTTTCTTGTTCTGCACCTCTGCTTCCCCAAGGAATTCATTTCTCTTTATCAACTCATCTCATGTTTGAGTTCCCAGTCATGGTCTTCATCAATCCGTTCCTAGAAGTGGCAGCCATTTGATTGCTTGTAGTTCCTGCATGTCATGAACCTTCTAAAAGGATTTTTAGTTGTTTTGGAAACCCTTTTTACCACAACCTGGTTGCACCCACATAATATAACTGACTGATGATACATTTCTTCTGCAAATTATTTTTAGATAACCAGTGCAGATGCAAAGAATTGGAGAAATGGGATGGCTGGGCTAAAGATTTCTTTTGTAAAGATCAATTATGTAACAGCTACTTTTTTAAATTGATAAAAATAATCTCCATGTAGCAGTTAAACAGCAAGAAACTAAGTTTTTGGTTATATAAATGTACTGAAGGACCTAAGTTTTTGATGTAATTAATGCAATGAAGGACTTAACTTTTTTTTTTCTAAAGGGCTACAATTTTTCGCTGATCTCAGGTGAGTTAAATGGCCTGAGATTTAACTCTAGGTCCTTAAAGGTGAAAAAAAAAGTGGGAGGTCTTTAAAGGTGAAAAAGACCAAATGTGAAGTCCTGTATTTATGCTTAACTCACATTTTCGGTATACCATGGTAATATTTTCTTAAATTATGTGCACATGAGTAGAGTACATGCTTGTGTGGAGAATGTGAACGTCTTATCTTATCCTAAGAATTTGTATCCCATTAGGCACTATCAGTATTTCTTTGAGTTCTACCTAATAATTATTGATGTACATATATTTACATATTCTGTTATCCATGATGTTTTCTTGTTCTTCTTGTGTTTTTCTTTTCTTTGTTTTAATTATTATTCTAGCAAAAGTTAGACTCACTTCAATATATATATATATACTTTTTTTAATTAAGGTAAGAAAAATAAGATTTTAGGAGACCCTCCTCACGAGGGAAACAATTTTGATATATATACTTGTCATGTCAACTTTTATAAATTTTAGTATTATATAATTATATTTAGGATAAATTCAAACGAATGATCTCAATGAGTCTAAACCCAATTTAAAAAGGTAAACAATAATGAGTCACATATTACTTGGCTAGGCACGACCATTAGGATGTCGAGATTATAGGAAGAGAATTGAAGAAACTGCTAGCTAAATCCAATCATGCTACCAGAAACGACTTTCTAATACTTCCTCCATTTCTATTAGCCGCATGCTTAAGTTTGCTTGCCAACGTACAACTTGAATCATAAATATCTTTAATAATAAATTAGTAAAAATTACAAAAAGTTAATATGTTTTAAATATAAGGTACAACTGTCAAAATCTTACGAACAAGGTTAAATATAATAATACAAAAGTTGAAAGGTTGCAACTATTAAACCAAAGGACCGTGTTTTAAATACAATACTATTTAAAAGACATTATTCTACACAAACAAAAGTTTCCTTAAACACTAGGTTAGCGTGATCATACTTATTATGACATCATAAATTTTTACGTTCTGTCTATATATCCAAAGTTAGATCATTAATTAAACTTGGTGAGGTCCTCGTGGGAGCCCAATGGTTGATGCTCCCACCTCCCAACTGCAAGGTCGGGTGTTCGACTCTCATCACTCCCTAATTTGGGGAGTTTGTATAAATTGTTTGCTTGTGGGTATAAATCCCCTCTACCCAGCCAATAAGCTGGTGTGCCCTACAGGCTAGTAGCCTAGCAGGGTTTGGTCTTCGGACCAATTATCTTCCCTGAACAAAAAAAAAAAAAAAAATTAATTAAACTTGGTAAAACATTTACTTCCTCCGTTTCAAATTACTCGCTACACTTTCTATATAGGGAAGTTTCATATTACTTGCTACACTTCCTTTTTGGGCAATAAACTCTCTCTATCTCTCTCCTCTCACACGGGTCTCTTTTCTTTTTACTCTCTACCTCTCTCTTCTCCAAAAATTGCCTAAGAGTCCGTGAATTGAGAAGTGTAGCAAGTAAAATGAAACGGAGGAAGTAATTCAAGAATTAGCGACTTCCCAAAGATGACAAAGTTCACCAGTGACATGGAAAGTGTTTGGGGTTGGGGCCTTTGGGCATAACATACCGTTTCACACTGTTAGGGGAACATAAGATGAGCAAATAAATGATGGTAGCACAATTTTTCTAGGCAAATAATGGAAAAAAGTGAAATTAAAAAAACAAACAAGAACAACATTATGGTACACAGTAAAAAAAGGAAAACAAGCGCCATATTGACGGCTAGCTGAATGATGGCAACGGGCCGGATTTGGACCGGGTCCTTATGGACCCAAATCCGTTTTCAAAGGCTGAATCCGGTCCGCTCGGACCCGTCGGGTATGGAAATATGGGGCCCAAATCCAGACACTGCGAATCCGGATCCAGAACTGATTTGTCCATAATTTCTTTGCCGAATCATAATTTAACAACACTTATATAACAAAATAATAGTTCATCGCCTAAATTTAAAATCAAACCCAACTAACATTCAATTTTATCATTTAGTCTTCACTAAACTAAAAGATACTCATAATTAAGCAAAGAAAAAGTAAACTTTAGATTACAGATTTACGAACATCAAGCAAATAAAAAGAAATGAAAAATTATAGAAAGAACCCCTGAGGAAGAAGAAAGGGAATGCGAAAAGGGGACTAAAGAAACCTAAAATATAATGTCAATAAATAAATCTCATGGTCGTACTTTCACCTCGCAAGAGAGACATGGTGATAAGGCTAATGGTGCCACGGTGGGCGTGCGTGGTTGGTGAGAGAGAAGCCGGCGAGCGGCGAGCCTCGCAAGAGCATCACAAGCTAGTTGCTTGGTTGGTGAGTGGCAACTGGCCGATACCGGCTGCTGGCTGGTTTGGTTGCTTGGTTGCTAGACTGCTGGTAGCCTGGTAGATGGAAGAGAGAGAGAAGGGCTGATGTGAGGGCGTGGGAGGCGGTGGGCACTGGGAATTGGATGGCTGGAGAATGAGATAATAGGAGGTGTAAAAGTGAAGGAGGGAGTTAGGGTTTTGAAGTTAGGAAGTTAGGCGTGAAAATAAAAGGTATCCTCAGTCCTCACTTGTTTAAAATTTTGAGAAGCTATAGAGTCCAACCCACTGTCCAACTAATCTTTATAAAATGGATCTACTGATCAGGGTATGGGTCTTGGACTTAGATCCGGACCCTGATCCACGCTGTAACGACGGCATTCAGATCCGACCTGAATCCGACAAGTCTGAAATTTTGGGATTCAGGATCCTAAAAAACATATCCGAGCCGGGTGTAAGATCCATTGAAATCGTCCGGAGTAGTTAAGTTAGCAGAAATTAGTAGCTTGTGTATTAATAGCTCATTTTTTCATATACTTATTATCTTAATTAAGTTTGTGCATAACCCAATAACATTTCCTAATACTAGAATACAAATTAAATTTTGTCTTGGATTTCTAGGGATTATCAAATTGATATTCAACAGGCCACCTAAAAAAAGGTAGTAACCTCTGGATTTTTATAACATAATTTCATACTATAAATATTTTGTCAAAGTACATATAATTTTTCTTAATATAGCATCATAGTAAAATAAACTCACAATCTTCTAGAAAGGATCTAGGAGAATTCACACAATGATATACTTAGGATACTTTTAACATAATTACATCCACTTACATGTTACATCACAAAACTCCCACAACATAACGTAATTTTAAAAGATACATAGCTTTCCTTAAGTTGTAACTTCTTAGAGGCAAATAATAATTATGACACGATCCCAACTCTTCATAATTAAGAATGTACCAAAAGTTATTCATTTTGTTTGAAAAAAAATATATAATCCAATAGGTAAAGAGATTCCCAATACTATTCCCCAAATTGGCAAATTGTATAACAAGTACATATTACTTCCTCTATTCTTTTCTACTTAAGGATTCCCAATATTCATACTTGTTTTTCCCAAATTGTGTTTATACCCCATAAATGTCGTTAATTAAAAGTAAAAACTATAATATATTTGGAAAATACGTATTGAAATGAATTTAATAAAATATCACTTGATAATTAATAAAAATTACATTTGAATTCATTTGTGGTCAAAATTTATCAAGCTTAACTATATAAATATTAATTATAAGAAAAAAAAAAGAAATGGTTAGTAATAACGTAGCTCCTTGTTCCTCTGAGGAGAAAACAAGTACTACCTCCGGTTTTTATTATTTGCAACGATTTGACATAAAGTAGAGAGGGAAAATGTCTAATCGTTGCAAATAATAGAAACCGGAGGTAGTATATTCTTTAGCATTTCCGAGTATGATGGTAGGTTCTCCCTGCTTTAATATTGGAAGTAGGAAACCTTTAGAAGAATAGGACTAGAAAACAAACTATTTCCTGTTTGTTGACTCCAAAGTCCAAACTCATATTCATGCTAAATCATGCATATGTCTTGGATTAATAAGTGGGGTACTCATTGCCATCCCATTGACAATTTGACACCCACCTTTTTACAGACACATTCCTTGACCTTTTGAATTATTGGTTGCAGACCTATAGGCTATAGCAACAAATTAATTTTTTTTTAAAAACTTTTCGGCAATGTAGGAAAGTTAATTATCACCTTATAAAGTCATTTTTTACCCATATTGAACTGATACTTTTAATAACCCGCTAAGTTTTCAGGTCAGATTTCTTAGAGGAAGGGGGATAGTAACATAAACTTCACCTCTAAAGAACCCATAGTGTGGTTTGATCTCATGATCTTAAAGTCACGAGGTTAGATCTTTTACCGCTACGGCAAGCTTGCTTGGTTCACCTCATAGAGTTATAATTCATGAAAATTTGCACAGTTATTACTTAGGTATGAACGTAGAACAAAATCCCATAAAAAAAAGAAACATTGAACAAAGAATAATTCCAACACTAGAAACTTTTATTGAATTGTGTATCGTTCTATTAATTAGAACATCACCCTCTGGCCTCTGGTAGTAGAAAATTGAATTTCATGCATTTTTCATATTATACCAGTTATCTCTACTTTCTATCTTAAGCCTTACTGGCGGGCCGCGCTTGTCGTGAACGCCGCCCGGCCAAAGATAAAATTTCTCCTACTCTCTTTTACAATAAACAAGTATAATGGAAGTAGGGTTCGTATCCACAGGGAAACGGGGACGAGTTATATACTTAGCGTGCGTTAGTACCTAGAAGACTCTAACGGTCGAGAAACCTAATAATAATAACAAAGGGGGTTTTCAAGTCGATTTACTAACAAACTACAACTAACTAGCATATAAACAAGATGAGAAATCAATATAGGAAGATCTTGAATCCGATTAACATGCACTTCAATTCATTATCGATCATTGAACCTCGATTCTATTCATTTCCATAATTATCTATTGTTGAGAATTAATCTCGCATTCTCCTTATTCTTAGTTGAATAGCACGATCAGCGTGATTATAAAACCCTAACTAAAGGATAACCTAGTCCGATCTGCGTCTAAGTTCAATCCAATAGCAAGCAATAAACACGAGAGAACCAATAGACCTCGCTAATGTCATACAAGCGATAAACATTCAACAGTTGATACAATTTCTCCAAGAAATAACCAAGACGATCTCGCATCTAAGTTACTCCATAGTTTGCTACTAATTGATAAAAGAATAAAACAATCCGATTCTATTCTTAAATCTAGCATTAGATTAATTACACAATCAAACTAGTAATATTCCTAGCATAATCATGCAAAAACCATTGAAAGCAAGCATAGAAATTAAACCATAATCAAAGGAAATAAATAGAGAAGAAAGATCTCACAATAATGCTTGAAGCTCCATATTAATCTCGTTCAAGAACGGTTCAAGCTACAATCGGCATAGCAATAGCCAATCCCATAATTGAAATCTACGAAAACTAAACTCGAAAACAAAAACTAAAAAGAGAAGAGAAGAAGAGAAGAATGGAGTGTTGGATATTCTCTCTCCTCAAATGTGTGTGTTTTAGGTCAAAAACAAACTTTAGTATTTATACTAAGGCTCAAAAGTCAGCCGTCATTTAAACCGCCATAGGGGTCGCGAGGTGCGATACAGGTAGAGGTGGCAAACGGGTCAAACGGGTCGGGTACGGGTCGGGTCATTACGGGTCGGGTCATAATCGGGTCAACTTTGTGTTCGGGTTACGTTCGGGTCGGGTCGGGTCCGTTCGGGTTCGGGTTAGTTTCGGGTCCATTAGATTTCGGGTCACAACGGGTCGGGTTAGATCGGGTCGGGTTAAAACGGGTCGGGTTAGGTCGGGTCGGGTTAAAACGGGTCGGGTTAGGTCGGGTTTTAATTCTAGAAAATAAATAAAACACATATAAGACTAATAAAACTAAGTTAAATAGTTAATGGGAAGTGGTTAAGTCATATATAGTATCTCACGATAATTTTTTTCCTTAAATTTGTTTAAAAAATAACTAATATGACAACTTTTCGGGTCGGGTCGGGTTCGGGTCATCATTATCGGGTCAATTTCGGGTTGGGTAGATTCGGGTTCGGGTTATATTCGGGTCTATTTGCTTTCGGGTCGGGTTTGGGTCGGGTCGGGTTATTTCGGGTTCGGGTTCATTTCGGGTCATTATTTTCGGGTGGGAAACGGGTTTCGGGTCGGGTATTTCGGGTCGGGTCAACGGGTACGGGTTTGTTTTGCCGGCTATAGATACAGGTCGCACCGTGCGATGAGCTACTGCCTTCGCAACGAGCCGAAGAATTGACGAAACCACGCAGGTCGCACCGTGCGAGGAATCTCGCGAGGTGCGAGCTTCGAGTCGCGAGGTGCGACCTTTGTCGCGAGGTGCGAGCTCCGGCCACTGGGCGAGCATGTTGGGCGTCTTCTTTGGGCGGCCGGGCTGGAGCCGGGCGAGCACCACTGGGCGCGCGCGCATGGCTTGCGGTAGCTTCTTTGCGATGGGCAAGCCAAGGGCATGGGCAGCAGGCGATGATGCTTGCTTTGCGGGCCGGATGGGCGAGGCCGCCGGGTGGCTCGACGATGGGCCGGGCCGGGCAGCTTGGGCGATGATGCTTGGGCTTGCGGTGGATGGGCGATGATGCTGCGATGGGCGAGCTTGGATGGGTTGGCGATGATGCTTAGGCTTGCGGTGATCACGAGAGCTTGGCTCGGATCAAATGCACTTCACCTTGGAAGCTCGGAATACATGACGTTAACACAAATTATCTCGCAAAGCTCCGAACTTCAGCTAAGAGCTAAATAAGACACGAATGTTAACAATTACAATCAAACCCCTAGCAAAGTGCACCTAAAATACCACAAGAACATCGTATAACTTGAGCGCATCAAATACCCCCCACACTTGAACTTTACTCGACCTCGAGTAAACTCAAAATGAGGATCACCAAATGAATCATCACCCAAACTAACGACACCAACCTACACTCCCCATCAACTACATCATCATCATCACATCTTAACAACATCAGCTCAAAAACCTAAACGTAAGGGACGATGATTCCCCCACACTTAGATTCGAGCTCACCTGAAAAATAAAAAGACGCGACAACAATAATCACCAAACGACAACTAAAATGTGAGCTCAAATCCTGAAGGATCTCAAAGGAATTGAACTCACTCCAACGCCACAATCAAAATGACAACTCGCCTAAAACTTCAAAAGATAAACTACTACTACTATTACAACCAACCTATATAAGCAAGCTATGGAACAAAGACAAAAAGGGATAAATTCCATACTTACTCCCAAAAACAAACAATCAAAAGAAAGTGAAAGCCAAAACAAATCCCCGGCAAATGAGTCTTCAAAATACATAATTCTCTCTTAATCTCTCATTTTGCCTAGGAGCCCTTTCGGGTTTTCATCCTAGCTTCTCACATTTTTTTATCTCACCATCTTACCCGCTCAATATAAGCCACTTTTTTGCATAAGTTGCCCTTTCGGGTTTTCAACCTATCCGGGCCCCCATTTTTGCCTGAGTCGCCCACCCTTGTGGGTTTTCAACTCAGCGGGTTTCATTTCATCATCATTTTTTTTTTTTTTTTTTTTTTTTTTTTTTTTATTTTTTATTTTTTTTTCATTTCAAATTAAAAGTAATATATACAACATAGATACATGAGAATGAGAATGAGAATACCCTCCCCCCTACTTAAACTACACATTGTCCTCAATGTGTCGACAATTAGAAGAAAAAGTAAACCGAAAATGGGGGAGAAAATCGAAAATCGGGTAAATCGAAGATCGAATGCTCAAAACTCATGACCAAACAATCCGTCAAACTCAAATTTCTTAACAACACCAACTCAAATCGCATAAATCAACTCACAACCCTCTCCCTCGAATCACTCAAACAAATGACAAGCTCAAAAGTTTTGAATTTGTGAGATTTTGCACCTATCTTAAGAGATCGAAAAGATACATTAACAATCTCAATCCTCTAGTGTACCAACTCCTAGCTATTGAAGTCCTCCCAACGGATTTTCTTTTGTGGATTTTGGCTCCAAGTGGATGAAGATTGGTTGTGGAACTTTTTAGTGGGTGGGTGGTGGGTGAAAGAAAATTTGTTGTGGTGGTGGAAATTTGATGAAAAATAAAGAGAAAGAAAGAAAATAAAGGGGTCTCGGGGTCTCGGGGTGTTGGGGTCTTGGGGTCTCGGGTTGCCTCCCGAGAAGCGCTGTTGTTTAAAGTCGTTAGCTCGACTTAATACCTTAAGCTTAAAAATTGGGCTTGTGCTCCATATGTGACAATGGAGGCTCCATGTCAACCTCCAACCGAGTACTCGCAAGACAAACGGAGAAGAACTCTTGCAATGCATCGTCGGTGGTACAGGTTTCAAAACAAGGTGGTAAATCGGGAGGCTTTTTCCGCTTTTTCCACTCCGGCACCATACCCTGCATGTTAGTAGGAGAGGCACAATCCTCAACCAAGGCATCATCAACATTTATCGACTCATCAACATGCTCAATATCAAGAACATCATGCAAAACAGAGTCAACAATGTTAATAGAGTAAAGAGGGTTATCATCCTTAATCAAAGGCTTAGAATCATCGATTTTAAACGCCTCTACCTTTCCCTCGAATTCCATGGTCAAAGAACCAGCGCAAACATCAATTTTAGTGCAAGATGTTTTCAAGAAAGGTCGCCCCAAAAGGATGGGGGCGGCATGCTTATCGAGGTTCCATCTCCAAAACATAAAAATCAGCAGGAAATTTCAATTTCCCAACCGTAACTAACACATCCTCTAATTTACCCCTAGGATAAACATTGGATCTATCAGCTAATTGAATCACCACACCAGTTTCATGCAAATTGCCAAGTTTCAAAGACTTATACAATGAATATGGAATCACATTAATTGAGGCACCTAAGTCTAACATGGCTTCAGGAAACATGGTGTCACCTATGGTACATGGGATGGTAAACATGCCTGGGTCCTTGCATTTTTGAGGCAATTTCTTTTGAAAGATAGCAGAGACATGCTCGCTAGCCTTCACTTTTTGCACTCCCTTTTGTTTTTGCTTTCTTTTCGGAGTACACAATTCCTTAAGGAACTTAGCAAACCTAGGTACTTGATTTAAAGCATCAAAAAGGGGAATGTTTACCTCACATTTACGAAAGATTTCGTAGATGTCATTGGTGCGCTCTGTTTTGCGGGTTTCTCTTAATGCCTCGGGAAATGGTGGCTCTGGTTCATATGGTGGAGGAGGTGATTTTTGGACTTTCGCCTCTTGTTGAGGTGGCAATGATGTATAATCTGTTGTCGGTTCATGCTCGATCACCTCTTCCACTATCTCTTTGTCTCTAACCACCAACCTCTCTTTGCTTGCAATTTCCGCTCCACTTCTTAATGTGATAGCACTCACGTTCATCTTAGGGTTGAGCTCTACTTGGGATGGAAACCTCACCGAATCCCTAGCCTCTAACTTGGTTACAGCTCCCGCAATTTGGCTTACTTGGCTCTCCAAGTTCTTGATGCTCGAACGGGTCTCTTCCTGAAACTGAACCATATTTCCCTGCATGTTAGTGACATTTTTAGTTAAAGCATTCATCATATCCTCAGTAGACATGCCGGTACTCGGTCCCTGTGCTTGGCCTTGTGGCCGAAAATATGGAGCTCCTTGCTCCGGTGCTCTCGAATAAGGAGGTGGTGGGCGGTTATACTGCTGTGGCGGCCGCCGGGTTCCCCGATGAGTTCCCGTACCTCAAATTAGGATGATCTCGCCATCCCGAATTGTAGGTACCGAGAATATGGATCATATCTTTTCTGGAACCCTTGGCCCCGAAAATCGGCCGCCTTAACCTCTTCACTCGGTTCTTGTAGATGAGGGCAAAAATCGGTTGGATGATGTGAAGAGCAAATGCCACAAGCCTTCACTTGGTGAGTTTTCTCTTTCACTATGAAGTCTCGCATCACGGATGTGAGAGCTTGCACTCGATCTTCCAACTTAGAAGAACTAGAACCCTCGGAGACCACACGTCGAGTTCCGGACCTTCTACTAAACCGCCTCGAGCTTTCAAAGAAGCTCATTTAACAGTTCCTTAGCAGCGAGTGCGGTTTTATTCACAATGGATCCACCACTTGCTGCATTAACCATCCTAGCATCCTCATCACATAAGCCATTATAGAAGTATAGCACCAAATCTTCCTCTGAATAACCGTGGTATGGACAACTAGCACATAACTTCTTAAACCTCTCCCAATACTCGTAAAAAGACTCATCACCTCGTTGCTCAATGTTACTTATCTCCTTCTTCAAAGTAGATGATTTAGAAGTGGGAAAGTATTTCTCGAGAAAGCTCTTTTTCAATTGAGCCCAAGTGGTGATGCTGTCGGACGGAAGGTAGTACATCCAGTCCTTAGCTGCGTCTTTTAGCGAAAAGGGGAAAGCTTTAAGCTTGATTCTATCTTCGGAAACTCCACTTGGTTTCATGCTGCTGCATACCACATGAAACTCTGACAAATGTTTATTGGGATCTTCACCATTTAGCCCATGGAATGAGGGAAGCAAATGTATCAACCCCGACTTTAGCTCAAATGTGTCCCCCACTTCCGGTTCCGGAAATGTGATACACAAGGGTTGTTGGTCAAGGTTAGGAGCAGTGAGCTCCTTTAGAGTGCGGTGCTCAACTCTAGGAGGCATCTCTTCTTCAAATTGAAGCGAAAAAGGGAGCTCTCTAAAGTCCTCACGCAATTCTCTTCTCAACCTGAAAAGGGTTAGTTCTAGATCTCGATCGTACTGCAAAGGTTCTTGGTTAGTAGCACGAGTATTAACCATAAACAAAAACCATTAGCAATACAATCCAAAAGCATACACTAAATATAAACAAGTAACACCGTGTCCCCGGCAACGGCGCCAAAATTTGGCGGGCCGCGCTTGTCGTGAACGCCGCCCGGCCAAAGATAAAATTTCTCCTACTCTCTTTTACAATAAACAAGTATAATGGAAGTAGGGTTCGTATCCACAGGGAAACGGGGACGAGTTATATACTTAGCGTGCGTTAGTACCTAGAAGACTCTAACGGTCGAGAAACCTAATAATAATAACAAAGGGGGTTTTCAAGTCGATTTACTAACAAACTACAACTAACTAGCATATAAACAAGATGAGAAATCAATATAGGAAGATCTTGAATCCGATTAACATGCACTTCAATTCATTATCGATCATTGAACCTCGATTCTATTCATTTCCATAATTATCTATTGTTGAGAATTAATCTCGCATTCTCCTTATTCTTAGTTGAATAGCACGATCAGCGTGATTATAAAACCCTAACTAAAGGATAACCTAGTCCGATCTGCGTCTAAGTTCAATCCAATAGCAGCAATAAACACAGAGAACCAATAGACCTGCTAATGTCATACAAGCGATAAACATTCAACAGTTGATACAATTTCTCCAAGAAATAACCAAGACGATCTGCATCTAAGTTACTCCATAGTTTGCTACTAATTGATAAAAGAATAAAACAATCCGATTCTATTCTTAAATCTAGCATTAGATTAATTACACAATCAAACTAGTAATATTCCTAGCATAATCATGCAAAAACCATTGAAAGCAAGCATAGAAATTAAACCATAATCAAAGGAAATAAATAGAGAAGAAAGATCTCACAATAATGCTTGAAGCTCCATATTAATCTCGTTCAAGAACGGTTCAAGCTACAATCGGCATAGCAATAGCCAATCCCATAATTGAAATCTACGAAAACTAAACTCGAAAACAAAAACTAAAAAGAGAAGAGAAGAAGAGAAGAATGGAGTGTTGGATATTCTCTCTCCTCAAATGTGTGTGTTTTAGGTCAAAAACAAACTTTAGTATTTATACTATGGCTCAAAAGTCAGCCGTCATTTAAACCGCCATAGGGGTCGCGAGGTGCGATACAGGTCGCACCGTGCGATGAGCTACTGCCTTCGCAACGAGCTGAAGAATTGACGAAACCACGCAGGTCGCACCGTGCGAGGAATCTCGCGAGGTGCGAGCTTCAGGTCGCGAGGTGCGACCTTTGTCGCGAGGTGCGAGCTCCAGCGCTGGGCGAGCATGCTGGGCGTGCTGCTGGGCAGGCTGGGCTGGAGCTGGGCGAGCACTGCTGGGCGCGCGCATGGCTTGCGGTAGCTTGCTGCGATGGGCAAGCTGGGCTGGGCAGCTTGGGCGATGATGCTTGCTTTGCGGCTGGATGGGCGAGGCTGCTGGGTGGCTCGACGATGGGCTGGCTGGGCAGCTTGGGCGATGATGCTTGGGCTTGCGGTGGATGGGCGATGATGCTGCGATGGGCGAGCTTGGATGGGTTGGCGATGATGCTTAGGCTTGCGGTGATCACGAGAGCTTGGCTCGGATCAAATGCACTTCACCTTGGAAGCTCGGAATACATGACGTTAACACAAATTATCTCGCAAAGCTCCGAACTTCCGCTAAGAGCTAAATAAGACACGAATGTTAACAATTACAATCAAACCCCTAGCAAAGTGCACCTAAAATACCACAAGAACATCGTATAACTTGAGCGCATCACTTACCTACTGCCAAAACTTGCTACTAGATGACTTTTTGGTAAGTAATTTTTACCACCCTCTTTGTTTTTTTAAAAAGGATTTCTCCAAACAACCTAGTTCAAATTAACCGCGCATACATTTGGACCTCCCTTGGGATGGTTGCTAGCAATTTATTCTTCCAATGAGTTACTGTTAAGATTTAGTCAAGTTATATTGTGATTCATTAATCAGAAAACAATATACTACCTCCGGTTTTTATTATTTGCAACGATTTGACATAAAGTAGAGAGGGAAAATGTCTAATCGTTGCAAATAAAAAAACCGGAGGTAGTATATATATATATATATATATATATATATATATATATATATATAATCTAAAGGACAAAATCCTAATATGAATCTAACTAGGAAAATAATATCCTAAGATAACTCTATCTTCTAACACCCCCTCCAGGTTGGAGCGTGCAAATTACGAACGCCTAACTTGCGTAACAAAAATTTAAATTGTGTCCTCCCTAAAGCCTTAGTGAAGATATCCGCCAACCGAAACTTAGTTGGCACATAAGAAGGAGAAAATAGTCCTACGGTTACAGCATCTTGAACAAAATGACAATCGGTTCAATATGATTTGTGCGTTCATAGAACACCGAATCGCAATATATGAGGCGATTGACTATCAAAGTATAAACGGATACCTTTAGGATGGTTAATCCCTAAATCCCCACCCGCCGACTCTCTCCTCCCTGCTGCACTCCCCCCTGCCGCCTCCCCGACCCCACCGGCCCTCCCCCTGCTGCACTTCCCCCTGCCTAGGCCCCCGAGTCCCCGCACACCCCCTTGCCCAACCCCCAGCCCCGCACACCCCCGCCCGACCCCCTGTCTCTCCCCGCTACCCCTTGCACACCCCCGCCCTCCTCCCATTGCTCCTTTCTTCCGAGCTAACTCTTCTTGAGTTTTACCTGGAAAGCAAGGTCTATCTGTTTTCTAAACCAAATTACGAGCTACATATGATATATTATTTGTCTAACGCATGCATTAGAAGTTCAGAACAACTTCTTGTTCTTTCGTCATGCTAAATGTTTTATGCAGATTGGTTTCATCATCTTATGTAGATTCTCTTGCATGCTTTGGTGATTTTTCTTACTCTTCTACCTGTTACATGCAGGTTCCATATGTTGGTTGGTGCGTTTAGAAAAATTGTCAGACATGTGGGATTCATAGCTTGTACAAACTAGAAAGGCTTGGTCCCTAATTCAGTAAAGATTAGTGTTTCACTAGGAAAGGCAAGCAGAGAACTTCATCCAATATTTTTGTAATTTTCTTATATTTGTATAAAAAACATAATTTGCAATGGAAAATGATATATATATATATATATATATATATATATATATATATATATATATATATATATATATATATATATATATATATATATATATATATATATATATATATATATAACTGTTTGGGGATCATTTAGGAGTAAAAATGCAAAAAAAAATTATTTTTTTTGGGTCACAAGGGCTGCAGTTTTCATCAAAACTGCAGCCCTTATTTTGTAAAAAGGGTTGCGGTTTAGGCCCAAAACCGCTGCATGCGGTCAAAAACGACCGCAACCCTTCCTTTTTGCCCAAGGGATCGGGCCAAAAACGCAGCCCTTAGGGTTATTTTGACCCCAACCCTTGACGTTTTTTCCACTAGTGTTCCACTTTATTATATAATAAATAAATCCATACACTTCGTGAAAAATCATCTACTATTGTTAAAAATTAAGAGGCACAACAAGAGGAACGGGTCCTATAGGGTCCCCATAAATCAATGTGTATGAGTTCAAAAATCCTGCTAGCACGACAATTGCTAACAGGAAAACTAGGTCTAGGTTGATGTGCACGAAACCAAATTTCACAACCATCTGTAGTGCAACTATGACTAGTATTATAGAAATTTTATCATACATCGGGTGTACCATGAACATGCTACACCTAAGACAAATTTTTTGCTCATTGCTCGTTTGAAATAATCCAAATGAGCAAAATGTAATAAAAAGGAGAATTGCAAGGATGGTGCACTAGGGTATATGATGAATGAACTCCTAATATTACTCACACAGCGCAAAGCACGTATAACCTTTTTCGAAGGATGAACCATATGTGTATGCCAGAAATCCATAGATGATTCTCCATCCACCGCCATAACCTTCACCTAGGCACCCCTCGGAAAAAGAAAAGTCCGTCTTTGCGCTCACCAGCTCCAATTAGCATCCTCGTCCTGTGGTCATGTATGACACAAAGTGTATTAGTGAATTGAACTATACAATTGTCTGAATCTAGAAGCTGAGAGACGGAAATTAAATTACAATCAAGTTTAGGAACAAATAAAACATTCGTTATTTTTAAATTTCCTAGAAGCACTACATTTCCCTTATATGTTGCATCTGTAGTAGTGCCATCATATAAAACTATATTGTGAATGGATCTTATTACGAAGCATATACCGAGCGCTCTCCAATCTTATAAATTAAAATTATAATATTCCGAATTATATATGTAGCAAAAGTTATATAAATTACATAGTATAATAATTTAGGTTGTTTATTCAAAATCAAACTCTAATCTTCACTTATCTAAAGCTCCTTGCATGTAGTTATATTTGTTCAGATTTCTATTCTTTTAAAATAACACAAATTTAAAATAATGATATGGCATGCTCAGGTGACGCTCTCTGTAAGAGGACCGACATTGGTGCTATCCAACTAGCTCTCCAATGATCTGAGCTCTCCAAGGAGAGAGAAAATGGAGAGCCAACTCTACCCCAACATTGGGGCTCTTCAATGGCTCTCCATGGAGAGAACTTGGAGAAATGCTGTCCCCAAGAGCATTGAGATAGCATGCTCTTGGCATCGTATGATGACATGTCAGTGAAAATATTAAAAAATAGGAATTAAAGATAATAATAAATTGAAGAGCTTATTGGAGAGTCATACCATTGTTAGCAATTTTTGAAGGGGTGATCTTGAGGAGAGAGAAAGTAAAAATAAATTGGAGAGCTATCTTGGAGAGCTATAGTGATCTTGAGTCACACCATTATTAGCAATTTTTGAAGCAGTGATCTTGAGGAGAGAGAAAGTAAAAAATGGCACTAGTAGAATAATTGCTTATTGCTGCGGTGGTATTGCTGCGATTTTACCCATACGCAGCAATATATCACATAAAAAGAAAAGGTAAAATATAAAATAACCATATTGCTGCGGTTTCGGCCGAAAACCGCAGCAATATTGTTTTAACGGAAATTTTTTGAAAAATAGTGGACTATTTGACCAGACATATTGCTGCGGTTTCTGTCAGAAACCGCAGCAATATATTAAAAAAAATAATATTTAAACCTATTGCTGCGGTTCTTACCTAAAACCGCAGCAATAGACTTTTAAAATTAAAAATAAAAGGGGCCCAACTAGGTTTCCTTTTACTTCCCTAAAAAAAAAAACTTAGGCGCTGCTCTCCTTACTCTCTCAGTCTTCTCTCTCCTCACACTCGGTCGGTCTCCTCACTCTCTCATTCTTCTCCCAGATCCATTTTCATTCTTCTCTCTCTTCCATCATCTCAACCATTTTCATTTTCGCCATTTTCGACGAACTGAACTTCGACTTCACCATTTCCTTGCGAGAATTTCATCTCACTCATCCAATCTCTCACTCCTTCCACCGGCGATTTCATAACTCAGTCGCTCGACCACCGAGTCCGTCGCCGATGTCGCCTTCGTCGCCGCCTTGAACCAAGTCCGGAGCTTCAACCGGTGTTCTCGTCGCCGCCTTGAACCAGTTCCATTTGCTGCTTGAAGGTTGGACAATAATGGGCAGAGCCGCAGAGGTGGATACCAAGTTCACTAATTATTCTTGAACCAAGTTCACTGATTAGTTTATTTAATTTTTAGTTTCAGATCTATTGTTTTTCCATTGTTTTGTTCTTTTTCATTTCTTCTTTTCTTGATTCTTTTTTTTTTTCACTTTTTTTCCTTCTTTTATTTTCTTTCTCTCTTTTTCTTTTTCCTTTTCTTTTGCTTTTTCTTCTTTTTTTTTCCTTTGGGCTTTGGCTGATCTTTTTCGGTTTTTTTCATTTTTCATTATTAGTTTTGTTTTTTATATATATTTTTTTGTAATTTGGCTCTTGTAAAATATCATTATCATTATTATTGAATAAAATAAAGTTGCTTGTATATTGTTTAATTACTTCCGTAGTCTTAGTTTGATCTTCTTTTCATTCTTTTTATTGATTTCAGATCAATTAAATTCACCAGAATACAAAAAAAAAAAAAAAAAAAAAAATTTACGTATACCTATTGCTGCGGTTTTGGCTAAAAACCGCAGCAATAGACTTCATTTTTTTATTTAAAAAAAACCTGTTGCTGCGGTTTTGGGTAGAAACTGCAGCAATAGGTCATATATATTGCTGCGGTTTTGACCAGGAACCGCAGCAATATCTTGGCCTATTGCTGCGGTCAAAAACCGCAGCAATAGGTTAATTACCTATTGCTGCGCCCTTAATTGCTGCGCGGCCAAAACCCCCGCAATAGGCCACTTAATGACCGCAACAATAAGCAATTATTCTACTAGTGTGGGTTGGAGAGTTATCTTGGAGAGCTATATTGATGTTGGTGCTAATATTCTTAAATTTTTTTAAAACTCAAACTCTATTTTTTCCATCATCCAAAACTCTAATACATATATAATTTTATCGCTATAGAACTTTATTTCTCTTGTAACAACAAACTTTCTTAATGAATTTTGTTCAGTACTAATTTTGGTTCAGTTGAGAAAGACTAAGATTTTGAAAGATAATACTTCCTCTGTTTCTTTTTACTTGCAACCGTTTGACTTTCACGCTTGCTAATGCACAACCATTAGTGATATTTGGAAAATATGCATTGAGACGAATCTAAAAAGATCCCACATGAATATGTTTTTCCTTAACTATAAATCACCAGTGATAAACTAAGTGCAGCTTGTGAATAATGTAAAAGTCAAATCGTTGCAAGTAAAAAGAAACGGAGGAAGTATATTTTTATAAGTTGTAAAGCTATACTGTAAATGGATCTTATTTTGAAACATATTTTGAGTGCTCTCCAATGGTAAATAAATTATAATATTCTGAATTACGTTGCAAAAGTTATATACAATTTACATAATATAATTATTTAGTTTGTTTATTCAAAACCAAACTCTAGTTTTCCCTTATCTAAATTAAGTTCCTTATACATATTTACATTTATGTAAAACTCTATCTTATTAATAGATAAAAATAAGAATTAGTGACATGGCAATCCTACGTGGCGCGCTCTATGACCTCGAAATCTTGAGAGCTCCCCGTGCTCTCGAAAAGTTCGTCCTTTATATATATACTAGTATTGTTGTCACACCATGGATTTTCGCTCATGATTTTTCGAGTTATTTTCCCTTAATTATTATTTTCCGTTAAAATTATAATATTTTACTTCTTAAAAATATTATATCTTATATTATTTGTTTTTCAACTTTTAAAATGTTATATTTATAAAATTTATTTGATTACAAATTATATATTTTTTCTTGTATTTAAATTTCGCGTTTTAGCTATGCATTTTGTTTTATCGCTTCAATCGCGCGTTGGACCGTCGTAACAACTTTTTGGACAAGGAGTTTGGATCCTAAAAGAGCTGCTCAAAAATCAGATATTTTGATGGATAAAGAAGTGGCTTTTGGAGTTTGTAACCCCCCCAGCTTAATGCTATTCAACTCCCATCTTTTTAGCTATTGTAACCCCCCCCAATTTACACCTTTTTATATTCTCTTAATGCTGTTTTATGGACAGCAAGAATCAAACCATAACCCCCATTTTATTCGGCCATTTCAAGAGGGGAAGAGAAGACAAAAAGAAGAGAAAAGTTCATCCCGGATTTCCATGCCACACCTTCACGAAAATGACCATATCTGGAGATCTAACCGTTGGATTGTCCTGAAATTTGGACAGCACGTTGAGGACGTATGGAACGTTACTTTGACTGGAGAGATTTGGCGTACGAGCTTCATATCGTCGGGAATCGTGGTCGGAACAGAACAGTATATAATGAAAATGCAAACAATTGGAGGTCTTCAAAGGTAACTAACGGCGACCCTAGATCGATTAGTATTAGTATAGGAATTATACTAGTTTTAATAGTTGGGTTATTGGATTTTTAGTATCATGATAGGTTGGGTAAAAATTAGCTTATTATGATTGGGATTAAGTATTTTGTCTATGTTGTAGTATGATATATATTTTTGGGTGATTTTTAGTATCATGTTTAATATTAGAAATCATGTTAGTATTGTTTCTATTAATGAGCATGAAGTTATAGTTTGTAAGACATGTATAATTGTTATTTTGGGTGAAGTGTTGGGATTTTTGATGGTTTTGTTTTACAACTTTGCTACTACTGGGCAAAAAGGTTTAAGTTGAGTATGAAGTGATTATGGCATTACTTGGTTGTTGACCTGCTCTCATGTACTTGTTCCATGCGTATAGCTACTTGTTTATATTATGTTTATAAAAGGACGGAGTGTTACAATTGTGATCTGGGCAAACGCTCGTTCTCATCATGGAGAAGATGGTAGACTTTAAATTTTCTTGTGTATTAAATGAAGTTATTCAGCCTTATCTCGAAGTTGCAATGCTTTTCAATTATATCTTTCATGGCTCGTGGGATCAACTACCTCTTGTCCTAAAAATATGGCATTATGTTATACTTCATGTGTTTCAAAATATCTGTTACATAGAGAAAATGTGGAGTTTTTAAGAGTGAGACTGTGGTAAACTCACAAAATTGATTGCACAAAGTCTAACATTTTAGTCCAATTAGAAGGGTAAAAGAGAAAGTGGAAATCAATTCTATCTATAGGCAAAAACATTCAAATTTCTTGCACATCTTATTGTTTGGTTTAGTAAAAAAAACAAAGACTATAAAATAGAGAGGAGAGAGAGAGCGCGCGCGAAAGAGGTGACCAAAGGATAGAGAAGAGAGAGAGAGAGAGAGAAAATTGAGAAAGAAGAAAATAAGTCATGGTTATGCGTAGAACCGCAATATCCAAAATTGGAACATCTCGTAAAACTGAAATTTCCCATGTTCTGTTTTATGTTTATGGTTTGGATTTTTGTAGGTTACTTTAATATGTTACTTTAATTTCTCATGATTTGTTGAAAAGTTGGAATTAAAAATACAACCCTAATTCTAATTGCAGTAGGTTACATTAATATGTTACTATAGTAAATATTTTTCCTTATACATCATTTTTGTTTTAGGAAAACTTCTTATACATCTTCTAATTTGAACAAGAATATGATTTGTAGAAAAATTGGAGTTGAAAACAAATCTCTAATTCTAATTGCGGTAGGTTACTTTAATACGTTACTATGGTAAATATTTCTTCTTATATGTTACTCTAATATATAGTTGAAAAATATTATAAATGGATCTTGTTTTAAAGTATTTCTTAAATATTGTCCAATAGTACAAAAAATATATATATTTTCGAAATATATGTCAAAAGTTTTAATCGATTGACTATACTTAAGTATTTTATTGTAAACCAAACTCTATTTCTTTTTATCCTGAACTTTATATATGTACTATTTCTATCAATTTGAAACTCTATTTCTTTTCAAAAATAATGACATGACACTTAAGAAGCACGACAAATGACGTCTAATAAGGACGTCAAATGTCGCGACCTCGTGCGCTGTCTTTTGGACTCTGCTTTGTATATTAGTTACTAGCCTTCTATGCACGCGATGTGTGCGTGGATTATTTTGGCTATTATTCTTAAATTTCATCTAAATGTAATTTTGAAGGATGTAATTTATAATCATCATTAATACTCATTAATAAATTATCATGTTGTATAAATACAAAATAGAAAAATTACTTGATGAAAAAGTTGTTTCAATAGGAAAGCAAAAAAAGAAGATTGTATTTAGTGTTCAGAAATTGTGATGTGGATTTAGATATAAAGCTCTATTGTCAAATAATATTTGTGAAACATTTTTCTTTTGTTTGATGAATTATTTTTGTTCTTTATGTCAAAATTTCTTGAAGGTTCTTATGTCAAGTTGTTTTTTGTGAGAAATTTCTATAACTTCTGTTTTGATTGCATTACTATGCGATGGATTAAAAAAATCACACATGATAGGATGTAATGGCATTGAATTAACATAATTGAACTTGTCATTTATAGTAATGAATATACATGGAGGTTATATTACTGTAATTTTACGTAAACACCACATACAACTGTTTTGGCTTATATAATAGAGATGAGCTTATTTTTTTTATATACAGGGAGGTTATATTACTGTAATTTACGTAAACACCACATAACCTGTTTTGACTTATATAATAGAGATGAACTTATTTTTTGTAATAATCATTACATATTCTCCTAAAAAGTAAAATGATAAGATTATATTAACGGACACAAATGAAAACTACGAGCCCCAAAAAATGAAAGGACAAATTATACTAATTGACACACACGACAATTATTGACCCCCGGAAATTAAAATGATAAGATTATCCTCTTTGTTTTCTCGGTATTTTCATGACAGATGTTGGTATCGTTGTTGCATTTAAAGGTTTAGGTAGAATTAAAATTTTATGTCTTTGGCTTTGTAATTGATTTGAAAATTGCTTTAGTTATGTTAATTAATTGTTCAATCATAAACTTTTCCTTTCACTACACATATTTTTATGACAGTTTATTTTAGCAACTTTGAAATTCCTTTGATATGCATATTTTAAATTAAGAAGGGCTATGATTGAGGAAAACCTGAATAGGTAATATTTTTATTGAATTAAGGGTTAAAAAGTCTTTTTATAGGGGGGTCACCATAGCTCCCCTTGGCTTATATAATAGAGATATGATTTAGATTTTTTTTTGGGTAAGGAGAATTCATAGTTAATATTGTATTTTTTGTATTGCACATATTATAATTACAATTTATTTTGGAACTTTTTGTATGATGTTTTTATTATTAGAACTTATCTTATTTTATCTGAACTAATCTTATCTTATCTCTTAACTTTTTCTTCCTAAGCTAAGTTAAAATAAGTTGAACAACACATCCTAATTTATTTATTCTTATCTTACTGAATTGCTCATAACCTTTTTTATGAAATTAAATCGTAACTTTTTAAAACTGGAACTTAATTTATCTCTATTCTATATGTCAAGAGGGGTAGGACGCCAAAAAAAAAAGGAAAAAAAGGAGTTACTACCTACTTTAATTAAAAAAATAGAAAAAGGAAAAATAAAAAAGAAACTACCTAATTAATTAAAAAAAATAAAAAAGATAAAAAAAGGCACTACAAAAAGAAAACAATCAACAATTTAAAAATTCCTAATTTATTAGATATAATTAGTAATTAATTTAATTTTCTACATCCCCTCAAAAAAAATTAAATTTTTACGTGTTTTATAAAACTAATAAATATATATTATCAACAACTAATTCTGTGAAAATTTGTTACGCATCCATTCAGATTTCAGCCTATGTAGTGGTGGAACAAATTGTGAAATTGGGGAATCTTTATAGTAGACCTGGGCGTATCATGCTCATGGTACACCCAAGGCTATTTTCGCCAAATGGGTAAATGAGCAAATGAGCAAATGAGCAAAATGAGCAAATGATCAAATGAGCAAACGAGTAAAATGAGCAAATGAGCAAGCATTTTTACTCATTTAAGAAAATGAGCAAACACTTCTACCCAAATGAGCAATCTTTGTCATTTGCTCATCACCATCTTCCTCACTTTCAGATCTGGAATTTTTTTTTTTTTGCGAGTTTTAAATCTCTATTGTTGTGTTTGGAAGATTTGGAAGGAGGAGAGAGAG
Source organism: Beta lomatogona (assembly GCA_947646795.1). Taxonomy (NCBI): domain Eukaryota; kingdom Viridiplantae; phylum Streptophyta; class Magnoliopsida; order Caryophyllales; family Amaranthaceae; genus Beta; species Beta lomatogona. Next base: position 211,311 of record CANSNZ010000536.1, on the reverse strand, counting down.
AAGAATTGAAACAACAACAACCGAACAACAACAACAACATAACAATTAAACAAATGAGCAACGATTAAAACAACAAAAAAAGAACAAATGTGCAACAATGGCGTCGGAAAACCCTAAACCCCCAATCATCATGAGAAATTTCAACTCCAATTCCGACAAAATCGACGATCTCAACCTAGGGTTTCAAGTTTCTCTTACCTCCATTCAGACCAGGGTTGAACTTCGATTCGATTTAAACAAATGATTGTGTTCTTCCTGAGACGAGTACTTCTTGTTGAACTTCGATTTGAAGAGAGAGAAATGGTGATCGGCGTTCAAAAGGAGGTCGTTTGAGGAAGAAAACGAGCTGTATTAGGAGGAAATGAGCAGCGGCAGTATCGCCGGAAAAAATGGCGAACGGAAGAGGAGAGCGGAAGAGGAAGAGGAGGGAGAGTACGCGAAATTTACCAACGTGCCCCTGAAGTTGTAATTTATTGCGAAAATGCCCTTGGTGTCTAGTGAAATGAACTCGTGAAATTGTTGGCTTGCCAATTGCCATGCCATTTTTGTTATTTATTTTATCATCTTTTTTGGGTTGCCAAATACGACTTCGGCCTTGGGCCTTGGCGAGTTTGCGTGTCCCAAACGTGGTTTTATCTTTTTTACCCTTGGTGAGAGGGGTGCGGCATCTCTTCTCTTTGAGTCTTTGTATATGCGCGACCGTGCGAGGAAGTTGCAATGAAACAGGTACTAAAACCAGTCATCAATCAACTCGACAACTCCTTGTATAAAATAAATCCATCCAAAAAATAAGAGCAGCTTCTTATAACGCTATCGCTTTTATCATAGTGGAAACTCAAACTTTTAATTCATCATATCATATCATATCATATCAAGGTAAATGTAAATGTAAATGTAAATGTAAATGTAAGCTTCCTCTGTTTTTTCCATTTTCGGCGTTTGTTCATTATCTGATTTCATTCCTAGTTATTTACTTCTTAATCATCATGTTTATTGTTATTGTCGTTGTCGTTGTCTGATTTTTTTATCATCGAGAACTTTGTGCTACCATTATTTGATTTATGGTTCAATCATCTTTGGATCTTAGGTTTAAATGTCTAATTATTTTAAACGCTGATCCAAAACAGGGGATTTCGTTCGTTGAATTTGCAAGTGAAGTTAGGGTTTTATATCGATGCAATGATACAATAGGAAGGACTCTTCATTCAGATTCAGTGTTACTTCAAGCTGAATCAAACTTGTAACTCTTCAATAATATAAGGTAAAGATAATGTTCCTCTGTTTTCAATTTTCGGCGTCGTTTGATTTTTGATTATTATGTCTTTCATTTGGGATTTCTGCTCCATTCTTATTGGTTCACGTTTGATTAACGTCATCTGATTAGTTTCAATCACCCGAATGTTTATTTTATTGTGGTGTGCTCCCTTTCATCATATTATATTATATTATATTATATTATATTTATTTATTTATTTTTAATCACCGTGGGTGTCTCTCGTCGTTGTTGCTGCTGCTGTTGTCGATGTTGATGTTGTTGTTGTGGTTAAAATTATCTGTTTTTCGATATATCAATCTTCTTTTAATCACTATATACTTTATGCTTCAATTTTTTTTTTTGGATCTTGTGTTTAGTGTGTAGTTACTTAAATGCAGATGGAAAAGTTGTTGAATTTGAATTTGATTTGGGATTTTGTTTTTATGCAATTTGGGGAAACATAGAATTTTAATGTACTGGATTTTATACAGGAAAGTATTAGCTATGGAGCCGGTAGCCATATTTGTGGGAATTTGTGGTCTTTTAACCTATTTAAGTGGGCTGGCCAGCCTTGATGAGAGAAAAAGAATTCTCAAGGGTGAAACTGAATCCCTAAGTGCTAGGATGCTTGACCTTTATAGAGAAATCTCTTCCTCTCAGGTTCAACGAAGCAAGAAGCGAAAGCGAAATGATGACCTTAGCCATTGGATGGATGAGGGTCAGAAGCTTGTGGAGGAAGCTCGAGGCTTGATAAGCCAATTTGGAAGATGGAGGTGCTTCCTTGTGGGTCCCAAGATGAGATGGGATGTTTGCAAATTGATTTATGCTATGAAAGTCCATCACAAAAAGGGTGATGTGCTCCTTCAACAGGCCTTGTCTGATGCCCGTGGTCAATGTCATGGCAATCATATACCGGCTAAACAATTAGTTGGAAAAGTTGCTTCTAAGACTTTGAACCGTCTTAAGATTCTGTTGAAAGGTGACAAGGTTGGAAAGATTGCTATCCATGGTCCAAGAGGATGTGGTAAGACCCTTTTGATGAAGCACTTGCACAACTATGCGCTGGACATGTTTGATAACGTTTTTTGGGTCCATTTCCCTTTGGAGTTCACCATCAAGAGTGTGCAAGATGTTTTTGCCTCGGTGTTTAACTGTGATATCTCTGGAGATGATGATTTAACTAAAAGGGCTGTAAAGTTGTCACATACACTTGCAAGTCTTGGCAGATTTGCACTTTTCTTAGATGGTGTACCAGAAGCTGGTTTGTCTTTGGAACATTTAGGAATTCCAGTCCCTGCAGAGGGCAGTGGATGCAAGCTAATATTAAGTACTGGCTCTACTTTGGTGTGCAGAATGTTGGATGGTCTTGTAACAGTCAACATTGGGCGTCTTCCAAGAGAAGAAGCATACCAATTGTTCAGGCATGAAGCAAGGATTGGCAAGGGATCAAGATCATCTCTTGATAACATGCCTAGGCTACTTGCAGAGTCATGTTGTGGAGTGCCACAGGAGATTGTACACTTGGCTACTTGCATGTGTGGCAAAGATGACCCTCGTGAATGGAGATATGTACTATCTCAATCAGGTTGTCTTAGGACAGAAAACAAATTTCCACTAATTCCCAAAGTTGAGCGTGAAAGTAAAAGGCTGAAGAAGGATATGGATCTCTCCCGTTCTTTCCTGCCCCCCTAGGGAAAGATTGAAAAATCTCCTCCAGCTCACAGGACCAGGTTAACAAGGAATTGAATTTGAATCTGCAACTACTTCAGATAAGTTAACTGAGAATTTCATTTGGTCAGAAGTCAAGAGTATGACATTAACTGAATCACTTGTGTTTCTGTGGGTCTTCAGCTGTCCTTATTTCAGGAACCGTGTTTGATAATGTTGTGAACTGGCTTCTCTTGGAGCTCAACATCAAGAGAATAACTTGATTTTTCTGGTAAATCCCCTCTTTTGATAATCAGTGATGTTGTTATGGTAAGCTTTAACCACGGTAGGAGAATATCCTTTGAGGGAAGGCATCAGGGAAGTATATTTGATTAATGAGGCTTTTCCTTGCCTTCTTTTGTTAATCGTTGTGATTTTCTTATGTTTTTGGTGTCAAATCTGAGTTTTTCTTCTTTATTTTGATGCAATGTAAATTAATTTTTCTATCTTCACTGAGCATTCTATGTTTTCTGTTGTCCTTACTCATGGAAATTGAGCATTCTATGTTTTCAGTTCTCTAGAGATGATGTTTTCATTTTTCCTTGTTTGGATATAACATGGAAGAAGAGAAGAAAACAAAATTGGAAGGATTTATTTTCCTTCCCTTTTAGTTAACCAAATCCTTTCAGAGTTGGAAATACTTGGAAGGAAATGCCTAAAATTGACTAAAAAGGTAAAAAAGTGGTATTGTGATCTGCTCCATGAATCTCAATTGTCTTTTATTATGGGAAGTAGACTCCAGAGTTCACCTGCACTAAGTTGTTCCCATCTATTTCTTCTTCTTTGCCATAAAAGGTGACTTGGTTTCAATTAACGTTTAAAGCTGTTGAGAATATGTCCTTTCCATCTTACTGTAAGTTTATAACTATTTCATATTTTGGTTCTTGTTCTTTTTTTTTTTTTTTTTTTTTTTTTTTGTTCTGTTCCCCTCTTTTCCTTTAATATTCGAACTTCAAAATACAATTCCGGATCATCCAAAGTGTATCTTGTGCTTAATCTCGCCGCTCACATTTTTCCATTTAAACCAGTTCGTTGCTGCAGATGCGAACAAAGATACATTATACCTTGCAGGTTTGCAGTTCTTTGGCTTCTTTGGAATCATGTTTCCAATGCTGTTTTCTGCACCGGATAATTATTGCAGTTAGACTTACAGGAGGATGTCGGCTTTTGCCAGAGGACATCTGTTCAATTACTTTCTGCGTGTAGTGAGCTACGGGAAGATCATGTATCATTATTGTTTGATGAATTTTGTATATACTTCACTTCTTGGCTGCAGTATAAGTTTATTTCATGTATAAATTGGTTATCTTATGTTCATGGTTGCTCACTTCCTCTGCTAATGCAGATGTAAAAGGATGTCCGGTGCTGATGCTAGTTGAAAGAGAGAAAGAATATTTGTAACTATTGACGAGTAAATTTTAAATATTTTTTTTTTAATGATAGATTTTTTTTTTTTGGTAAACATAGATTAATTTAGTTAACAATGTTTTGGACATCCCAAAGTTGTACCAGCAACTAGGACAATGCTACCAGCTACACCATTAATTAATTAGCCAAATGAGGGACAGATATTATTCTTGCTGAGTTTAAATTCAGTGATTATTGAAGTCTGTTTCATGTGAGTTAAGTAGATCATTAGGCACACAGAATTTTTTCCATTCAACTATTGTGATGTAAAACAACACAAAGATCTCATGAAATCATTTTACATCCTCATTACAGTATGCTCTAGAATCCTACTTCACTCCAACTCCTGCTAACCTAATAGCATAAAGCAACTCACGTACTCCACAAGTATCACTGGAAGCTAATATCTTCGTCACTTCGTGCCAGCTCTTCTCTCATCGCCATGTTGCCACTGCACACGGTTATTGGAACTAAAACAACTGTAAATTTGTACTCCTACATCTCTAATTTATTGTGTCATATATCAACCTCTACTGTTATTGCCTGAAGTAGGAATTCTCCTGAGCTCAAATAATACATTTTTCCATTCACGAGGATCATCAATGCCACGCATACAAGTAGCTATGTCTACAATCATGCGTGGCACACCATGACACTGCATTGCAAGTAAGCCAGCAATGCTATTAAGCATGGAGTCACATCTCATTCTCCTGCTAATGCCAGCTTCATTCATAAGCAACTCACACGCTTCTTCATCCAACAAACGATCAAGTTTCACAGTTCCGTAACTATCCAACATTTCAGAAACATAGGTCAACCTAGTAGTTATAACTACTTTGCTCTTACTCCCTTTTGCAGGGACTGAAATTCCTATCTGATCCAGATCTGAAACACGGGCTTCTGGTACATTGTCTAGGAAAAGCACAAAACTGCCAAGCCGTGCAAGCATATGTGACAGTGTTTTAGCCCTTACATTCAAGTCATCATCACTGTGAAGATCACACTTAACTGCAGCAGCGACAGCATCTTGCACACGCTCGATGCTGAATTGACGAGGAGTAGTGACCCAGAAAACAGAGTCAAACTTCTCTGGCTCAGCCCATTTTAGCACATTATTGTGCAGGTGCTTCATCAAAAAGGTCTTACCAATTCCTTCTATACCATGAATATATATCCTTCCAATTTCATCACTTCTTAAAAGAGCCTCAAGTTGGTCTAAAGCATATGAAGCTTGTTGGCCAAGCATATTTGTGACTGGTATAATATTACCATGATCTGGGGCTTGTTTGTCAGGAAAAGAGCATCTGAAAAGCATATCAACCTCCTCCTCATGAGCTGATAATGTATTAATTAATTTGTTAATAACCACCAGCTTTTCCCATGTTTGGGAGGGGAAGATGCTCCCTCCTTCAACCCCTTTTTTCTTCTCTGGACAAGCTTCAATAACTTGTCCTAACAAGGTTTTCGCATCCTGCACAAGTTCCTGACCCTTGGTGACCCAGGAAATTAGCTCATCGTCCGTCTTTCTCTTCTTGCTTTGTTGAATAGGAACGCAAGATAATGCTGCTTCAGTGTCTTCTATCCTGGCTCTTAAGTAGTTAGTTATACCCTCAAGAATTCGATTCCTCTCACCAAGGCCTCCTTGTATTAAGATCCTCGGAAGGCTAAAAATGTCCCAGAGAGCAGCAAAGGGATTCATAGTGAAGATTTCCTGTACAAGTATGTTGAAATTCAATATTTCAGATTTGCTATGGAAAGTATTGCACTTCTACCTGATGAACAACCAAAGCCTAAAGTAACTGTAGTAAAAGGAAGAGAGATTATACCATTTCACCCTGTAATTCAGTTGTTTTGCTTTGATAACGCCCAACATCGCACTCATTTCTAAGCCAACCCCACTTTTTAAATTGTCATTCAACTTAACTATATTGGGGATGGCCTTACTATAGTAATAACCCTATATGAACACCCCACATTACACATTTCAATTTGAAATTTTCACCTACTTCAAGTTCTTTTTTTTTTTTTGATGGGAACCTACTTCAAGTTCTTATTTAACCTTATTTTGAACCATTTGCAACAATCATATAGATGAAAATCACGAAAAGAGATGTGATAATCGGAAGTATTTAAATAGGCTTATTAACCTCCATGATGTTGTCTCTAAAATCGTTAAATTGAATACATTTTGCAAGTTATTACCTAAGGATTCAATTAATGATTACCCTTGATTCATGAATAGAGAAAATAACTTCTAAAATATTTTGATTGGTTGAGAAGGATTTAATTGTACCACATACGATTTACGGACATAACTACATCTACCTAGTTGGTAGATTACCCGCTCCTAATAGACTATTAAAAAAGTAATTGTTGATGGTGAGCTGGATTCTACATTTCCACCATACATTTAATTTTATTAGTAGTGGGTAAACTAAGTTTTATCCACGATTTACAATGGTTGTTGGGTTTATTTTCTAGTTATAGGTGCGTTGCCAATTGGTTCAAGACCAACTTGCCCAGACCCAACCCGGATAAAGCTCGGTTGTGAGCCAGCTATAAACTAGCTTTCAACAACAAGTAATGCGGTCACACTTTCAATCTTTTGGCTCATATACCATCTCTATTTTTTTTTAACTCTATACAATGTAAAAGTCAAACTTGGCAACGCAAAAGATTCCAAAAGTTAAATATTGTGAAAAATCTAACAAGATTCTACGAGTCCATGGATACTTTCAAAAATCTTTGAACCAATAATGCAAACAGAAAATAAATTTTTTTTGGATGAAGCAAATATTCTTTTGGACTATGACCTTTAAGGCTCGTTAGGCATCGTGGTTTTTAGTTCATTAGTTTTTTGTATTTAAAAGTCATATGATATATGTCATATAATAGATAAAGTTAGTCAAACTTATTGGAAACATGATGATTTTGAAAACTGACAATTAAAAAATGAAAATAATTTTTTCTGGTTTTCTGTTTTTAATTTTAAAAAAATAAACAAGAAATTTAAAACGAAAAACCATGACGAAAAGCCCCTTATGTTTATTTTTTTTCAATTTCTGCTAGACTAGTGTTTGACATGTTCTTTTCGTCTAAGTTACCCCACCACAAAGATCACTTCCAATTAGTATCACCACCACCGCCGCCACCATCTCCGTTTCCGTATCCGTCTTTCCCCCCGTCCCCGTCCCCGTCCCCGTTCTGGTCCCTGTCCCCGTTCTTTGCTGCTAAAGGCACGGTGGTGGTGGTGGTGGTGCCGTGGTGGTACTAACTGGCGGTTATCTGCATGATGGGTTCCGACTTCCCCGTTGATCGGGAGCGACAGGACCCACCCAAAACCTTCAACCATTTTAGAGATGGATCAGAACGTCCCAAAATAACAGTAATTAAGCTAACCCAAATCTTAACCGTTTGATTGAAATCCACGAAATTTGGAATTGACAAAATTGATGATTTACAACAATCCATCAGGCATCAACATCAGTTAAAATAAAACAATCATCCAAGACATGATCACAATGAAGAGCAGGAAAACTCATTCTTTCAATAATGCAAACGAAATTAAGCAGACATGACACTTTAAAATTAGATTAATTAGCAATAATCGGTATTATAATCATGAGAAAATAAGTACTGGTAATACGTTTGTTGTGGGGGCAGCAGCAGAAGTGAGAAAAACCAAACGTGGTGGTTTGGGCTTTTTCACACTCTTATCTTTTTGTTATCTTATTCTTGATTTCTTATGACTGCTGTGGCATTCTCACCTTTGCCCAATTATGATTTATAGACACGAGATGAAAAATATAGATTTTTTTTAAGGATAATAAAAAAGAAATATTGTAAACAGTATTCCACTTTATTTCATTTAATTAATCTCATAAAGAAAGCTAGAAGGAATAGGAACATCGAACATACTCCCTCCGTTTCTTTTTAATTTACTCAATTGACTTTGGAGGAGAACTAAGGAGGAAGTACAAAAGTATGAGATAGAATCTAAAAAGGTGAAGAGAGAAACTGAAAGGTGAAAGAGAGAAAGTAAAAAGTGGGTTAAAATATTAAAAAGTGGATGACATAGGTGGAAAAAGTGGAGAAAGTAGATATGACATGTTACCAAAGATAGAAAAAACAACAATGTGTAGATTAAAAAGAAACAGACCAAAAAGGAAAATGTGTAGATTAAAAAGAAACGGAGGGAGTACATGATACACGATACACCCAAGTGCATATACAGGATGATGCACCCTCTACTAAACAACGTAGTTTTAATATTTTATGAGTCCATGATTTTAAGAAAAATATTGTTATTTGTTTCTTCGGTAATTTCACCAAATACCCCTGACAAAAAAATTATTCACCAAATACCCCCACTTTTTTCAAAATTCACCAGATACCATTGACCTTTAAAAAAATTCACTAGATACCCTTTTGTTGACGGACGTTAGTCCTCCGTTAGCGTTTATTTACAAGTTTGCCCTAAGTCAATCTAATTAGCCCTAAGTCAACCTAATTAACCCTAAGTCAACCTAATTTACCGTAACTAACCCTAATCCTCTCTCTCCCCTAACCCACCAGCCCCCCACCCTCCCCCCCACACCAACCTCGGCCCCACCACCCACCACCCCCAACAACCCCGCCCCACCAGCCCCCCCCCTTCCCCTCCCACTCGCCCCTCCCCTCTCACGCAGCGACAAGCATCGCTCCCTCCCCCTCCCCCCCCCCGCAGCCCCGCATTCGCGCCTCCCCCTTCGAATCCCAAGCCCACCACCCCCTCCCCTTCGAATCCCGAGCCCACCACCAACGCGAACCGACGAGATCGCGGTGAGTGAGGAGGGGAGGCGCCTCCCCCTTTGAGTCCCAAGCCCACCACCCCACCCCCTTCGAATCCCGAGCCCACCATCGACGCGAACCGACGAGATCGCAGTGAGTGAAGGAGGGGGAGGCGCCGGCGAGATCGAGGGAAGGGGGACCGGTGTTGAACCGACGCGAACCGGTGTTGAACCGACGAGTGTGAGGGAGGGAGGGAGGGGATGAGGGAGGTGCGAGGGGAGGTCGAGGGGATAGGGGGCTGCGTGGGGCCGCCCGGGAGGGGGAGGGGGGGTCTGCGTGGCCGCTGCGGGGGAGGAGGATGGGGTGGGGGGCCGGGGTTGGGGGGCGGGTTGGGTTAGGGAGAGAGAGATTTAGGGTTTACTTAGGGTTTAGTTAGGTTTAATTACGTTTAATTAGGGTTTTTTTTAGGTTCATTAGTTAATTAGTTAACGGAGCACTACTGTCCGTTAGCCAAAAGGGCTTTTTGGGTAATTTTTTTAAAGGTCAGGGGTATCTGGTGAATTTTTTTAAAGGTCAGGGGTGTCTGGTGAATTTTGAAAAAAGTGGAGGTATTTGGTGAATAAATTTTTTTATCAGGGGTATTTGGTGAAATAACCGTTGTTTCTTTAAATCTTGCAACTTGTTTTACCTTTTAAAAAAAATGTTATTAGCAAGATTCTTTTTTCAAAGTTGAATTTAAAAGGTATATTCTTTTAATTTAAACTAGATGTTTATTTACAATATGTTTATTTCATTACGACCTATGTTCTTTTATAATTGGAGATTTACATGGTCTTTAATTTTAAATTTTGTTCTTGACCGGGCACCATCAATCGACATCGGCATGCATGATTCTTTAATTTTAAACTGTGTGTTCCTTTTATCTTGAAAAGTTCATATTCTTTTATATGAATGGTATATTCTTTCGGGTGCACAATGAGCACTGTGCACCCTAGTGCATAATCCATGCTTTGGGCCGACGTTGATAGAAAAGGTATACAAGAATATTAAGATAACAGTTGGCCTTGTAAGAGACCTGTAGGCGTATATTTATTTCGCCTACGCGGTGTGAGCACGTATCTGAATACCTCATTGTAAAGGTTTTATTGAAAACGTTTTTGAAATCGCCAACAAGTCTTTAAAGAAAGACTCATAAACCTAATTGGATATTGGGAAATCAAAGGGACAACTGTGGGACTTATCCAATGTAGAATTCGCCGTCATGACTCCATTAATGTTCAATGAACCATAGATTGAGTTCGGGGTGAGGGTACGAACACGGTCATAATGAACCACATTCTCTATTGCTGACCTCTACTAGATATCGATTCATGTCAAGTTTTATACAAAAGAATAACCAGATAATATTTTCATACACCCTAAAAATATTAATCTAGGTTGGTTCATGAAACACATAAAAGACTATTTTTTAGTGATATGTTATTAGGCAATCAAAATTACAGGGAACCTAACAGGTTATCCAAATTATCTGATTAATATTAGAACAGTTCTTTAGGTTTGGATTAGCAATAATAACATGTGAAGTGATGAACATGCAATCAGGACAATCATAGCAATGCATATAATAATAAAAAGAAGGAAAGAGGGTTAGAATGTACAAAGGAACGAATTTTATGTTATAGATCTACATCATGAAAGAAACAGTTCGTAACTGTGCGTCGTAATGTTCTAGTCTTTTTAATTCGGAAAACCACAATGCATTTATAGGAAAATACGAAAAAAAGATAGAAAACTGGCGCACTCCTCTGTGCGACGCACAAAGCCACGTGTCAGGCGCAGATTGGTGCGCCTGACACAGCTGGACCCGTGGCTTGGCACACGTAGTGTGCCAGGCGCACCGCCTTGTGCCTGACACGCTTTGACAACCTTTATATAAAACGCGTTCCAAAAGATTTTATTTTACCCTTTTAATCCGGAAATCAATTTTACGGGATAAAATCAGATTTTAACTTTGAAAATATCTTTGAAGATATTTATTTTCTGAAAATAAAAACAATGAATTATCATTGATTATTAAATGGGGTTTTTCAAAGGATTGAGCTCAAAATATTGTTTTCGGGTTCAAAATACAATTAATTATTAGGAATAATTAATTGGACTTTAAAATAGGATTTTAGATCTTTAAAATAAGCTTTAACACCTTTAAAATACTTTTGGGTTTGGCTATTCGGACTGCTCTCCTCTTGGGTCGGACCAATTAAGACCACCTACTTTTAGTTTAAAATTAGGCAACAACCCAAGCTCAATGTGAAAAAGGACCACCTTTTTTAATTATAATAATTCATCCGTTTAATTTTAAATGTTAAACTTTCTATTTTAAGATGTTTCAAATTACATGTTACACTTTCATTTAAGGTAATAACTTCTCTCCTATCATATGGGACCCTTTTGTTTCTATCTATCTCCTCTCCAAAAATTGCCTAGGAGTCCGTGATTTTAAAAGATTAACATCTAAATTGAAACGGAGGAAGTAACTAGTTTAATCTTTTTATTGACCACTTTAATCTATCTGTGACCAGTTTAATCAATTCAGTAATCAAATTCTTTAACCTATTTAGTGACTAGTTTAATTCATTCGATAAGACTGTCGGATTATTTTTTAAAAGGAAAAGTTGAAGAGAACTGTCCCAACTATAGATGTCTTGCCATAAAAAGTCTCAATTATGGAATATCTCATAGCAGACCAAATTTTATGGTGCAGTTTACACACTTGGCCTTACTTGACCGTTGATGGGCTAAGACTGTTAAATATCTTTTTTATTTTTTTTAATGGAAAAATGGATCAGAATACCCCCAACTTTGGGCGGTCCACTTTTAATACCCCCAACTTTGGATTATTTTTAAATACCCCCAACTTTTGGGGTGGTCCGCCAAAAATACTCCTTTTACCTGCTTTCACCGGAAGAGCTGGTAAATACTTACACGTGCTTTACTTGTGATCCATTTTTGCCTCGTTAATTCACCAACTGCTCATCTCTCTCCTCATCTCTCCTCATCTCTTTCTTCCTTCTTCAATGGCTTCCAACACCACTACTTGGGGAATCAACTTACCAGAATCAACCCCAAACTCGTCGGAAACCGCCACACCAAGGACCCCTTCTCCTACACATTCTTCTTCTCTCTCCTCTGTTTCGGGTTCTTCCCACAGCACCGCAACACCACAACACAGCCACCACCCACCTACCTATGACCACCTGTGCGCCACCCTCCCAGACGACCGCCCTGCTCGCACACCTCCTGTCTTCCCTCGCTCAACACCCCTGTCTATCTCTCTCTTCGATCTTCCTCTCCTCACGTAAAACCCCTCCCCCTTACTCCATTCTCGCTCTCTTCCTTCCGCTGGAGTGAAATTGTGCCTTATCACCTCGATTCCTTTGATTTAAGCAATGTAGAGTTTTAATTCTTGTGTAGGTTGAATCTCTGTAAATTTTGAGATGTCGGCGCACGAATGTGGTACCAACTGTTTCGACGGGGGTTAGAGGAGGGGAGGGGGATTCGATGGAGGTGGTGGGGGGGCTGCTGGTGGTGAAGAGGCTTGGTGGATGGCTGCGTTGGTGAAGAGGCTGCTAGGTTTGGTTGGTTGATGGTGCGTTGCTGGCAGCGAGTGAGGTGAGGGAGATGGTGGAGTTGGTGTTGCTCGGTGGCTGCGAAGTTGAAAATCTGGTGAAGATGGCTGAAGGCGCACAAGGCTGCGTGGTGAACTGGTGATGGTGGAGGTGAGAAGGTGAGGTTCAAATTGGTGGGGGGGGTCAAAGTGGGAAGGGGTGGTAGGGGGCTGCTGGGGGTAGGGGGTGGGGTGTGGGAAGGGTGGTAAGGGGGGTCGGGGGTAGGGGTGGGGTGTGGGAAGGGTGGTAGTGGCCGGTGGGGGTGAGGGAAGGTGGTAGTGGATGGTAGTGGGGGTGAGGGAAGGTGTTGGAACAAAGGGGACACTCAAGAAGGGGGGGGTTGAATTGAGTGGCTAAATCTAATCGATTTTCGCAAAAACACCTTTATAGCACAATGCCGTGCACTGTGTTATTCACTCGTAAAATTTCCGATTAACGTTTTTGCTCAAACGAAACTTAATCAAACACTAAAACAATAATATCAAATAATAAAACACAAGAATTTAACGTGGTTCAATCTCACCTCTGAGATCTACGTCCACACAAACTACTCTTTTATTACTTGAATCGTAAAATATCAAACTCTCGATACAATTCGATTCCCCTACTTCTAACTCTAGTAGTGCTCCCCAACACTTAACTCTAAGTGTTGCTACTCTCTATAATATCAGAAATTACAGAAAGAATAATCCCTCAAAAGCGTGCTTCTTATTCAAGCAAATTAGAGGACAATTACAAACGTTGTTTAGTTTCCTAATCTGACTAGAACTCTGTGATATACTCTGTGCCTTAGGAAATCATTTTTAGCTCTCAAAAACTTAAACTCTCTAATCTGAAAACGTGGATTATAAAACTGAGTTGCAATCCCTTTTATGCTTATTGACTTACCGAAAACCCTTGTAAAAAATATGTTTATCTTTTACTCCTTAGATTAAGGGATAAAGCTTTTTCCTTATTAAAAACAAGTTTTATCTTTTACAAAATCTGATTTCTCAAATTCTTATAGGATAAGGATTTTTCCATATCTTATATTAACTAGATCAACTCTTTAAATCAGATTTCTTATCAAACAAACTTGATCACATCAGTTTTTATGATATATTTCGAAAATTCTTTTCCCAAAATCTGACTTTTATCACAAACTTGTTTTACTCGGTTTTTTAACAAAAACACGTTTCTACTAAAACCACGTTTTAACAATTCTTTCTCAAACCGTTTTTTATTAAAACTTGTTTTTCGAAAATCTTTTTCCTTTTATATAGATATATAAAATTAACATAATTATTTATCTCCTTAACTCTAAGAAAATAATAATTATCCTAATTTAATATTTCTATACTTGGCACATAATATATCACCTAGTTCAAGTATATTACATTTTGCATATAGTAACTAAACTTAGGAATATGAACTTGGACTTCAATCTTGATTCTTCATTTCTTCAAAGTCTTCATTAAGTTATTCCTTTCTCAACCATCTGTAACAAACTTTCATACTATAACATATTATATTATATTTCATCATCAAAACTTAACATGCACATGCACAACAAATTCCTCATTTTTGATGATGACAAACATTCAATATAATATTATTCAGTAATCACTTTTCCCCCTCAAAATATGCACCATTAATCTCATTAGGGAAAGTAGCATAACATCATTCACAAACATCCACAATATCAAAGCACCATAATCCAATAGCCAACATACCAAAGTACATACCCAAACGATAAGTTCATTAAACTACATACGAGATTATAATTTCCTTCCTAAAGCTAAGCAATATACCTATCTTCCCCCTTTTGACATTATCAAAAAGGAGTGAGAGCCAGGCAGCTACATTGAATGAGAAAGAGTTAGCAAAAAAAAAACAGTAGCTCCAACACGGAAGCTAGCTAGGGATGCTGGTGCTACAAGTTCTACCAATTCACAATCTTCCAAAAAAAATCACAAGAGTCAACCACAAAGCATCACCAAAAACAGTTGAAATGTAGTTTAGTTATCCAAAAACCAGAACCCCTAGAAAAAAACAGGAAGCAACAATTGAAAATCAAGGAGCGGGAGGATTGAGGAGTATGTTGAAGTTGGACATGATTTGAGGATGCTGCTGGCCCACCAACCGATCCCTAGCACGATCACGAGCAAGAAGTTGTTGAAGATACTTTTCGACATTAGAAACCCGCTCTTGCATCTTAAGACACCCAGCACACGCCTCTTTGGGCTGGAATCCCAAGAAATCCTTTTTCAGTAGCTCTCCACTCAGCAAACACAAGTCCATTTTGCTTAACACACCATGACTCATAATATCCCTACTACTAATCCCTTTGGAGGTGACATCCACAACATCATAAGCCCGAAATAACTTTGTTAGCCACAAACCATAGGGTAAATAAGAGGGTGAAGAGGGTAAATGTTTCATGTGATGGATCATAAGGTGAGGAAGGCTAATGGGGTGCCCCTGATTAAGCAACCACAACAAGATTTGGTCCATGATCAAGCAGTCCCCGCGATTTTCAACGCGAGGAAGAAGTGTTATAGTAACAATGCTGCGGGCTAGCTTAAATTTGGCAGAGAGTAGGGAAGCAGGGAAAGTTTGAGCATGGGGAAAGGGTTGAGCAGAGAGTGTGCGGGAAATAGTGGCATTGTCAACCCCCGCTATGAAGGGCCAAGTTTTTGTGTTATAATCAGTAAAACCTACATATGGAACCGCTAAGGCATGGGCGAGGGTATGAACATTAACAGAAATCTCAATACCATTGACAGTGGAAGTAAAACCAAAATTATCATCAAAGACCAAATTCTTGTAAAATTCTTGCACTTCACATTCATAGATTGCATCATTATAATCCAATAGGGAATTCCAGCCTTGAGTAGTAATGGAATCAGATAAAAAGTGAAATTCGGGGCGGCACAACCAAGAAGCCGGAAAAATCCGGCCTTGAAGAATTTTCACCCCGTGAGATGGGGCGGAAATTTTCGACCTCCTGGTGGTCTTTGAGGTAGATGGACGAGATTTGGCTTTACCTGAGGGGGAAGAAGCCAATTTGAGCTTCTTCGTAAGTGGCGGCGATGTTGCAGGCGGACTAGACGGCGTTTCTTGCGAACCGGCGGAGCGACAGGTGGTAGGAGACGCAACAGCAGGTGAGGGTTGTGTGGGTGGGTTAGAAGGCTGAGTTTCGGTGGTGGGGTTGTTTAACGGAGGAGGAGGAGTGGGGTTTGCATGAGAGGGAGAAGGTGGTGGTGAAGAGGAAGGTGGTGGGGAAGGGTTTTGTGATTTCTTGGCTGGGGTTTTTTTCTTTGCCGGTGTTTTAGGTGTCGCCGGCGGTGGTCGAGTGGATTTCTTGACTGGTGGTTTGCGGGTGGTCTTCACTTTCACCATGGTTAGGAAGTCTTGAGAATGTGAAAGGGTTGTAGTTTGAAAAAAATCTGAAGGAAAGAGAGAAAGTTTGAGGAGGGGGGGGGGCGACGGGTTGTGAGGTAATAGGGGGCTGGGTTGGAGGAAAGCATGGGCTTCAATGCTTAAGGAGTTGGGCTGGTTGAGTGTATTTGAGTGGGGTTAGAAGAGGGAAGATGCATACTGACATTAGAGGGGGCCTGAACTTTCGAAATATTTTTACGAAAAATAATTTTTCAAAAACATTTTTATTTCAAATCAATGTCAATTTAAAAAAAAAAAACTAGTGATGTATGTGGATTTTCAAGGAAATTAATGAAGCAACTTAGGTTGAAGTTATCAGGACAGCATCAATAGCTCTTGTGTGAGTCCTTAGAATTTCACAGAGACTAGTTCTCACCCAGTTTGACAAAACCACAGACTTGGACTCCAATTGACATATTTAAGGAAGACAACAAGCATAATACTCAACTAGGTTCCAGAAATTAATCCCAAAGCCACTCTAAGTTTTTCAAAACGTTCACGAGCAAGTGGTTTGGTGAAAATATCGGCTATTTGATCATCAATGCTAATAAATTCAAGTGCAATATTACCTTTTTCTACATTATCACGCAAAAAATGATATCTTATTCCAATGTGCTTGGTGCGTGAGTGTTGAACAGGATTTTTTGAGATGTTAATCGCACTAGTATTATCACACATAATTGGCACATTATCAATCATAACTCCGAAATCTCGTAGTTGTTGTCTTACCCATAATACCTGTGCACAACATGAGGCAGCTGCAACATATTCAGCTTCGGCGGTGGAGAGGGCAACTGAATTTTGTTTCTTGGAGGCCCATGATATTAAGCATGGACCTAAGAAGGTGGCCGTTCCAGATGTGCTCTTTCTGTCTACCAAAAACCCGACATAATCTGCATCAGAAAAACCAGTCAAGTCAAAATTTCCTTCTTTAGGATACCATAAATACAGATTATTGGTCCCTTTTAGGTATCGAAGAATTCGTTTCACAGCCTTAAAATGCGATTCTTTTGGCCAGGCAGGATTGAAATCTGGCACAGAGGCACACACTGTGCAGAATATCCGGTCTACTAGAAGTTAAATAGAGAAGTGATCCAATCATACCTCTGTAAATCGTCTCATCTACTTTCTTACCATTTTCATTAAGATCTAGCTTGGTAGCAGTAGGTATAGGGATAGAATGAGTCTTGGAATCTTCCATACCATATTTTTTCAAGAGCTCCTTCACGTATTTCTGTTGATGTATCATTATTCCTGTCTCAAGTTGTTTGACTTGTAACCCTAGGAAGAAACTTAATTCTCCCATCATAGACATTTCAAATTCACTTTTCATTAGTTCAGCAAAATAATGACACAATAATTCGGTTGTTGCCCCAAAAATAATATCGTCAGCATAGATTTGGACAATCAACAATTCTTCCCCCTTAGTTTTTAGAAACAATGTCCTATCTACTGAGCCTCGTTAGAACCCATTTTACATTAAAAAGATAGATAAGCGTTCATACCAAGCTCTAGGAGCTTGTTTTAAACATAAAGAGCCTTATCGAGTTTAAAAACATGGTTAGGAAAATCATGATCAACAAAACCGGGGGGCTGCTCTACATATACAGTTTCTTTCAAGTAACCATTAAGAAATGCAGTCTTAACATCCATTTGATAGAGCTTAATATTCTTAAATGCAGCAAAAGCTATCAAAATTCTAATAGCTTCCAATCGAGCCACAGGAGCAAAAGTTTCATCAAAGTCAATTCCCTCCTGCTGATTAAATCCTTGACATACAAGTCTGGCTTTATTTCGAACAATCATCCCACTATCATCTAATATATTTCGAAAAACCCATTTTGTGCCAATAACTGATTGATTAGTGGGACGAGGTTCCAAATGCCAAACTTCATTTCTTTTAAATTGATCAAGCTCATCTTGCATAGCAAGAATCCAATCAGGGTCAGTCAATGCAATTTTATAATTTGGAGGTTCAATTTCAGATATGAATTGAAAGCATTGAAAGCACAAAAGTTATGAAGGGATGAACGAGTTTATACCCCCTTGGCAATTTCAGTAAGAATTAGGTCAGTAGGGTGCGAACTTTGATGTTTCCACTTCTTTGGAGAGGGCACATTCTGTAGCACAGTGTCGTGCTCTGAGCTGTTGCTATCATGTTCTATTCTTGGAGTACGACAGTCAGCTGAGGATTCTTCTTGTGATCTCTCTTCATCTACCATTGCCATTTCTTCCAGTCTTTCACTAAGATCCCGTTCATTTGAATTTTCAGTTTGTTCTCCAGACTGTGCCACAGACTGTGTTGCAGAAGGTGTTTCCAACCGTTTTTCAGCATAACAGTCCTCTAGTGCATCAGATGTTTCTCTAATCAGTCCAATAGAGAAGTCTTCATCATCATCTACCTGCACTTCTTGAGAATTTCTGTCAGTTTCATAAAAAATAACATGGACACTCTCTCCCATATGCATTGTTCTTTTGTTATATACTTTATATGCTTTGCTATGAGGAGAGTATCCTATGAACACAGCTTCGTCACTCCTTGGATCAAATTTACCCAAATAATCCTTACCACTATTCCGGCATTCCCCAAAGCTTGAAGGGAAAGTTCTACAGTACGACAATTAGGCCTGCTTTGTTATATGGCACCGAATGTTGGGCGGTGAAACAATGCCACGTTCATAAGATGAACGTGGCGGAGATGCGTGTGTTGCGGTGGATGTGTGGCCACACAAGGAAGGACCGATTAAGAAATGAAGTGAACCGGGAAAAAGTTGGAGTTGCATCCATTGAAGAAAAGATGAGGGAGAATCGGTTAAGATGATTTGGTCATGTGAAAAGGAGATCAGGTGGTGCACCGGTGAGAAGAATTGAAGAGTGGAGGAGTAACCAAATTGTAAGGGGTAGGGGAAGACCTAAGATGACTTGGATGAAGGTAATTGAAAGTGATATGAGGTTACTTGGGATTGAGGAGAGCATGACGTTGGATAGAAGTGGGTGGAGGGGAAGTATCCATGTGGAGGAAGGGGTGTGATTACTGCATTTATTTTGTTTTTCTCAATTGTGTTGGTATTAAAACCTTTTGTTGAAAACCTCTTTTAAAACTTGTTGGTGTAAACCTAGTTTTCAAAAAAAAAAAAAAAAAAACTTCTTTAAAAATTCTTAAAATTTAAACCCTTAAAAAAAAAAAAACTTTTTATCACCATCGTCGATGCCATCTCCTCTGGTAACGGTTTCAGTTGAATATTCATGTTAGCCGACCCCAAATCACTTTGGGAATAAGGCTTAGTTGTTGTTGTAATCCTTACCATTATTATGAACATAACAAGTACATCCAAAGCATCTAAGGTGAGAAATATTAGGTTTTCTTCCTTTAACAAGTTCATAAGGAGTTTTATTTAAGATGGATCGTACTTTTGTCCTATTGTATATGTAACATGCGGTACTTACGGCCTCGGCCCAAAAGTTTCTAGGTAGGCCACTATGTAAAAGCATAGTTCGTGACATGTCTTCCAAAGTACGGTTCATTCTTTCTACCACTCCATTTTGTTTTGGAGTTCTTGGAGCGGAGAAGTTATGATCAATTCCATTTTCATTGCAAAACATTTCAAAATCAGTATTTTCAAACTCAGTGCCATGATCAGTTCTGACAGACAGCAATTTGCAATTAGTTTGATTTTGGACTTTACGAATATGGACTAGAAATACTTCAAAAGTTTCATCTTTTCCACCAATAAATAGAGTCCATACAAATCTAGAGAAATCATCAACAAGTACTAGTACATATTTGCTACCACCTCTACTCCTTACTCGCATAGGACCACAAAGGTCCATATGAATTAACTCCAAAGGTTTAGAGGTGCTAACAAATTTCTTTGACTTAAAAGAGGATCGAACATGTTTACATCTAGCACATGCTTTACAAATTGTTTCCCAATCAAAATTTATGGAAGGTAAACCATCAACTAAATCCATTTTTCTCAACTTGTTAAGCAATCTTGAGCTTACATGTCCAAGTCTTTTATGCCAAAGTAAAGGATTATCTTGCAGCACACTCATGCATGAAATAGTATTGTTAGGTAAGTTGTTTAAACATGTTAAGTAGACATTACTTACCCTCTTCCCTTCCAATATTAATTCATGAGAATCCTTGTTAATGATTTTGCAAATATCAGCATGAAATTCAACAACATTACCTCGGTCACACAATTGTGAGATACTTAACAAATTGTGTTTCAAACCATTTACCAGCATTACATTCTCTATGGAGTGTGTTAGGGATTTGCCGACGTTTCCAATACCGATTATCTCTCCCTTTTTGTTTTTGCCAAATGTTACACACCCTCCATGGTGGGCTACTAGTGAGAGGAATTGAGATTTATCACCAGTCATATGTCTTGAGCAGCCACTGTCGAGATACCATAGGCTACTTCCTCTAATAGATCTTTTCTAACCCATATTTGATTTACATACTTAACATTTTTTGTAATACTCTTTTTCTTGATATTGCAGTTATCCATAAGGTGTCCATTCTTTCCACAGAAGTTGCAAATCAAATACTCAGGTAAATCAACATATTTTCGTTTACGAAAGTCTCTTTCAAAATTTTGGGCACTGTGCCTTACACTGTGCCTCTGGTCTGTATATCCTAAACCAATTTTGTTTCGATTGCAAGTTGTACTGGAAATATAGTCTAGGGCTTTTTGACCATCTAACCATTTTTCATACATTTTCCGAGCAATAGTCAATTGTGATTCTAAGAATTCAACAGAAGTGTTTAGATCGATATTTCTTTTTCTTGAAATTTCCAAATCTCTTTTAGCTTTATCAAATTCGTCATTTAACTTAGCATCATGAGGCAGCATAAGTGGAACAATTCTGGATCTTTGTCTAGACTCTTTTACTTTAATTAACTCAAGTTTTAAAGATTCAATTTGTTTTTCAAGATTCGAATTTTTAGCTTCTAGCTCAGTGTACGGCACAGTGTTATCAACGACTTCTTTTGTGAGAGACTTTTCATACCTTAAGGCACTTAACTCAACATTTATATCTTCGACAGTTTTTTCCAGTTCATCATTCTTTTTCATCAGTTCCTTACAGTCCTTTAATAAATCCTTATATTCCAATTCCAACCTAATCTTTTGCTTAGTCAAAATTTTTACTTCTTTTTTCATGTTTGAAAAATTATCATTCATCTCTTGACAATCATCAATGACATTACTAAGCAAAGTAGCAAGTTGGTTTTTCAAAAGAAGATGTATTGAAGGTTTTAGGGAGATAAGACTTACCTCACTGTCTTCCATTTCGTCTTGGGAATTCGTGCTTTTTGCCATTAAACACAAGTGTGAATCGTCCTGGCACTGTGCCCTTCTCTGTGATGTCTGTACAGCTTTCTGACATAGTTTTGCTTCATGGCACTGTGCCTCTGACTGTTCTTCATCAGAATCCGAATCTCCCCAAACGGCAGCTATCATGGCCTTTTTGAACTCTTTCTTGGATTGTTCCCTTCTTTCTTTGGGCTTCTCATCATCCCATAAGGGACATTCCTTAATCTTGTGATTGAACTCTCCACACTCATTCGTACCTTCGTGGGCCAACTCCAACGTGTCCCATATTTCTTTTGCTGTAGTGCAAGCGGAAATCCTTGAGTATTCATCAGGTCCAATTCCATATTGGAGAATTGTAACAGCCCGCACTTCCGAGCTGCTAGCTAATCACACCTAAGATTCACTAATCACAATCAACACTTAATAAACCTCGAATTATATAGTTACTCGCAGCGTAAATATAATTCATAAACGATCCTGGACCGGTGGGTTATGGCCCACAACAATATCCCAAAATAGAATTTCAATTACATGAATTGATCAATCAAATCTCTGATATAATACATTAAAACACCATAACATTCTTTCCTATAACACTATATAATTTCCACCATAGCTCATCCGAAAAACATCTCTTATAATTCCATGATCCTTAAACCACACCGGAGCTAGATTCCACATTCCCTGCAAAATTCATTAGCATTGAACGCTGCCCCCACCAGGACAGGTTCCAAGAACAAAATCAGCGAAACTGAGTACACACTGTCCAACCAGAATTTTTTTTTGGTGGATTAAAACACATTCGAGTTGTTGAGTGTGATTTTATAGAGAATAAATGCGTAATAAAGAAATTACCTTAACATGTGAACTTTTATATCTCATGGATCAATGTACTTAAAAACAAAATCGCAAAAATATATCTTTTCATCAAAGATTCCGCATAACCAATATATTTATACTTCTTGAACATTTCATACTTGCTCAAAATACAAAGATATTCCTCAATAGACACCAAGGATGCAAACATAATATGTCAAAGAATATACTGAGCAACTTTCCAAAAGCTTTCCATAATTATCTTGCTATATCAGCATCATTATCAAACATAACTCAAAATTTTCTCAATACTTTAGCATCCAAAAATATTTACTCAGGGAAGGAACACGAATGGAGAGGGGTAAATCACGTCTCCAGACTTTTGAGGGACGTCCCCCCACCTTTCTTATATTCTGCTTGCAAGACTTTTAGGTCATGACCCTTCATAATGGAGCAATACCCGCTCCGGAGCAATACCCGCTCCAAATACTTAAAGAGCAAACCCGCTCTGTGAGTGTTGTTCATCACTGCTTTCGCATCTACTTTCCTTATAAAACAAAACATGACCACAATACTTAATTATTAATCCCCAAACTCATATTTTTCGAACCTCATATACATGGTTCTGAAAATTCATATAACATATATTCATATCTTATAATAGGATATCAAATCCATGTTCATAACATTCTTGGAAACATAATTTGGAAATGATGGAGATTCGACTTAGAAATCATCTGCCAAATCCATTACACAATTCTATATTACTTAGCATTATTCAAAATCTGAAATCTCGAACTATCTTCATCTCCTTAACGTCATTTGACAGTAAATAGATTTTGATATTAAATGTTTTTCACAATTGGAACCGATAACGTAATCAAAACGTAGCATATGTTTCTCAAAGATTTACAAGATGGTGAGCTATTGCCGAGACCCAAACACTAAGCACGTATAACCTATAGTATTCTAACTTTATAGACCATAATATTTCCTCCAACTCCTTTTTGCAATTTTCCCTTCATTGTAACGGTTTTAGTCCCTTATACTTGGACTTCCATTTTTAACTTCTAGCAACTCACTATAGCCTCTAGAATCCTCAAGATATGAATGTTCCTTGAAGGATTACTTATCCCCAATACATAAACTCGACATTGCTAGAATGAAACTTGTATGATCAATTTAACTTATTGGCGGGCCGCGTTTGTCGTGAACGCCGCCCGGCCAAAGATAAAATTTCTCCTACTCTCTTTTACAATTAAATGTAGAAGGGAAGTAAGGTTCGTATCCACAGGGAAACGGGGACGAGTTCTATATTTAGCGTGCGTTAGTACCTAGAAGACTCTAACGGTCGAGAAACCTAATAATAACAAAAAGGGGGGTTCAAAGAGTTGTTATTAGACTACAACTAACTAACATATAAATAAGATGAGAAATCAATATAGGAAGATCTTGAATCCGATTAACATTCACTTCAATTCATTATCGATCATTGAACCTCGACTCTATTCATTTCCATAATTATCTATTGTTGAGAATTAATCTCGCATTCTCCTTATTCTTAGTTGAATAGCACGATCAGCGTGACTATAAAACCCTAACTAAAGGATAACCTAGTCCGATAGCGTCTAAGTTAAATCAAAAAGCAGCAATAAACATAGAGAACCAATAGACCTGCTAACGTCATACAAGCGATAAACATTCAACAGTTGATTCAATTTCTCCAAGAAATAATCAAGACGATCTGCATCTAAGTTACTCCCTAGTTTGCTACCAATTGATAAAAGAATAAAACAATCCGATTCTATTCTTAAATCTAGCATTAGATTAATTACACAATCAAACTAGTAACGTTCCTAGCATAATTATGCAAAAACCATAGAAAGCAATCATAGAAATTAAACCATAATCAAAGAAAAAAAATAGAGAGGAAAGATCTCACAATAATGCTTGAAGCTCCATATTAATCTCGTTCAAGAACGGTTCAAGCTACAATCGGCATAGCATAAGCCAATCCCATAATTGAAATCTACGAAGACTAAACTCGAAAACAAAAACTAAAAAGAGAAGATAAGAAGAGAAGAATGGAATGTTGGATATTCTCTCTCCTCAAGTGTGTGTGTGTTTAGGCCAAAAACAAAGCTTTAGTAATTATACTAAGGCTCAAAAGTCAGCCGACAATTACGCCGACCTAGGGGTCGCGAGGTGCGGTACAGGTCGCACCGTGCGATGAGCTCCTGCCTTCGCAACGAGCTGAAGAACTGGGCAAAACCAAGCAGGTCGCACCGTGCGAGGAATCTCGCGAGGTGCGAGAAACAGGTCGCGAGGTGCGACCTAGCTCGCGTGGTGCGAGCTGGGCTTGCCTGCTGCCGAGCGCTGGGCTTGGGCGTGCCTGCTGACGAGCGCTGGGCGTGCGCTGGGCGATGATGCTTGGGCGAGGCTGCTGGGCGAGCGATGGCTTACGATGCTGGAGCGCTGGGCTGGGCAGCTTGGGTGAGGCTGCTGGGCGAGCACTGGGCTGGCGATGTGCGAGCGCTGGGTGTGCATGCTGGATGGCCGAGGCTTGGGCTTGCGGTGCTCCCGAGAGCTTGGCTTGGCGAGCTTGTCGTGATGCTTAGGCTTGCGGTGATGCTTGGGCTTTGCTCGGATCAAATGCACTTCACCTTGGAAGCTCGGAATACATGACGTTAACACAAATTATCTCGCAAAACTCCGAACTCCCGCTAAGAGCTAAATAAGACACGAATGTTAACAATTACAATCAAACCCCTAGCAAAGTGCACCTAAAGTAACGTACATACACCGTATAACATGAGCGTATCACTTATCACATTAATATCTCAGATTACCCATGACCATATTTTATCATAATAAATCATCTACGTTTATTATTGTAAGTCAAGATATCTCACTCCATAGTTTAATGTGATAAACACTATTCTATGACTCAACTATCCATCCCAAAGTTTATAATTACATATACTTAAACTCATTATCTAGGTCAATCTTAATTATATAACTCATAACCATACAACCCTAAATACCTAAACTTGATGTTCATATTAGTCTTAACATTATTATTTAAATGTCAATACACGCATCATTAACTCCTAAATTCTCCATTACACTAGATTTACCTTTCCCCTAACTTCCATTTACATAACCTTACTTATCTTACTAGAAAATTATACCTTTAAACTTTCTTACTTAATCCAATTCTAGATATGACCTTTCACAACTTAATTGTTATAAGTTACACTTTTCTATTTCATATTCTTTTGAATCACCACTCATATCTTGATCATTTATTTCTCTAATATAACCTTCACATTTCAGAATTTACTTCTCAATATTTAATATTTCGTCTCAACTACTTATTTTGGTTATAACATCTCTTGGACTCACAACCTATTGTAACCACTTTATTAACCCTTAGATTAATGTTGAACTTCCAAAATTCACTTCCAAATAATTATCCTTAGATATCTAACTTGACTTCCATACATAACATTTTATACTTTTTCCCCACCTTTCCATTTCCTATCCTTACTCCTCCAATTAGAAAATAAGACTCCTAAGCTCTTTTGTACTCCTCATTGATACCCATAATAGAAGTTTCCAAACTCAGTTATCACCTTCCCTCGACTTAGACAACATAATTCAAATTTAGTGTCTGATACTCCAGCCCCTTTATATCGATATCACTATTATAGAACTCATTTATTTAACTCTATGTCCCAACGTTGAGTGTTTCTCATTCCCTATATATATACTTTCCAATATATACTTTTATAGTCGTCTGACCTTTAAGAACCATATAACTTTTATATCGGCTACTGACCCATTAATTGACGTTGGCACTCCAAAACTTGCGCAATCACCCCACTCCACTTTTCAAATAATAACTAACATTCTCAAACATAATTCTTCGATCTAATAATTTGTCCCACAACTACTTTGTCATAACTTTCCAATATTACAAAACCCAAATATGTCAAATAGTCCTTGTTGGTATCTTTCTATGACATAATGTAACCTTTTTAATCTGAACTTATTCTCCTTATAATAATAGTTCATACTATACTCATTCATAGTTTACTACATGTATATTTTCGTACTCAAATAATAGTCCTCCAAAACTCATGTTATAACATACTCCGTAGGTACAACTACAACTTCGAACCCATATCTTCTAACCTCTAATGCATGCATTTCGAAATGGGTAATCAAACATCATAATTGATTTTCTTAAAAATTCATACACGAAACTCGAACATGAATTAATCTTACCAAGATGTGATACCGAGGTTCTCAATAACTTACAGGAATCATGTTCTTATAAAGTTTATCATTTATAACCATATATAAACGAACTCTTTTCTGAAATCATAATTGAGCTTCATAACCTTATCCATTCCCCTAATGTATAACTCACTGAACTCATAGAATCAAACTTATAAATGTTGAAATATAGTGAAACTCTCATTTAGAACCAAATGTCCATGCCTTATTCATATCACAAACATGGTTCATCAAACAATTTTATACTATTGAGTCTCAAAACAACATAACTTATAGCCAATAGAACTTAACATGCGATTTAGTTCTCCCTTTGTCTTAAAATTCATAAACATGTATTTCACAAACCATATAGTACATAAATCACACTTTTAATACAACCTAAGTTTAACTTATGAAAACATAGCAAGATCAACTTATATAGTTTATATGATAGATCGAAATATTAATAATATATTTGGAAAGTGGAAGGACATGTGTGTACCTTTACTTAATCTTCAAATATTGCTCAAGCCCCGAAATTAATTCTGATAATCCATTATTTTCGCTCAAAAGAGCTTGAATTCCACAATGATTCACCTCAACAACAATAGCAACAATTAGCAACCTTTCTCACTACATTTCAGATAAGAAAACTAACTTCTTATACTTTCTAAATTCTTTCATGAACTAACCACAAACCTTTATATACAAACTATTTCACTAATCAACTCACAACAAAAACATCAACAATTAACATTCATCCCTATCATAATAAATAAATCGACTTGCTCATACCCTCTAAACTCTTCCATGAATCACTACAAATTAATCCTTGAATTACTCGAGAAACTAGCTCTAAAACTCATCTTCTTAATTTTCAAGACTATCTCCAAATTAACCCATTAATCAAATCTTATAAATATCATCAAAATTATATACACCAAAACAGAAATTCACAACTCCAACAGAACAAAACAACTAGCTGGCTCAACTGATTTGAGTTCAGAAATATGAAAACTGAGATTGTATACTTCCAATCAATAAAATCATTTTGTGTTGTTAATATGCGTTTAAAGCAATTACTAAATAGATTTCAATTCACAAACTAATTTTGCAATCAATACCAACATCCAAGTTTTAACTAATAAAGGAAATCATAACACTAAACCTCATGTAAATCTGAATTTGGAATTTACAAATCAAAGCAGAAAAATGAAAAAAAAAAACTTAACTTTATACTTCATAGAAGAAATGGAAAGGTGGAGCTGCAATAGAGAGATGCGGCAAGACATAAGCTTCGGAGTACACAACACACCTCCACCGCACCACCGCCATACAGGCGGCAATGAACCATGATAGCAGCACAACACCAGAAACCCAAAGCAGAGGAGAGAGAAAATCTGCCGACATCACAGGAGCAGTGGAGTGGAACAACAACACCGGTAAACCTCTGGTGAGACCCAACAGCAGCGCCGACAGATTAACGGCACCGCAGCCACGGGCAACGACAACCGGACAACATCAATTTGAGTGAGAGAGAAGATGCGAGAATGAAGACTGAGAAATTGGGGTTTTTAGCTTTCCCCAAACTAAGCAGAAAATTAAGGAGGATTAGTCTCCATTTATGGAGTTTAGATGAAATTGAAAACCAAATGGGAGGTTTTGCTTCATTTGACACGATGATAGAACTGATGAGTTGTGCCTTTCAACCATTTGACACGAGGAAAGGAAAAATGAGGAAGGAATTTAATATTGGGCTTTTCTCTTCTCTCTCTTTTTTTTTTCTTTCTAAAATCGCATTTTAACTTGTTAAAAGCCCAAAACTTATTTTTTTTTCTTTATAAATTACTTCCAATTCAAACTAAAAACATAACTTTACTGATATAATAATTAATTTTGACCTGTTTAAAAATATGGGCTATTACAAGAATACTCATTGCTTTGCAGTTCTTTTCGGCTTTTGCATAGTCGACCAAATCGTAGTCATCTTCATCCTTGTCGACCATCTTTCCTTCAGCGTCTTTTCCTTGGATAAGGATTGGTCATTTTCTAATAACTTTCCAGCATTCATAATCCGATCCTTGGATGTAGATCCTCATCCTAGCTTTCCACCATCCGTAGTGTTTTCCGTTGAAAATCGAGCACTTGGTGTGTCTATCTCGAGAGTCGTCTTGCATATTCATGATTTCTATTCTCTAGGGATGAGCCTTTCGAGAATATCCTGCTCTGATACCACTTGTTGGAACACAAGGTGACACTCAAGAAGGGGAGGTTGAATTGAGTGGCTAAATCTAATCGATTTTCGCAAAAACACCTTTATAGCACAGTGCCGTGCACTGTGTTATTCACTCGTAAAATCTCCGATTAACGTTTTTGCTCAAACGAAACTTAATCAAACACTAAAACAATAATATCAAATAATAAAACACAGGAATTTAACGTGGTTCAATCTCACCTCTGAGATCTACGTCCACACAAACTACTCTTTTATTACTTGAATCGTAAAATATCAAACTCTTGATACAATTCGATTCCCCCACTACTAACTCTAGTAGTGCTCCCCAACACTTAACTCTAAGTGT
Source organism: Beta lomatogona (assembly GCA_947646795.1). NCBI lineage: Eukaryota > Viridiplantae > Streptophyta > Magnoliopsida > Caryophyllales > Amaranthaceae > Beta > Beta lomatogona. The sequence goes on along the minus strand of CANSNZ010000536.1, from coordinate 182,084 downwards.
TGCTACTCTCTATAATATCAGAAATTACAGAAAGAATAATCCCTCAAAAGCGTGCTTCTTATTCAAGCAAATTAGAGGACAATTACAAACATTGTTTAGTTTCCTAATCTGACTAGAACTTTGTGATATACTCTGTGCCTTAGGAAATCGTTTTCAGCTCTCAAAAACTTAAACTCTCTAATCTGAAAACGTGGATTATAAAACTGAGTTGCAATCCCTTTTATGCTTATTGACTTACCGAAAACCCTTGTAAAAAATATGTTTATCTTTTACTCCTTAGATGGGATAAAGCTTTTTCCTTATTAAAAACAAGTTTTATCTTTTACAAAATTTGATTTCTCAAATTCTTATAGGATAAGGATTTCTCCATATCTTATATTAACTAGATCAACTCTTTAAATTAGATTTCTTATCAAACAAACTTGATCACATCAGTTTTTATGATATATTTCGAAAATTCTTTTTCCCAAAATCTGATTTTTATCACAAACTTGTTTTACTCGGTTTTTTAACAAAAACACGTTTCTACCAAAAACACGTTTTAACAATTCTTTCACAAACCGTTTTTTATTAAAACTTGTTTTTCGAAAATCTTTTTCCTTTTATATAGATATATAAAATTAACATAATTATTTATTTCCTTAAATATGGTACTTTTGTCTTGGAACTACATCTTTATTTTCTTTTTCCTTCAAAAAAAGTCAAAAAAGCAATAAATGTTCCTTGAAATAGTATAAAGTAATAAATAGAGGCACACAGTTTTAAAGAAAGGTAAGGGTATTTTGGAAATTTTATATAAAAAATTAAGGATAATTTAGTCCAAATAAATTGATAAAAAATAAAATAGGCACAACATTTTAAAACACTCAAAAATGAATGTAAGCACTATATTATAGGATGGATGGAGTATTTTCTTAAATCTCAACTCTACTGTTTCTCCGTTTTCATTATCGTTTCTGACATCAACTTCCTTAATTCGTAGTTTCGTACCATATCTTTCATTTTAATTTATGGGGTTTTTTCAGAACCTAAAAAAATCATACCCTGATGTAAAAAAAAAAATCATACCCATTTTATCAAATTTCACGAGAATCAAGAAATTAAACTCTGAAAATTCCATTAAAGATAATTTATGTTTTGGTGTACCATATGATCAGTGATTTGATGGGGGCAAAAACTGGAACTTATGGAATTTTAGAGAGTGAATAGTATAATTTAAAGCAATTGAAGAGTCAATTGAGGCCAGGGGTAGATGAGAGTGTGCAAGGAGCCCAATAGCATAGGGTCCCAAATTTATAAGTCCCCTAAAATATATTATTTTAAGAAAATTTACTTCATATTTGAGGAAATCGTCCTAGTTTAATTTTCTACCCTTAATAAATTTCTCAATGATCAATCATTAAATTTTCAACTTTCATCTTTAATACCCAAACCTTCCATCTTTATTTTTTTATAAATTTGGCGACCTGATTTTCATGTTAGAACAGGGGCCCCAAGATTTTCAAGAGGGCCTTGTTGATGGAGGATTTACAGTTTGGAACAGAACATTAAAAGGTTGGTTGATAATGGCTACTAGCTATGGAGAGTTTGAAGGGATAAAACTTTTGGTCAATTCATTAATGGTGTTGGGAGAATTGTCTAAGGATAGAAATATGAAGTCAAGCAGAGGAAGGTAATAAGGAGGGGAAGAGGTACGTGGTTGAAATGATGGTCACATGAACCACACGTATCTAGTTCTACCATATGTAGTAGGTAAATGACCTTTAGGTTCATTATTGTAAAATGTGATATAAAGTTTGGTTTATTGTGAGTTATTTAAAAGTTGGAACTTATTATGGTAGAACGACTATAGTTCGGACAGTTCTTATTTATTTTTCCTTTCTAAAATTGTCTCATATAGTTTGAGATTCAAATAGAAACAAAAGGAGGATGGAAGGGACGACAAAATTGGTGCGAGATATCTGGTGTTATTGTTGGGTTTGATAAGATAGTATGAGCTTGTTAGGAAAATCAGACCTAAATTTGTCTAATTTTATATTAAAACTAGTTTTTAAGCCCGTGCGTTGCACAGGTTGTTGCTAATTTTATCTTTTTGTAAATTTTTTTGTTAATATTATTGTCAATTTTATGTTGCTGTGACATGAGATTTTTCAACACTATTGTATTTATAACTTTCTCCATTCCTTTTCTATTACAACAATTACCGCTTTGGGTAGTTTCATCTTTTGGAACCATTTCACTTTTGGTAAAACAAAAGCAACCATTGTTGACAATATTGCCTTTATTTTATGTTAATAAAACCCTCATTAATTATATAAATTGCCTCATAAAGTTGCGTTTACTTTATTAAGGATTATTTATACCCTACTCTAGTTAACTAAAGGGGGTACTTCTATGCTAAATCACCCATTTTTTATTTCCTTAAAAACCATGCCCACACCAATTGTTCTAGTAGAAAAAGAATAGGGAAGTATTTGTCATTATACTATAATTTCTAGATTTGTTATTACGATATATAAATTTTATAATTTTTAATATCCAATTAAATATTATAACTAACTCTATTATTAAATGGTATCCTAATAATAGGTATGACTATCAATAATTAACACATTTTTAACATGAATAATACCCGAATGATAATTTAAGAAAGTAGAGCGAGGGTAATAATTTAATAGATGCAGAACAGAAAGAATAGAGAAAAACATGAGTGTCAGCCACAACTTCAACTTTGAATATAGCACATAAACACTAACGCATATAGAATGGAAGATGAAAAAGCAAAAAAGAAGATCATAATGATAGTTTCATGAATAAAATTAATTAAATGTAAAATTAACCTCTATTAATAATTGAAAATACTATTTAAGAGTGAAAAAAATACCTCTTCATCAATCATGACCATATCAAGACTTATCAAACTTCCCCCTTTTTTATGATCTGTGACCTTAAACATTCTAGAAACGCGAATCTTGATTTCCAAATAGTTTTAGTAGAATTAAGTTCATGGAGAAAAGAATAAGATCTTACATAATAAGGAAAAAAACATAAATAATTATGTATGCAATAAATATTCTAGGAATAAAATGATTAGTTAATTGCATAATACCTCTGCAATCTCGATGACAAACTGTAACGCCCCGACCTCTAAGCACCTTTATTAGCTTAATTAATCTTGATTATTAGCAGCGGAAGACCTAACCTTTTGGTCGGTGCGTTACTGCCGTACTTTCCGTTAGGAAAATACAAGGCAACATACTTTCAGAATTCTAACATGTAATAATGTGAAAACTTAAACATACTAGATTGTATAAATTATTAAAGTAAAACATAGTAGTTAATGTTAATTAAACTAACTGATAACTTAGGTTACAAAAACTATAAGTGTTTGAGTCATTTTAGTGTCAAATCCTCACTGCTAAGTAGTTCCGTCATCCCCATCGGTACTAAAACATAAAAACAAAACGTCATGAGCCGAGGCCCAGTAACATACTACTCTAACAACGTAAATTCATTTCAACTCATTCTATTTGCAAACAGAAAGGAGAGAATAATATAGTCAAACCATTTCATAAACATATAATTAAAATCAGAAATTTTTAAGAAGGATTCATATTGTCATTCATAATTTCATCATATTCATTACTGGAAATCTTCCTTTGGTTACTTGGCGAGTACAACAGAAGGCTAAGCCACCAAGGACATATGTAGCCCATCAGAAGGTGGCATAAAGCCATACATCAAAACATAAGGCAGAGCCACCGAGGACCTTTGTCCCCCATCAGAAGGTGGCATAAAGCCATACATCAAAACATAAGGCAGAGCCACCGAGGACCTTTGTCCCCCATCAGATGGTGGCATAAAGCCATACATCAAACATAAGGCAGAGCCACCGAGGACCTTTGTCCCCCATCAGAAGGTGGCATAAAGCCATACATTAAAATATAAGGCAGAGCCAACGAGGACCTTTGTCCCCCATCAGAAGGTGGCATATAATGCCAAATATAATGCGGGTACCACCGAGGACGTTGTCCCCCATCAGAAGGTGGCGTTGCCGCCATATAACAGAATGACACGTGCACGGCCCACAGGACATAGTACTGCCATAAACCATCTTTCACTTTCACTTATCATGTTTCGTGATTTTAAGTACTTTTCAGTATCGTAAAGTCATTGCATAAATGTCATACCAAATCATTTATAAACATAATTCGCATAGTGAAACATTTCATATCCCGCAATCCATAAATACATATCATCAAACACATTATACAAAAACGTCATAAAAACGTAGTTGGAAGGGGAGTGCGGGTGTTAGCAGTAGACGTTACCTCGAGTCGCGATTATTATACTTGATAGCCGGGGAGGCTTGTAATATCCCTTTTCCTTTCTAATCTATTCAAGAATTAATAAAGAACGACTTATTAATATTTTATTCTAGATCTTTAAGCTCTACGATCCATTTCCATCATGTGCCTATGATAGTACTTTAATATGAATTAATAGTGAGTTTACGAAATTAATGGTTATGGAACCTCATTATCACCATTTATTACGTAAACTATAATTCTTGACTTTAGTAACTTGGTTACCAACTTATGTAAAACTATTTAGTAACAACCACTACTTATAAGATTCATGTTTAATGACTTGAAGGTGTGATTATAGAACTTTCATATTTTAACTAAGCTTTTAGTACTAAAATCATCTTATACTAATTACTAGGCTTCTCAGTATTTAAACGCTATCTTCAACTATTCATTTAGCTAAGACATGAGTTTCATTAAATGAAGCTAGAAAGTGGAATTCGTATTATCAAACTAATAAGTGAAAGAAAATACTATTATATTCTTCCATTTATGTTACTTTAAATTACTAATAGAACTTACTAATTGTATATAAGTGTATATTTCTCATTAGCTTACAAAACTAATAATCCAAGTGTATATAAGTAGTATGATTCTATAATATATAAATTTAATTTATAAATAAATATATACTTGAAATGGGTTATTATTATTAATACATGGGAAGCTATAATAATATTAACACTATTAGAGCAATATCATACTTAATCCTTTGATTTAGTCCAATAAATTACTACATTAGAAGTTCAGTCCAATAAGTAATTTAAAAGTAACTAATGTTTACTTAAGCCTAAACTAATTACTTATTAGTGTTAATAACTTTTCAATATATGGAATAGGAGGGAAACTATATATATATACTATATAACTTACTGCTTATAACACAAAGCAGGCAGTGAAGGGGGAGGGGTGGTCGGAACTCCGGCGAGCAGGTGGCGCTGAAGGGCGGCGGCGCGGACGTGGCTGGCGGCAGGGGCGGCGCGGCAGCCCGGCGGGCAGAGAGAGGAGAGCAGCGAGACAGAGGGGGAGAAGAGGAGCAGCGAGCAGGCGAGGGGGAGGAGGAAGAAAGGACGAGGCGCGGGAGGCGAAGGTGGTGCCGGCGGTGGCGGTCAGGCGGCGGCGGGGCGCGTCATAAGGGTGGTCTCGGGGGTGGTGTTGGCGGCCGGAATCAATGGTGGTTGGGTGTAATGTTTGAAATTTCTGGTTTTTGGGTGGAGATGAATAGTAAAATCAGCATGCTATTTATAGAAATTTTAGGAAGAAAACTTCATTAAAATAATGTAGGCTTAATGGTGAAGTATACTTGGGGAGCAAGGTCTTCTAGAAGCCTTGGAGAGCAAGGAGAGGGAGCTTGAGGAAGAAGATGGAATGGGTGGTCATGGTGATTTTCCATTTAAGAAATTTTCTAATTCTTTTGTATTACCAAAATTAGTAAGTTTTTCCTATTTCCCTTTATTATACAACTACACTAACTTAGCTTATCGTAACAAATACTTGATTTTATTTTATTTCCAATATATTAAAAAAAGTGATTAAATAAATAAATTAATTTTAAACAATTTATTAAGCTAATTATTCATGTTAATTAAGCTTAAATTTTCGGGATATTACATCCTCACCCCCTTATAAAAAGTTTCGTCCTCGAAACTTGGAACTTCAAAATAACGATTCATAAAACTTGTTCGGTACCTATACTTGAGTTGCTAAAATAGAAACGTTTCTTACGTGATACACCTAAGCAATAGTTAAACGTTATTCTAACCGTCTATGCATGCCAACGATATTATCTAAGCATCGTTATTAGAATTTGAGTGAGTACCATTGGCAACATCGTCATCTTCAGTCCATCGCATCGTGTATACTCTTCCAACTTGTGAAGATCCTCGTACATGGTTCGTCTTATTGCAATTATAGTCGGAGTTTTGATCGCTTCCTTGAATTCTTCCAGGGCCGTAGTTGCTTCTGTTTTGCATCCGAGAGTCTGGTATGGGGCAATCTCGGACCAAGTGATCTCGCTTACCACATCGAAAACATTGGCCCGTTCCTTGGCGACAATCCTTTTCGAGGTGTCCTTGCTTGCCACACTTTTTACATTGTAGGAATTGTCTTTGATGACGATTATCCTCTGAGTACCCCGTGTTTAGCCTCTTGTTGAAGCCATTGCAAAAATGACTATTCTGGGGTTTTTCTTTTCTTTTGCCATTCTCGTACACCTCTTTTTGAAGTTTCATTTTCCGCCCAACATTGATGGCTCTATCATGTAGTTCCCGGTAGGAGCTACTCATGTGGGCTGCCAATTTTACTTGGATGTCAAGGTTTAGGCCTCCTTCAAAGCGGTTCATCCTCCGTCGGTCGGTGGTTACCAAGTCGGGAGCGAATCGTGCCGCCTCATTAAACTTCACGACATACTCCAATACAGACATGTTCCTCTGCTTCAGATGCATAAATTCAGACTCCATTTGTAGTTGTAGAGATGAGGGATAAAACTGTCTTCTCATAGCTTCTTTGAACTTTTCCCAACCAAAACTCGGTTGATCTTGCATCTCCTTTGCAGTTTTCCACCACAAGTCGGCTTGTCCTTTCAGATAAAAGACTGCGAAGTTGACCTTCCACTTGTCAGGGCATTGACTAGCATCAAACAGCTTCTCCATGCTTTGTTGAGCCATTCTTCGAACTCCGTAGGGTCTGGCTTCGCCGTCATAGGTTGGCGGATTATGAGTGGAGAATCTTTTGAACATGTTAGAGCATTCCTCTTGCTCAGTTTTCGGTCGTTGCCTGTTCCCTTGCAGAATCTCCATCATCATGAGCCCCATCAAGTTCAATTGATTCCCATTTGTTTCTCCGGAGGAATCCTTGAAAATAGGGTCGTTTTGAAGTGCGTCGAGTCTTGCTCTCATTTCCTCGAAATCAGCGTTGTTTGCGTTTCCTTCGTTAGTACGTTCGCTTTCGCTTGATGCCATCCTCTAAAATACGAAATGTTTAACGGAGTTACGTTTTTGTAAACTACTAGAACATATCTAGTCATTAGTAAATAGTGCAAAATAATCCCATCCCGTTCCTATCACTCACACTCATATTTTATTACATTAGTTTTTCATTATTTACTCTTTTTGCCTTTTCTTTTATTACTACTCGTATCATATGCGTACATTTTATTATGCTTTTACTCAAGTCATCTCATTTAATATTCATAATAATTTATATTTTCATTAACTTGATGGCCTAATTACCACTTATTTTTATCATAAATTTTACCAAACTCATTTTATTATATTCAAACTTAACATATTTTCTTATTTAGACCTAGTCTCTTTTTAGTCCTAAAAACCCGTCGAAACTTGTTCTTGGGTTTCTTTACGGTCTCCAGAATCTTTGCTCTGATACCATTCTGTAACGCCCCGACCTCTAAGCACCTTTATTAGCTTAATTAATCTTGATTATTAGCGGCGGAAGACCTAACCTTTTGGTCGGTAGCATTGCTCGTACTTTCCGTTAGGAAAATACAAGGCAACATACTTTCAGAATTCTAACATGTAATAATGTGAAAACTTAAACATACTAGATTGTATAAATTATTAAAGTAAAACATAGTAGTTAATGTTAATTAAACTAACTGATAACTTAGGTTACAAAAACTATAAGTGTTTGAGTCATTTTAGTGTCAAATCCTCACTGCTAAGTAGTTCCGTCATCCCCATCGGTACTAAAACATAAAAACAAAACGTCATGAGCCGAGGCCCAGTAACATACTACTCTAACAACGTAAATTCATTTCAACTCATTCTATTTGCAAACAGAAAGGAGAGAATAATATAGTCAAACCATTTCATAAACATATAATTAAAATCAGAAATTTTTAAGAAGGATTCATATTGTCATTCATAATTTCATCATATTCATTACTGGAAATCTTCCTTTGGTTACTTGGCGAGTACAACAGAAGGCTAAGCCACCAAGGACATATGTAGCCCATCAGAAGGTGGCATAAAGCCATACATCAAAACATAAGGCAGAGCCACCGAGGACCTTTGTCCCCCATCAGAAGGTGGCATAAAGCCATACATCAAAACATAAGGCAGAGCCACCGAGGACCTTTGTCCCCCATCAGAAGGTGGCATAAAGCCATACATCAAAACATAAGGCAGAGCCACCGAGGACCTTTGTCCCCCATCAGATGGTGGCATAAAGCCATACATCAAACATAAGGCAGAGCCACCGAGGACCTTTGTCCCCCATCAGAAGGTGGCATAAAGCCATACATTAAAATATAAGGCAGAGCCACCGAGGACCTTTGTCCCCCATCAGAAGGTGGCATATAATGCCAAATATAATGCGGGTACCACCGAGGACGTTGTCCCCCATCAGAAGGTGGCGTTGCCGCCATATACCAGAATGACACGTGCACGGCCCACAGGACATAGTACTGCCATAAACCATATTTCACTTTCATTTATCATGTTTCGTGATTTTAAGTACTTTTCAGTATCGTAAAGTCATTGCATAAATGTCATACCAAATCATTTATAAACATAATTCGCATAGTGAAACATTTCATATCCCGCAATCCATAAATACATATCATCAAACACATTATACAAAAACGTCATAAAAACGTAGTTGGAAGGGGAGTGCGGGTGTTAGCAGTAGACGTTACCTCGAGTCGCGATTATTATACTTGATAGCCGGGGAGGCTTGTAATATCCCTTTTCCTTTCTAATCTATTCAAGAATTAATAAAGAACGACTTATTAATATTTTATTCTAGATCTTTAAGCTCTACGATCCATTTCCATCATGTGCCTATGATAGTACTTTAATATGAATTAATAGTGAGTTTATGAAATTAATGGTTGTGGAACCTCATTATCACCATTTATTACGTAAACTATAATTCTTGACTTTAGTAACTTGGTTACCAACTTATGTAAAACTATTTAGTAACAACCACTACTTATAAGATTCATGTTTAATGACTTGAAGGTGTGATTATAGAACTTTCATATTTTAACTAAGCTTTTAGTACTAAAATCATCTTATACTAATTACTAGGCTTCTCAGTATTTAAACGCTGTCTTCAACTATTCATTTAGCTAAGACATGAGTTTCATTAAATGAAGCTAGAAAGTGGAATTCGTATTATCAAACTAATAAGTGAAAGAAAATACTATTATATTCTTCCATTTATGTTACTTTAAATTACTAATAGAACTTACTAATTGTATATAAGTGTATATTTCTCATTAGCTTACCAAACTAATAATCCAAGTGTATATAAGTAGTATGATTCTATAATATATAAATTTAATTTATAAATAAATATATACTTGAAATGGGTTATTATTATTAATACATGGGAAGCTATAATAATATTAACACTATTAGAGCAATATCATACTTAATCCTTTGATTTACTCCAATAAATTACTACATTAGAAGTTCAGTCCAATAAGTAATTTAAAAGTAACTAATGTTTACTTAAGCCTAAACTAATTACTTATTAGTGTTAATAACTTTTCAAAATAAGGAATAGGAGGGAAACTATATATATACTATATAACTTACTGCTTATAACACAAAGCAGGCAGCGAAGGGGGAGGGGTGGTCGGAACTCCGGCGAGCAGGTGGCGCTGAAGGGCGTCGGCGCGGACGTGATCGGGCGGCAGGGCGGCCGAGCGCGCGCCCGGCCGGGCGAGAGAGAGCAGCGAGAGACAGAGGGGGGGAGAAGAGGAGCAGCGAGCAAGCGAGGGGGGAGGAGGAAGAAAGGACGAGGCGCGGGAGGCGAAGGTGGTGCCGGCGGTGGCGGTCGGGCGGCGGCAGCCGGGCGCGTCATAAGGGTGGTCTCGGGGGTGGTGTTGGCGGCGGAATCAATGGTGGTTGGGTGTAATGTTTGAAATTTCTTGTTTTTGGGTGGAGATGAATAGTAAAATCAGCATGCTATTTATAGAAATTTTAGGAAGAAAACTTCATTAAAATAATGTAGGCTTAATGGTGAAGTATACTTGGGGAGCAAGGTCTTCTAGAAGCCTTGGAGAGCAAGGAGAGGGAGCTTGAGGAAGAAGATGGAATGGGTGGTCATGGTGATTTTCCATTTAAGAAATTTTCTAATTCTTTTGTATTACCAAAATTAGTAAGTTTTTCCTATTTCCCTTTATTATACAACTACACTAACTTAGCTTATCGTAACAAATACTTGATTTTATTTTATTTCCAATATATTAAAAAAAGTGATTAAATAAATAAATTAATTTTAAACAATTTATTAAGCTAATTATTCATGTTAATTAAGCTTAAATTTTCGGGATATTACATCCTCACCCCTTATAAAAAGTTTCGTCCTCGAAACTTGGAACTTCAAAATAACGATTCATAAAACTTGTTCGGTACCTATACTTGAGTTGCTAAAATAGAAACGTTTCTTACAGATACACCTAAGCAATAGTTAAACGTTATTCTAACCGTCTATGCATGCCAACGATATTATCTAAGCATCGTTATTAGAATTTGAGTGAGTACCATTGGCAACATCGTCATCTTCAGTCCATCGCATCGTGTATACTCTTCCAACTTGTGAAGATCCTCGTACATGGTTCGTCTTATTGCAATTATAGTCGGAGTTTTGATCGCTTCCTTGAATTCTTCCAGGCCGTAGTTGCTTCGTTTTGCATCCGAGAGTCCGGTATGGGGCAATCTCGGACCAAGTGATCTCGCTTACCACATCGAAAACATTGGCCCGTTCCTTGGCGACAATCCTTTTCGAGGTGTCCTTGCTTGCCACACTTTTTACATTGTAGGAATTGTCTTTGATGACGATTATCCTCTGAGTACCCCGTGTTTAGCCTCTTGTTGAAGCCATTGCAAAAATGACTATTCTGGGGTTTTTCTTTTCTTTTGCCATTCTCGTACACCTCTTTTTGAAGTTTCATTTTCCGCCCAACATTGATGGCTCTATCATGTAGTTCCTGGTAGGAGCTACTCATGTGGGCTGCCAATTTTACTTGGATGTCAAGGTTTAGGCCTCCTTCAAAGCGGTTCATCCTCTGTCGGTCAGTGGTTACCAAGTCAGGAGCGAATCGTGCCAGCTCATTAAACTTCACGACATACTCCAATACAGACATGTTCCTCTGCTTCAGATGCATAAATTCAGACTCCATTTGTAGTTGTAGAGATGAGGGATAAAACTGTCTTCTCATAGCTTCTTTGAACTTTTCCCAACCAAAACTCGGTTGATCTTGCATCTCCTTTGCAGTTTTCCACCACAAGTCGGCTTGTCCTTTCAGATAAAAGACTGCGAAGTTGACCTTCCACTTGTCAGGGCATTGACTAGCATCAAACAGCTTCTCCATGCTGTTGAGCCATTCTTCGAACTCCGTAGGGTCTGGCTTGCCGTCATAGGTTGGCGGATTATGAGTGGAGAATCTTTTGAACATGTTAGAGCATTCCTCTTGCTCAGTTTTCGGTCGTTGCCTGTTCCCTTGCAGAATCTCCATCATCATGAGCCCCATCAAGTTCAATTGATTCCCATTTGTTTCTCCGGAGGAATCCTTGAAAATAGGGTCGTTTTGAAGTGCGTCGAGTCTTGCTCTCATTTCCTCGAAATCAGCGTTGTTTGCGTTTCCTTCGTTAGTACGTTCGCTTTCGCTTGATGCCATCCTCTAAAATACGAAATGTTTAACGGAGTTACGTTTTTGTAAACTACTAGAACATATCTAGTCATTAGTAAATAGTGCAAAATAATCCCATCCCGTTCCTATCACTCACACTCATATTTTATTACATTAGTTTTTCATTATTTACTCTTTTTGCCTTTTCTTTTATTACTACTCGTATCATATGCGTACATTTTATTATGCTTTTACTCAAGTCATCTCATTTAATATTCATAATAATTTATATTTTCATTAACTTGATGGCCTAATTACCACTTATTTTTATCATAAATTTTACCAAACTCATTTTATTATATTCAAACTTAACATATTTTCTTATTTAGACCTAGTCTCTTTTTAGTCCTAAAAACCCGTCGAAACTTGTTCTTGGGTTTCTTTACGGTCTCCAGAATCTTTGCTCTGATACCATTCTGTAACGCCCCGACCTCTAAGCACCTTTATTAGCTTAATTAATCTTGATTATTAGCAGCGGAAGACCTAACCTTTTGGTCGGTGCGTTACTGCCGTACTTTCCGTTAGGAAAATACAAGGCAACATACTTTCAGAATTCTAACATGTAATAATGTGAAAACTTAAACATACTAGATTGTATAAATTATTAAAGTAAAACATAGTAGTTAATGTTAATTAAACTAACTGATAACTTAGGTTACAAAAACTATAAGTGTTTGAGTCATTTTAGTGTCAAATGCTCACTGCTAAGTAGTTCCGTCATCCCCATCGGTACTAAAACATAAAAACAAAACGTCATGAGCCGAGGCCCAGTAACATACTACTCTAACAACGTAAATTCATTTCAACTCATTCTATTTGCAAACAGAAAGGAGAGAATAATATAGTCAAACCATTTCATAAACATATAATTAAAATCAGAAATTTTTAAGAAGGATTCATATTGTCATTCATAATTTCATCATATTCATTACTGGAAATCTTCCTTTGGTTACTTGGCGAGTACAACAGAAGGCTAAGCCACCAAGGACATATGTAGCCCATCAGAAGGTGGCATAAAGCCATACATCAAAACATAAGGCGAGAGCCACCGAGGACCTTTGTCCCCATCGAAGGTGGCATAAAGCCATACATCAAAACATAAGGCAGAGCCACCGAGGACCTTTGTCCCCCATCAGAAGGTGGCATAAAGCCATACATCAAAACATAAGGCAGAGCCACCGAGGACCTTTGTCCCCCATCAGATGGTGGCATAAAGCCATACATCAAACATAAGGCAGAGCCACCGAGGACCTTTGTCCCCCATCAGAAGGTGGCATAAAGCCATACATTAAAATATAAGGCGAGCCACCGAGGACCTTTGTCCCCCATCGGAAGGTGGCATATAATGCCAAATATAATGCGGGTACCACCGAGGACGTTGTCCCCCATCGGGAAGGTGGCGTTGCCGCCATATACCAGAATGACACGTGCACGGCCCACGGGACATAGTACTGCCATAAACCATATTTCACTTTCATTTATCATGTTTCGTGATTTTAAGTACTTTTCGCATCGTAAAGTCATTGCATAAATGTCATACCAAATCATTTATAAACATAATTCGCATAGTGAAACATTTCATATCCCGCAATCCATAAATACATATCATCAAACACATTATACAAAAACGTCATAAAAACGTAGTTGGAAGGGGAGTGCGGGTGTTAGCAGTAGACGTTACCTCGAGTCGCGATTATTATACTTGATAGCCGGGGAGGCTTGTAATATCCCTTTTCCTTTCTAATCTATTCAAGAATTAATAAAGAACGACTTATTAATATTTTATTCTAGATCTTTAAGCTCTACGATCCATTTCCATCATGTGCCTATGATAGTACTTTAATATGAATTAATAGTGAGTTTATGAAATTAATGGTTGTGGAACCTCATTATCACCATTTATTACGTAAACTATAATTCTTGACTTTAGTAACTTGGTTACCAACTTATGTAAAACTATTTAGTAACAACCACTACTTATAAGATTCATGTTTAATGACTTGAAGGTGTGATTATAGAACTTTCATATTTTAACTAAGCTTTTAGTACTAAAATCATCTTATACTAATTACTAGGCTTCTCAGTATTTAAACGCTGTCTTCAACTATTCATTTAGCTAAGACATGAGTTTCATTAAATGAAGCTAGAAAGTGGAATTCGTATTATCAAACTAATAAGTGAAAGAAAATACTATTATATTCTTCCATTTATGTTACTTTAAATTACTAATAGAACTTACTAATTGTATATAAGTGTATATTTCTCATTAGCTTACCAAACTAATAATCCAAGTGTATATAAGTAGTATGATTCTATAATATATAAATTTAATTTATAAATAAATATATACTTGAAATGGGTTATTATTATTAATACATGGGAAGCTATAATAATATTAACACTATTAGAGCAATATCATACTTAATCCTTTGATTTACTCCAATAAATTACTACATTAGAAGTTCAGTCCAATAAGTAATTTAAAAGTAACTAATGTTTACTTAAGCCTAAACTAATTACTTATTAGTGTTAATAACTTTTCAAAATAAGGAATAGGAGGGAAACTATATATATACTATATAACTTACTCGCTTATAACACAAAGCAAAGCGGCGAAGGGGAGGGTGGTCGGAACTCCGGCGAGCAGAGTGGCGCCAAGAGGGCGTCGGCGCGGACGTGACTGGCGGCAGGGGCGGCGCAGCAGCCCAGTCGGGCAGAGAGAGGAGAGCAGCGAGACAGAGGGGGAGAAGAGGAGCAGCGAGCAGGCGAGGGGGAGGAGGAAGAAAGGACGAGGCGCGGGAGGCGAAGGTGGTGCCGGCGGTGGCGGTCAGGCGGCGGCAGGCTGGGCGCGTCATAAGGGTGGTCTCAGGGGTGGTGTTGGCGGCCGGAATCAATGGTGGTTGGGTGTAATGTTTGAAATTTCTTGTTTTTGGGTGGAGATGAATAGTAAAATCAGCATGCTATTTATAGAAATTTTAGGAAGAAAACTTCATTAAAATAATGTAGGCTTAATGGTGAAGTATACTTGGGGAGCAAGGTCTTCTAGAAGCCTTGGAGAGCAAGGAGAGGGAGCTTGAGGAAGAAGATGGAATGGGTGGTCATGGTGATTTTCCATTTAAGAAATTTTCTAATTCTTTTGTATTACCAAAATTAGTAAGTTTTTCCTATTTCCCTTTATTATACAACTACACTAACTTAGCTTATCGTAACAAATACTTGATTTTATTTTATTTCCAATATATTAAAAAAAGTGATTAAATAAATAAATTAATTTTAAACAATTTATTAAGCTAATTATTCATGTTAATTAAGCTTAAATTTTCGGGATATTACATCCTCACCCCCTTATAAAAAGTTTCGTCCTCGAAACTTGGAACTTCAAAATAACGATTCATAAAACTTGTTCGGTACCTATACTTGAGTTGCTAAAATAGAAACGTTTCTTACAGATACACCTAAGCAATAGTTAAACGTTATTCTAACCGTCTATGCATGCCAACGATATTATCTAAGCATCGTTATTAGAATTTGAGTGAGTACCATTGGCAACATCGTCATCTTCAGTCCATCGCATCGTGTATACTCTTCCAACTTGTGAAGATCCTCGTACATGGTTCGTCTTATTGCAATTATAGTCGGAGTTTTGATCGCTTCCTTGAATTCTTCCAGGGCCGTAGTTGCTTCTGTTTTGCATCCGAGAGTCTGGTATGGGGCAATCTCGGACCAAGTGATCTCGCTTACCACATCGAAAACATTGGCCCGTTCCTTGGCGACAATCCTTTTCGAGGTGTCCTTGCTTGCCACACTTTTTACATTGTAGGAATTGTCTTTGATGACGATTATCCTCTGAGTACCCCGTGTTTAGCCTCTTGTTGAAGCCATTGCAAAAATGACTATTCTGGGGTTTTTCTTTTCTTTTGCCATTCTCGTACACCTCTTTTTGAAGTTTCATTTTCCGCCCAACATTGATGGCTCTATCATGTAGTTCCTGGTAGGAGCTACTCATGTGGGCTGCCAATTTTACTTGGATGTCAAGGTTTAGGCCTCCTTCAAAGCGGTTCATCCTCTGTCGGTCAGTGGTTACCAAGTCAGGAGCGAATCGTGCCAGCTCATTAAACTTCACGACATACTCCAATACAGACATGTTCCTCTGCTTCAGATGCATAAATTCAGACTCCATTTGTAGTTGTAGAGATGAGGGATAAAACTGTCTTCTCATAGCTTCTTTGAACTTTTCCCAACCAAAACTCGGTTGATCTTGCATCTCCTTTGCAGTTTTCCACCACAAGTCGGCTTGTCCTTTCAGATAAAAGATCGCGAAGTTGACCTTCCACTTGTCGGGGCATTGACTAGCATCAAACAAGCTTCTCCATGCTTTGTTGAGCCATTCTTCGAACTCCGTAGGGTCTGGCTTGCCGTCATAGGTTGGCGGATTATGAGGGGAGAATCTTTTGAACATGTTAGAGCATTCCTCTTGCTCAGTTTTCGGTCGTTGCCTGTTCCCTTGCAGAATCTCCATCATCATGAGCCCCATCAAGTTCAATTGATTCCCATTTGTTTCTCCGGAGGAATCCTTGAAAATAGGGTCGTTTTGAAGTGCGTCGAGTCTTGCTCTCATTTCCTCGAAATCAGCGTTGTTTGCGTTTCCTTCGTTAGTACGTTCGCTTTCGCTTGATGCCATCCTCTAAAATACGAAATGTTTAACGGAGTTACGTTTTGTAAACTACTAGAACATATCTAGTCATTAGTAAATAGTGCAAAATAATCCCATCCCGTTCCTATCACTCACACTCATATTTTATTACATTAGTTTTTCATTATTTACTCTTTTTGCCTTTTCTTTTATTACTACTCGTATCATATGCGTACATTTTATTATCCTTTTACTCAAGTCATCTCATTTAATATTCATAATAATTTATATTTTCATTAACTTGATGGCCTAAGTACCACTTATCTTTATCTTAAATTTTACCAAACTCATTTTATTATTTTCAAACTTAACATATTTTCTTATTTAGACCTAGTCTCTTTTTAGTCCTAAAAACCCGTCGAAACTTGTTCTTGGGTTTCTTTACGGTCTCCAGAACCTTTGCTCTGATACCATTCTGTAACGCCCCGACCTAAGCACCTTTATTAGCTTAATTAATCTTGATTATTAGCAGCGGAAGACCTAACCTTTTGGTCGGTGCGTTACTGCCGTACTTTCCGTTAGGAAAATACAAGGCAACATACTTTCAGAATTCTAACATGTAATAATGTGAAAACTTAAAAATACTAGATTGTATAAATTATTAAAGTAAAACATAGTAGTTAATGTTAATTAAACTAACTGATAACTTAGGTTACAAAAACTATAAGTGTTTGAGTCATTTTAGTGTCAAATCCTCACTGCTAAGTCGTTCCGTCATCCCCATCGGTACCTAAAACATAAAAACAAAACGTCATGAGCCGAGGCCCAGTAACATACTACTCTAACAACGTAAATTCATTTCAACTCATTCTATTTGCAAACAGAAAGGAGAGAATAATATAGTCAAACCATTTCATAAACATATAATTAAAATCAGAAATTTTTAAGAAGGATTCATATTGTCATTCATAATTTCATCATATTCATTACTGGAAATCTTCCTTTGGTTACTTGGCGAGTACAACAGAAGGCTAAGCCACCAAGGACATATGTCCCCCATCAGAAGGTGGCATAAAGCCATACATCAAAACATAAGGCAGAGCCACCGAGGACCTTTGTCCCCCATCAGAAGGTGGCATAAAGCCATACATCAAAACATAAGGCAGAGCCACCGAGGACCTTTGTCCCCCATCAGAAGGTGGCATAAAGCCATACATCAAAACATAAGGCAGAGCCACCGAGGACCTTTGTCCCCCATCAGATGGTGGCATAAAGCCATACATCAAACATAAGGCAGAGCCACCGAGGACCTTTGTCCCCCATCAGAAGGTGGCATAAAGCCATACATTAAAATATAAGGCAGAGCCACCGAGGACCTTTGTCCCCCATCAGAAGGTGGCATATAATGCCAAATATAATGCGGGTACCACCGAGGACGTTGTCCCCCATCAGAAGGTGGCGTTGCCGCCATATAACAGAATGACACGTGCACGGCCCACAGGACATAGTACTGCCATAAACCATCTTTCACTTTCATTTATCATGTTTCATGATTTTAAGTACTTTTCAGTATCGTAAAGTCATTGCATAAATGTCATACCAAATCATTTATAAACATAATTCGCATAGTGAAACATTTCATATCCCGCAATCCATAAATACATATCATCAAACACATTATACAAAAACGTCATAAAAACGTAGTTGGAAGGGGAGTGCGGGTGTTAGCGAAGAGACGTTACCTCGAGTCGCGATTATTATACTTGATAGCCGGGAGGCTTGTAATATCCCTTTTCCTTTCTAATCTATTCAAGAATTAATAAAGAACGACTTATTAATATTTTATTCTAGATCTTTAAGCTCTACGATCCATTTCCATCATGTGCCTATGATAGTACTTTAATATGAATTAATAGTGAGTTTATGAAATTAATGGTTGTGGAACCTCATTATCACCATTTATTACGTAAACTATAATTCTTGACTTTAGTAACTTGGTTACCAACTTATGTAAAACTATTTAGTAACAACCACTACTTATAAGATTCATGTTTAATGACTTGAAGGTGTGATTATAGAACTTTCATATTTTAACTAAGCTTTTAGTACTAAAATCATCTTATACTAATTACTAGGCTTCTCAGTATTTAAACGCTATCTTCAACTATTCATTTAGCTAAGACATGAGTTTCACTAAATGAAGCTAGAAAGTGGAATTCGTATTATCAAACTAATAAGTGAAAGAAAATACTATTATATTCTTCCATTTATGTTACTTTAAATTACTAATAAAACTTACTAATTGTATATAAGTGTATATTTCTCATTAGCTTACCAAACTAATAATCCAAGTGTATATAAGTAGTATGATTCTATAATATATAAATTTAATTTATAAATAAATATATACTTGAAATGGGTTATTATTATTAATACATGGGAAGCTATAATAATATTAACACTATTAGAGCAATATCATACTTAATCCTTTGATTTACTCCAATAAATTACTACATTAGAAGTTCAGTCCAATAAGTAATTTAAAAGTAACTAATGTTTACTTAAGCCTAAACTAATTACTTATTAGTGTTAATAACTTTTCAAAATAAGGAATAGGAGGGAAACTATATATATACTATATAACTTACTGTTTATAACACAAAGCAGGCAGCGAAGGGGGAGGGGTGGTCGGAACTCCGGCGAGCAGGTGGCGCTGAAGGGCGGTGGCGCGGACGTGGTCGGGCGGGGCGGCGCGGCAGCCACGCGCGGCGAGAGAGGAGAGCGGCGAGACGAGGGGGGAGAAGGAGGAGCGAGCGAGCGAGGGGGGGAGGAGGAAGAAAGGACGAGGCGCGGGAGGCGAAGGTGGTGTCGGCGGTGGCGGGCGCGGCGGCGGCGGGTCGGGCGCGTCAGAAGGGTGGTCTCAGGGGTGGTGTTGGTGGCCGGAATCAATGGTGGTTGGGTGTAATGTTTGAAATTTCTGGTTTTTGGGTGGAGATGAATAGTAAAATCAGCATGCTATTTATAGAAATTTTAGGAAGAAAACTTCATTAAACTAATGTAGGCTTAATGGTGAAGTATACTTGGGGAGCAAGGTCTTCTAGAAGCCTTGGAGAGCAAGGAGAGGGAGCTTGAGGAAGAAGATGGAATGGGTGGTCATGGTGATTTTCCATTTAAGAAATTTTCTAATTCTTTTGTATTACCAAAATTAGTAAGATTTTCCTATTTCCCTTAATTATACAACTACACTAACTTAGCTTATCGTAACAAATATTTGATTTTATTTTATTTCCAATATATTAAAAAAAGTGATTAAATAAATAAATTA
Organism: Beta lomatogona; assembly: GCA_947646795.1. Lineage (NCBI taxonomy): Eukaryota > Viridiplantae > Streptophyta > Magnoliopsida > Caryophyllales > Amaranthaceae > Beta > Beta lomatogona. The sequence continues at coordinate 162,099 of CANSNZ010000536.1, read as the reverse complement.
ATTTTAAACAATTTATTAAGCTAATTATTCATGTTAATTAAGCTTAAATTTTCGGGATATTACACAAACTTTCATTTGATTCTTCATGTAATGCCATCATGGAATGTTATAGGTTCAAAGCTATGGATATGAATTTTTTTTATCTTTATATAACTCAATTTTTAAAAGTATGATTCTTAAAGACATAATTAGTATTGTCAGGTATAATACGCCATTTTTATATATCTAAAATAAAGAATAAATAATATGTTATTGTTCATCTAAATAAATACATTTTCATAAGTTGTAAAACAATATTGTGTATAGATCTTATTTCAAAGCATATCTCGAGCACTCTCCGACGGTAAAAAATACTATACTATTGCAAATTATGTAGCAAAAGTTATAATCAATTTACATTGTATAATAGTTTAGATTTTTTATTTAAAATCAGACTATCAATTTTACATTGTTGTTTATTTCATTATAATTCATAAGTTGTAGAACTATATTGTAAATTGATCTTATTTCAAAGCATATCTAGAGCATTATCCAATGGTACAAAAATTATTATACACAATTTAGATAATATAATAATTTAGGTTGTTAATTCAAAACCAAACTCTAATTTTCGCTTATCAAAAGCTCCTTATATGCATTTAAATCTATGTAAAACTCTATTCTTTAAATATTTTCATGATTTGTGACCCTATATTGTAAATGGATCTTACTTTGAAGCATATTTCAAGCATTCTCCAATGGTAGACGAATTATAATGTTTTGAATTAGGTAGCAAAAGTTATACACAATTTACATAATATAATAATTTAGGTTGTTTATTCAAAATGAAATTCTAATTTTTCCTATCCAAAACTACTTTTAGGTATTTAAATATATGTACAACTCTATTTTTTAGATAATATAATAATTTAGGTTGTTTATTCAAAACCAAACTCTAATTTTCGCTTATCAAAAGCTCCTTATATGCATTTAAATCTATGTAAAATTCTATTCTTTAAATATTTTCATGATTTGTGACCCTATATTGTAAATGGATCTTACTTTGAAGCATATTTCAAGCACTCTCCAATGGTAGACGAATTATAATGTTTTGAATTAGGTAGCAAAAGTTATACACAATTTACATAATATAATAATTTAGGTTGTTTATTCAAAATGAAACTCTAATTTTCCCTATCCAAAACTACCTTTAGGTATTTAAATATATGTAGAACTCTATTTTTTAAAATATTTAAATTTAAAACTAATGACATGGCAATCCTATGTGGCGCTCTCTATTTCATAAGTTGTCGAACTATATTGTAAATAGATCTTATTTCGAAGTATATTTCGAGCACTATCCAATGGTACAAAAATTATAATATTCCGAATTACGTAGCAAAAGTTATACGCAATTTACATAATATAATTATTTGGGTTGTTAAATTCAAAATCAAACTCCAATTTCGCTTATCCAAAACTCCTTATACGTATTTAAATTTTTGTAGAACTCTATTTTTGTAAAAAATAAAAATAATAATTAATGACATGGCAATCCTACGTGGCGCGCTCTATGGCCTTGAAATCTTGAGGAGCTCCCTATCCTCCCGAAAAGTTCCTCCTTTATATATATATATATATTGATTGATTAAGACCATCTATTTAATAATTTGTGTTAATATTGGAAACTTTCATTTTGATTCACCATAAAAGGCAGAACCTCACAAATGGACCCCACACGGCAAGCCCCACACGGCAAGCCTGATACACTCCCCCACCAAACTTTATTCTTAGAAGTATTTAATAAACTAAGTACTAAGAAAGATATGATGCGAGCATGACAATGAGACGATGTCTTGTTGCGTCCGTAAATCAACGAGTATAAGGCTCAAATTTATCCCCATTTTTTTAATACTTTAATTCAACGGTTTTTTCACGTGCATTTGGCGCGGTTTTACGAAATGCACCGAGTGCACCCGTTGTTTCGAAAATGCACCAAATACCATTGTGGTTTGCATAAAATGCACCAAATACCCTTAATGACTAACGGTGTCAAGTTTAGTTAGTCATTAGGGTTAATTAACCCTCTAACCCTATTTAGCCCTAACTAAACCCTAAATTCTAACCCTACCCTAACTTCAAACCCTAACCTAACCACCACCAACCCACCACCACCCAACCACCACCAACCCACCACCACCCAACCACCACCACCTCCCCTACCCCTCCCTCCTTCCCGCAATGTGACCCCTCCCACCCCCCGCAGCCCCCTTCCCCCTTCCCTACCCCCCCTACCCCCGGCACCCCCTTCCCCCCCCCCTACCCCTCGCAGCCTCCCTCCCCCGCAGCCCCCGCAACCCCCTCCCCCTCTCTCAACCTCGCAAAACCCACTGTCCCCTCCGCTTGCCAAGCCGCCCACCGCCCCCTCGGCTTGCCAAGCCGGCCATCGTCTTCACCTTCCCCTCTGACCTTTCCGACGCTCTCTCTCTCCTCTTCCTCCTCTCACCTTCCCCTCTTCATCCTCTTCTTCCCGCCATCCCCCTTTAGATAAATGGAGCTTTCCCCCTTTCTCCATGGTCGCTCGTCACTGCAGAAAAACAATGGCGACCTCCTCTTTAGTCAAACAACGGAGCTGCATCGATTAATTCATAGATTTTGCCTCCCCTGTTATTTTTCTTCCAACTAATTTCATTCAAAACATGCGATAGATTTGGAATAGCAAAGTTTAAATTCAGGGTTGAGCTTCATCGATTAACAATTTGTAGGATCCATGGTTGTGGTGTAGAAGTATAATACCCGAATTGATGAATTCATCATCATTAGGCTCTTGCTTCACAGTTGATGATGAAGATTTAGGAAGCATACCCATAAAATATTTTCCATTTTCAGATAAAATTTGAACTAAGAATCTCAAAAGGTTAAAATTCAATTAGCACATTTTACCCAAATAAGTAGCGAGTTTTTTTTTCTTCTGATATGCTTGCTGGAACTAGAAAAAGTCCTTCTGAAAGTGGGCGAGGTGGCTGGACAAAGAATCATTCGTTGATGAGACTTGAGAGATAGAGAGGGGGGGCGAGGAAGGGGAGGAAGGAGGAAGGAGGGAGGAGGGAGGAGGGAGGAGAGAGAAAGAGGAGGAAAAAGACAACATTAGGGCAATTGTGTAAATAAGCACTAACGGCAGTCTAACGCCGTTCATCATTAATGGCATTTGGTGCAATTCAGTCAAATCTTAGGGGCATTTGGTGCATTTAAAACAACGGCGAGTGTACAGTGCGATTTCGTGAAACCCCGAGTGCGCGGTGAAAAAAACCGTTAATTCAATTAAGTATGGCCGTGTGGGGTATCAAGTGTTTTAACCTTTTAGGTGTCAAAGAGTCGAGACTTTTACATGAGGAATTTAGCTTTCCTATCAAAGAGAAATGGGAATTTTTTTTAAAAACATATGAGCAACCTTCCCTACTATTGCTTTGTTTGAATTAGGAGTCTCAACAATTAACCTTTTTAATCTTCCATCTCACGTTGTATGTACCACTTATGTGTCTTAAATTTTTATTGGTTTTTATTTATAAATAATGTATTATAGTAATAATAATAATGAATAAGAAACAATGGCACTCAAGTAGTACATCAAAAGTGAGACAAAAGATTTGTTCCTCGCTCAACAGAGAAATTTTGATATACATGTGCTGAACCAATTTAGTTAACAATTTTTCAGGCTTAGCAACACAATATAAATAAATTTTTTTATCTTAAAGCTAATGGGGTGGGCTGTGGTCCGAGTAGGCCTCTATAAATTTCTTTGTGAATTTTGAACCAATGCGCGTGGGGAGGTGGTATGATACTTAGTCTGAGAAGCAAATTGCGTTGTACGTGGTTATATTTTGGTGTTTGTGATTTCTTTGGACTTCCCTTCATCGTCATGACAATTTTTTTTTAACAGGATCGTCATGACAGTTGTTAAGCTAAGATATTAGCCCAGATTAACTTAAAGCTTCTTTGGAACTTCAGAGCAATAATGCCTTAAAAAAGATCAATCATTATTAGAGTTACTCAATACAATCAATATACAACTTCGCTTGAGATAAATTATAATAATCTCAATTATATAAGCCAAGGGGGAGTCATGGCGTCCCCCTTAAAATTTACTTAATTGTCCCCCCACAACATAAATATTACATTCCAAAAACTTGACATTTAAAGTTTAAACCCTTCTACATTGCAAAAACTTGCCAGTTTCAATAAAATACAGTTGGCCTTAATTAGCAGCAAAATCAATGCAAATTGCACAATTATCTTTGACCAAAATAATAAAATTAAAATCTTACTCATAATAAAATAGGGCATTGAAACAAAAAATACATAGAAATAATGTGGAATTGAACAATACAAAAATCAAAGGTGCTTCTTTGTCAAAAAAATATCAATTTCAAACACAAACTCAAAAAACACATCAGTGTTCCCGAATTGCTTGCAACAATTCAACACTCTCAAGTTCTGAACACTATACTTTGAATCAAGGTACGTACTTGGTTTACTTATCTTCTTGCTCAATAGCACATGCTTCTCACTCTATATTTACAAGAAAAAGAACGAGTTAGATGAGAAAATAATGGTCCTCATAAATATTACAACTATGAATAGCACTTAAAAATGTTAAGTGAAAACCATGAATAAAACTTTTATTTGATAGCCATGAAAAAAACTTCTCAGTTGTGCAATAAAATATAACAATCAAAATGCAAACAACTGATAGAGGTCGGTAATCCCAGTAATACATTTTTTTAGTTGTAAAATTAAATTAAAAAAAAAGAGTCTAAACAACGAATTTTGGAAATAACATAGAACTTGCTTATACCCATTGAATTATTTTTTTCTAAAAAAAAATACATAAAAATTAGAATTGTAAAAATTAAATTAAAAAAGTCCAAAATCCCATCAAAAAAAGGTCCTAGATAAATACAATAGAGTTTGAAAACTACAATAAAAAACGAATCTACAAGGAAAAATTTCTAAGAATTTCTTTCAATTACATGAAATTATAATTGTAAAATTTAAATTTTAAAAATTTCAATTTTTCTTATAACATTAATAGAGGGAAAAGACTCATATTGATGAATAAAAGTATAATTAACAACAAACACATAATTGTAAAATTGAAGATGGATGCACTATAAAATTAGGAAACAAACAAAAAAATTGTTGCAAAGATTACCTAACAAAAAGAAAATAGACACATGTAAATCATAGATCAAGAGTTCTATGATTACCTTCCACTTTATCAAGTTTTCTTGATTACACAAGCAATTTAAATACTTCCTCCGTTTCAAAATACATGCAACACTTTCTATTTTGGGGTGTTCCAAAATAAATACAACACTTTTTTTTGTTTCCTTATTTTGTAAATTTTGGGGGTGAAATTACTTAAATGCCCTTACTTTATAAAATTAGTATTGATTACATACTCTTAATCTAAAACCATTAAACTACTTAATCTTTCCCCCACCTCCTTCATGATTCTTCCTGCCACCACCCTTCTTCTCTTTTCCCACAACCCACAACAATTCCTTCACCCATACCCCCTCTTCTCTCAACAAACCCACCTTCATCTGCAACCTTTCTCTCTCCTCCCACTCTAACCCACACCTAACTCTCACCACCGAACCCACCCCAACTGTAATATCCCGGAAATTTAAGCTTGATTAACATTAATAATTAGCTTAAATAAATTATTTAAAATTTATTTATTTATTTAATCACTTCTCTTATATATTGAAAATAAAATAAAATCAAGTATTTAATAAAATAAGCTAAGTTATATTTGTAATAGATTAAAAGAAAGTAGGAAAATTTGCTAATTTTAGTAATAGCAAAAGAATTAGAGAATTTCCACAAATAGAAATTCACCATGACCACCCATCTCATCTTCTTCCTCAAGCTCCCTCTCCTTGCTCTCCAAGGCTTCTAGAACTCCTTGCTCCCCAAGTATACTTCACCATTAAGCCTCCATTAGTTTAATGAAGTTTTCATCCTAAAATTTCTATAAATAGCATGTTAAGTTCACTATTCATGGGCACCCAAAAATCAGAGAATTTCCAACCTTCTACCACCCAACCTCCTGTTTTCTGGCCACCCTCCGACCACCATCACCTGCCGGCCGACCCTGTCTGCGCGCCAGCCACCGCCGACCGCCAGCACCACCTCCCTTCCTCATCCCTCTCCTGCGTTACTTCTTCCTCTTCTCCCTCCTCTGTCTCGCTGCTTTCCTCCCTCTGCCCGCCTGGGCTGCTGCCCCACTACCCGCCTGACGCCGCCGCTTCGCCTGACGCCAGCACGCCGCACCACCTGGACCGTGCCGGAACTCCGACCACCTCTCCTCCTTCGCTGCTTTGTGTTTTAATACAGTAAGTTATATATATAGTTTCCCTCCTATTCCTTATTTTGAAAAGTTATTAACACTAATAAGTCATTAGTTTAGGCTTAAGTAAACATTAGTTACTCTTAAATTACTTGTTTGGCTGAATTTAGAACATAGTACATTATTGGACTAAATCAAAAGATTAAGTATGATGTTCCTCTAATAGTGTTGATATTATGATCTAACCATTTGCTTAATTATATTATTGCGTCTCATATATTAATAACCCAATTCAAGTATATTTATTTATGACTTAAATTTATGTATTATAATAGTAACACTAATTAAGTACACTTGGACTATAAGTATAATGCTAGTAAGTTTATTATAAATAATGAGTACTTGTAGTTCCACTTTTTAACTTAATGATATGAATATCACTTTTTAAGTTGTAAATTAAGTAAGTCACTAATACATGGACACTAACTAGTTGAAATTATCACTAATACAAGTTAGAATTTGACAATTAGTTAGATAATCACTTTACTATTAAAAGTCTAACTAAAGCACGAAAGTTCTATAATCACACCTTCAAGTCGTCAAACATGAATTTTCATGAATCTTATAAGTAGGTGTTGTTACTAAATAATTTTACATAAGTTGGACTTAGAACTCATATTAAATGTGTCATCTATTATATTAATATTAAAGGAACTTGGTGACCAAGTTAGTAAAATCAAGAGTTATAGTTTAAGTAATTAATGGTGATAATGAGGTTTCATAACTATTAATTTCATAACTCGCCACAAAGTCATAGGCACATGATGGAAATGGATCATAGAACTTAAAATCTAGAATAAAATATTAATAAGTTGTTCCTTATTAATTCTTGAATAGATTAGAAAGGAAAAGGGATATTACAAGCCTCCCCCGGCTATCAAGTATAATAATCGCGACTCGAGGTAACGTCTACTGCTAACACCCGCTCTCCCCTTCAAACTACGTTTTATGACGCTTTTGTATAAAGTTTTGATAATATGTATTTATGGTGTGCGGGATATGAAATGTTTCACTATGCAAATTATGTTTATAAATGATTTGGTATGACATTTATGCAATGACTTTACGATACTGAAAAGTACTTAAAACTCACGAAACATGATAAATGAAAGTGAAAGATGGTTTATGGCAGTACTATGTTCTGTAGGCCGTGCACGTGTCATTCTGTTATATGGCGGCAACGCCACCTTCTGATGGGGACAACGTCCTCGGTGGTACCCGCATTATGTTTGGCATTATATGCCACCTTCTGATGGGGGACAAAGGTCCTCGGTGGCTCTGCCTTATGTTTGATGTATGGCTTTATGCCACCTTCTGATGGGGGACAAAGGTCCTCGGTGGCTCTGCCTTATGTTTTGATGTATGGCTTTATGCCACCTTCTGATGGGGGACATATGTCCTCGGTGGCTTAGCCTTCTGTTTACTCGCCAAGTAACCAAAGGAAGATTTCCGATAATTAATATGATAAAATGATGAATGATAACATGAATTCTTCTTTAAATTCCTGATTTGAATTATATGTTTATCAAATGGTTTGACTATATTCTCCCCTCTCTGTTTTCAAATAAAATGAGTTGAAATGAATTTACGATGTTAGAGTAGTATGTTACTGGGCCTCGGCTCATGACGTTTTGTTTTCTGTTTTAGGTATGGCAAAGCAGTTGCAAGAGTGATATTATGGATTATGTTGAAGTGAGTCTACATGTATTTGGGATAATTAGAATACTCTATATTAAGGGTACTTATTACTTTAAGTTGAGCATATGTATGTTTAAGAGAAGACTTTAGGCTATTATATTAATAGTGGGCCCTAACTCACAGGCTTAAGTTATGATTCTGCTACTGATTATAGTTATGTATTTCTGGGGCGTTACAGAATGGTATCAGAGCCGAAACCTAGCCGGAAGTGCGGAGTCTTAGACTTTGCACTGCCTAGGCTTGATCCTTTGAGAATTCAGACGTGGGAAAAATTGAGGTTGATTTTGATGATTATTTGGGTTGTTAGAATTTAAGAAATGAGAATTTGAACTTATGATGTTTTTGGGTAATATTTCGAGATTTGTTCAACTGTATGTTTTGGGTTATTAAAGTCTAAGAAATAAGATGTTGAATGGAAAATTGTGGTATGAATTATGTGAAAAGTTCGAGGTCAAATGGTTCGAGGATAAACTGATGGCTATTTGAGTAATTGTGACTAATGATTTATGAAGGATCTTTTGAGTCATGAGTGGTTATATTTGATGCTTGAGGGATGTTTAGAGATTTTATGATGATTAAGGATACATTTGTTTTGGGTGATAAAAACGATAAGTCATAAGAAATTCTGAATATCTAAGGTTAATGATGTAATAACTTGGGATTGAGTTTCATACGATGATTTTGAGATTCGAAATTTTTAAAGGGACTTAGAATTTCTACTTGAGGAGTTAGAAAGTAATTAGAAATATGTTTTGACATTGTTGGGAAAGTAAGTGTTTAACCCTGGAGCTATGATGATGATATTGGTTTAAGGTGATGATTAAATTGAGGATGTATAAATAATGAATTTAGCAGTTTTGGTGAATACCTTATTAGATAATACTGTTATTTTAAAGACATAGACAAAATGTGATGCATACACAAGTCACATGACGTTTATATTATAGAATTGATGAAAATGTATATGCTATATGCAAAGCATGATTAAACTCTTCAAATGGTTAAGAGGGGAATGAATTGTTATATTAAAGACAAGTTAGCATAATGAATTTGGGTTTAGGCTTTCTAGTAAAATTGTTGGACCATGTATGAAGGTGTGTTTTGGATATTTGAAGTCATGAGGATTCGACATATATTATAATGTTGTTTCAATATTATGACTGTTATAGATTAGCAAACTAATGATAGAAATAATACAAGAATCTAAGCTTTTACGCGAAAGATGGATAAGCTTATTCAGAACTGAATATCGTTGATATATATGTTAGAGGTTGTAAGATCCTAGATATGTGATTAGAAGTCACATGGGAAGTCGATGATCAAATGAAAGCAAAATACCTCCCCACCTACTTGCTTAGATGATCTTGATGTAAACTTTTATTTTGATACGTGAATGTAATGCATGATTTTGAAATGTGTATTTTTGATATTTGAATCATCATATCATATGTGCAAGTTTCGAGGACGAAACTTTTTCTAAGGGGGTGAGGATGTAATATCCCGGAAATTTAAGTTTGATTAACATTAATAATTAGCTTAAATAAATTGTTTAAAATTTATTTATTTATTTAATCACTTCTCTTATATATTGAAAATAAAAGAAAATCAAGTATTTAATAAAATAAGCTAAGTTATATTTGTAATAGATTAAAAGAAAGTAGGAAAATTTGCTAATTTTAGTAATAGCAAAAGAATTAGAGAATTTCCACAAATAGAAGTTCACCATGACCACCCATCTCATCTTCTTCCTCAAGCTCCCTCTCCTTGCTCTCCAAGGCTTTTAGAACTCCTTGCTCCCCAAGTATACTTCACCATTAAGCCTCCATTAGTTTAATGAAGTTTTCATCCTAAAATTTCTATAAATAGCATGTTAAGTTCACTATTCATGGGCACCCAAAAATCAGAGAATTTCCAAACTTCTACCACCCAACCTCCTGTTTTCTAGCCACCCTCCGACCACCACCACCTGCCGGCCGACCCTGTCTGCGCGCCAGCCACCGCCGACCGCCAGCACCACCTCCTTTCCTCCTCCCTCTCCTGCGTTACTTCTTCCTCTTCTCCCTCCTCTCGTCTCGCCGCTTTCCTCCTCTCGCCCGCCCGGGCTCTTTGTCCCCACCACCCGCCCGACGCCGCCGCCTCGCCTTGACGCGCACGCCGCACCACTGGGACCGTGCCGAAACTCCGACCACCTCTCCTCCTTCGCTGCTTTGTGTTTTAATACAGTAAGTTATATATATAGTTTCCCTCCTATTCCTTATTTTGAAAAGTTATTAACACTAATAAGTCATTAGTTTAGGCTTAAGTAAACATTAGTTACTCTTAAATTACTTGTTTGGCTGAATTTAGAACGTAGTACATTATTGGACTAAATCAAAAGATTAAGTATGATGTTGCTCTAATAGTGTTGATATTATGATCTAACCATTTGCTTAATTATATTATAGCGTCTCATATATTAATAACCCAAATCAAGTATATTTATTTATGACTTAAATTTATGTATTATAATAGTAATACTAATTAAGTATACTTGGACTATAAGTATAATGCTAGTAAGTTTATTATAAATAATGAGTACTTGTAGTTCCACTTTTTAACTTAATGATATGAATATCACTTTTTAAGTTGTAAATTAAGTAAGTCACTAATACATGGACACTAACTAGTTGAAATTATCACTAATACAAGTTAGAATTTGAGAATTAGTTAGATAATCACTTTACTATTAAAAGTCTAACTAAAGCACGAAAGTTCTATAATCACACCTTCAAGTCGTCAAACATGAATTTTCATGAATCTTATAAGTAGGTGTTGTTACTAAATAATTTTACATAAGTTGGACTTAGAACTCATATTCAATGTGTCATCTATTATATTAATATTAAAGGAACTTGGTGACCATGTTAGTAAAATCAAGAGTTATAGTTTATGTAATTAATGGTGATAATGAGGTTTCATAACTATTAATTTCATAACTCGCCACAAAGTCATAGGCACATGATGGAAATGGATCATAGAACTTAAAATCTAGAATAAAATATTAATAAGTTGTTCCTTATTAATTCTTGAATAGATTAGAAAGGAAAAGGGATATTACAAGCCTCCCCCGGCTATCAAGTATAATAATTGCGACTCGAGGTAACGTCTACTGCTAACACCCGCTCTCCCCTTCCAACTACGTTTTATGACGCTTTTGTATAAAGTTTTGATAATATGTATTTATGGTGTGCGGGATATGAAATGTTTCACTATGCAAATTATGTTTATAAATGATTTGGTATGACATTTATGCAATGACTTTACGATACTGAAAAGTACTTAAAACTCACGAAACATGATAAATGAAAGTGAAAGATGGTTTATGGCAGTACTATGTTCTGTAGGCCGTGCACGTGTCATTCTGTTATATGGCGGCAACGCCACCTTCTGATGGGGGACAACGTCCTCGGTGGTACCCGCATTATGTTTGGCATTATATGCCACCTTCTGATGGGGGACAAAGGTCCTTGGTGGCTCTGCCTTATGTTTGATGTATGGCTTTATGCCACCTTCTGATGGGGGACAAAGGTCCTCGGTGGCTCTGCCTTATGTTTTGATGTATGGCTTTATGCCACCTTCTGATGGGGGACATATGTCCTCGGTGGATTAGCCTTCTGTTTACTCGCCAAGTAACCAAAGGAAGATTTCCGATAATTAATATGATAAAATGATGAATGATAACATGAATTCTTCTTTAAATTCCTGATTTGAATTATATGTTTATCAAATGGTTTGACGATATTCTCCCCTCTCTGTTTTCAAATAAAATGAGTTGAAATGAATTTACGATGTTAGAGTAGTATGTTACTGGGCCTCGGCTCATGACGTTTTGTTTTCTGTTTTAGGTATGGCAAATCAGTGGCAAGAGTGATATTATGGATTATGTTGAAGTGACTCTACATGTATTTGGGATAATTAGAATACTCTATATTAAGGGTAATTATTACTTTAAGTTGAGCATATGTATGTTTAAGAGAAGACTTTAGGCTATTATATTAATAGTGGGCCCTAACTCAAATGTTTAAGTTATGATTCTGCTGCTGATTAAGGTTATGTATTTCCGGGGCGTTACACCAACCCTCACTTCCGTCAGAACCTTCGCTCCAGCAACCGTCGCCAATCTCGGCCCTGGCTTCGACTTCCTCAGCTGCGCCGTCGATGGCCTCGACGATTTTCTCTCGGATTTCTCTCAGCTCAGGGCTCGGCTCCTCCTTCGTTCTCCTTCGATCTCCTTCTCTCCTTCGATATTCTTTTTTCTCTCTTCTTCTTCTTCTTCTTCTTCTTCTTCTTCTTCTTCTTCTTCTTCTTCTTCTTCTTCTTCTTCTTCTTCCTCTTCTTCTTCTTAGCACTTTCGACGGCGTTGGACTTAGAATAGTTTTGTTGGCCGGCGTTCGATCTCCTTCTCTCCTTTGAACTTTTGTTGAATTTTAAGGATTTTGAATGGTTGAATTTTTGTTTGGTCTCCAAATTAGTGTTTTGAATTTTTAGGGTTTTGAATGGTTGAATTTTTATTTTAGGTGGAATTGAGTAGCGTTTTGAATTTTTAGGTTTGAATGATTAAATTCATTAGCGGGGTGGTAGCGGGGTGGTTGTGGTGGTGATGTTGGCGTGTGACGAGGTGGTTGTGGTGGTGATGATGGTGGTGGCGGGATGGTTGTGGTGATGGGGTTGACAGGTGGTTTTGGCGGAGTGGTTGTGGCGATGGTGTTGGCGGGGTGGTTGTGGCGGTGGTGTTGGCGGGGTGGTGGCGGCTGGCGGTGGTAGGGTGGTGATGGTGGATCCTAGGTGTTGGTATAATGTATTAGTTGTATTATTAGTTAGTCTAATTTCATACCCCTTCCCATCTAATTGTACACTAAGAAAAATTGACTCGGAGTCCGCAATTTGAAAAGTGTTGCATGTATGTTGAAACGAAGGAAGTATCAAGCTTCCATGAAGTTTCAACCATGATGTTTCTTCTTTTGTAGTGGGAAATTGTCATTGCCACACCAAAATTAAACAAACAAAACGTTAAATAGAGATATTTTACAAACTAACCTAGAAAAACCAAGGATGAAAAAATAAACAAAAAAAAAAAGAGAAAAGCTCACGACCCCCCAAAAAAACCGAAAAAGTTCGTTAATATTGCAACTCATAATGAAAAAATATAAACCTCAACAAATTCAAAATCAAAAAAACAAAAGGGACCCACAAAAACTAACCATAAAATCAAAGATCCTATAAATGAAGAAAACCTTGGAGTAAAAAACAACAAAAACGTCAAAAAATTGGTATCTACAGATTTGCGAGACAGTGTAGAGTATTATTGTATTGTTTTTGTAAGGAAATTTGGCGAAAAATTGAAATAAAATTGCAATTTTTGGAAGGTAGAAATAGTACAAAACTACGGTCAGAGTAAAATTATGAAAATAAGATAAGAGAGAAAGTGATGTTATGTGAGTGAAAATGAGGATTTTAGGACCAGGTGAAAGATATAGGTATGAATAAGCTTAGGATGGTTGATTAAGATTTTTTTTTATGTAAAATATAAATTGGTTTATAAGAGTTATACGTAGGTCGTAGGGTGATGGATAGAACATGTAAGTATTTCAATCTTTCTTACTCATAAAATGGAGAACATAGATACAAACTTTTGTTTTTTTATTTATTTTACTACTAAGCAATAGTTATGCCTAAAATGTCGCTGCACGCAAAGCGTGCATAAAAAACTAGTAGTATTAATATTCTAAGGGAGTAGATAATGGTCGATGCTTCCATAAAAAAACTACAAAATGTCTTGATTTGATGTTTTCTTCATTCTATTATAGTTGTATTATATAGGGTGACATACAAATTAATGATCCCATGTGATTAAGAGAGAGTTAAAAAAGGGACCATCTAGTATGAGAATGTGAGAGATATAGAAAAAAAACTCATTACCAAATGAGATAATGATGTAATTAATACAAAATTTTTCAAAACGAAATTTGATGCAATTGTTAATTGGTATGAAACTTTTCAAAGCGGAAATTGATGCAATTATAACACCAGGAAAAAAAAAAAGCATACCTAAATGTGAAATAATGAAGTGATCAACTCCACATCAAAAGAAATTGAAAGAATATCCCAATAACTTCATATGTTTTAACATTTAGACATGCATCTAGAATTTAGATATCAAAATAACTAATCATTCCCTTTTTTTTTCCACATAGCACACCCGGTTCACTAGAGTTTATCTCCGATTACATCCGGATCTGGATTTGGATCGCACACCTAGCTTATGGTGGGTGAGTCTCCCAACAAGAGATTGTGCATACATTGAGGTTCGAACCATAGACCTCCCTTAAGTGGCATCAAGCTGCTCATCAGTTATCACTTATCACTTGAATATAAACTATGGTTGGTTAACTAATAATCATTCTCTAATTCTATGAGCGTACTGCAATACTGTTCACAACACTATTTTATTCCTTTTGAGTGTTGAGTGCTTACTTTGTTTCGAAATACGAAGTTATGTCGTCTGCATGTCGAATATTGGTCAGAGAAATATCGGTTCTTAATTGTCTGCGCTTCAGCTAATTGGGTTAAAAACCCATTTCTATCCGAGGATGAGTCAGATCATGATTGAATTGACGATCAGCCACAGTCTGAGGAGAAACTTCGAGCGCTGCTTCCTGGAAGATGTCCACGATTGTGCAAGAGCGCTGGGCCCCCAGTTTGAGTTTCAATAGTAATATTTTCTTCTTGGCAACGAGTAATTTGACTACTGTTCTTACAAGGTATGAGCTCCGTCCATTTATACTTGCCCCCATCTACACTAATATATTAAAAGACGTGCGTGACAACGTATACACGCTACGTGACACCTCTGTTACTCTACTAGAATTGTCCAATGTGTACATATGTTATATCAATTAACAAAAGTAAAATTGGCTTGAAACAAGATTTGAACACGTGACCTCATGCTATTATACATAGCACAATTACCATCTCAACCAACTTTTAATCATGCTTTAAATGTTCATAGTATTATATTTGTACCTTTTAAATGTTGAGTTTTCTTTAATATATTTTAATGCGAATGGCATAAATGCATATCAAGTTTGGAAAACAATACCACCCGGGGCAACGCCCGGGCCCAAATACTAGTTGAATTATTAAATATATGTAACACAACAATGACAAATATATAAAATCATATCACTTCTTTTTGACAATTGACATGTATGATGTCTCTACACTTTTCTGATAGCGTAATATTGGCCCTCTACAAATAAGTTACTGGATTTCACATAATCTAAGTTACTTGTTTAAATTAATTAGTCCATACTAATATTATGTATTGATATTGTGTTTAGGCTCTTTAAAATTAGGTGATAAGTCTAAAAAAGAGAGAAATCAAGAGATAGAAAAATCAGAATTGATTTTTATTATTTTTATTAGGAAAGATAATTGGTCCGAAGACCAACCTCTGCTAGGCTATATGCAAATGCAGACATGGACTGGACTGGACTGGACCGTGCAAGCAGACTGGACTCTACGATTGGGTTTAGGAGAGACTAGACTTTGAACTTATGGGTGAGCAAGCAGGCTAGACTTTAAGGAAGGTTTGACAATAAGGGAGACTAGACTCTTAAGTTAAGCCAAGCAGGCTAGGCACCTATACTTTGAACTTATGTAAGTTCCGAAGTCTAGTTGTCTAGCTTACTTGCTCACCCGTAATTCAAAGTCTAGTTGCCTAGCCTGCTTGCCTTAAGTTAAGAGTTTGGCCTAAATGGACCTAAGATTTGGATTGGACTAGACTTAGACTTAGATTGGAATTGATTAGGGATAGACTTGGACCGGACTTCACATAAAGATGCAGATGGGCCTAGATTTTGAGATGAACTAGATTTATATGGGCCTAAGATCGACTCAATGCTAGAGAATGTATGGACTGAAATGCACATGGGCCTAAATGAATGCAAAATGGATTCTAATGCATATGTGCCTAGAATGAATGCAAATTAATTGGATTGAATTAGATTGAATTGGATTGGATTGAAGGTGTTTAGACTGAGCTTAGAATTTTCGAAATTCATTTTTGAAAGGAACCCCTTGGGTTTTATCTTTTATTAGGAAAGATGATGGATTAGTTTTGAATTTTTTTTTTTAAATGTCGTAATATAATGATAATTAGTAAATGTTTTCGAAAAAGGTAGAATAGAAGAAGGTGTAGGATTGATTTTGAAAGATGTAAGTGTTTGAAATTGATGAATATGGAAAGGTAAGATTGACAGGGATAACAGGGAGAAGGTAGACATGCATGACACTCCTAACTCTACCATGACCAGTTTAGATGCATTGTTTAAGACAGACTCGACCTTGCATGAAAAGACTGATTTTTGAATGTTTGATTAGGTGAGACTCCTAGAATGACCATGTATTACGCGGATACAGATAGACAAGCATAGGAATGAACATAGGATTGACAATTACGATGGCTAAATTGACGAAAAGCGTGCGATGCATAGACTGCGTGCTGAACATCATTGCTGTGCGCGGTGCACAACTGTGCGTCTGGCGCGGGAGTGATGCGCCAGGCGCAACTCAATGCTCTTGGCGCACTATTCCCCGACACGTTTTTCAGGGATTTAGGCGACGAATTAGCTGATTCACGAATTTTTTCTTGTTTGTTAGACGCGATTTTAGGCATGATGCATAATAATGACAATTTGACAAAATAATAGCAGGCAAGAATTGCAATCACAGGCAAATGTCATATAACATGGATGCAAAAGTTCCAACCTAAATTTTAGTTCTATGTTTGAAACTATTGGTCGGGTTTAGATTCAGTCTGAAAAGGGTCCATGACTAAGAGATTGATCCCCACGCTTCGTGCCCCTGCTTAAAGAGGTGGCCACGTGTAAGACGCACTCCAGTCTCAAGTCAGGAACAAGAGAACAACGCCATGGTTGGGTAGGTTTGCTTATAACTAAGATCCAACACTATCGCTCAGGAAGCTTTTTGGAAGGACAAAGTGCAAACCCTCCCGGGGATGACCTCACACATAGAACATGTGCTAATGAGGCAAGGTAGATTGTCCTCATGGTGGCTGAACAATAGCCATGCATATGCAAAACTGTATA
Organism: Beta lomatogona; assembly: GCA_947646795.1. Classification (NCBI taxonomy): domain Eukaryota; kingdom Viridiplantae; phylum Streptophyta; class Magnoliopsida; order Caryophyllales; family Amaranthaceae; genus Beta; species Beta lomatogona. The sequence continues at coordinate 144,858 of CANSNZ010000536.1, read as the reverse complement.
TTATTCTAAGGCATAAAAATTAAAATGAATCGTATTTTTCAAGTTTCACCTACTCATTTAAATTTTTTTTTTTTTTTTTAAATCCTCCCCATTGAAGTCGCCAAATTGTAGGCGTGTTTTTATTTCGCGTACGCGGTGTGAGCGCGTATTATATTTGACTACCCAATTGTTAAGGTTTTATTGAAAATTGTTTTGAAAGAAGTCGCCAACAATTCTTTTTAGGAAGAATCATAAACCTAATTGGATATGGGAAAACCGTAGGGACAAATTATCCAATGTAGATTTCCCCGTCATGACTCCATATATGGTCAAAATGAACCAAAGATTGAGTTCGGGGGTGAGGGTACAATACAGTCATGAACTATATTCCCATTGCTGGCCTCTACTAAATGTCGATTCATTGCAGATTTTATGCCAAAGAATAATCAAATAATGTTTTAAACACCCTAAAAATAATTAGTCTAAGTAGGTTTAGGAAACACATAAAAGACTAATTTTTAGTGACAAGTTATTACGCAATCAATATTACAGGGAACCTAACAGGTTGTCCAAATTAATCCGATTAATATTAGAACAGTTCTTTAGGTCTTTGATTAGCAATAAATAACATGTGGGTGATAAATATGTATGCAGGACAATCATATAATATGAATAGAACCATCAGGCAAGCATGCAGTATACAAAGACAAGAATAATAATAATGAATAAAGAAAAGAGATTAGAACGTAGAGTAGAACGATTATTACTTAAAGATCTACATCATGAAATAAATTGTTAGTAACTTCAAAGCAAAAATAAAGAATTTATTCAAGGATCCTCAGGATTATACCTATGCGGCTTAGATTGAGGAGTGCAACGATCTTTAGGAGGAGCAATCATGGAACCAAGAAAGAATTAATTGAAAGTATTGAAAATATTTGAGTGTTTGAATATTCGAAGTATGTTTCGGAGTTTTCGAGAGAATTTGTGTGTGTAAAAATAATAATGTGAAAAACCGTCCGTAAATTGGGAAATTACCGATATTTATAGGGAAAAGAAGACGTGCGCCTCACGCAAGCTCTGCGCCAGGCGCAGTCCTACGTGGCATGCGCACTACCATGCGTCAGGCGCACATTGGTGTGCCTGGCGCAGCCAGGCCAATCAGACGCGTTCTGGCCTGATTCACGAAATCTATGCGTCAGGCGCTCATTGGCTCGCCTGACGCGTTTTGGCCTACGCGTTGAGCGCAGCCCCCGCGTCCGGCGCATATGCGGGAATATTCGAGCATATTCCTTTGCACGTCTTTCGAAGATACCTTTTCTATCCCTAAAATTCTGGATATTGAATTTTACGGATTAAAAATCTGATTTGTTTATCAAAGATAATAAAATATTTATGAAAAATATCAATTAAAATAATAAATATTTGATTGGGCTTTTAAAATGGACTTAAAACATTTTATGGGCTTAAAATACAATTAATCATCATGGACAATTAACTAGGCTTTAGAATATCATTTCAAAACACATTTTGGATTGGTTCTTTAAATTGCTCTTCCGTTGGGTCGCGCCAACTAATGTCGCAGTATGTTTCATCATCGACACGATTATGTGTCTACAATTATGTATTTATTTTTTGTTTACATTCTATAAAAGTAGGTAATAAGTCTAACAAAGAGAGGCATCAAGATATAGAAAATCAGAAATATCCTTCTTAACCTTCAAATAAAAGAAACATAGTTATTTAAAAACTTCCAAGAGTTATTTATTTTGTAACAAATAACTAAGGATTTTTTGTCACGAACTACCTAATAAATTTCCACTTTGAAAAACGCTACTACAAAAAAAACTTTTTTCAAAACCTTAAATAAAACTACCATTTAATAGAATTCTTCGTTAATGGGGCCCACCACTTGAATTTCATCCGCTTCCATATAGCTGCAAAATCAATTTCTAGATCTCTTGCATACTTAAAATAGACTATGTCTATATCTCTCAGTCCTGATATACACACAATGGATATGAGCAACACTTACCCATAACCGGTCCCTTCTCTCCCTCTCTCTCTAGCTGATATACGTCATTTTTGGAAAAAAAAGCTAGCTAATTTTGTGAAACTTATATTACTGAATTTATTTTTAATAAAACATTAGAGTATTAAAAAATTTTAATTTATAATAAAATCATTTTTTTATATATTATTATTTGGGGTTTGTTGCTTGAAATCTAGTTGATATATTAGATAACTAGTATATCATATCTTGACACCATCTTATCATATCAATGGACTATTATATCATATCTTGGCTGCATCTTATCATAGCAATCAAGTGAATGTTATATTATATTGTATTTGTATCAAGTTATTACTCTTGAGTATTTTTAAAAATAAATTCACTAAAATAAGTTCAACAAAATTAGTTATTTTTTTTTATAAATGGCCTATATCAACAAAAGAGAGAGAGAGAGAGAGAGAGAGAGGGCGGGGACCCAGGAGAGAGAGAAGGGACCCAGAGAAAGAGAGGGGGATCAATTATTCTCTTGTCATTTGCTTTTGCAATTTATTACCAAAATGTCCTGATTTCTCATCTCTCTCATATATTCTCTCCAATTGAAAATAGAAGACCAAACTTTCACTCAACATTTGCCTCTCTCTCGCATTAGTAGGAACATATTTAAATATTTAAATCTTAGTACTATGAAAATGTCACATTCAGGGGTCAGAATTTGTGCACTTAGGGTTGCTTATTGGGCTTTTGAAATTAACTAATTTTAAGGTTATGTGAGAATATCACATTTGAGGGTCAATAAATGGTGAAATCTCATAGAAGTAATAAGTGAATTAGTAGTAATCCGATAGTAGTCCCCAACTTCCCATGGTCAATTTAGCATGGGAACAAATTCTTTTTTTTGGCATCGAGAAATTGTACATTAATTAAAAGAGGAAGTACAACCTAATGCTAATACAATCCAAACTAATACAACCAAACGAACCTAAAGGAGCTTTAGAAGCTCGTACGTACCACCTAGAACAAAAGTAAATAAAAGCGATACAAAGGCGCTTAGGAAGGGGGGCGTCGCGGGTCAGAGCCTGTGATGGATGCAAACCTCGGATGGCTGATGAAAATTAATGATAGAATAAGCGGATGACAATCACGATCCGGACAACGAACAACCATTGGTGAGCGTCGCGTCTCGTAGTATGAGCAATCCCAACGATCTGCTATCGCTTGAGATTTTGAGCTCATGATCCTATGAGTCACATTCAATTGTGACTCATTACCCTCGATCGAGATTATCTCAGGTTTCTCCATGAAGTAGGAGAAACACCAATGAGTGAACGTGCTGAAAACCCCTAGTTGCAACGGGGGTGCCGCCTGCAGATTTGAAGTTTTCAAGGCAAAGACAATTGATATCAATGCCAAGCTAAAAAGAGAGCCGAACAAGTCAAACTCTCGTACACACCTCCGATTTGCGAAATCGGAAAACAAACGTCCCAACCATGAAAATTTATCATCGCCTCGTCCATGCTTATGCACCTTGTCCCTCAGCACATAGTCGTAAAAACCAACAAATACTACTGTGATAACATTGAACCACCATTCCTGACCCAACTGGTAACTACTTGTCGATGGCCATAATCAACCACTGACAACATCTTTAGCAATTCGATAAAAACAACGCACTCCTATTATTCGGAGATTAAACACACCTTTTAATAAAGGGCCAGACTTACTGACAACAACCATAACAGGGGGGGAGGGGAAGCCCGACACTAAGAAGGGGGTAGGGGAAAGGGAAGCCGGACACTAACAAGGGGGAGGGGAAAGGGAGGCCCGAAACTAAAACAGGGAGGGGAACCCCATAATAGCTACTACATAACACTAAACAGGGACACTAAGACGAGGACGGGAACGATGGACAGCGACGGGGAGGGGGATGACCAACGCGGAGAACCAACGAATCTCAACATGACCAAACAGCAATGGGGAGGCCTGAGCAAAACGCACCACCAAAAACCGACACTAAAACAGAGGAAGGGGGTGGTCGAAACCACCTGACCAACGCTGGAGATTAAAACTGACACTAAACCGACACTAGACAAGGGAGTGGTAGAAACTAAAACAGGGAAATGGATGGAAACGATGGAAGGGAGGGAGACAACCTAACCTACAACGGGGGTTAAAGTGACGCGAAAACCGTCGGAAGCGAGTTCATAGCCACCAGCAACAACCTGGAAGAGGGGAATGTAAAGGCGGGGTAGGGTAAATCGGTGAACGACGCAGGGGAGGGGGTTGGACTCGACGCAAATAAACGGGGAGGGGGAAGACTAGCCAACACGAGCGTGACAGATGAGGCTGCTGCAGGCTCGCCGGCGACCTGCGGCCACTAGCGAGCCTGTCGGGCGGCAGGCCTGTTTAGGGTTTCTGGGGTTTCTAGGGTTTGGGAATTTGTGGGGAGCGTTCTAGAGAGAGATAATATGGGAACAACATTTTGAAGATATGAGGAAAAGGAAATGGCCTAACAAGTAACAATAGAAATGAGCATTCAGGATCTTCATCCTCTAGGCTCTAGCTTGTACATGTTAATTTTTTCACTAAATTATTAATATATAAAAAAGATTATATGGGCGAAATTCTCACCATATAACATGGTCTTGGCAAATAAACATTATATTCTAGGACATTTGATGCACAATTCACTACAAGAAATTATGCCGTTTACGATGGAAAATCCCGTCACTAAAGGCCAATAGCTACTAAATTTCCCTCCGCAAACTCGTCATGAAAGAGGACCATTGTTGATGGAAAATCCTGTCTTTATTTGGTTGTTACCCTCGTTGCAAAAGAATTTGTGACCGGATTTTTAGCCCATCATTATTGGGTTGCCATTAATTACTCAAGTTGTAATTATGATTATGGCCTGACTATGATGAGCATGTTTTGCAACAAGGTCTAATATCTCACAATATATTTTCCGAAACTCTTACTTTGGAGATTTGTGCATATATATATAGATTTGGGCTCCGGTGAAAACGACTTGATTATGTGAGAATGCCTAGTTATATGAGAATAAGCCTCTACCCTTGGATCACTCTAATCTTACGGCTGATATTTTTCATTAATTCCAAAAAAACTGTCGTCCTTTCTTGACACACCGTTGTCTACCTACTGTAGCAAATTAGCAAGTTTAGTACTCCATGGAAGCTCGAAGATGTAGAGTAGCTCGACCTACTACAGCAAACTAGCAATTTCGTCCTTAATTAAACCTCGGACAAGATTGAAAGTCCTCCATTGAAATTCGAAGATTGAAAGTGGTATTTTTTCGAACTACTTTATTTTTCAGTTATTTCTCATATTTTAGGGTTTTAGTTTTCATAATTTTGATGTTGTTACTATGAAATTGAGCGATGGAAGATGTGATTCTCAATTTGCCTATTTGTTTTAGTTGATTCGTTTTGGATTTACAACTTTTTAAGGTAAAATATGTCTGGAATTTATCGTGGTATTTTTCGAACTTTTAATACTCTTTTTTTATGCTCTAATTCTAAGGTAACAGTTGATTTTCATATTCTATTTTTTCTTTCTGCATCTTTTCTCTCTATATATTTTGAAATTCTTGTGTTTTGGGTGTGAAATACAGTTGTTGCCGATGCTGGAATTTGTGGGAGGATTTTCATGAATTGGTCTGACTTTGGAAATTGAGAATTGTAAGTATGATGACATTGTCTCTTTTAAACATGTATAATTGGAGATGTACTTGTAGGCAACTTGTGATGTGCTTTTAGGCAATTCATGATGTATATTTATACTAGGTTCTCTAGAAGCAAGATGCATATTTGCTTTTGACCAGCAAGCCTATAAACTGTTCATAGTATGAATCTGGAATGCTAACTTATCTGTAGGCCATTTATACTAGATATCAGGGAGAAAACAAAAAGTATAATGTCTTCTTAGTTTATGAAGCAAGCATGGCATAGAAACTTACTGCCCATAAATTACCATAATTGATGGAAGTGTGATGCATATTTGCTTGCAATTCGTATATTTAAGCTATCCCAATATGAATATGATTTGTTCCTATTATCTTTTGCTGGGTTGGAATTTTCTTGAATTAAGGCTGTATTTTTGGTAGGTATTAATATATGTATATAGTTTTCTAGGATAAGTTCCATTCCAAGCAACTACATTCCTGGAAACGTGTTTTCTTCATTAATGTCCAATACCATCCATCACCACTTTACTGGAGGCAATGAGTGGGATGAAAATTTATATAGAACGAGAGTCATTTGGGCATGTACAATCACCTAACTTTAAGGAGCCCCGTCCTTGGCTCATATGAAGTTCCCAAAAGTCAGAGAATTCAGAGGTCAAAAGGAGGGAACTCAAGTAACTAGATCCGGAACCAGTTTATAAGTTCCCATAATAATGAACTTTCTTCATAATTTTTATAATATCAGGAAACGGGTCAAGAGTCCCAAGTTAAGTGAATATTTTTCTGATTCGTGGAGTTTGTCTCAAATTAAAATTACAGAAAAGCACCAACAATAGGTCACCGGATGTCAAATATATCTTCTGCAGTTTGGTTTGAAGAGTAGATGAAAGAGTAGAAGGAAATAATCAAAATAAGAGCAGAAGTAAATAGACCAACCTTAGTATCAACCTTACCCTGGAATTCTTTCAATAATTACCTATAAACTCGTTATCACTATTTTCATATACAAGCGCCTACGACATGGCTGTTATAACTATAGCCTTATAGGGAGTGTTAGATTAGGATGTTGATTGGTCGCAAAGGCTATTTGGTGTTAGGCTACAACCTTATTGAAGGCAGTACCATCTTCATTCTACCCTGGCTAGGATTCTGTTATGCACCCATATACCAGACCACTATCAAGCTAATTTATGCAAGGAGAAAGTCAAAGTGAAAAAGGATCACTGCTGACAATAGGGCTGATTCTGGAAGTGAGAATAGTAAGGCTGATTCTGGAAGTGAACATACTGAGGCTGATAGTGGAGCATGTGGTACTAGGGCAGCGAATAATCAGGAATAACAGTAGAGAGAGAAGTGACAGTTGTAGAGAGAATGAATGATCTGCCAATAATAAATAGAGGAGCGTGGAAAGATTAGTTCAATACTACTAGCTAATTGCTCTACCAATTCTTATCTTCTTCTTCTATTCTTGTTATGCTTTATCTTTGTATTTATCTTAGCAAGTTGCTGCCTTTAGTTGCTTCTTCTACTCCATTGTTGTCTTGAGTTGATGCTCTTCCCAGTTTATAACAGATTCAATTCTCATTCCGGAGGGAATCTAATAAATCTGCATATACTCATTCACATTGTTGCATATATGCTTATAGCCATATCACATACTTTATATTTCACTTGTTGCATATTAGTTATGAGTTTGTATAATTTGTTTATATGATTTTCACCAGGTTTGGTTTTGTATATCATATTTCAATGGAGGAAGTTGAAAGAAAAATTACTGCTCGTAAGTTTGGAAGTAGTATGTCTCCATCTGGACTTCACTCTATGATTGAAAATATGAGTTCTGAACAAAGACAAGCTGTAAAAGTTATCGGGTTTGGTGTTTTTCTTGATCTAGGCTTTGGGGCTCTAAACAACAAGCTAAGTCTTTGGCTTATTGAGAACTTTGACCCATATACTCGTACATTACATGTACGAGATGGGAAGATCACGATTGATCGAGAAGATGTCCAAGTGACTCTTGGACTTCCTATGGGTCCTAAGGCTGTGAAGGAAGCAATGAAGGATGATGACAATGAAGAATTTAATATTCTATTGGAACAATGGAGGAGTATATGGGGTTTGGAGAAACGATGCCCTAAAACTACAAAAATGCCAGAGACGATTCTTACTTTGGGGGCCGAAGATGATTTCAAGAGAAGTTTTGTGGTTTTTGTTGTTTCCTCGTGTTTGCATGGGCATAAGAATCAATTTTGCAACTACAAGATTTTGTTTTCACTCATGCACACAAGTCAAATAAGTCAGATGGATTGGTGTTAATATACAATTGATTGTTTAATCGATGCAATCCTGATTTGAAGAAAAATCCATGTGGTTTTTTCACGGGATCTCTATTATTTCTCACGGTAATGACACTTTGATATACCCTATTGTATAGTTTATACGCTTTTAGATCATGCTTTTCAAGGGGTCATGTTGATATATGCTTGCTTCATTCTTTTTCCCAAGAAAGTGTATATAGAAGGTGTATATATATATTTGAAATAAGCGGTATTGGTGATGTATATGTAGTAGAAATATGATGTACATATTGTAGAAATTTGATGTATATATTGTAGAAATTTGATGTACATATTGTTTTGTGATATGCATATATATTATTTCTCTGTTTTTATCATTACTAATTCATTTTTATTGTTCAATAGTTATTCTACTTGGATAGGGTGGAATTTATAGGATCGCAAATTGAAAGGAAGGCTCCGATTCTATGTTGTTGGAAGGCTAAGGCTATAGAAGAAAGATGTAAGGCAGAGATAAAGGCCGAAAAGTTTGGGTTTGGAAGGATTTTGCCTCCTATACGAATCAAAAGTGATGCCTATATAATTATTAACGAGGTTGTACCAATCCATTCTACAACAAATGATCAAGGAGATTCATCACAAAAATCTACAGAGGTATTTTTAACTAGTGCACCTATACATAGCTTGAGATATCTTAGTCTAACATGTATAACATGTACTTATGAAAAAAGAATATCATGATCCTTGAAAGTATAATTTATGCGTTTGACTTTTATAATTACCACACTCCGTAGTCCGTAGCCTCTGCTGACAAGACATCCTAGCGGCAAGAGAAGTTTATGGTTTTTAACTTTTCATCTGGGTATGTATCATATGGTGAGACTAGTTTTATCAAGGATTGACTCTTATTCACTGTCCACTCTATTATGCTGATATCCAGATTTGTGCATGCACTTAAGCTTAAAAATCTGAGTCTTTTACACGATTTCACCACCTCCTTTACACCTGCTTCTGTCACGTTTATGCAATTCTCCAGGTTCAAATGTACCAATCCAGTTATCCTAGACACATCTTCCCTAACATTACCAACTTTTCGTCATTTATCCCTGAATCATTTGCGATTAACATCTCTAAGTTTGAGATATCCTCCGTAGCCTACTCCACCCCACATCACACCAGCTCCCCTCTTTCATCTCTAATTGCGAAGGCCAAACACAACCCCTGCACAACCAGACATCCTGCATCACATTCAAGGTTTAGCCATGACGTTTGTGGAAGTTGCCACTTCGCATGCAGCAGGTTAGATCTGCCCCCGCGACCTCTCATCCACTTCTCCCAGCCTAACACATCTCATGGGCTATTTTCATCACATAGGCACATGTTTCTTCTAGAAAAGGAAGCTCTCCTTTCATAATAAATTTATATCGAGCTCCCCACACCTCCAACAATACTTTAGCTTAGTAATGTACTTTAAGCGATCAGTGATGTACTTTTAAGTCACTAGTGATGTACACTTAAGCTATAACTAGTTAGTGCAAAATTACGTATTACATTTGCTTTATTTGTTAGTTCTTGCAAAATTCTAGATATTATCAACAAATTAAAAATATAGGCCTTGACTCCCCCCCTTTTCTTTCCCCTCCCTTCCCTTCCCATCTATGTTGCTATCCAAACAGTGTTATAGGTTAGCTATCAAACTGTCCATTAATTTGTATATTAATCAGTTGGTCATAAACAAATAAAAAGGATCAAAAGAAAAAAAAAACAGTCAGCCATATCCGCCTCATCCTACGCCTGTCTTTTTCTGACTGTTTTCAATTTCTTCCACTTGCCTGGGCAGTTCTTTAATCCTCTCCTGAAGTCCTACAGCCCTACTGTCAGCCATCTGAATAGACCTCTCTGCAGCTGACTGTGCTGCCATTGCAGTCACAAATTATAAGATGTGCCATTGATATCCAGATTTGTGCATGCACTTAAGCTTAAAAATCTAAGTCTTTTACACGATTTCACCACCTCCTTTACCCCTGCTTCTGTCACGTTTATGCAATTCTCCAGGTTCAAATGTACCAATCCAGTTATCTTAGACACATCTTCCCTAACATTACCAACTTTTCGTCATTTATCCCTGAATCATTTGCGGATAACATCTCTAAGTTTGAGATAGCCTCCGTAGCCTACTCCACCCCACATCACACCAGCTCCCCGCTTTCATCTTTAATTGCGAAGGCCAAACACAACCCCTGCACAACCAGACATCCTGCATCACATTCAAGGTTTAGCCATGACGTTTGTGGAAGTTGCCACTTCGCATGCAGCAGGTTAGATCTGCCCCCGCGACCTCTCATCCACTTCTCCCAGCCTAACGCATCTCATGGGCTATTTTCATCACATAGGCACATGTTTCTTCTGGAAAAGGAAACTCTCCTTCCATATTAAATTTATATCGATCTCCCCACACATCGAACAATACTTTTGCTTAGTAATGTACTTATAAGCGATCAGTGATGTACTTTTAAGTCACTAGTGATATACACTTAAGCTATAACTAGTTAGTGCAAAATTACGTATTACAATTGCTTTATTTGTTAGTTCTTGCAAAATTCTAGATATTATCAACAAGTTAAAAATATAGGCCTTGACTCCCCCCCCTTTTATTTCCCCTCCCTTCCCTTCCCTTCTATGTTGCTATCCAAACAGTGTTATAGGTTAGCTATCAAACTGTCCCTTAACTTGTTTATAAACAAATAAAAAGGATCAAAAGAAAAAAAAAACTGTCAGCCATATCCGCCTCATCCTACGCTTGTTTTTTTCTGACTGTTTTTAATTTCTTCCACTTGCCTGGTCAGTTCTTCAATCCTCTCCCCGAAGTCCTACTGACCCTACTCGTCGCCCATCTCGAATAGACCTCTCTGGTGACCCGTGCTGCCATTGCAGTCACAAATGTAGCTTCTTGTTTGAAACTTGCAAAGCCGTTCTTGTCTTCTCCAACTCTTATTTCAGAATAGCAACCTAGTATTATCAAACTGTTAATCTCCTGTCACTGTAATATTTGTGACTGCAATTCACTTGACATTTCATACGGAAGTAAAGAATCTTAGAAAATTTCTCTTTTTATATCAGTATAAAATTTATTATCTTATCATGGATCAAGTAGTAGAAATAAAAAAAAGTTTAAACAGGTAATTGATTGATCACAAAGATGCAAATCTCTTACCAGTTTGTTATGTTCATGAGCAAGATGAGAACTTTGTTCAATTTATTACATAAGCTATGCACTGATATCCTTGTTGAATTATCTTTATTACAGGATTTGATTGATACCCTTTCATGTGTTACAAAGAATTTAGCTACAAACTTTGTTCAATTTGGGCAAGTTCTCTCCATGGTTCAGAAACAATACCCGGGTAGTGAATGTATAAAGAAAATACAAAGCACCGTTGTTGACATGTTCACTAAATTTTTAGAGAATCAACAACCTCAACAGGAAGTAGATCTACTTCCAATTAAGAAGAGTTTGATTCTTTCTTTGATCAACCCGGAGTTCTGGAAGCAATTGATTCCCTTGTGAATGCTTATCAAGAGACTTGTGGATCGCATAATCAACAAGAAACTAGGACGGAAACGAACATTCCAAATGAGATTTGTGCTACTCCACAACAACCGGATGTTACTAGTTTTGACCTTGGACTTGAACTTTCACCGTTTGTTCGGGTGCCTCAAAGTAAAGATATCAATCTAATTTCATCCCCTGATGCACCTGAGATTGAGACAGAGAGACCCATAGTTGTTGCTTTACAAGGCCGACTAAGCAACAAAAAGGGGAAGAACAAAGTTGTGCATTTTGATACGAAATTAGAGGGAAAAATCAAAAATAAGAGACAACGTCCTCTAAGGAAGCCAAAGAACCTGCCTTTGCAATATAGGTCTCCATACAATGATCGATATGTTGACATGTTGAAGAAGTTGACTATAATTAAGAAGCAAATCTGCAACTATGTTATGACATTCGGAGATAGAAAGTAAGATGATTATGTTACTTCTTTTGTCTAGTTTATTGTTTGATCTATACATTACAAATTTCAATTCATTGTCATTCGTTTTTTTTAAATCATGTGTCTTCAGTGAAGTATTGTATCATTACAAAGGATTCCAAGGTGAACGCCATCTTTTCTCATCACTTTTGGAAGAGTATGTGGACACTAGTATCATTGATATATGGTCATTGCTTTTAAATCGGAAGGAATTAGGTCGTGGGTTAGGGTCCCCAAAGAGATTCTTTATCCCTCATACAGCTTGTGTAAGTTTCTAATCAATTAAATATCTAAGTTTGTTCTAAGTCTAGATAATGATTTTTTTATATTTATATTTAACCTACTGGTTAACTTGACTCTAAGAACTTCTTGGAAGGAAAAAACCGGTGCTACAATGTGAGCTGGAGTTCCATAAGAGATTGTTGAACATGATCAACTGCTTCGAGTATGGAGATATGTCAGATGTCGATCTTGTAGGTAACTATGTTGGGTCTTATTTATAATTTTGCTAGATAATGTGGCTGGAGTTTAGGTGATGAGCAAATTTTCAACTGCCCCCTGCCACAGAAGCATTAAAAAAAGTCAGTTGTTTCAAGTGTAGAGATGAGCAAAAAATTATGACCACACAAAATACTCAAGACTATTTTCTTTTCCAAACAATTACAATGAACCAGCAAAACAAAAAAAAAACAAAAAAAAAATTGGAGCAAAGGCAAATATTCTATTTAGTGAGCAACAACAGACTTGACAGTTAACACAGTATTCCAAAGTAACAAAGAAATCCGTCACCATACATATTGTCAATGAACATATATGATATAAACATCGTATTTGCTAAAAAGCTGAAGATACCATTAGAACAAGTCCACTAACAAAGCTAGAAAAATAGGTGCAAGCACAGATACACAATCAAGACACCAGTTAGTTTAGGTGAAAGGAAAAATGTACTGCTAACATACGTGTTAAACTCGAAAAAGTTAGCAATAAGCTCCTAGAGAGGCAAGAGAATAAGAGAATCTTGTGTAAACAAGTTCAAGCACCCAAAATTTCTTAATGTTGCATGACAAAACAATATTCAGGTAATAGATCAGTCACATAGCATTCAGATGCATGCTAGAAAGCCATGTTAACAAGAATTGATTAAAGACCAGACAGGGACTGTATAACAAGAATCCCACATTGCCTTCCAGACTTCCAGTGACCCATCAGAGCCCAATGCAAGGACTCTGAGAGTTTTATTTTCCTCTATTGTTCAGTTCAGTTTTGTTTTTTTTAAGATAATGTGGCTGGAATTAAAGTTGACAAATTGAAGAATTTTACATGGTCCATTCAACTATATTTTATTTTCTAACTTTGATTTGGAAAAGTATGATTACGTGATTATTACTTATCTTTAAGTATATTACCGTATTAAGGTTTTTTATGCTGAGTTGCAAAAAATTGATAAAACTTAGATAAAATTAATTTTCAACCATTCCTTTTCTTGCCGCAATGCCATGTATTCTTCCAACATGCTTGAAGTGAATGCTGTGTCTTTAAGATATAATTCCAAAGTAGCTCTCAAGTTATGTTGCTTCAACTATCCAGCTTCAGTTCCACGCTTATCTCTGCCATCCTGATTCATCTGGGAGATAAAGTCTGATCAGTCAGTTTCTGTCCAGCTGCTATGTTGTCGAATATTATGACATCGCTGCTGATCCATTTATGCTGCGACGTCAGATAAAGTCTTATTCAGCTGTCCTGCTCCTTATGTTGTTGGACACTGATGGGGCTGATTCAATCTTTTCATGTTGATGCTGCTATAATCTTTCATGTTGGTGCTGATTTTTTGAGATATGACAGATGTTTGTTATTGAGAGAAGTGGATTTTACAACTATTACTAAATGATATAAAAACACTTTCTTTCATTCGTCTTCCCAACCTTTGATCCATGAGATCAACATACCTACTAAAGCTGCAAGCAAGTCTTTGTATGAGAATCTTGTTACCTGACTTGCAATGACTCACTTACCTATGTGCGATTATACTATAGCGCTTCTGTCAAAGCTTAAGAAATGTTGTCAACTAATGTTAATTGCTTTGTTTGATGACTGAAATCCTGCTAGAGTTTTATTGACAACAAGTAAAAATAGATCTTTGACTAACCATTACATCTTCTCTTAAACCTATCATAGGACTTAACAATTTACTTCTTCTATTATTGCAGGTCTTTTGTCCTATTCTTCGGAATGTAGTTTTATGTATCAATTTCAAGCATTCCAAGATTGATATTATTGACCAAAGGATGCTTAATGGACTATTGAATGAAAATTATGGTGGCTACGCGACAATATTGGTAATTTAGTGATATTCATTCATCTCAACTACTTTGTTCTATTTTATGAACATAGTTTATAATACCATTAATAATGTGCGTTTGTAGGCTAAGGCATTTTCTAACTTTTTGGAGTCAAGTGGTGACCCAAGAGCGGGAAAGGTATTGAATTTCGACCTAAAGTTAATCAAAATGCAATGGAAATCAAATGAGCATGATGATGTTGATAGTGGTGTGTGAGGTACTTGGAAATGTATATGGCGCAAGGAAATTCTTCATGGGATACTAACTTAAGAAACGATGTAAGAAATTTTCTTTTAGGTTATTTTTTCTAGTTATATTTGATTGTAAAGCTAATAAATATATGTTTATTTTTAGGCTAATTTTCTAAAAACTTTGAGAGGCAAGTATTGTTGTGAGATCTTGAAGGATGACTCGAACGTGGTCAAACAAGTTATGCTGAAGAAAGCTAAGGCGATGAAATGAGCAAGCGACTTGGAAGAATTGTATTTCAGAGAAATTTGCCATATATTTTGTAAGGAAAGAAAGAGATGTAGACTTTTACAAGTTTAGAGCCAGTCGATTATATGACATATTGAGAATTTCATATGTGTAAGTCTTTTTTGAGAATTTTAGTCGTGCATGAAGTGCCATCACAATGCTTTTCATGCTTATAGTATTAAATATGATTCCGGACTAAAATTTCCTTTTCCTGGTAGTGATGTACTTTCAAGACATCGTTGATGTATTTTCAAGCCATCGGTGATGTACTTTCAAGCCATCCGTGATGTACTTTAAGATGTCTCAAAATAGACATTTTTAAGATGTCCTTTTTGTATAGAGTCTTCTTTGATTGTCTAGTGAAAAAAGAATTTGCCTGGGGTAAGGCTGCATAAACATCTTGACCTTCCCTAACCTCTCTGGAAGATCTTGTTTGAATTGTTGTAACATACTACTTACAGAGAGCAACCTTCTTACATTTAGATCTTGTGAATACAATGTCATAGTCAAGGAGTCAGAAGTACTATAAGAAAGGATTCTACAACTGCCTAGAAGTTCTTCTGCCTTATGCATAGCATGTACTTCTATTAAAGAAAAAAAGAGAGGGGAGGATACTCTTATTATTTTAAACAACTATACGTAGCCACTTGCTTGCCTGCATGCGATGCTGGTGCTGGTTATGTTGCTTGGGGTCACTCCACACTCGTTGGACCAGTGAGTTATTTCACTTGTTCTAAATTTGCCTTGAACTAATTTTCATCTCTTTCTATTCTTTTTCCCATGTACCCCTCTGTCTCTGGTGTGCAGCAGAAATAATGGTAAGCAATATTTCATATAACCTGCATGGATGCATCTCGTCCTCTTGTTCTGTTTTGCAGAAAATGTAATTCACATCCTTCTCTCTCAAATAAATGCAATAACTGACACCATGAGAAAAATTGAACTTTACAAGGAATCCGTCAAGACCTCGAGCAGCAACATCAGTAGCAATAAGACCATGGTAGGTCCAAGCCTTAAATTTTTGCAGTATCTCCATCCGAGAAGCCTGATCTTTATCACCATGAAGAGACACAACTTTGAACGCTTTCTGTGCAAGCTACAACTCAAGTTCATCTACAACAACCTTTCCAGGAGCTAGGGTAGCTTCTCAGATGGAAGAACTTGAACAATTGGAGTTCTGAATATAATAGTGAATTTAGAAAAATTGTACGAGGTATAATGGAAAAATTGGGAAAGCCCAACATAGCTGATTATTTCCCTGTATTGAAGAAGATAGACCCACACGGTATCAGACGGCGTACAAGTGTACACTTTGCTATGATGATTGATCTATTCAACACCAAAATTGAACAACGGTTGCAGGACTATAGACAACCAGAATCAGTACAAGGTCATGATATTCTGGATGCTTTACTACGAATCAATCACTAAAGAAATACTCCATAACTAATCAAATCAAGGTTCTATCTGTATAGCCAATGTTCACCGGTAGATAGGGAAACACCAAAATTTCAACGATAACACGGTAAGTTGGTAATAGAGACAAGTGACAAAATTTGAATTATACTCTCTTTGTAGCCTATATATAAAATGCAGTTGCATTTTAATAAAAGCAAAATTTGTTCTGATTGTAGTTGCATGCTACATAGCAACTGTAAAATCAATACACATCAAGAAAAGAGCTTGGCCTTCCACTGCTCCATGTCATCCATTTCGAGCAACTGTAAGACCAAAGAAAAGAAGAAAATAAATACGCATCGACGAAAGAGGAAAACTAACACATAGTACATAATCGGATACTATTATTTGTGGCACATCAAACATTTTTCCAGGAGTAAATCACCATTTTCAACTATATGAGACAGAACATATCTCAAAAGTAATCAGAAGTAAATTAAGAGATAATCTTGAGTATGATTTCTGTCATAACCACAAGCAGAAGTTGCAGCAATTTCTGTCTCAACATTTCGCAAAACGTGTTAATTATTTCAAATCCATATCTTCCACCTAGGCCATACCCACAAACTATAGCATTCCAAGATGCTGAATCTTTGGTGGGCATTTGATTAAACACTTCTTCATTCAACCCTGATTTTAGTATATTTGAATGTAACTGAAATCCAAATAATTTATTATCCAAACAAATGATAGAGTTGTAGTGTAAGTAACTGGGTAAAAAACAACACCATTTGCATTCATATGAGCTGCAAAATACAAAGCATCATCTTTATCCTGAAAACCCAACAAAATGGTGTTATAAGACACAGTATCAGGCTCATTTAAGCTGTTGAATATGCGAAGAGCAAGATCAAATTACCCTGATTTACAATACATAAGAATTCAGAGCGAAACTGAATAAACCCAGATGATACAGCAAAACTGTGGAGCATTGTACCAGGTTTAGGGTCTCCACGACAAGCTTTAACCGCGATAGTGACGATATCTTCATCAATGCCATGAAGATGATTATGCTGCAATTCTCTCTTGAACACATTTTGTGTTCTGTAACTAAGGTTATCATTTAGTGCACTGATGTACTCATAGAAGAGTAGCAATGTACATATAGTGTATCAGTGATGTATGTGTAGTAAAGATCTTATGTATATTTGACAAAGTAGATAGACATCAGTTAAAAAAGGCAGTAGCAATATAGAAGAAGAAAAAATTAACATTCAAAGGACCATCGATGAGTTTGTAGTTACCTTAGATCATGAAGGTTACTTTGACGGGCAATTTCGTAGGTCATGGTATCCAAGCTCTCTACATGCGCTGCATAGCCTCTTTTTCTTTTGATGTTGCTCAATTGCCTTCTCCCTCTCTCCCTTTATCCTTTTTCCACTTCTAGTGCCACTACCCTTGTTACTTGATATCTTAGGGGGTTTGATGGTTGTTTCACTAGGAGCCACCGATCCAATTAGGAGCTCTATGTCTTGTGTTTTGCTACGTGTGTTGTTTGCACTCTTTTTGGCTTCCATGTCCAATCTCAAGACCCGAAGATTTTTAACAAGTTCAGCATGATCTTATTCATTATGCTCAGCCACACTTACACAATTATAGGTTTCTGACCATAACTCATTCAGAACTTTCTTCCTTCCAAGTCAAATATTGGCTTTTTTGTTGCCATTGTAGTCCATATGTTAAGAACATATTTCTCGGGAATCATGGCTAGGTTCTTTGCCTTCCATACCCAAACCATGTGCCTACAAGGTAAACCATGTCTCTGAAACATCTTGCATGAACAATTTGTTTCATAATTGGTGTTATTAAAAACCACATCAAATGTTCTTTTACGATTCACCTCATTAATCTTGGCCATTTCTAAGTCATTTTCTATTCTGAATTCTACAATCCCACGAGAAAAACAAGCACTATACACCTCCTCTTGAACTTGATAATATATGGAGTATGTAAATACCTCTGAAGCATGCTTCTCAATGAGCAACGGTGTCTTGCATTCTGGGAATTTGTTCTTTGAGTGATTGTCAAATTCTCCTTGTGAGTGTCTTTGTGAATCCATCGTAGTTTCGAAGCGCATGTAGAACTCTACAAGTGTAACATGGGGATTAGTAAAGGAGGTAAAGAAGTGATTTTCACTTTCCGACCTCGAAGTTGTCTTCATGATCCCACCCAAGAATAAATCTCTGAAATAAGCAGGGATTCACAGATTTCTTATCTTATACAAATCAGTTAGCCCCTCATGTGTTTCCAACTTAAACTCAGCAATCAATTTGTTCCATTTTTCTTCAAATTCTAAAGGCTCCAACCCTAGGTCCCACACACAAAACCGTAACTTTTCATGGAAAGTCTGTCTCACTCAAAAGTTTTTTGTCCATTATGGCAGGCACCTTCTCCATAATATGCCACATGCAAAACCGATGCTCCGTTTCTTTAAAAACTTTCTTCACTGCAACTTTCATCGCTGGATCTTGGTCCGTTATCAAACAAGTGGGTTCATTATTTCCCATTACCTTCAAGAAAGTGGTAAACAACCACTCAAAGGAGCGTATGTTCTCCTTGGCAATAAAACCGGCACCAAATGTGATACATCTTTTATGGTGATCGACACCAGTACAAGGCCCAAAGTCCATATTGTACCGATTAGTCTCATAAGTGGTATCAAAGGAGACCATATCCCTGAACAAAGCATAGTTTTTCCTACAAATGGGATCCGCCCAAAAAGCCTTAGTAAGACACTGCTCATCATCTACCTCAAAGTGATAAAAGAAGGCACTCCAAAACAACTTTTTCATTTTAAAGTTGTCCACAAACATTTGAGCATCTAAGCCATCAATATATGCTTTTAGATCTCTTGAGAATTTCTTGAAATCTTGCTTTGAAGCTCCGATATTGTCATATCCACCAACATTCTCTTTTAAGATTCTAAAACTTTTTGTTGGCCCAATATTCAACTTTGAATTATCAACTATGAACTTATTGTGCAAAATCGTCATTTTCTACATTGCTTCTGAAATTTCCTACAACTTGGAGTGTAAAGAGGGTGGGTGTGTCCTTCATAAAAGTTTTTCACAAAATACCCCCTTCTTCCCGAAGCTTAAGAACTAACTGAGCTTTACACCCCACTCTTGTCACCAACCTCCTTCGATACCGCTGATTTATCCTCCTTTTGTTTGGACTTATCCTCATTCTTTGCCTTACACTTTTCTTTAAAACCCGCCTTATTGCATAAGCAATATTTTATTGCAACAACACCACTTTTGTTCTTGTTAGTCGTCGACTTTTGAGTGTTGAAGCCACAATGTAGGGCATAAGCATCATAAAATTCAATCCCTTCTTCCAAACTATCAAACTTCATCCCTAACACAGGTGTTAACTCATTAAAGCACAAAGGCATCCACTCCCTTGTTCCTCCCGGGGTAACGAAAGGGCGTGCTCTAGGATTAACCCATGTAGTTGTATTGGAAGAACTAGGTATTGGAGCACTCTCAGTTGGAGTTGGAAAGTAAAGCATATATCATATATAAATTAACGTTATCTTATGCAAAACAGTAGAAAATAATGCATATAACAATTCTATCTTAAGCACACACTAGACAATGCATACCAAATAATAGCTTCATCTTACGCACTATGTATGCACAAAAATATACCAAAATAGAATTTTAACCAAGTGCAATAGTATTTAACCAATTAAACATGAACAGTCATACCATCAAACTCATTATTTCATATTATCATTTTTTACATTAATGAAGGTTTTGAAAGCCATGTATTGGCTAATGGTACCAACTATTATAATACTAAACTAGCATAATAGTCATCACAAAGTCATAAACTATCGCATAGGAGAAATCTTATTTGAAATTTGATAAACATTTATGATTGAAATTCTTATTATCACATAGGAGAAAGCCAATCATTCACCTGAAACTTGTATTATTGGAGTATATTTATGAGGATCTTCCATAATTGTAGGTTGAGTTGCCATGAAATACTCTGGAAATGAAACATAATAATTTTAATTGAAAGATACAATAAACAATAATAACAAGAATAAATTAGATATGCATAAATCACATTTCATGTTTGTGTATGATATCGCCAAAAACCCATCTTATGTATTTATATGAGATTTAATGTACTTGTAGGTTACCGGTGATGTATATATGGCAAAGACCTAATGTACATGATTTGTACTGGTACACCAAAGGCTAGAAATCAAACATATATACCAAAAGTGCATATTAAAATTATGATTGAAATTCTTATAATCACATAGGAGAAATCCAGTCATTCACTTCTCTGCCTATTCCACTAGTACATTTTCTTTCTTTTAATTGAAACGCTTGTAGTAGCAAAGAGTAGCCCTTCGAACTACTAACATCTAGTTAACAAGAAGCACTTGACAGCACCAAAGAAGTATAGAATGATCAATAACTACTCAACCACAATTTTAACTCAAAAAGAAAAAAATTCACAACTCGAGCCACCTTAGAACATCTAAGAACATGTTCTGGTACATGAGGTGTTGGAGTCATGTTTCATTTCATTACTGGACCATTGGGAAAACTAGGCAGCAAGTGTTTGATCTTTCACCTTAGACTTATAATATTATGTAAAAGGAAAATGATTACTGAAGCAGGGGTTGGATCAACTACAGAACATACATGAAAGAATCCAACTCACGCTAGGTTTATCATAATCATACTATTTTAGTGGCCTTAGAGAAAAAAAATAAGTACCATTTGGTTCGAGAGGCATCATCTATGAGACAAGACAATCAACCAAGGACAATGAAGCCAACTGCCACAATCATATTATTTACTCATAATGTCCTTGAGATTTAATGTGCTTGTAGTGTAGCATTAATGTACATGTAGTATATACATGATGAACATGTAGTATATACATGATGAACATGATCAAATTCATCTAATCAATCGTACCCATTACCAGCTAAACAAAAGAGAGATGATCAAACTCGTCAAAAGCAACCCTCTTGAACAAAAGTTCCTCAGTAAAACACAACCACAACACAAAACGACATATATAGAAAAATATGAACAAAATTTTATTAACATTCCATGACCATCAAGAATAGTTTCTAACTTAATCTTCTATTAAAAGATGTGAAAAACATAGCTACTAATTACAGAATCCATGAATTAAGAGAAGAACACAAGTACATCAATAGTAAAAAATTCGAATTCCATTAATTAGGTTTATACTTCGTACCTGATGATGATTGAAAAAAAAAGAGCAGCACCGAAAGTTACTTGATTGCGATCAAGCAGAGAATTTCAGATTTTGTTTGCAATTAATCGATCGATGATGAGTGGTATGAGTTTTCGTTTTTTTCCTCTTATGAAAGGTAATGTTCTACGCTTCAAATTGAAAGGTTGCAGCGAAACATAAGGTTTTGTTGTTAGTGCTTTGGGCAAATCGCAACCCTTAGGTTTTGTATGATCTAAGGGTTGTGGTTTATTCTCATATATTTTTCTATTCTCACATAATTCTTGATTATCACCGGATCCCGACTAATATATATATATATATATGAGTTTTTTGTTTGATAAGTTTGGTTTTGTATTATTCAATCATCCAAAAGAAAGTTTCACGCATACAAAGCATGCGAGTTACAGATGCAAAATATCAAACAAAACCAAGTACAATGCAACGAAAACTCTAGGGGGAAGAGCCAAGACTCAACACCATGCTAGGAATTCATCCATTCTTCTTAATCCTTGTTTTGCCAATGCATCCGCTACCATGTTTGACTCCCGACTTTTGTGGACAATTGAGAGATTTAACCAAGAGTTTCGGGCATTTCTAATGAAGTAGAGAATGAAACCAAGATTCCAAGGGCCTCCTGAGTTCTCATTACACCAACGAACTGCTTTTTTTTTTAATCGGATTCAATGATAATATTGTAGCTTGTGATACAGACAGCTCATAGAAATCTTGGTAGCTCTGAATATCGCATAAATCTCTGCAAGATTGATTTCCATACTGGGAATTGGGCTGGAGAAGATGCAAATAAAGTTACCCAAATTGTCTCGCAAGACACAACCTACAGCAGCTCGAGAAAATTGAGGCTCAAAAGAAGCGTCGACATTCCACTTTAGGCAACTAATGGGAGTAGGAGACCATAATGCGTTTTTATCATGAGTAAGAGAGGGCTTCTTGCCAGCAGCCATGCTAACCCCTCGAAGACAAATGGGGTTTCGAAGAACTTCAGATGAGGTGTATGGAAAATTTACCTCCCAGCCCTTGATCCACCACATCAAGCGCACAAGAATTAGATCTTTCAAGTCATCTAGAGAAGTGAGTGTATTGCTGAAGATTCTCGAGTTTCTTTCCTTCCACAACAACCACATGATGATGAAAAACATGGCTTGCTAGATTTTTTTAAACAAGAGATCAGCTCCACTAATGGACCATTGATTGAAGGTATCCGCAAGGGAGAGGGGAAAGACCCAACAAACATTCCATAAATTCAGCCACCAATTCCAAACTCTCCATGAATATTCACAAAAGAGAAGAAAATGATTATGTGTTTCGACATGGTTGTTGCAAAACACACATAGAACCTCCGATGAAGGTATAATACCAATTTTTGCAAGTTTATCCTTGGTATTTAATTTCCCCAAAACATGAGAAAATTTCAATTCTATGAGGGACTAAACCCTTCCAAATTCCTTTAATCGCATCATGATGGGCATAGGAATTGCTCTTGGCGAGTTCAAAAGAAGCGGATTTTACTGAGAAAATTTCAGCTTTTTGAGGCAACCATATATAGGAATCTTTTTGAGATAAATCAAGAGTAACCTGTTGAAGGAGGTGCAACAACTGACCTTTGTCTTCGACGTCTCTAGGCCTCAACTGGCGCTTCCAAGCAAAGATCCAATGCCAATTGGACCCGTCCCAAATGCCCATAGATGCAATGGAGGCATTTGGGTTTGACGCAATAAAGAAAAGGCGGGGGAATTGGAGTTTAAGAGGTTTTTCTCCAAGCCAAGTTTCATTCCAAAAACTTGTTTGTCAACCATTACCAACTCCTTTACAGGTATAAGAAGACCACTATTGTTTTGCAAGAGGATGGGTGAGGATTGCACGACAAATGATTCTCCAAGGGCCTCCCTTTGATAGTATAGAAAGATCTGAAAAAGTCATGAATGGGGAGTAATTATACTTTTCACAATTGACTTGCCACCATAGAGACGAGGGTTCTTGGAAATACCTCCAAAACCATTTGAATAACAGAGCGACGTTTCTATGTTTGAGGTTCCCGTTCCTAAACCTTCCAAGAGCTTTGGAAGTTCAAGTTGGGACCATGCCACCAAAGGGAATCCCTTATTTTCCCCATATCCACTCCATAAAAAAATTCGCAGAATTTTTATGATTTTATCCATCACCCCACCGGGACCGAAAACAAGGACATAAAATAAAGAGGCAAACTAGAGAGGGAGGACTTGATGAGGGTGATTCGACCCCCAATTGATAGCAATTTGCCTTTCCATGTTGCTAGCTTTTTGTTCATACGAGCAATAATGGGATCCCAGAATCTTAAGCTCGAAGCACTGCCCCCAATAGGCAAACCCAAATACGTAATGGAAAGGGAGCCTACACGGCATAGCAGTTGATGCAGCCAATGAGAGCCAATTTTCATTCACATGAATTCCGATGATGGCACTCTTGTGGAAATTTACTTTGAGACGGATGCGAGATGAAAAAGGATCAACATTTTTTTTGATGTTGAGAAGAGCATCAAGATTAGGTGGACAAAAGACGGTAGTATCATCAACATACTGTAGGTGGGAGATAGAAATACCATTTTTCTTCAAGGAAATACCATTCCAAAGATGCTGATCAATGCCTTTCCTTATCAAGAGATTCGAAGTTTCTACCACCAAGTTGAAGATGAAAGGGGTGAGTGGATCTCCTTACCGAAGTCCCCTATGAAGCTTAAAGGAACGGTGGGGGAACCATTAATGAGTATGGACACTGAAGCTGACATAACACATGCTTTCATCCAGTTTCTCCATTGCGGTGGAAAACCCATCTGCTCAAAATTCCAATCAATAAAGCTCCAAGAAACGCTATCGAAGGCCTTGTGGAAATCTACTTTCAAGATCACTGCTTCGATTTTATCCTTTTTACATAATAATTTTCCTACTACAAGTGCTCCGTCAAGAATTTGCCTTCCTTCTATAAAAGAAGATTGGAAAGGCCCAATTAAATGATCCATAACTCTCTGAAGGCGTCTAGTAAGGATTTTGAAGATAATTTTATAAATACAGCCCACCAAACTAATGGGCATGTATTCATGAAAACCCGTCGGCGCCTCAACTTTTGCAATTAAAGCTATAAGAGCAGTATTGCAACCTTTCGGTAAAGTAGAGCTGGACCAAATTTTGCTCACAATATCATAGACATCACTTTTGATGACATCCCAGGCTGCCTTGATAAAGAAGAAATTGTATCCGTCTGGCCTCGGCGCTTTGTTACTATCACAAGAAGAAACTTCTTCGTCGACCTCATCAAATATAATAGGGGCAATGAGCATGGCGCTTTGTGAGGATGAGAGCCGAGAGAAATTAAGATCTTCAAAATATGGCCTGGAAGGAATATCCTCAGTGAATATTTTTTTGAAATAAGAAACTACCTCTTTCTTGATACCTGCAGGGGAAACAATGTTAGTGTTATCAATAAAAATAGAAGGTATTGAATTTTTTCTCCTCCCAATTGAAGCCAGGGTGTGGAAGAATTTTGTGTTCTTGTCACCATCTTTGAGCCATTTAGCCCTTGAGTCTTGCGCCCAATATGCCTCTTTTCTTTTAGCCAAGTTCACAGATCGAATTGGGCTGATTTTCTGTCATGTAACTCGGTTTCGTTTAGGGCCCTGGTATTGGCAAGTGAGTCAAAGTGGTGTATTCCGTTTTCCAGTTCCTTGATTTTTTCATCAATACACCCAAATTCGGTTTTATTCCACACTTTTAATTCCCCCTTCAAAGCACGAAGTTTGTCAAGGAAAGGCAGTTGCTTCGAATTACACCATGAATTTGCAATGACTTGCAAGCATTTTGGGTGAGATATCCAACAATTCATGAACCTAAAAGGTTTTGGACCCCAGTTCACTTCAGATGATGAAACAAGCAGGAGGCAATGATCTGATATGGTGCATTTGAGGATAGTAACGTAGTTGTGAGGGATGGGAATTGGGAAATCCATTCGGGGTTCACAAAACATCTGTCAAGTTTGCTTTTCAAATTTCCATGAAACCATGTGAAAAAACCATTGGTGGGAGAGATTTCAGTGAGATGCAATGAATGAATAAAATTCTGAAAGTCAGCCACACCTGATTGGTTGATCAAAAGGCAACCCCTCTCAGAAGCAGATAATACCTCGTTGAAATAACCTGTAATGAGGGTTGGGGTGTTGGAAAGTATCCAAAAATCAGCGATTTCACGCCATACATCAGCCCTGGCATCAAAGCAACAAGGGTTGTAGATATTAATCAATGTGCAATCCAGTGCCTTTCAACATGACATGATTCCAGATTAAAGAGGGATTTCTTCCAAAGGGAAATAATTCCCCCAGAATTTCCACAGGAGGGACTTAAATGCCAGTTAAAATCATCATCTGGCCAGATGGCTTTGATGGATTTTTGGTGAATATCTTCCATCCTTGATTCTTGGATAAAAACGAATGAGGGGTTATGGGAGGTGATGAACTTTCGAACTTGGCTCTTTTTGACTTTTGTGCAAAGTCCTCTATAGTTATAGGATAATATAATCATTGGAGGATTTGGTGGTATGATGGAATTGGGAGTTATTACTTGGAAGAGTTCCAATCCTTAACTTGACTCTCAAGAATTGCCGAGATAAGTTGCTGCAATTGAGAGGTAGACCCTTCAAATTTGAAACACAGGTTGTTCGCAAGGCTTATTACATCATCAGCCGATATTAAGAGGGGAGAGGGGCGAGAGACTGGGGATGATGGATGATTTAGAAGGAGGTTTTTGGATTTTTTTTGAGTGTTTGAGTTTCTTTTTTTCTAGCTTTTTTAGTCTTCTGAGGGCATGGTCACGTTTAATTTGGTTTGGGATTTGGGCCTCGAACCCGGGAGGAAACATTGTGCCTAATGATTAGGAGGATGCTGATGAGGTAGGATTGGATTTTAAAGGTGGGTTTTTAGAGCTTGGGTTTGGGGGCTCAGAAACGGGATTTGGAATTGGGATAATGGACTGGGATTGGGGAGCTTCGGCATTAAGAAGTGGGTGGCTGGGCTCACAGAGTAATTGGGCCGAAGGAATTTGGGCTGAGGGGAGATGGTTGGACAATGGAAGGACAGAGGTGTTTTCAGAAAGTTCTCTCTGACAATAATCATATTTGCAATGATTGATGGGGGTAGGGAGTCCCAATGGACAGGTCATTAATGATGGGGGAACTCAAGAGAAAGAATTAATGGAGAGGTGGGAGTTCCAACATTCTTGGGAACTAGGGAAGAAGGTGAAATGATAGGATTTGGAATTGGATGAAATTTTCTGGTAGAGTCCGCCAACTTCACATCGGAGCCTGGTGGGTTTGACAAGACTTTCTTGCGACTTTCAGAAGGGGGCATGCAGTTATAATCCTTAGTATTCCATATATTTGACTTCTTGCCTTCAATGTCAATAAGCAACTTGCAATTTATATTGAATAAGCAGTCTGAAATAACAAGGATTTTTGCATGAGTGAAGTTTGAGGAATCCACCGATAACACCCTGCCAAATATGCAACCGACTTTGTAAAAGTTTGCATAACTCCATCCACTCAGTGGCATTCCCTAAACATTTATCCACATTTCTTTCCAGATTGAAGAGCTTGAGTTACTAACGTCACAAAGGTCCATAAACCAACTCTCTAACCATTTACTTTCTAACATTGTTGTTTCGTCTTCCATAGAGGAAAAGATTATGAGGTGTAGTAGCCCACCCATTGGTTTGATAGTTAAGCAGTTAACTCCCTCTGCTAGAATTATTCCATGAAGTTGGTCAAAAGATAGGGAAGAGTTTGCAAAAGCAATCATGCTTCTTTCGTATAATTCGTTATTTTCAATTGATTTTTCTCTATTCAAAGAGATGAACTGCTCCCCTTCAATTTCGTGGACATGTAAATCATTACGAGTTTCTTTCTATGTCTTCACCTAATACCCTTGCACTCATCTTTTTCATAAGGCATGGCTCGAACTGGAAGCAATCTGGGTTGGGTGGTCATTTGACGGTTAAGGGGGATAGTCTGAATGGCCTTTTTTTCCTTAGGTAGGATCTGAGAGACTTGGGTTTGGATTGGGTTTGGACTGGTGAGGGTATGTAACATCTCTGTACGATCTGTTGTCTCTTTTTGAACCGGTGATATGACGGTGAGGCTGGTTTTAAGGGGGGTTTATGGAGAGGGGGACGAGGGGGGAAAAGGAGGGTGGTCAGTGAAGGCTTTTGGGTGAGAAGAGTGGTTATCAAAACGGTCTTTTTTCGCTGGCACTACTGAAATGCGATCTTGGCCAAATTTCCTTCCATTTTCAGCATGAACCGCATGTTGAAGGGATATAGGATTAAGGAACTGGACAAAAGCATAATGGAGTCGACGGTTAGTTCTAAGAGTTCTGGGTATGAAGATGTTTGTAATGGTGCCATATCTATGGAAGGTTCTCTCGAGTTCTTAGATGGTTATGTTAAGGGGGAGATGGTCTACATAGCAGGTTTTTGTGGCTCTTGACCAGTGACTCCTATTTTTTCTTCTCTCGCACCATAGTCCATGGCTTCGGGTTTTCCAGATGATCTTTCTCTCTTGTGATCTTTCTCTCTCTCTCTCTCTCTCTCTCTCTCTCTCTCTCTCTCTCTCTCTCTCATCATGTTATATATATAAATATAGGAGTTATAATGTATTAGTTCTAACTATATTATGAAGGAAAAATTGACACCAGAGGTCTCATCTATGGGCGAACATTTTTTAAAGGTCTCAATTATCAATTAACCTGTATAGGTCCTAACTTTAGAGGGTAATGTCTTTTATTGGACTCGGGTGACTTATGACCTGCTAAAAAGGTAAATCTCTCCCCGTCTATTAGTCTCAGCTCTCTAGCACACACTCCGTTCACACACCACCACAGTAGGCAGTAGCCATTGTCGCCGAAGTTTACACCAACCCCATCCCATAATCTTCGTTAGAAGCCACCGCAAGAACCACCCATTAGAACCCAAACCCATCTTTCTTGCTTCGCTATCCCCTCTCACCTTTACTATGTCACCTACTTTCCTCCTAACATGAAACAAATTATCTAAACTTGAACTTAAATTTTAGCTAAACAACTATCAAATTCGAAATAAAATACCTATAAACTAAAACTGAAAAAATAAATTTACTGGTTGGAATTCGGTAGGTCGAATATCTTTTTGACCCATTCTTGTGGGGATATTACGTTATGTTCGTATTTTGCAGTTGTTCTTGTTCATAAGGCTAAAGGACATATCCAACATCAGAGTACAAGTACTCATCAATAACAACAATAGTCAAAGAAACTCTTCAGCATGTCAAAGCACTTTCCTAACCCTGATGACGCAACTGCTGTTCTCACCTTCAAATCCTCCATTTCAAATGACCCTTCTGACCTCTAGTCCAACTGGTCTCCTTCTACTCGTCACTGTTACTGGCGTGGAATCTCATGTGATTCTGTAATGGAAAAGTTGTTTCCCTCAATCTTACATTTTCGGTAGGTCTCGCCGGAACCCTATGCCTACAAAAAAAATCGATGTAACTTTCTCTAGATATGAGTAGTGGTGTCTTGACCGGATTGAAGGAGCAATTGATAATTGGGATAATTTGGGTCTATGCCTATTTTGTTTTGTTTTTTGTAAATTAATTGGGAAATTTCAACCTCTTTTCAATTTCTGCAAATTTGTTTAACCCTTTTATTGTAAATTAATTGGGATAATTTGGGAAGAATCCCCAGTTTTAGAAGAAGACATGAAGGAGAAGAAAACATAAAAAAGAGCATAAACGAGAAGAAGAGCAACAAAGGAGAAAACTGAAAAAATAAGGGTCATGTGCGCTTTTAATGAGTCACGTGACTCAATACCTGTTGCAGTAGGTTAAGAAACCTACAGGGTCCTTTTAAAGTTACAACCCCACAAAGTTGGGACCTTCATATGTTAATCGATAGTTGGGACCTTTTAAAAATGTTCGCCCATAGTTGAGACCCGTAGTGTCAATTTTTCCTATTATGAGACCTAACATCATAAGATAATATTTACATAGAATATATATCCTTTTTTTTACGGGTACATAGAAATATAAACTTAGGAAAATAATATTTTACATATATTCTCTATCCAACAATATCAATATAACTAAATGTCATTTTAATATATATATCACTCCTCAATCTCATATCTTAACCCAGCCCATCAGGCCCACCCCATCCTCCCCCTCCCAAAGCCAGCATGAGGAATCAACCCCCGTACCTAATTTATGGAAGGTGAGGTGGTGATTGATGAGTGGTGACTAGTGAGTCAATACTCTCCCGCCTCATCATGTATAACCCAAGAATTGTTATTCTACGCTTCGTTTTCTGTCTCTATATTTTTTAAGGAAACAAATATAGTGTAATGTATGGAAAATGTTGGATACTCCTAGCTATATTTAAGCTTCTATGATGTTACATGTAAACATAGTAGTTAGGATTGTTCAAATAATATGAAAAGTAGTTAATATTTCTAATCATACGCAATATATCTCCATAAATTCTAATTTCGATCGAGTTTGTATAATTTAATTCATTTTTACTTTTTTTTGTAATTAAAAAAATAAATATATAAAACTATCTCTCAAAAAAATTGAAATAAAATATATAGTTAAATATATAAAGCCTCATTCGAAATGCAACATTTGACGCTTCTTCTTAATGTCAAATGTCTATATTTTTAAGGATACAAGATATACTGTAGTGTATGGAAAATATAATCTCCTTTATTTTTATATCTAATCATAGTAGGTAGGAATTTTCAAATTATATAGAAAGTAGTTGATTCTTATGCAATATTTGCATAATATATATAAAAGATAATAACTAATAAGTGTATTTATTTATTGCTTTTACCAACTAATTTAATTAAAAAGATAAAAATTTATTGTATCTTTTTAGGAAAAGTGGATCAGAATACCCCCAACTTTGGCTCGTCCGCTTTTAATACCCCCAACTATGAGTTATTTATAAATACCCCCAACTATTGGGGAGATCCGCCAAAAATGCTCCATTTACCTGTTATGACCTGATGAACAGGTAAACCAAAACCCCCCACCCTCCTCTGCTCATCCCAACACCCACTGCCACTTTCGCTCACCCCCCCACTACCACCATTCCCACCCGCCCTCTCCTACGCCCAAAGACCCCGTCAAATTGCCCCCTCCCCTAACCCCCCTCGAAACCCCTTCCCTCACTGCACCCCCTCGATTTCCTGCAGCCCCCACCGAAAAAGCTTCGAGGAGAGAGAATTCAGCACCGTGACGAAGGAAGCGGTCGAAAACCTTGCGATAAACGAAGCGAGAGTCCGGCGCAAATTGAGAGAGAGAATTCAACCGGTTTAGGGGGGATTGAAGGACGAGAAGAAGCAATTCCGGCGGAAGTTAGGGGGGAGGTGTTTGCAGTGAAAATTGAAGGGGGGTTTCGAAAGGGGTTGGGGGAGGGGGTTTCTATGGGGGTTAGGAAAGGGGGTTTCAAAGGGGGTTAGAGGAGTGGGGGGTTGTTGGGGTGGTGGGAGTGGGGGAGGCGGGGCTGGCATTGGGGTGATGGGAGCGGGGGAGGGGTGGCTGCGGGGGGGTGGGGACGGGCGATGGAGGTGGGGGAGTGTGGGGGGCTGATGGGGTGGTGGGAGTGGGGGGAGCTGGCTGGGGGGGGGGAGTGGGGGGTGGGCTGCTGGGGGGTGGTGGGAGTGGGGGAGGGGGGCTAGGTGGTGGGAATGGGGTGGTGGGAGTAGAAATTGAAAATATTAAAAATTACCCCTGTTAACAGGTTACAAGTCATCTAGGTGCATTTTTGGTGGACCTCGCCAATAGTTGGGGGTATTGAAATATAACTCATAATTGAGGGTATTAAAAGTGGACGGACCAAAGTTGGGGTATTCTGACCCATTTTTCCATCTTTTTATTATTCAAAATATTTAACTAATGTATGATACAGGTCACAAATCTATTATATCCTT
Source organism: Beta lomatogona (assembly GCA_947646795.1). Classification (NCBI taxonomy): domain Eukaryota; kingdom Viridiplantae; phylum Streptophyta; class Magnoliopsida; order Caryophyllales; family Amaranthaceae; genus Beta; species Beta lomatogona. Next base: position 113,325 of record CANSNZ010000536.1, on the reverse strand, counting down.
ATAGCAATTTAATTTTTTTAATACTTTGTCTAGATCCATGACGAGTTATATATATATATATATATATATATATATATATATATATATATATATATATTTGGACTCTCTTTTGAGAAACCCTCACACAAAGTCACTCACCTATAGGCCCACCAATCCCCAACTTCCCCCTCCCCCACCCCTATGCTTCCATCCAAATCTGAACCTTAAAAAATTAAGTTTCAGGTCCAATAAGTTCAGTTCAGTTCAGATAAGTTCAGTTCAGTTCAGATAAGTTTCAATCAGGTCCAATCAGGACAATAAGTTACAATCAGGTCTAATAAGGTCCAATAAGTTCCAATCAGGTGCAATAAGTTCCAATCAGGTCTAATAAGGTCCAATAAGTTTTAATCAGGTGCAATAAGTTTCAATCAGGTCCAATAAGTTCCAATAGTCAATGATCAATAAGTATTTGTATTATTGTCCATTATTTTTTTATTCATATCACTATTAGCTGATTATGTTATTATTAGAATTTTAACTAAAGTACCACAATGATTATCGTATTATACTTGTATTATTGTCTATTATTTTATTATTCATATTACTATTAGCTAATTATATTATTATTATAAGATATTATAATCATGGTTAAATAAGGTTAACAATAATAATCATCATAATTACAATATTTTGCAATTCGTCTTTAAATAATTAGAGAACATGTTTTCGTTACTAATAACAATGAAAGATATAAATGTTATCAATTGATTGCTTCATTATCATCACCGAAGTATCTTTCTTAGATATATTAGTGGTGAAAGTTATGTATAGGCAAGTATATAAATAGTATATTTTTTTTGTTAAATTGTTTATCATAAGAGAAAAATTATAATAATTATTTTTTTAAAGGGCGAATTTTAATAATTATTAATTCATAATAAATTTTGAGGGGTAGTATTTACGTTAGGGGTAATATTTATGTTATTACTCATCAATTTTTTTGTCTAATAAGGGCAAATAAGTTCCAATTAGGTCCAATAATGTCTAATAAGTTTCAATCAGGTCCAATAAGGTCTAATAAGTTTCAATCAGGGCCAATAAGGTCTAATAAGTTCCAATCAGGTCAATAAGTTTCAATCAGGTCCAATAAGTTTCAATCAGGTTCAATCGGGTCCAATAAGTTGAATCGGGTCCAATCGAGTGTCTAATAAGTTCCAATCAGTTCAGTTCAGGTCCAATAAGTTCAGTTCAGATAAGTTCAGTTCAGTTCAGGTCCAATAAGTTGAAGAGAACGCACCCTTAGTCTTCCATGTAGGAAAACGGAAGCCATACTATTAGACCCAAGGGTCCTTGGTTCATTTTCATATGCCTTCGCCCTACGTATAAGAATGTATAGATGTATACATACGATATAGTACGTCAAGTCAAAGATGGGTCACATTAAACGGACTCTGGTTGGTCCAAAATAAACATAGTCCTAGACACTCAACGGCAAAACTAAGTTTTCGAAGAAAAGCTACACAACTAGTTAACACACAATCCTATAGTAGTTGTTCAACAAAAAAAACACACACTACTGCAGTAGTTGATAGGAGGATAAATCAAAAAGAAATTGGTAGTGTCTGAAATCATAATTGTTCAACAAAGACCCCAAAGATTCTTGTTTTGACAGATATATAAACGAAACTGCCAACTCAAGATCAGCTGAACTCCGACTTTGAGTTGAGATGGACCGAATTCACAAACGTCAATAGTTTAGGGACTTGCTATTTGACGCCCTAATATTTCTTACTAACGCCCTAAATACAGTATTTTTATACTGTATATTTATACCTCCATTTCTTTTCTCTCTTCTTCACTTCCCCTTCCCCTTTCCTGACCACCACCACCAACACCACCACCACCATCACCACCACCATCAATCCACCACCACGCCCCACCACCAAATATGACTGAATCATCGTCCATGGAGACTGAATTTTTTAGCCCTTATGTGAATTTTTATGACTGAATCCATGAAAATAAAAATCTTGTACAATTATCTTATCCAGTCGTATATAGATATGGAGGGGAAAGGGGGATAAAGCACCTAATTTCCATACAAACCTTCTGTAAGATAGCTACAGCATAAAATAGGTAAGAAATTGTAGCTGATAAGCAGACTAGCGTTCATAGTGAGAGTTTGAAGATCTGGTGCAACTTGAATCAAACACATTCTTTCAAGTTGATTCAATACAGCATGACCGGTGACCCTGATCATCAGCTACTCACTTGGTCTGTCCATACCAATTAGCCCGTAATTCTTCCACTTTTCAATAATCTGCCGTTGAGAAACCTGACGATCATTAGCCAACAAATTTGCAGCAGCGAGAAGCAACGCTGGACAGTGTTGTCTTTCAAACAATCATATCCATATTTGAGCTGCTCCAATATCTTATCTTCCTCATCATGGATGCTAGCAATGGTGCCCTGTGCCCATCAGCTCATTCAGCCGGTTTTTCCATTCTGAAAGGTCTTTAATATTAACCATGGACAGCGCTATGATGATGATAGCCAGCAGCATTCTAGCACACTCATTTGCCACTTTAACTGCAAGTCGTTGAATCCTCCGCTCATGGTTTGAGAGCAGACAATGATTTTCCCTGCGTCAAACTTCGTGCAAGAACAGCTCCTCGGCTTCTTTCTTCTCCAGCAGGTCCATCTTGAAGGGGAGGTCGCACTGCATCCTGTTGCACACGTCTTTAGACAGAGTACTAAACACCAGGATGCAGTTGACATTAGTACTTTTTGGAGTCATAAGTGATGGTATTCCTAGAAGTTCATAAGCTGAAAGTTGTCACACACTTGCAAGTCTTGGCAGATTTGCACTTTTCTTAGATGGTGCACCATAAGCTGGTTTGTCTCTGGAACATGTAGGAATTACAGTCCCTGCAGAAGGCACTGGATGCAAGCTGGTATTAAGTACTAGCTCTACTTTGGTGTGCAGAATGTTGGATGGTTTTGCAACAGTCAACGTTGGGCGTCTTCCAAGAGAAGAATTGTTCAGGCATGAAGCAAGGATTGGCAAGGGATCAAGATCCTCTCTTGATGACATGCTTAGGCTACTCGTAGATTCATGTTGCGGAGTGCCACAGGAGATTGTACACTTGGCTAATTGCATGTGTGGCGAGGATGACCGCCCGTGAATGGAGATATGTACTATCTGAATCAGGCTGTCTTACGACAGAGAACAAACTTCCAATTTTGCCAGAAGTTGAGCATGAAAATAAAAGGCTGAAGAAGTATGAATCTCTCCCATTCTTCCCTGCCCCCCTAGGGAGAGTGAGAAAAATCTCCTTCAGCTCACAGGGCCAGGTTAACAAGGAATTGAAATTTGAATTTGCAACTTCTCCAGAGAAGGTAACTGAGAATTTCAGTTGGTCCGAACTCAGGAGGCAAGAGTATGACATTAACTGAATAACTTGTGTCTCTGTGGGTTCTCAGCTGTCCCTTATTTCAGGAACCATGTTTGATAATGTTGTGAACTAGCTGCCATGGGAGCTCAGCATCAAGAGAAAGGTGATTTCATCTGCACTAAATTGTCTTTTATTTGACGCCAGAGTTCATCTGCACTAAATTGTTCTCAATTAATGTTTGAAGCTGTTAAGAATAGGTCCTACCATGTTTCCATCTAATTATAACTACTTCATGTTTTGTTTCTTGTTCTGTTTTATTCCTCTCTTTCCTTAAATATCCTGCACTGGAAACATGCGATTTCGGATCATCCAAAATGCATCTTGTGATTAATCTCCCCGCTCACGTTTTCCATTTAAACCAGTTGCTGCTGGTGCGAACAAAGATACATCTTAGAAATGAGAATGAAGATCCTTCTAAGTGGAGAAATTCTTGATTTGTAAATTTAATTTTTATTTCTTTTCTTTTTAATAATGTAGCTACTAATGTTTTGGACATCCCAAAATGGGTAGTTAAAGTTTTTCCAATTAACTTTTGTGACATGAAATCATTCTACAAGCTCCTACGTCACTCCACCTCCTGCTAACCTAATTGCAAAGAACAACTCATGTACTCCAGAAAAATCACTGGAAGCTCTTTCATTCATGCGGTTATTGGAAGTACACACTGAACATTGCAAGTAATTAAATACCTTGTGCTATGAGACCATCAGTTATTTACAACTTACACCTGATCCTCAACTTAGTCCTCAATCTTACAACTAATCCTCAACTTAGTCCTCTATCTTAACATTTTACCCGCAAGATCTGGTCTCATTTTATAACAATAAGTCAAAGACTGTGAACTTATACTGCTACATCTTCAATTTGTAGTGTCATATATCAAGCTCTACTGTTATCGCCTGTAATAGGAGTTCTCCTAAGCTCAAATAATACATTTTTCCATTCATGAGGGTCATCAATGCCACGCATACAAGTAGCTATGTCTACAATTGTGCTTGGCACACCATGACACAGGTTTGCAAGTAAGCCAGGAATGCTATTAAGCATGGAGTCACATCTCATTCTCCCGCTAATGCTAGCTTCATTCATAAGCAACTCACACGCTTCTTCATCCGAGAGACGATCAAGTTTCACAGTTCCGAAGTTAACCAACATTTCTGAAGCATTGGTCAACCTAGTAGTTATAACTACTTTGCTCCTATTCCCTGCTGCAGGGACCGAAATTCCTATCTGATCCAGATCTGAAACACGGGCTTCTGGTACATTATCAAGGAAAAGCACAAAGCTGTCAAGCCGTGCAAGCATATCCGATAGTGTTTTAGCCCTTACATTTAAGTCATCATCACTGTGGAGATCACACTTCAGTGCAGCAGCAACAGCATCTTGCACACGTTCGATGCTGAATTGACGAGGAGTAGTGACCCAGAAAACAGAGTCAAACTTCTCAGGCTCAGCCCATTTTAGCACATAGTTGTGCAGGTGCTTCATCAAAAAGGTCTTACCAATTCCTTCTATACCATGAATATATATCCTTCCAATTTCATCACTTCTTAAAAGAGCCTGAAGTTGATCCAAAGCATCTGAAGCTTGTTGGCCAAAAATATTTGTGACTGGTATAATATTACCATTATCTGGGGCTTGTTTGTCAGAAAAAGTGCATCTGAAAAGCATATCAATCTCCTTCTCATGAGCTGACAATGTATTAATTAATTTGTCCATAACCACCAGGTTCTCCCATGTTTGGGAGGAGAAGATGCTTTCTCCTTCAACTCTTTTTTTCTTCTCTGGACAAGCTTCAATAACTTGTCCCAACAAGGTTTTTGCTTCCTGCACAAGTTCCTGACCCTTGGTGACCCAGGAAATTAGGTCATCATCCCTCTTTCTCTCCTTGCTTTGTTGAATAGGAATGCAAGATAATGCTACTTCAGTGTCTTCTATCCTGGCTCTCACAGAGTTAGTTATACCCTCAAGAATTCGCTTCCTCTCACCAAGGCCTCCCTGGATCATGATCCTCAGAAGGCTTAAAATGTTCCAGAGAGCAGCAAATGGCTTCATAGTGAAGATTTCCTATACAAACCAAAGCCAAAAGTAAATGTAGTAACAGGAAGAGATATTATACCATTTAACCCCGTAAGTCAGGTGTTTTGCTTTAATAACTCCCAACTTTGCACTCATTTCTAAGCCAACCCCCAATTTATAAAACATCATTCAACTTAACTATATGAGGGGTGGCCTTACTATGGTAAATTGGTAATACCCCTATATAAACATCCCCACATTGTACATTTCGTTTGGAAATTTTCATCTACTTATCAAGGTTCTTATTTAACCTTTTTTTGAATCTTTTGCAACATGATACATATGAAAATAACGGAAAGAGATGTTATAATTGGAAGTATTTAAATAGGATTATTTACCTCCATCGTGTTGTCTCCAAAATCGTTATAATGAATGATATTTTGCAAGTTAAGGATTCAATTTAATGATCACCCTTAATTCATGAAAAGAAAAAAAATAACTTTGAACATATTTTGATTGGTTGAGAAGGATTTAGTTGTACCACGTAGAAATTACAACTGTTGTAGGGTACAATTTCTAGTTATCCAGTATAGGGAGGAGGGATCCTACATATATAGAGGTGTGTGGCCATCCCGGATAAGGCTGGGTTGTGAACCACCTCTAAACTAGCTTTCCACATACAAGCACTGCAGCTCACACTTTCAATCTTTTGGCTTACAAGGTTATACCCTCTCTGTTTTTTTTTCTAATCTAAACATTGCAAAAGTCAAACTTGACAATGCACAAGATTACGAAAATTATATAATACTGTCTCCGTCCCATAATATAATGCTCACATTCCTTTTTTGGTGTCCCAAAATGTTGTGCCTATTTTCTTTCTTATCAATTTATATGGACTAAATTATCCTTAATTTCTACACAAACTTTATTATACCCCTACTTTTCTCTCAAAACATGTGATCTCATTTATTGTTTTACACCATTCCAAAGAATATTTATTACCTTTTGATTTTATTTAAAGGAAAAAGAAAATAAAAAATTAGTTTCAACACAAAAGTATCAAACAAAGCACTTCACTAAATGCATTTTTTTAAAAATCCTAATACTCAATCCATTTTCCTTAATACCCCTGAAAAAAAAGAGGAGTGAGTACTATATTATGGAACACAGGGAGAATTAAGATAAATCTAATAAGATTCCACAAGTGCTCCGCCGGGATCCTTTCAAAAACCTTTGACGGTCAAATATTCATCAACAGAAAATTATTTTTTTGGAAGAATCAAATATTCTTTGGAAGTAATAAGTATGACCTAATATGTTTCGTTTTGTTTTCTCTCATTTTCTGTTAGACTAATGTTTGACATATCCTTTTCTTCTTGAGTTGCTGCACCACAAAGATCACCGCCAGTCAGTATTTCACCACCACCATCTCCGTCTCCGTATCCGTATCCGTATCCGTATCCGTATCCGTCCCCGTTCCGGTTTCCGGTTCCGGTCCCGGTCCCGGTCCCCGTTGTTTTCTATCAGAGGAGATTGTGGTGGTGGTGACACTGATTGGCGGTTATCTGCGTGATGGGTTTCTCGTTGACCGGGAGCGGCCCACCCAAATCTTTAGAAATTGATCAAAACGTCCCCAAACAATAGTAATTAAGCTAACCCAAATCTCAACCGTTTGACTGAAATCCACTAAATTAGGAATTGACAAAATTGATGATTTACATCAATCCATCAACATCAGATAAAATAAAACAATCAGCCAAGACATGATCACAATCAAAAGCAGCAAAAATGTATTCTTTCAAGAATACAAACGAAATTAAGCAGTAATGCTACTTTGGAAATAGATTAATCAACATTCATCGGTAGATAATCATGAGAAACTAAGTAGAAGTACTAGTAATAGTGTAATACCTTTGTTGTGGGGGCAGCAACAGAAGTGAGAAAAACAAAAGGTGGTCAGTGGTGGTTCCAATTTCCTGGCTTTTTCACTCTCTCTATCTTTTTTGTTGTCTTAACTCTTAATTTCTTTTGATCAATGTCACATACTCTCATAACGCATTTACCCATTTAATAGACCCAAGATGAAAAATCTAGAATGTTTTTTTCTAAGGAAAATAAAAAGATATTCTAGAATGAATAGTGACAATGTGGTCCACTTTAATTATTCTCAAAAAAGATGTTAAAAGGCTGACATCGACAGAAAAGGCATAACATAACCCTCTCAAACGGACCCCACACCGGCACACATGACAAACTTCCCATGGATTAAAAAAAAAAAAAAAAAAAAAATTTCCCACCAAACTTTTTTCTAAATTAATAAACTAACTACTCAGATAAGATATGATGATCCCATGTCTTCTTCCATAGCGTGCGTAAATCAACGAGTATACGGCTCAGATTTTACCCTTTTTGTTTGATTCCATGAGGTATGACTGAGGTATGAGTTATCAAGTGTTTTATCCTTTTAAGGTGTCAAAGAGTCGAGACTAAATTCCTATTAATAAGAGCAAACCAAACCTACCTACTATTGCTTTGTTTGAATTAGAAGTCGAACAATTAACTCTTTAGATCTTCTATTTCACATTTTGTATATCATTTGTGTGTTATTAATTCTTGTTGATTTTAATTATAAAGTAGTGGACCATGGTAATAATGACAACAAATAGGAAACAATAACATATAAGTAATACTGATACACCAAAAGTGAGACAAAAGATTGTGTTCCTCCCTCACCCGTGAATTTTTGATATACGTGCGCCTAGAGCTGGTAAACGAATCGTGTCTGGTTCACCGATAAACGAGTTTAACTCACTCAACCCTAACCCGACCAGTTTATTAAACGGGTCAACACACCTCAACCATGACCTTACCCGTTTATCTAGCGTGAACATATGCATAAACCATAAAAATCAACCTCGTGTATCTTTTTACCCCACTTCTTATTTACTAATATTTTACCAAAACAAACTAAATCAAACAATCGAAGACTAAATCTTATATAGATAAGAAAGATATTCAAGCTATTTTAACCCAAAATGATAATATTAAAAGTAGCATAGTACTTAAATGTGGTATATCGTGTCGTATTCAGGTTGGAAAGTTTAACCCTTACCCAACTCGTTTAATAAACGGGTCGTGTCGGGTCAACCCGCTAACTTAAACGGGTTGAAAACCTTGACCCAAAACCCGCTAGCTTCATGTCGGGTTTGAGTCCAGTTATCGGGTCGTATCACTTTTTGTCGCTTCTAAATTAGTGCGCTCATCGAACCAATTAGATAAACATTTTTTTTGGCTTAGCAGCACAATATAAATTTTTTATTTTAAATCCAATGGAGTGTGCCATGGGTTGGGTGGGCCCCCTCTCGGATCCAGCCCTGGATGAATTTCTTTATCAATTCCAAACAAACTCTTAAGTTAATCATGTGCGTAGGAAGGCGGTATAATGCTTGGGGCTGGGCAAGCAAATTGCATTGTACGTGGTCAATTTTTGGCGTTTGCGGTTCTTTTTGGACTTCCATGGCCTTTATCGTCATAATGGTTATTAGGCTGCGATATTAGCCGAGATTAACTTAAGAATTTGTTTGGAATTTCAGGGTTATAAATTTATAATGGCTTATGAAAGAGTATTATTAGAGTTATTTAATGAAGGCAATATATAACTTCGCTTGAGATAAATCATAATCGTAGTATTAATTTTTTAAGGGAGTAGACAGTGGTAGATGCTTCCGTGAAAAATTAAAGATCTCTAGAATTTATGTTTTCTTTGTTCTATTAGAGCATGGCCACCAATGACGTAAAAAATATGGCATCCCTTTCTCTCATCTTATAAAAGTTGATTATGTCTCATGACCCATATTGACAAATGTACCCCACTCGTGACTAAAAGAAAAAGCATTATCCCAAAATAAAAACTCAAGTGTATAAAATTTAAAGAAAAAATAAATATTTTTAGAAGTTGTATGGGTATACCCAAGTTCACTGTCGGACACATCTCTTGTGGCCGACACCAGCAAACTTCAAATGCGACCTCTTCAGTAGAGTCCAGACCATTTATGAAAAGTTGTCCGAGATGGAGTTCACGGCCACATTTGAGGATAATTTTTCCTCCAATCAAGCTCATCGCAGTCATACACGTGTCACAGGATTACGCACCCTATCAGATGAATAGTACTGCTATAAATAGCCAAATGGTACTATTCCACAGGTACATTCTCTCACATTCTAAACTTTCTTTCTCTCTCTTTCTCTCTCTAAAATCCTTATCGGGCACTTACTGACTTGAGCGTCGGAGGGGGTTTCCTCGCGTCCCCCCCGAGGGTAGTTTACGTTTGTCTTTCTTGTAGACTTCCAGTCTCGGACGCCTACTCTTATACTGCCGGACACTTCCTTGTCCGACATCGTTTCATTACCGAAACAACTTGGTGCTAGAAGGAGGGGCTCCTATCCTTGCGAAGCAGTCATGGAAAAGACAAACGACGCAAGTCGTGGTCCATCTGGGTTGGAGATCGGGCAAGGATCTTCTCATCCGCCTATCACCAGATCCATCGGCGTACCTCAGTTCCATCCCAGCATGCCAGAGGGCAATGACCAGCGTACCCCGGAAAACAATGTTGCTCTGGTAAATCCTGGTGATGTCCCTTTCAACTTGGCCCAGTTGAGCCAATTCTCACCGGATCAGCTGCAAACTGTGGCGTCCTTCATCCAGATGTTACAAGGCACTCCACAGCCTAGTAGCATTCCTGCTATTAGCACAAGAGGCGTCCAGCACCGTAAACGATCACTGGCCATGGCCGGTAGAAACGTTGACGGTACGCCAGTGAGAAGGATGCGCACGTTAATGCCGGAAGATCGTTAGATGGAGGAACAAATTGACAATCCAGAGTACGAGGAAGTCGATTTGGAAACTGAGGATCTCAATCACTCAGAAGAGTCTCGCAGTCGCTCATACCGAGAGTACAGCACCACAGGTGTTAGTAACTATTCGGGTGGCGGACATCTATTAATCAAGCCGAAACTCTCCCCATTTGTTCCTGAGGTTCTTAATTACCCAATGCCGCGAATCAAAATGCCATCATGCAAGTTTGACGGCAGCTCAGATCCCGACGATCATGTCGCAGCTTACGAAGGACATATGTATTTGTACACGCAGATAGACGCTATCTGGTGCAAGGTTTTCCCGTCCACTCTTACTGGCATAGCTCAAACTTGGTTTAAGAGTCTCAAACCTGGTAATGTGTCCAGTTTCTCTCAGCTCTCATCTATGTTCAGTACTCACTTCGTAAGCAACAGGCGCCGCGAGCGTACTACTGGGGAACTCTTGTCGGTCAGGCAAGGAGAGACCGAATCTCTCCGGGATTATATCGGGCGTTTCAATGTAGAGGCCGTGTCTATTCCCAGGCTACAGCAGGATGTAGTGGTTTTAGCATTAATGTCGGGATTAAGGGAAGGAACTGCGTTCAGGAGTTATCTCGGCCGTAAATCTTTCACGTCGTTAGGGCCAGTGCTTGGCAAGGCAAATGATTTCATAAGAGGAGAGGAATTTGACAAAGCAGCTAGTAACCAGTATCGGGAATCATCCGACAGGAAAAAAGAAGATAAGTCACGGAAAGAGAAAGGCCGAGAAGTCGATCGTAGCCGGGACGAAAGAAGAGAATCTAATATGGTCAAAAAAGGAACTGACCGAGAGCGGGATGGCCGAGAAAAAAGTGAACGTAAAGATAAATTTGAGGCGTACACTCAGCTCACTACCTCCCGGGCACAAATTTTCACAATGAACAAGGAAAGTGACAAATGGCAGAGACCGAAAAAGATGTTTCATAAAAATCGGGATAAGACCAAGTGGTGTGATTTTCATGGAGATCACGGCCATTTAACCGAAGACTGCCGGCACCTCAAGGATAATTTGGAGGATCTCATCCGCAGAGGGTACTTCACCCAATATAAAGCTCAGACAAGCGAAGGCGACTTGATGAAACCCAGAGATCAGAATGTTCAGTCCCGGATAGGAGAGATTCATGTGATTAGTGGCGGTCCAATTCATGGCGGAAGTGTCAGTGGGGCGAAAGCTAGTTTAAAGGAGTTCCGGCATCAGGTGAACTTTAACGAGAGTTGCCAGTGGAGAAAGCCACCAGCCATGCCTGCCATGTCGTTCTCATTAGAGGATGCAAAGCACGTGATTTATCCTCATGACGACCCGCTAGTGGTCACCTTAAAAGTTGCAAATTGTTTGATTCACAGAATTTTGGTGGATGGAGGTAGTTCCGCCAATATTTTATTCCTGTCTACTTTCGAAAAATTAATGATCGGCCGGGAGCACTTACAGCCAGTTCGGTACCCAGTGATCGGATTCACTGGGGCATCCGCAATACCCGAAGGGATTATAAAATTGCCGGTCAAGGTGGGCGAAAATAGTGAAGCCAGGGATGTGATGGCCGAGTTCTTGGTAGTAGACGTTCCGGGAGCCTACAATGCAATCATTGGAAGGCCGTTAATTCATGACATACAGGGAGTGGTATCTACCTATCACTTGACTATGCTGTACGTATCCAATTCGGGTATAACGGCGAAGATCAGGGGAAACCAGGAAGCAGCAAGATCATGTTATTTAACGGCTCTAAAACAGCCAGCAAGAAGGGTTCCTGTTGAAGAATCATGTTCGCCATCAAGAAAGGAAAAGAGAGCTAAGAAAAAGGCCATGGCAGAAGAACCATCTGAGGAAAAGAATGAAAATGCCATGGAGGTAACCATGGAGGAGCTAGAAGTACGACCAGAAGATTTGCCAAGGCCCAAGCCTAATGGAGAGTCCAAGTTAGAAATGTTGGCGGATGATCCAGAAAGGACTGTGGCTGTCGGAACGGACATGGATCCAGAGGTCAGGATCAACCTGGTGACTCTCCTTCGAGAAAACGCTGATGTATTCGCGTTCTCGGCGGATGAGATGCCGGGAATAGACCCGACCGTGATGGTCCATCGTCTGAATGTCGACAGCTCGGTCCGCCCAGTCAAGCAGAAGAAAAGGAATTTTTCAATAGAAAAGAACAAGGCCGTCAGAGAAGAAGTTAATAAGTTATTAGCGGCTGATTTTATTGAAGTCTGTGATTACCCAGAGTGGCTGGCAAACGTCGTTATGGTGAAAAAAGCGAATGGTCAATGGCGGATGTGTGTTGATTTCACGGATCATAATAGAGCGTGTCCAAAAGACTGTTATCCTTTGCCAAGAATTGATCAGTTGGTAGATTCAACTAGCGGGCATGCTCTTTTGAGCTTTATGGACGCGTTTTCAGGTTACCATCAGATCAGTCTTCTGGAAGAAGATAGGAAGAAAGCAGCCTTCATCACAGACTGTGGGGTCTTTAATTATAAAGCAATGCCTTTCGGCCTGAGAAACGCGGGGGCCACATACCAGAAATTGGTCAACAAAGTATTTGCTGAGCAGAAGGGAAGGAACATCGAGGTTTATGTGGACGACTCAATCGTCAAGAGCAAAACAGACCGCAAGCATATTGATGATTTAAGAGAGACCTTTAGTACTCTGAGAAGATACAAGATGAAGCTCAACCCGAAAAAATGTGTATTCGGAGTAAGGGCAGGAAAGTTTCTAGGGTTCATGGTCAGCAAGAGGGGAATCGATGCTAACCCGGATAAAGTGCGTGCTATCATGGATCTGCCAGAGCCGAAAGGAATAAAAGACGTGCAAAGATTAACTGGGAGGATGGCTGCATTAACTCGTTTCATCTCCAAGTCGGCCGACAAGGCCCTGCCTTTCTTCGCATTATTGAGAGGAAACAAGAAATTTGAATGGGGCGAGGAGCAAAGCCAAGCTTTCGTCGCGGTCAAAGATCATCTAAAGACTCTACCCACCATCACCAGGCCAGAAATGGGGGATACATTGCAGTTGTATATCTCGGCTTCTTCAAAAACCGTCGCGGCTGTTCTATTGGTTGAAAAGGAAAAGAGGCAGCAACCGATATACTTTATCGAGTCACATCCCGAACGGCCCCCGAGAGCCGCTATCAGCGATTGAGAAGATGGCGTTGGCCGTGATCATAGCGACTTAAAGCTCAGAGCCATATTTCGATTGTCATCCCATTCGGGTCTTGACAAATCAACCTGGAGAAGGCTTTGCAAAAGATGGATAGCTCGGGCGTCTTTTGAAGTGGGCAGTGGAGTTGTCCGAATATGATATCCAGTACAAGCCCAGGACCGCGATAAAAGCTCAGGCACTGGCGGATTTTATCGTGGAGGCATCTTACGAGGAAGAGCAGGTGGAAGATGGCACTTGGTCGTTAGAAGTAGATGGCTCATCAGTAGCAAGTGGCTCAGGGGCTGGCATTGTAATGACCAGCCCAGAAGGAAATATTTTTGAATACGCCATCAAGTTCACCTTCCCAGCGTCAAACAACGAGGCAGCAATCGCGGGATTGAGGATGTGCATATCAGCTGGGGCCAAAAGCGTATCTTTGAAAACGGACTCGCAGCTAGTTAATGGCCGATTGAAAGGGGAGTTTGAGGTCCGAGAAGCAAATATGCAAAAATACGTGGAAAAGGCCAAAGAATTGATAGCCCAGCTGACTCACTTTGATGTTCAAGCCATCCCCAGGGCCGAGAACACTAAAGCGGACGCACTCTCGAAACTGGCAAGTTCTGATTCTTTGAACATTGAAAGATCTGTTATGGTGGAGGTTTTGAAAGAGAAAAGCATCACCGAAAAAACCGTGATTGTAAATACTGTCAATCAGCAAGGCGAATGGTTCAGTCAAATAGTGGCTTATAAACTCACGGGCTCACTCCCTTCGAACGCGATGGAAGCTAGGAAGCTGAAGAGGCAAGCAAATTGGTATGTCATTTACCAGAATGAGCTATATAAGAAATCATTTAGCTTACCGCTATTAAAATGTGCAACGGCATGGGAGTCGAGAAAAATTTTGGAGGAGATACATGAGGGGATCTGTGGAAATCACATTGGGGGCAAAGCCTTAGCATTAAAAGCATTGAGAGCTGGATATTATTGGCCGAGTATGTTGGCAGACGCGCAAGGTTACGTCAGGAAATGTGACAAGTGTCAAAAATTTGCTCCCATCATCAATAGACCCGCGAACGACCTCCAGCCTATAATATGTCCGATACCGTTTGCACAATGGGGTTTGGATATCCTTGGACCTTTTACAACAGCCACTGCCGGCCGTAGATTCTTGATTGTTGGTATCGACTACTTCACAAAATGGATCGAAGCAGAGCCGACAGCAAAAATAAAGTCGAATCAAGTCAAAAAGTTCATTTGGCAAAGTATAATGACAAGGTTTGGTATACCAGCTGCGATAGTCTTTGATCACGGCGCGCAATTTGACTGTCGGCCAATCAAAAATTTTCTATCCGAGTTCAGAGTCAAGTTCGCATTTTCAGCCGTATGTCACCCGCAGAGCAATGGGCAAGCTAAAGCCGCTAACAAACAGATTCTCGCAGCCTTGAAGAAGAAGGCTGGATGAACTCAAGGGAGCTTGGGCCGATATGATTCCAAAGCAGATTATGGGCCAATAGAACAACGAAAAAAGGAGGCAACGGGAGAAAGTCCATTCAAGCTAGCTTTCCGAACGGAAGCAGTCTTGCCAGTAGAAGTTGGTTTACCGTCATATCGGATTAAATACAAAGATCTAAAGAACAATGATCAAGCCTTAAGAGAAAATCTAGATTTTCTAGCAGAAACAAGGTTGATAGCGGAACTCAAAGCTGCTGCATACAAAGATCGTATCAGTAGAGCATATAACAAGAGAGTTCTTGAAAGGCCGTTAACAAAAGGAGATCTAGTACTACGAAGAACGGCAGCCACCGGAAAAGCTCACGCTGAAGGGAAGTTAACAGCAAACTGGGAAGGACCATATCAGATATCTAAAGAAATTGGTCCCGGCTCCTTTGTGCTGAAAACAATGGACGGCATTGAACTAAAGAATTGCTGGAACACAAGTGTTTTAAAGAAATACTATGCATAGATATCTCATGTAAAAGGCCAAGGGCCGTTACTTTTTCGTATCAATAATATAACTTCCCATGAGCATTCCATTAATTGTTTTACGCTTATTTTATGTACGCCACGTTCCATTAGTAAAAAACGGCTATATAACAGGTCTAAGTACAAAAATGACCATATAACAGGTCTAAGTACAAAAATGACCATATAACAGCTCTAAGTACAAAAACGGCCACATAACAGGCCACGTACAAAAATGACCATATAACAGGTCTAAGTACAAAAATGACCATATAACAGGTCCAAGTACAAAAACGGCCACATAACAGGCCACGTGCAAAAATGACCATATAACAGGTCTAAGTACAAAAAAGACCATATAACAGGTCTAAGTACAAAAACGGCCAAATAACAGGTCAAGAACGAAAACAGCCATAAAGCAAGGCTACTCCGATACAAAGCGAAAGTAGAAGAGAACAGAAGCTCACAAAAAATTAAGCTTCATTACTAATTACTGGCATGGCGGCCAACTACAAGCAAAAATGTGGGCAGCCACCAAAAAGGCACCAAAAATTCATAACAGTAATTGTAATAGTAAAGCTTATCCAAGGTACATGCCATATTGGGCCGAATTCAAGGTTTACAAAATATTAGAAAAACAAAATTCTAACAGCTATTAGAATCAACTGAAGAGCCTGGAGATGACCGCCAAAAACATCAAGGAAGAAGCACCTCTTCATCCTGAGCGACGGGAAGAACATTAGCAATAACATGCTCATCGCAGATGAAGGGCTCACCCTCCAAAGGGCGCGTATGAACACCTTCTGCAAAAGTAGTTTCCATCTCTTCCCAGTTGAAATTCGGATGAGAGTGGCAAACACATCTTTTAGCAGCTACCCATCCGCCGTCATATCTCTCTCCCAACATACCAACAAACTCTTCAGATTTTTTAAAATCCGCCACAGCCTGAGCGCCGGCATCATCCTTGGCCTTAGAAATAGCTGTGGCCATCTCATCCTTGATGGAAGCCAGTGTAGATTCAAGTTATGCTGATTTCTTCTCGGCCTGCTCAACCTTGGCAGCCTTAATTCGCAAATCCGCCAGTTCAACATCAACGGCTGCCCGTGACGCCTTCTCGGCATCAAGCAATTGCTGTATATTATCAGAGTGAACTCGGGCACCATCAAGCTGGGTCTAAAGATCATCCAAGGATTGCTTTTGCCTATCAGACTCGGATTGATAATGGACAAATTGTTCAATAAGCTCAATGGAGGAATTATTAGTCTGCACCAGAAAGACGATATTAAAAAAAAAAAGAAAAACAAAAAAAAAAAAATTATTCTTTTGTAGAAGAATATCAGTTCATGAGCCTTACCACAGCAAGGTCGTGAGCAAGTTGGGCGGCCGGTGCTACTAGCTTATCGGCTGGGCAATCAATCGGCAGCTCGAGGCCCTTCAGGAGACGGTATCCGAGAGTACCGCCATTAGCTGGAATATCAGCATACAAAGATTCATCCTCCCTCACGTCCCAGATGGGTTGATAAATTTTCCCAGGGACAGAAGGGGGACGAAAAAATGCAGACTTCACAGCAGCACTAAGGATAACCTCTTTATGCTCAATCCACTCATGGATCCGAGAGAATATTCCCGGCCCAAGATTTGTCAAAAACTGGGGGAGCTAAGGATGTCGTAAATTTTTTGGCGCATGGAAGAGCCAGATCCCAATGCCGTCCCAATGCTGTCAATAGCAGCATTAAGAGGAGAAACCCTGGTGGCAGATGATTCCCGGACGGGACTGTTGTCCGGAACAGTAATAGCGGTTTCTGGTTGCTGTGTTTCAGAAGCAGCGACATCTAGGGCTTGCCGCTTACTGGGACTATTGTCGGAGGGCTCGCGAGGCCGTCGCTGACCTACAGCCGTGCCACTCCCGCCCCGGCGAACAGGAACGTGAACGACAGGACGAGGAGACTCCTGATCCCCACGCCCAGCAGATCGGCCGGGAGTACGCCCAGGCGTGCGGCCGGCACGACGAACGCTTGCCCGACCAGACTGGCGACCACCGCGGCTACGATCCGCACCTCTGAGACCCCCAGTGAGGCCGTGAACAGTGTCATAGTCAAAGACAGGCTCCTTAGGAGTTCGAGACATTGGCGTCAAATCTTCGTTGAGACCCAACTCCTATCCGCACCTCTGGAACTCTTATGCTGCTTCTCAGAATGCAAGTTGGGTGGTCAAGTCTATTTGCAGGGTTAAGCAAGTGATCTTGTCCACCTGTGGAAGTGATTGGTTTGATAAAACAACATATAGTACTGCTGAAACGTATAAAAATTTTTTGCATCTTGGTGATAAGTTGGATTGGAGTAGATACATTTGGGATGCTCATAGTCTCCCTAAACATAGTTTTGTTGGGTGGCTTGTGATGAAGCAAAGGCTGCAGACCAGAAGTAAACTTGCTGCAATGGGAATTTGTGAAAGTCAAATGTGCTTACTTTGTGATACTGAGGTGGAGGATCACTCTCACCTATTTTTTGGTTGTCATTACAGTAAACAATGCTTACTTAGAGTCAAAAATTGGCTTGGGATCAAACCCGTTACAAGCAATGTTTTCCAACTTATGGGTTGGATTCAAAGAAGGTATAGAGAAAGCAAATTCAGGAAGCAAGTGGTGGTTGCTAGCATTCTGGCAACTGTTTATACTGTTTGGCATGAAAGAAATAATGCTCTGTGGAATCATAATGTACATACTATTGATGTGGTTGTTCAAAATATCAAATACATTGTAAAGCATAGAATTAAGGCTGGGTTGCCTAGGCATATGATAGATAAAGATGTTCAATGGCTGTATAGTCTGTAGTCTGGTGTTGGGAGGTAGTTTGTGTCTGGTGTTTTGGTGGTGTTGTCGTGTGGTTTTGTGGTGGTGTTTTACTCTCTGTAGCTATTGGTTGTACGATTGTTTCTGAGCTATAAAATTTACTTACTTACAAAAAAAAAAAAAATATTCAATATTCTGCGTATCAGATAATTGGGTCCAAAATCCGTTTCTTTCCGAGGATAAGTCAGATTATGATTGAAGATTAGTCAGAGTCTGTGATGATAAGAGTAAGTGCTGCTTCCTGGAAGATGCGCATACATTTCTCTATAAATACTCCATAATTGTATCAGAGCACTGGGCCCTCGGTTTGACTTATTTTAAATAATGTAGTAATTATTTTCTTTTTGGCAACATTAGTTTGACCACTCTTCTCATACAAAGTATGCGCTCTGCTCCCTCCTTATGAATTCTGATATACACCAATAGAAACACTGATTAAAATTGAAAAACAATTATCAATACGATTTTTTTTTAACCTCATATAAAATGGTCTCAATTAGTAATAGTACCACAAAAATAGCGAAATATCCCCATATGTGTGCCCCTATCGAATTATTAGAAGTTTGTATTATAACAATGACAAAGTAGTAAAAATATAAAACCATATCACTAGCTTCTACATGACATGATTTACACTTTTCTAATAGTGTCATATTGGCCCTCTACAAATAGATAACTGGGTTTCATGATTTCACTATTGAGATCAACAGAAAAGTACACATAATCTAAGTTACTTGTTTAAATTATTATAATAATTAGTCCATACGTTATACTTATATTATGTATTGATATTGTGTTTACACTATCTAAATTAGGTGATAAGTCTAACAAAGAGAGAAGTCAAGAGATAGAAAAACAGAAATAATTATTATAATAATTAGTCCATACGTTATACTTATACTCCCTCCGTCCCATAATATAGTGCTCACATTCCTTTTTTGGTGTCCCAAAATGTTGTGCCTATTTTCTTTTTTGTCAATTTATTTGGACTAAATTATCCTTAATTTCTACACAAACTTTCCAAAATATCCCTACTTTATTCTCAAAATATGTGACCCCATTTATTGCTTTACACCATTCCAAGGAACATTTATTACCCTTTTGATTTTGTTTAAAGGAAAAAGAAAATAAATAACTAGTTTCAATACAAAAGTATCAAAAAAGCACTTCATTAAATATATTTTTTTTGGAAATCCTACCACTCATTCTATTTTCCTTAAATCCCGTGAAAAATGAGAAGTAAGCACTATATTATGGGACGGATGGAGTATTATGTATTGATATTGTGTTTACACTATCTAAATTAGGTGATAAGTCTAACAAAGAGAGACATCAAGAGATAGAAAATCAGAAATATCCTTCTTAACCTTTAAACAAAGTACACATATATAGTTATTTACAAACTTCCAAGAGTTATTTATTTTGTAACAAATAACTAAGGATCTTTTGTTACAAACTACCTAATAAATTACCACTTTTGAAAGAAACTACTACAAGACTATTTTTTCAATAACTACATTAAAAATACAAAACTTTTAATAGCACTACTATTTAATAAAATTCTTCGTTAATGGGGCCCATCACTCAACTTCCATCCACTTCCCTATATCTGCAAAATCGATTTCTAGCTTTCTTGCATACTTAAGACCGAATATGGCCATCTTTCTCATGGGTCCTCTCCCATTAAAGATAGAAGACCGAACTTTCACTTAACATCCCCCTCTCACTCGCATTCGTAGGTACTTATTTAAATATTAGATCTTAGTTACGTGAAAATGTCACATTTGGGGGTGACAATGTTGGTACTTAGGGTTCAATTATTGGGCTTTTGAAAAATTTTAAGGTTATGTGAAAATGTCACAATTGAGGGTAAAAAAAATGGTGAAATTACATAGAAGCAAATGTGAATTAGTAGTAATCCGGTAGACCCCAACTTCCCTTGGTCAATTTAGCATGGGAACAATAATTTGAAGATATGAAGAAAAGGAAATGGCCTAACAAGTAACAACAGAAATGAGCATTCAGAATCTTCATCCTCTAGGCTCTAGCTTGTGCAACGCAAGTTAATTTTTTCACTTCATTATTACATATAATTATATGAAAAAAAATTATTTGGGCGAAATTCTCACCATATGACATGGTCTTGCCAAAAAGACATTATATTCTAGGACATTTGATGTACAAATCACTGCAGGAAAGTGTACCTTTAACGATGGGAAATCCCGTCACTGAAAGGCCAATAATAGTTACGGGATTATTTCCCTTCAAAAACCCGTCATGAAAGGGGGCCGTCATTGATAAAAAAATCCTGTCGTTATTTGGTTGTTAGCCCCATCGCAAAAGGCATATGCGACAAGATTTTTGGCCCATCATTATTAGGTTGTCATTAATGACTCAAGTTCTAATAGTGATTATGGTATGGCAATGAGAATGTTTTGCAACACTCTCAAACGACTCACAATAAATTTTTTGAAACTCTCACTTCGGAGATTTGTCCGTCGATCAATATATATATATGAGTTATAACGTATTAGTTCTAACTATATTACGAAACCTAGCATCAATAGATAATATATTACATAGAATATATATATCTACTGCTACACATGTATATATACGCACACACACACACACACACATATATATATATATATATATATATATATATATATATATATATATATATATATCACTAGAGGAAAAAAGCCCAAGGGCTGCGTTTTTTGCCGTAGCCACTGGACTAGCAGCCCTTGGAATTTAGGAAGGGCTGCGGTTTTTAACCGCAACCCTTAGCACGTTAAGTGTTGTGGTCAAGACAAAAACCGCAGCCCTTGGTAGATTAAGGGTTGCGGTTAAGGGCCAAAACCGCAGCCCTTAACACACCAAGGGCTGCGGTTTTTGCCTTGACCGCAACTTTTTTTTTTGTATTTTTTTGTCCTAAATGATCCAAAAACAGTTATATATATATATATATATATATATATATATATATATATATATATATATATATATATATATATATATATATATATATATAAGCATCACTTTTCATTGCTATTCATGCTATTCATACAAATGTAATGAAAATATTGACCGAGTTACCATTTAGTGTCAAAACTAGTGTAACAAAAGATAAAGAATTCCTTCACTTGTAATCTTCAAATTGATACCACTCATTTGTGTGCTTTGATGGCAATGTAGATGAGGAATTTGTTTTGGATTCAGCAGTGGTGAACCAGGACTGAGATCAGAGAAAGTGTATGTGTGTGTTCTGCCTCTTCACTAGTAACTGATGACAAGGACTGTAGTGATGGTACCAAGGCATTTTGAGCCTTCCGCTGTTCTTCTAAGATCTTCTACAGGTAACGTGCGTGTTCTTCTATGCATACCTGAAGTGCTCGCTGCACCTATATGCACAAGAAAGTTAGAGCAAAGTACATATGCTTGTGTACTATGACCAATGCACTCTAAGTCTCTATGGCTCAATTTTTCTAATGTTCATGAGAAACTAAACCAACCTCAAGTTGTTCATGCAGCTGTTTTTGCATTATGAGAGCTTCATTTATACTCCTGTAATAGTAAACATAAGATTATAGTTCAATTTAATTAAAAAGCAAACTGCTCGAAACAACCACCAAAAGTTGGGTTGGGTTTCACACCCTTTCTTCAATGCATCAGATTCTTTGGTGCTTGAATATGGCTTTTTCTCTCCTGAACTAGAATTAAAAAGCAAACTGCTCGAAACATTTACCAAAAGTTGGGTGAGTCACAAATCAAGATAAGGAGTTGGGGCCAATAGAAAAGCTATTTATGGTGTAAAGTTGTCCTTGTATAAAAATCCGTACAACATTTCTGAAAATAAGGAACCTAAAATCTGAACTTGTTTTAATTTGCTGCATTGTTTGTCTGCTTTGGGGATAAAGAACTGCCTGTTTTTTAAAGTTCTAAGGGTCGGGTTAGGTCTGGAGGTGTTCCAAGTTAAAGTTTTAAGGGTCGGGTAAGTGGGACCAATGTGGGGCACGTTGCCGACTGTGGGAGCCAGTGTGCGCCGTTTGCTGCACTACCTGTTGTGTTGTTGTTACAACTTACGAGACATCATTAATTTAATTGCATTGATTTTATTTCCTGTTGCCCTGCCACAGAATTATCTTCTATTCACTAGTTGTTTGTTTAGGAGTCATGTGAATGCAAATTTATTTGTATCCTGTTCTATAGCTTTATAAGATTTCTGATCATTGTGCAAAGAATATCTTTGCTGCCCTCCAATATTTGTTTGAGTTTTATTTTTATGATTGATGTGTTTAAGGTTTTGTTTGGCTTTAGTTTTTGAATCCAATTTGGTCTGTTTGTGTTGAGATTCTACTTTGTCTGAATTTGCGCGTTTGACATCGAGTTGTATTAGTTTGTGTTATAGTGGAGATTTTGAAAATTCAGCAACAATTTCAATTAAAGGATGGTTGTAAGGATGCTAAGTTCACTAGTGGAAAAAAAGAGAGCAAATGCTCATGTTGAGACTTGAGAGTCAAATGCAAGACCATCTGCTTACCGAACAGGTGCTTTAGCCTATTGAGCTACAAGTGATCTTTGACCCCATGTTTTTTCAATGTCATTGACCTTAGAGTTTAATGCCTACCTAGGAATGTGTTTCTATTATCAACTAACAGTTATCCCTTACAGGTAGGAATTAGTATATTTTTGTGTGAGCTCTGATATTTATAATCTGCCAAGAATCCTGCTGGGAAATAAAATCCAGTTACGAATCCATAGATATTGCATTTTAGGAATGTTGTTATAAGGATTGAAAAGAACATGAAAAAGTTGGAGATTAAATAGATAGATCAAGCAATTAAAGATTTGAAAACAACGACTTAACCATGGATCAAACAATTAAAGCCCTAAAAACAATCACTTAGATGCATATTAGGCCAAGAAATCACACAAATACCAATAATTAACTAAATTCACCAACTTTAAGCATAAAGCAAGCAATAACGGTCAAAATCAATTGAACAAAACACTAGTGGAAAAAAGCCCATCTGATGCGGTCAAAACCGGGCTTACTGCTGCGGTTTTGGGCCACATCAGGTGGGCTCGCAGCCGATATCAATTATTTACTGATCCGGTCCTAAACCGGATCAGTAAATGATTTTCTGATCCGGTTTTCCTAAAAAACCAGATCAGAAAATGTTCTCGGTGCCAAATTGATGTATGCAAAGCACACAATGTGATCCGGTTATTTAGGAAAACCGGATCAGATTGTTATATATATATTTAAATATTATATATATATATTTATATATATATTATTATATTTATATGAAGCTTATATTTAAACCTGTTATAATTGGAAAAAAGTATCACGCACGCGTCGTATACAAGTCAAAATGATATTATATATATATATATATATAATATTTTGAGAATGTACTACAAATAAAGTTGAAATAAGTACTAAAATCAAAAATAAATATTTGGACCTATATAAGTAGCTAGTAACATAATAAGAACATAAAAACTCAAAGCCGCGACATCATCTTCACATGCAAATTTCGGTAAGGTAGCGTGCTAGCAAATCCCGAACCTCGTCTATCTCGGCCGTGGTGAAACAACCATCCCTTGGTTTGCCATCGAGGAATACCTTATAAAACAAACATAAGGAAACACACATATATGACTCTAGTTGACTCTAAAGAGATTGAGGAAATATAATATAATGTAAGAAATTAAGAAAATCGAGCTTAAAATGCAAAAATCGGCAAAAAATGACAATCATTTACCCATAATGGGTTTCACAGCATGTGAGTGGACTTTAGTTGACTTTAATACTTACATATATACTTATTAGAACTATATATGA
The DNA here is from genome assembly GCA_947646795.1 of Beta lomatogona. Lineage (NCBI taxonomy): Eukaryota > Viridiplantae > Streptophyta > Magnoliopsida > Caryophyllales > Amaranthaceae > Beta > Beta lomatogona. The sequence continues at coordinate 89,179 of CANSNZ010000536.1, read as the reverse complement.
GCTTAAAATGAGAGTAAGTGCGGGAGATTAAGGAAAGTTGAGCTAAGAAGGCCAAAATCGTCCCGAAATGGCATTCATTTACCCAAATTGGGTTTCAAAGCATGAAAAATGATTTTGCTTTACTCTAATGGTTATATATGTTGCTATTAGAACTATATATGTCCTAACATGTGGCTAAATGTAAGAACATAAGTACAATGAGCTTGAAAGGCCAAAATAGGCCCGAAATGGCCTTCATTTACCCAAAATGGGTTTCAAAGCATGTGAATGGATTTTACTTGACTCTAATAGTTGTATATGTTGTTATTAGAACTATACATGTCCTAACATGTGGCTACATGTAAGAAAATAAGTAGAATGAGCTTAAAAGGCCAAAATCGTCCCAAAATGGCATTCATTTACCCAAATTGGGTTTCGAAGCATGAAAAATGATTTTGCTTGACTCTAATGGTTATATATGTTGCTATTAGAACTATACATGTCCTAACATGTGACTAAATGTAAGAAAATAAGTAAAATGAGCTTAAAAGGCCAAAGTCGTCCCGAAATGGCATTCATTTATCCAAATTCGGTTTCGAAGCATGAAAAATGATTTTGCTTGACTCTAATGGTTATATATGTTGCTATTGGAACTATACATGTCCTAACATGTGGCTAAATGTAAGAAAATAAGTACAATGAGCTTGAAAGGCCAAAATAGGCCCAAAATGGCCTTCATTTACCCAAAATGGGTTTCAAAGCATGTGAATGGATTTTACTCGACTCTAATTGTTGTATATGTTGTTATTAGAGCTATATATGTCCTAACAAGTGGCTAAATACAAGAAAATAAGTACAATGAGCTTGAAAGGCCAAAATAGGCCCGAAATGGCCTTCATTTACCCAAAATGGGTTTCAAAGCATGTGAATGGATTTACTTGACTCTAATGGTTATACATGTTGTTATTAGAATTATACATGTCCTAACATGTGGCTATAAGTATGAAAATAAGTACAATGAGCTTAAAAGGCCAAAATCGGCTACAAATGGCATTCATTTACCCAATTTGAGTCTTAAGTGATGTGAATGTAGTTTACTTGACTCTAATAGTTCTATATGTACTTGTTATAAGTATATATGACCTAAAATGTGGCTAAATGTGAGAAAGTTAAAAAAATTGAGCTTACGAGGCCAAAATCGGCCGTAAATTGAGCTACTTATTATTTATGTATAATACCTTCTCAAGATCCCCGGCTTCCTTGCAACTTGAAAATATATCGAACATGAACCTCTACAGATAGTAGCCACACTCGGTTCCCCCGGGTTATTGAGCACACTATTTATAAAATTACATAAAAAAATCATGTAAGAAACGTATATGTTTGTTTTTTAATAAAAGAAAGAAGTTGCTAATTAAGTAATATTTATTACCTTCATTGCTTTCCACTTAGGAACTTGTCCTGTTCTCTCAACTTTCTTCATACAACTGTAGTTATGTTAATTTCATGTGAGAAGTGGGCAAAGGATGAAATTAGTGAAACATGTTATGCTAATAAGCATTTTAAAGTAACAAACATACCTATTTATGCATGATTTGAGGAGTAAGGATCGTGGTGGATCTTGAGCTGCAGAATCAAACTGATATACTGTGTTGTTTGAAGGACAAATCACAAGGAGCGACCAATGGAGACTAAAATCCCAAAAAAGTTAGGAAGCAATCATGTGATTACTTGTATTGTATAATAATAAAGTGGCAAAAATGGATACAAGGTTAAGAACTATACTCTTCAAAACAAGGGGCAAATATGAACTTATGTTATGCACGTTTAGCTGTTTTGAGACATAGCCAAATATACTCCTTAACCTCACTTGTGTTTTGCAAACAATTGTCAGCTCGGACAAAATTTGGACATAACCACCCAAACTGATCGCGTCCACGAGGATCATCTTGGAGTAATCTTCAAAGCACAACTAAGTACGTAACATAGATATATTATTAGATATTGCAAAGGAAGTTCATATATTTCATAAGTAGAACTATTATACCTGATGAAGGTTTGAATCAAGGAAACATTCAACATCTCTCCGCAAAGGAACTCCTTCACATCAACCTTAGACACCCATGTCGATGTTTCCTCGTGGTAGTTGAATTCCGTGGTACCCAACTTCACCTCCATAGGTGTATCATCCGGCATATCACGCACATTTGCATGTAGCCATAAGCATGACTTAGTGAGACACTGAAGCGTTGGTTTCTCAATCCAAGTATCTATAGACGGGTTTTGTTCGCAACTTAAACCTTTGGAGTCTTGCGTCCTTTACCCGAAATGGCCTTCTTTGGCCTGCTTGTACCCGCCTTCTCCTTCGCCTTTTCTATAGGAGGTGAGTCCGCCTTGCTTTCCTTGGGCTTGCTTATTCTCTCCAAAACCTATTAATTCAAAGGGAAAAACATTCAACTTAGTTAGTTTATATTTAATAGGTATGAAATAAATCAATATGAATATGGATTTTAGTTTCTCATTTTACCTCGTCTGAAAACCTCACCCATGCCGATGGCCACAACACATAACCACCACGAGCGTCGATCAAGACATTTATATCAACTGACGGTTTAGGCAACGGAAGAGCAAGGTCTTCGTAACCAGGTGTAACGCCCCGGAAATACATAACCTTAATTGTCAGCGGAAGCACAACTTAAGCCTGTGGGTTATGGCCCACTAATAAAATAATCGCCTAAAATGGCCTATTAAACATACAAATGTTCAATAACAATTCATAATAATTACCCTTAATAAAGAGGGTTCTAAATATCTCTAATAATTATCGAGTCGCTCAACTCAACCTTTCCTGAGCATTACCGACATGACCGATCCCGAGCTATCTTCGGAATACCCGAATGATTTCATAAAATAGGGAAAAGAGAAAACACAGAAAATAACCTAAAATGAGTTGAAAACTCAGTAACTTCACTCCAGCCCGTAAAAACGGTTTTAGTTCGTAAACATTTTCATGTACGAGCATATATAATAACACTTTAGTAATCATTAACATAGAACGTTATCATTAGCCTTGAATAGTCTGCTGGCAAGGATCATTTTCGTGACTTTAGTTCATTGGCAAGTACAGGCTTTGGACATATCATAACTTTCGTAATTCGTAACATTAACATCATCATATGACCTTTTTGGTCCGTATCGTTCATCGTAACATAATTCCTCCACCTGTGACTTGCCCATTTACCGGATCATTTCATGATTCCAAACCAGCAGATGCATCCACTTTTATTATCATAACTTATCAGGCATCATATATTCTTAATTCAGAATCATCCATAGATCGTAAACATAATCATAAACATGACAACTCATAACATACAGAGCATCGTCACATCATAGCATATTTCATCATGCCACATACAAATCGTAACACATAATCATATCACATAATTATCATCATGCACTTATATTCATGCATACACATATAAAACATCACATATAACATATACGGGCATGCATAGATTTGCTGGACATGAACATTACCTTGTATGCAATCCAATTCCTTAATCTTCAAATCCAATAATTGAAAACCACCAAGCTTCATGGATTGCTTTCAATTCCATATACTAATTTCAGCAACTCATGCACCTCACAATGATAACAGTAATTAATAGCAGCCCATACTAAGCTAATAAACTAATTACTCTTCATAAAAACTACTATTCACTAACTCAAGACACTTAGCATAATTCAACTCATCTGATTAACTAGAATCCCATAATCTCTTCTCCATGATCCATCATAAACTAAAACTACATCATCATTCATCACCAAGATTTCCATTTTTAAATTCTCTAATCTATTATTGGAACCCCAAATGATAAACTAACTCGCTTTTAGCCATTACAACTTTATCCCAACAATTTGCTAACTCGAATCAATTAAGCAAAATCAGTTTTAGGCTCAACTTAACTAATTTGACATCACATACATAATTGGGCTTGAGTTTTAAAAACTTAGAATTCTAAACTTAAAGAAAGACAGTAGATGATTAACCTCTGCTTCAAGAGCAGGGAAGAAAACGCACGGCAAGGGAGTTTCGACGAGCTCCGGCGAGGCGACTGAGAACCGACGCAGGTGCGGTGAAGCGGCGCAACTCAGGCGGAGGTGTGACGCGGCGGTGGCGTTGGTCGAGCACCAGCATCAAGCGAGAGGAGAGAGAGAGAGGTGCGGGCAGGGGAGGAAGAAAATAGGGCCAATCACACGGCAACCAACAACGACGAAACAACCACATCAGCGGCGCCAGGGCGGCGAACAAGGCCAGCAGCAGCGCAGTGCGGGAGGAGGAGAGCGAACAGAGAGAAGAGGGAGGAAGGAGGATAGAGAAAACTTGGGGTTTGGGGTCTTTGGGGTTTCCACGGGAGAGAGAAAGAAATATATGGGGTTGGGGTTTTTCTTTGGGTGAGAGAAAATAGCAGAGAGAGAGAGAATTTGGGGGTTTTGAGTTGGGGTGGTTTTGTTTCACCAACAAAAGAAAAAGGAAAGGAGGGAGATTGGGTTATTCTTCTAACAAATTAAACCAACGTAGGTGTTAGATGAGTAAAACCATTTTGTTTCTCATTTTGGCCAAATACCACCCAATTAATTACACATAAAACCCAAAATGTATTTATTTTAGAAAATAATTTAACCATAATTATTTCAAAAAAATTTAGGACGCAATTAAACTAACAAGCATAATTAATAATTAATAAAACGAGATTAAAATTCGGGGTATTACACCAGGAGTGATGGTGACTACACTAACCGCCAAGTGCTCATTGTCCACACACTCGTGATGGACTATTGGTCGTTCACTTCGTGGTTGTGCATTTCCTTCAGCCATCACAATCAAATCCTCATCTTTTACATCTAGTAAAAGCTGGCAAGGCGTTTCTTCTTTCCAAAAGTAAATGGATTGAGGTTAGTTTATATTACTTAGTTTTAAAAATTATAAGAAGGATAGTAGTTACCTCTAACTCAAGTATAGATGGTGCTGATTTTTATGTGTTAGGATGGCTAGCTTCGTCCTCCAAAGGACGATCCAAAGGACGTATCGTCGGTATACCAAACTGTGAAAGGACCGTGTTGAAACTTTTCGTGATTTTAGCCGTCACTTTCTCTGTAATTTCCTCCGTAAGCTTCTCCCGCATAGCTTATGACATAGATTCGTTAGAGCGTGATCTTCTACCCACAGAGGAATCTTTAGCATAGACTTTTTTCACACCGAGACAAATACCACCAAAACCCCTCAAGCGTCAATTGTGGTCTTTTCCAAAAGTCTCGTAAAGAGCATCTTTGTTGCCTTCGGGAGTGAACTCGCCTCTATCCTCTTTTTGCTTGATCCCCATCCACATAGATTATAGAACTACAAGTGTAAGTATAAAAAATAACAAATTAACAAGGGGGTTAGTGCAATGGGGGGATTGTGCGGGGATGTGGCGAAGGAAGGAGAGGGTCTATAGGGGGCAGCAAGCTAAGGGGGGTAGGGAATAGCGGGGGGAGGGGGTCCGCAGGGGTAGGGCGAGGGGAGGAGGTCCGAGGGGGGCAGCAGGGGGCCGGCAAGGAGGGAGCAGGGGGAAGGGGAGTCCGCAGGGGGCATGGGAGGGGGTCCGAGGGGGTGGGGCAGCAGGGGGCCGGCAAGGAGGCAGCAAGGGGGGAAGGGGGGGGTCCGTAGGGGGGCAGGGGGCCGGGCAGGAGGCAAATGGGGGAAGGGGGTCCGAGGGGGGGCAGGGGGGTTTCGGTAAGGAGGCGCGAGAGGGGAATGGGGGTTGGCGGGGGCGTAGGGGAAGGGGGTCCGGAGTGGGGCACGGGGGGAAGGGGTTTGCGGGGGAGGGGGTGGCGGGGAGGGGTGGCAACAGGGGGAAGGGGGTCTACGGGGCGGGTAGCGGGAGGGGGGGCAGCAGTGGGGAAGGGGGGTCCGTAGGAGGGGCGCGAGGAGGGGGTCCGAGGGGGAGGGGGCAGAGGGAGGGGGTCCGAGGGGGTGGGGGCGGCGGGGGAAGAGGGGTAGCAGGGGAGGGGGTCCGAGGGGGGGCGGGGCAACAGGGTGGGGGGTCCGGGCAGGGAGGGGCAAGGGGACGGGGGTCCGCAGGGGGGATGGCAGCAAGGGGGGAAAACATGTGAATTTAATTACTTACAACGGCATTTGCTATCTTCAAGGTCCCCAGATCTGAAATGGTCATTTTATTGTTTGAATCACGCCTATGCATGGAGCACCACGAATCAGCGACACGGTCAACTTTGACAGATGCGGTGTTGGAGGCAGAAGATGTCGTTGTTGATGCATCGATAGAAGGGAAAAATTTATCGTCAATTGACAGGCTAAAGTCGTATCCCCTTATCAAAAATAACCTAAAGTCCACTAACAAGTAGTCAGGGAAGTCAGGATCGAATCCACAGAGAGAAAGTTATACTATTGTATCTGAATGCTAATATTATACTAACTAAATCAGATGAAAATTGGTGTGTGACTAAACTAATAGGCAAATGATAGAACTAAATATGAAGGTAATAATCAATTAATAAAGAACTAGGACTATGGATCACTATGCATACAATTCGGGAAATCAGAGACGAATAATAACTACCCAATAAATCAATTTATCTAGGGCACATGTAATTTATCTCGAACATTACCTCCCTCAAAGATCACCTAGCCGCTCTCGCATGGTCAAGGATCACTATGCCTAATGATTGAAAGCCTATACGAAATCTCTCCTCTCAAAGCAGATTCAATATTGCGATAATAGAAATACAAATCAGGCCTAATTCATAAATCTAGCATGAACGATTCAATTACAGGAAACAATTTAAATAAAGGATAATTATACTAATCTATCAATCCCTCATTCCATACATAGATCCCCACAATCCTAGAAATAAAACTACTCACTCATGTTTAAGAATCCAATAACAAATTTCATATAAAAATCCATGCTTTGAACTATTGCAAATAACTAAGAAACTAATCTAATCAATAATAGAGAAAGCAAATAAATATGAAGAGAATAAGGAAGAAGATTACCAAATTAATGGACTATATTAAACTTGCGAATAATCCAAAGGTTCAATCTTGAATCACAATGAAGAGTAGTAAAAAAAACTAGGGTTCTTGAGAGAAACTATGAGAAATTAAGAGCTAAAACAAAAGATGAAAAATAAATGTTCTAACTTTCCTATTTATACTAAGTGCCCGAAACTCATTAAATGAGCGCGCCCGGAGAGAAGCCCAATCGGGCCAACCAAGCCCGATCAAGTCGGGCACAAAGAAAGTAGCAGCGCTCAAAAGACCAAGCGCCCAATGCTGTCGGGCTGCCTCGCCCGATGAAGTCGGGCCGTCGATGCTCAGCGCTCAGCTCAGCAGACGCATGTACACTCTCGCCAAGCGCCCGATGCTGTCGGGCTGCCTCGCCCGATGAAGTTGGGCGTTAGACATTAGCGCGCAAGGCTCAAACGCAGCAGCTGTGCACCAAAGAATACCTCGCTCGATGGTATCGGGCCATCTCGCCCGATCGGGCTGGACAACGAAACAACGACCGGGCAACGTCGCCCGATCGGGCCCGCAACGACTCTTGCTTGTGACGGAGTTGAACGCCCGATCGGGCGTGTGGTGCCCGATCCAATCGGGCTCAGGTCCGATACTTCATTCCTTGGCTTCAAACGCCAAGGCTTCACTTCTACTTTTGTCCAGGGCCTCGGAAAGCATTCTCGGGGCCTCGGAACTCATCAAATATGTCTTCGAACCTCTCCAGTCCAGTGTAATGGTCAGATAGTGGTAGAAAATAGAGAGATAACTCCCTAAAACCTGCAATCAGACACAGAACAAAAAACCACAACTAGATGGAGAAAGTTAGCATGAAATGGCTCCTAAGAGCACCATTGATACACATTTTAGCTCAAATATAGGGGGAAAAACACTATATAAAACCATAACATCAAACTCCCCCAAGCTAAACCTTTGCTTGTCCTCAAGCAAAGCATAGCAGGAATAAGAATAGGATTGCTTCACCCCTCAGATGGAAAAGTTTAAATTCAATTATTTCCAACTCAAAATCATTCAAGCAAGCAAAATTTAAGTTCAGTTGCTCAGATCACCTGACTACCAATCACTTAAGTAAACCATCAAACGCAGCTACCCTACATATCATGCAAATCTTGGAAAGGTGCTCACCGTGGTGTCACTCCTCTCAATTTTGTGGCAGGCAAAATATGTGTCCGATCGCTCACCAACCCAACCATAATAGCCCTTCCCACTCACACTCTCATGTGTTTAGAAAGGTATAATATCGCTCATCCTAATCAGGTCGACTCAAATAACAGACTTAATCTTCGACTTTGGCATATTGACTCAATATTATTCCAATAAACAATCAAACACGTGCTCAAAAGGTCTTTTTCAGGGTTGTAATGGGGCTCGGGTAAAGGTATTGAAATTATTTGGGAAATGTGGTGGAAAAGCCAAGAAAGGGGAGCAAAAAACACTAGTAGGACTAGGTGTGGTAGAAACAACTCCCATGGCATCAACAACTTAACCAAGATAATAACCAACTTTTGAAATTTCACGAACCAACCAATAATTGCATCTTTCAACATAATTTCCAATGCTTTGAAAGTTAATGAGTGAAGATCATAGAAAATTTTTCAGATTTTTCACTATCAAATTTTTTTCTTTCTTCCTTTCACTTTATTTTTCTTTTTCTTTCTTTTCTTTGTACAAACATGTCATTATTTTCCAACCGCCCTACGGAATCAACCACACAATATGATATAAACTTAACAATTGCTCCCCCAAGCTAGGCTTGGGACAATAGTCATTGCAAAGGCTCAAGGTGTGTAATGTGGTTTAATATAGATCCAAAAAGAAGTCACACTAGTAGAATAATTGTTTATTGTTGCGGTCATTAAGTGGCCTATTGCGGCGGTTTTCGCTGCGCAGCAATAAAGGGCGCAGCAATAGGTAATTAATATATTGCTGCGGTTTTAAACCGCAGCAATATTTGAACATATTGTTGCGGTTTCTAGCCAAAACCGCAGCAATATATTTATTTATTATTAAAAACGTACAACGTATTGCTGCGGTTTTGGCTAGAAACCGCAGCAATATCTTGGCCTATTGCTGCGGTTATTGCCCAAAATCGCAGCAATAGGTCCTGGTACAGGTGAAAAAAAATTTTTTTTTTTTTTTTTGGAATTTCGCAATTAAATTTGAAAGATTAAAACCATGCAACTAACCCATCCACTATCCATCAAATTCGCAGACAAACTAAAGATTAAATAACATGAATTTCATTAATATATAAAGCTAAAAAAAAACTAATTACATATATAATACAAAAGATCAAAAAGTAAAATGAAAAAGCAAAAATAACAAAACAACTATTACAACTTAATGACTAATTACAAATATTATAATAAAAACGAAAAATAAGAAACTGATCTAAAAAAAACGAAAAAAATCGTAAAACAGAAAAATCTGAAAACAGATCTAAAAAAACGAAAAAAATCAAAAAAAAAATCCTAAAACAAAAAATCACAAACAGATCTAAAAAATGAAAAAAAAAAAAAAAAAACGAAAAAAAAAACCGAAAAAAATGACAAACGCCGGACAGCAGCGACAAACGCTGGGCTTCGAACGGCGGGCTTCAAAACGACAAACGCCGGACAAACGACAAACGCCGACGAAGATGGCCTACGGAGATGGCCGGAAAACTTGACAGCAGCGACAAACGCTGGGCTTCGAACGGCGGGCTTCAAAACGACAAACGCCGGACAAACGACAAACGCCGACGAAGATGGCCGACGAAGATGGCCTACGGAGATGGCCGACGAAGATGGCCTACGGAGATGGCCGGAAAACTTGACAGCAGCGACGAGGAGGAGAGGGAAAGACTTGAAGAAGAGAGAGAGAGGGGAACCAGTGGGAAAACGTGAAGAAGAGAGAGAGGCAAACTAGTGGAGATGGCTCAGCGAATGAGAGAGGAGAGAGAGAGAGAGAGGAGAGAGGAGAGAGGAGAGTGAGGAGAGAGAGGAGAGTAAAACGGCTAATGAGTTGTTAAAAGGAAAGAGGAATAAAACCCTAATTGGGCCGCACAAATTTTTTTTCCACTTAAAATAGCCTATTGCTGCGGTTTTTACTAAAAACCGCAGCAATAGGTTCAAATTTTAATATAAAAAAATTAATATTTAAATATACGGCCTAGACATATTCTTTGCGGTTTGTGGCAAAAACCGCAGCAATATATTAAAATAATAATATTTTAATATATTGCTGCGGTTTTTGCCACAAACCGCAGCAATATATCTGGTCAAAAAGTCAACTTTTTTTCAAAAATTTTCCGTTGAAACCATATTGCTGCGGTTTTTGCCCGAAACCGCAACAATATGTTTATTTTATATTTTACTTTTTCTTTCCACGTGATATATTGCTGCGTATGGGTAAAACCGCAGCAATACTACCGCAGCAATAAACAATTATTCTACTAGTGTCATTAGGCTCAGCGGGGCTATGGGGGAAAATTCATTAAACGACTCTGAGGCTTAAAATTAAACAAATGAACGCCTCTATCACAGCACATGCCTAAAGTTACCAGAACTCAACGAGTACAATGCCAAAACCAAGATAAGAATGCTACGAGGAACTAACACACAAGAATAGATCGGATATAGAGATGAATCCGAGGGCTAGAATGAATCCTCACAATCTAACCAATTCAAGCATGCAGTTAAAATAGGCACTTTATCATCAAAATTCACTCAAGATCAAGGCAATCATAGATTACGTCACAACATCCCAATCTCAAATGCCCAACTATCTAGTATAATGAGTTAAATCATTTTTTTCAAAGCAAAGTTCGGGGCACAAGGAAGCAATCAATCTATTCGAATTCAACTCGTATTTTTGTGTTTTTTTTTCAGCAATATTTCATTTTTTTGTGATTTTTCATTTTTTTTAATTTTTTTTAAAGCAATTAACCTACCTTAACTATTCTAAAAAGCAGTAAAAACAAAAGAGAAAATTAATACTAATACTTACAGAAGTCCTCCCCTAAGCTGAACTTGGCAATGGCCTCATTGCAACAAGGGAAAGGAAAGGGATATGGACATTAGCCGCCCATCAGCCTGGATCGAGCAGTTTAGTAGCCACATGTTGTACCACCTTTTGCAACCCGCGTCGGACTGTAAAGCTGGTGTGGTGGCCCTCATGTCGATGAATGCGGTGCTCATTATGGTCAGGGCTTATTCCTGTCAAGTCATCAGTGCTATAGCCAATGGTCTTTTTGGGAGTCTGTAAGACCGTTAGAAAATGCTCATCATCTGCAATAGACTCTAAAGCAAGCACATCATTTGAAGTAGCATGGGAGGGGGAATGAGGCATGCAATCATGGAGCGGTTCATCAACAACATCAATACTATAACATGATTCCTCTAGCATTGGGCTTTTAGGTGCATTGTTTAGGCTAAACATGACCTTATCATCCCCCACAGTCAGTGTCAGTTTCCCACTCTTAACATCTATCACTGCCCCAGCAGTATGGAGGAAAGGTCTCCCAAGGATAATGGGTGTTTGAGTGTATTCGGCCATGTCTAATGTAACAAAGTCCACAGGGATAAAGAATTTACCTACTCTAACAGAACGTCCTCTAATATACCTAAGGGATATTTCACGAGAACGGTCGACCATTTGCGAGTAATGGTAGTACATTTTAATTCGCCCATGTTCGGTTGCTTACGAGATAGAAAGAGGCATGACACTTACACTGGCACCTAAATCACATAAAGCTTTGTCAATAAATATGGTGCCAATGTGACAGGGGATGGAAAAACTCCCTGGATCTTTCAATTTGGATGGAGTCTGGTTTTGTAAAAGAGCGCTGCATTCAGCAGTAAAAGCCACAGTCTCCACTTCATTGAGAGTCCGCTTCCTCATCAACAGTTCTTTCAAAAATTTAGAATAAGCAGGCACTTGATTTAATAATTCAGTAAAAGGAACTGTTACCTGCAGATTCTTTACCACCTCTAAAAACTTACCATACTGGTGGTCGAGTTTCTTCTTGAGCATCCGCTCGGGGAATGGTAACTTGATCACCGGAGGCACAGTTTTCTCCTTAGTCACCTCCTTAGTCTTGTCTACAGCTCCTTGCTCTACTTGAGGTTCAGCATCCTCAGGCACTTCTTGTGGTTTTGGTGATTCCACCTCTAGCATTGCCGGAGCATCGTACTGCACTCCACTGCGAAGGGTGATAGCATTGGCAGTGTCCCTAGGTTGCATTGGTTGTGAAGGCAAGGACCCAGATGGCCTATTAGTAGAGGAACTAGCCAGCTGAGCTATTTGTGACTCCAACATCTTATTATGTATCCCTTGCAGCTTATTCTGAGCATGCAGGCTCTCAAATTGAGACCTAGTATCTGCTTGAAAGGAAATAATACCTTTCTGCATCTGCAGCATTAGACTTTTAAGTTCAACAATAGCTGGGTCTAGAGGAGGTGTAGATTGATGCTGTTGAAACTGAGTTCTCTGATATCCAGGAGGAGCTTGCGGTTGATATTGTTGTTGTTGATGATGCTGTGGATAATGTTGTTGTTGCGGATTCAGCACATTATTGCTCCTATACGAGAGATTTGGATGATCTCTCATCCCGGGATTATAGGTATTGGAGTAGGAATCGAACTGCGGCTTGTGTGGTGACTGTAATGCGTGCACGGGCTCACTAGAATGTGAGAGAGAGGGGCACTCTTGAGAGTTATGTCCAGCTATCCCACAAGCGTCACAGATGAAAGCATTGTGCCCAGAAACACTAGCCATAGCATTGACACTCATATGAGGGGAGGAATTGTTACCTAGCTTCAAAGAATCAATCTTCCGGTGAAGAGCGGCTAGTTGTCCCGGTCAGTAAAGAAATGGCTTCAACATCATGTTTACCTCCCTTTGTCATAGAGGAACGAATAGTAGACGCTTGGTGAGAAGCGAGTTTCTCCAGAAGTTCATGCCCTTCGTCTACGGCTTTATTCATGAAAAACCCACCTGCAGCTCCATCAATTACCCGTCTAGTATCGGCATCAACTCTCGTGTAGAAAATATGGCACAGATACCACTTGTCAAAACCATGATGGGGACAAAGACGCTGCAGATCTTTGAATCGTTCCCAAGCTTCATATAATGACTCGCCAGGGTCTTGGGTGAAGGTCACTATCTCATGACGCATATCTGCAGTCTTCTAGTAAGGGTACCACTTGATGAGAAAAATCTTTGAGAGTTCTGCCCAAGTGGTGATGGTGGAAGGCAGCTTATTATACCAAAATAAAGCTTTGTCGCGCAGAGAGAAACCAAACAAGATGAGTTTCATCTCATCAGCAGTAACACCAGCTTGTTTCTGAGTAGCACAACATTGTAAAAATCGCTGCAGGTGCTGATTTGGGTCTTCAGATGGTAACCCGGCAAACTGGTTATTCTAAACCATATTCAGAACATGAGACTTAATTTCAAAGTTTGCAGCAGCAATAGTAGGCAACCGTACCCCAGTGGGCACATTATCAGGAGATGGTTGTGCATAGTCTCTGAAAGTCGGTTTAGCTTCGTCACCCATTCTAGCAGTAATAGGTGATACAGGGAAGCCTTGTTGTGGTGAAGATGGTGGAGAAGGTGTCTTTTGGGAGGGTGTCCCTGCAGACAACTTGGTTTTCTTAGTTGTCTTTTTGAGTCTACGAGCAGTCTTTTCAATCTCCGGGTCAAATGGAATGAGATCTGGGGATCTCAATTTCCTACTCATACATCAAAAACACTAAAACAAACGTGAGATGCTCCAAAGAACAGGTGTTCTTCGGAGTAGAGGTTAGTGTAATACTATAATTCAGACAAAATAAAAATAAATCGTCTCCCCGGCAACGGCGCCAAAATTTGACAGGCTAAAGTCGTATCACCTTATCAAAAATAACCTAAAGTCCACTAACAAGTAGTCAGGGAAGTCAGGATCGAATCCACAGGGAGAAAGTTATACTATTGTATCTGAATGCTAATATTATACTAACTAAATCAGATGAAAATTGGTGTGTGACTAAACTAATAGGCAAATGATAGAACTAAATATGAAGGTAATAATCAATTAATAAAGAACTAGGACTATGGATCACTATGCATACAATTCGGGAAATCAGAGACGAATAATAACTACCCAATAAATCAATTTATCTAGGGCACATGTAATTTATCTCGAACATTACCTCCCTCAAAGATCACCTAGCCACTCTCGCATGGTCAAGGATCACTATGCCTAATGATTGAAAGCCTATACGAAATCTCTCCTCTCGAATCAGATTCAATATTGCGATAATAGAAATACAAATCAGGCCTAATTCATAAATCTAGCATGAACGATTCAATTACAGGAAACAATTTAAATAAAGGATAATTATACTAATCTATCAATCCCTCATTCCATACACAGATCCCCACAATCCTAGAAATAAAACTACTCACTCATGTTTAAGAATCCAATAACAAATATCATATAAAAATCCATGCTTTGAACTATTGCAAATAACTATGAAACTAATCTAATCAATAATAGAGAAAGCAAATAAATATGAAGAGAATAAGGAAGAAGATTACCAAATTAATGGACTATATTAAACTTGCGAATAATCCAAAGGTTCAATCTTGAATCACAATGAAGAGTAGTAAAAAAAAACTAGGGTTCTTGAGAGAAACTATGAGAAATTAAGAGCTAAAACAAAAGATGAAAAATAAATGTTCTAACTTTCCTATTTATACTAAGTGCCCGAAACTCATTAAATGAGCGCGTGCGGAGAGAAGCCCGATCGGGCCAACCAAGCCCGATCAAGTAGGGCACAAAGAAAGTAGCAGCGCTCAAAAGACCAAGCGCCCGATGCTGTCGGGCTGCCTCGCCCGATGAAGTCGGGCCGTCGATGCTCAGCGCTCAGCTCAGCAGACGCATGTACACTCTCGCCAAGCGCCCGATGATGTCGGGCTGCCTCGCCCGATGAAGTCGGGCGTTAGACATTAGCGCGCAAGGCTCAAACGCAGCAGCTGTGCACCAAAGAATACCTCGCCCGATCGGGCTGGACAACGAAACAACGACCGGGCAACGTCGCCCGATCGGGCCCGCAACGACTCTTGCTTGTGACGGAGTTGAACGCCCGATCGGGCGTGTGGTGCCCGATCCAATCGGGCTCAGGTCCGATACTTCATTCCTTGGCTTCAAACGCCAAGGCTTCACTTCTACTTTTGTCCAGGGCCTCGGAAAGCATTCTCGGGACCTCGGAACTCATCAAATACGTCTTCGAACCTCTCCAGTCCAGTGTAATGGTCAGATAGTGGTAGAAAATAGAGAGATAACTCCCTAAAACCTGCAATCAGACACAGAACAGAAAACCACAACTAGATGGAGAAAGTTAGCATGAAATGGCTCCTAAGAGCACCATTGATACACATTTTAGCTCAAATATAGGGGGAAAAACACTATATAAAACCATAACATCATCAATCCACACCTGTCTCGCCCTCGCATAAGTGTGTAGGAACCCATATGATGGTAGTGGTTCCTCTGTTTTGAGCTGTGTGCATGTTTCTCACGCTTAGCCTATAAAATCACATGGTTAGTTTGAAAACACATCTAATTGTATTAAAAGTAAATATACAAAGTCGAATATGCGATAAATAGTACAATACTTATCACCATCTCTTGCGTAGTATTTTGGGCAACAAATGCCTCCCAATCCTCTCGTTTTATATGGCCCCAAATCTCATAAGGCATGTTATCCTGTTGTCGTGGCTCTTCATCTCTCCCGTCCTTTTCTGTTTCTTCTGTCTCATTTTGCTTTGATTTTACAATTTTCCTCCTCTTTACATTCTTCTTTTCATTCATCTTTCTTCGTTTCGTGATCCACCCACTAACTAGTTTGCTTTTGAAAGCTCTAAATCTTTC
Organism: Beta lomatogona; assembly: GCA_947646795.1. Lineage (NCBI taxonomy): Eukaryota > Viridiplantae > Streptophyta > Magnoliopsida > Caryophyllales > Amaranthaceae > Beta > Beta lomatogona. The sequence goes on along the minus strand of CANSNZ010000536.1, from coordinate 73,223 downwards.
GGCCACCGCGGATAGGAACAACGCCTTTTTGGCTTCATTAGGAGTAATATGGAAGAAATTCTATAGAAACAAGAAACCAACAAATAGTTAATTTCCATATACATATATATCAATGAAAACATGTTGTTTTTAGAGCTATATATGTCCTAACATGTGGCTAAATGCGAGAAACTAAGTACATTGAACATGAAAAGCAAAAACCGACCCGAAATAGCCTTCATTTACCCAAAATGGGTTTCAAAGCATAATAAGTGATTTTTCTTGGCTCTAATGGTTGTATATGTTGTTATTACAACTATATATGTCCTAACATGTGGCTAAATGCGAGAAACTAAGTACATTGAACATGAAAAGCAAAATCGGCCCGAAATGGCCTTCATTTACCCAAAATCGGTTTCAACTACCAAAAATGGGTTTGAAAGTATGTGAATGGATTTTAGTTAACTCTAATGGTTGTATATGTTGTTATTAGAGCTATATATGTCCTAACATGTGGCTAAATGCGAGAAACGAAGTACATTAAACATGAAAAGCAAAAACCAACCCGAAATGGCCTTCATTTACCCAAAATGGGTTTCAAAGCATGAGAAGTGATTTTTCTTGGCTCTAATGGTTGTATATGTTGTTATTACAACTATATATGTCTTAACATGTGGCTAAATGCGAGAAACTAAGTACATTGAACATGAAAAGCAAAATCGGCCCGAAATGGCCTTCATTTACCCAAAATCGGTTTCATAAACCCAAAATGGGTTTCATAGCATGTGAATGGATTTTAGTTAACTCTAATGGTTGTATATGTATTTATAAGAGCTAAATATGTCGTAACATGTGGCTAAATGCGAGAAACGAAGTACATTGAACATGAAAATAAAAAACCGACCCGAAATGGCCTTCATTTACCCAAAATGAGTTTCAAAGCATAAGAAGTGAATTTTCTTGGCTCTAATGGTTGTATATGTTGTTATTACAACTATATATGTCCTAACATGTGGCTAAATGTGAGAAACTAAGTACATTGAACATGAAAAGCAAAATCGGTCCGAAATGACCTTTATTTACCCAAAATCGGTTTCATCTACCCAAAATGGGTTTCAAAGCATGTGAATGGATTTTGGTTAACTCTAATGGTTGTATATGTTATTATAAGAGCTAAATATGCCGTAACTTATGGCTAAATGCGAGAAACGAAGTACATTGAACATGAAAAGCAAAAACCGACCCGAAATGGCCTTCATTTACCCAAAATGGGTTACAAAGCATAAGAAGTGATTTTTCTTGACTCTAATGGTTGTATATGTTGTTATTACAACTATATATGTCCTATCATGTGGCTAAATGCGATAAACTAAGTACATTGAACATGAAAAGCAAAATCGGCCCGAAATGGCCTTCATTTACCCAAAATCGATTTCATCTACCCAAAATGGGTTTGAAAACAAGTGAATGGATTTTAGTTAACTCTAATGGTTGTATATGTTGTTATTAGAGCTATATATGTCCTTAAATGTGGCTAAATGCGAGAAACGAAGTACATTGAACATGAAAAGCAAAAACCGACCTGAAATGGCCTTCATTTACCCAAAATGGGTTTCAAAAGAAGTGATTTTTCTTGGCTCTAATGGTTGTATATGTTGTTATTACAAATATATATGTCCTAACATGTGGTTAAATGCGAGAAACTAAGTACATTGAACATGAAAAGCAAAATCGGCCCGAAATGGCCTTCATTTACCCAAAATCGGTTTCATCTACCCAAAATGGGTTTGAAAGCATGTTAATGGATTTTAGTTAACTCTAATGGTTGTATATGTTGTTATTAGAGCTATATATGTCCTAACATGTGGCTAAATGCGAGAAACTAAGTACATTGATCATAAAAAGAAAAATCGGCCCGAAATGGCCTTTATTTACCCAAAATCGTTTTCATTTACCCAAAATGGGTTTAGTTAACTCTAATGGTTGTATATGTTGTTATTAGAGCTATATATGTCCTAACATGTGGCTAAATGCGAGAAACGAAGTACATTGAACATGAAAAGCAAAAACCGACCCGAAATGGCCTTCATTTACCCAAAATGGGTTTCAAAGCATAAGAAGTGATTTTTCTTCATCTACCCAAAATGGGTTTCAAAGCATGTGAATGGATTTTAGTTAACTCTAATGGTTGTATATGTTGTTATAAGAGCTAAATATGTCGTAACATGTGGTAAATGCGAGAAACGAAGTACATTGAACATGAAAAGTAAAAACCGACCCGAAATGGCCTTCATTTACCCAAAATGGGTTTCAAAGCATAAGAAGTGATTTTTCTTGACTCTAATGGTTGTATATGTTGTTATTACAACTATATATGTCCTAACATGAGGCAAAATGCGAGAACTTAAACTAATTGATTTGAAAAATAATCTTACACAAGTGTCTTCCTATAATGATTTCTTCATTACCTCGGGCGCATCTTTCCATTTGACCAAAATGTTGAGTTTGCGCATACAAAACCCAATATGCTGCCCATACTTTGCATGCCACTTACCACAAGGTTGACCCAAATCATCATACTCGAGGGTCATATGGATATTTCTATCGACATTCAAACCCTTAGTCGCACCCCTTCCTTTTCGCTTCTTTATTGCAACGATGCTTGGAGTTTTGGTGATCCTATGCAATTCTTTCCCCGCATTATTATGTGGCACAACGATGGATGAAATATATGGATAATCTTCCATAGCATTGTCGTCAATAGGGGGAGTATTATCGGCTAATACCTCATTTATTTCCGCCAAGCAAATTTCCCTTTCACGCAAGCGCTTCTCCTCATCATCTCGCTATGTCTTCCTGGTTCACCTTTATCCTCCTCCTTGTCCGCATCACACTCATCATGATCATCCAATGACTTATCATAATCATCATCGGTTTCTTCCTCCACAATCACATCATCTCGGTCCATGTTTGAAAGTCCTGAAATAATGTAAAAAAATAAATTCGAAACGCGCAAGAGTTAACAAAAAAAACAATGGTATCAAACAAACATCAAACAAATATATAACCCCCTTCCGCCCCCACCCTAATGTCCCCCCCACCCCGTTGCCCCCACCCTACTGTCCTCCCACCTGCTTGCCCCCCACCCCGCTGCCACCACCCCGCTTGTCCCCCAACCTCGCTGCCCCCACCCCCGCTGCCCCCTGGTGCTCCCCCACCCCGTTGTCCCCCCACCCTACTACCCCTACCCCTGCTCCCCACCCCCGTCGCTCCCCCAACCCTACTGCTCCCCCACCCCTACTGCTCCCCCCACCCCGCTGCCCCCACTCCCCGCTGCCCCCACCCCTGCTCCTCCCCACCCCGATGCCCCCACTCCAATTGCCCCCACCCCTACCGCCCCCACCCTTGCTCCCCACCCTCGCTTCCCCCACCGCTTCCCCACCCAACCGCCCCTACTGCTCCCCACCCTACTACCCCCACCCCCGCCGCTTCCCAACCCGGCTGCCCCCACCCCTTGCTCCCCCACCCCTTGCCCCCTACTCGCTCCCCCCCCGTTGCCCCCACCCCCGCTTCCCCCACCCCCGTTGCCCCCACTCCTGCCGCCCCCTACCCCCGCTTCCCCCACCTCTCGCTTCCCCTAGCTCGTCGCCCCCACCCCCGCTTGCTTCCCCCAAAGATGCTTTGCCCCACCCCCGCTGCCCCCACCGCCCCACCATAGACCCTTCTTCCCACCCCGCTGTACCCCCTACTGACCCCCACCCCGTTGCTCCCACCCCACGCACCCCCTTACCTTGCTTCCCCCCGGCACACCCTACCTTCTTTGCCCCCGTAGACCCCCCTTGCTGCCCCACCCCTACGGAACCCACCCCTGCTGCCCACCCCGTTGCACAGCCCCCCACCCCTGCTTCCCCCTTGCACCCCGCACTGCGGCCCCGTACAAACCACCCACCTTTGCTGTCCCCTGCAGACAACTCCCGCACACGCCATCATTCGGTCGGAAATATCTTTAAAATCATGTGACCCAACTTTAAGTGACTCTAATGGTGATACATGTACCAATAAGAACTATACATGACCTAAAATGAGGCTAAAAGCGATAAATTAAAGAAATTGAGCTCGAAAAGCCGAAATCGGCCCGAAATGACATTCACTTACCCAAAATGGGTTTCAAAACATGTGAAGCGAGTTTAGTTGATTGTAATACATATATACATACCAAATTAAACTATACATGACCTAAAATGAGGCTAAAAGTGATAAATTAAAGAAAATGAGCTCGAAGAGCCGAAATCGGCCCGAAATGACATTCACTTACCCAAAATGGGTTTTACAACATATGAAGCGAGTTTAGTTGATTGTAATACATATATACATACCAATAAGAACTATACATGACCTAAAATGAGGCTAAAAGCGATAAATTAAAGAAATTGAGCTCGAAAAGCCGAAATCGGCCCGAAATGACATTCACTTACCCTAAATGGGTTTCAAAACATGTGAAGCGAGTTTAGTTGATTGTAATACATATATACATACCAAATTAAACTATGCATGACCTAAAATGAGGCTAAAAGCGATAAAGTAAAGAAATTGAGCTCGAAAAGCCGAAATCGGCCCGAAATGACATTCACTTACCCAAAATGGGTTTCAAAACATGTGAAGCGAGTTTAGTTGATTGTAATACATATGTACATACCAAATTAAACTATTCATGACATTACAAACGACAAAAAGCGAGAAATTAAGTCAAATGACCTTGAAAAGCCGAAATCCGGAATTTGAAATTGAGAAGTCGAGCCTGTTGTTTACTTTTGCCACCTTCCTATGAAGTTTCAACCATTATCCCTTCCCCATGATCTGCACGCATGTAATTTGTCGCTAACTCGAAATCAGTGACATCGGACTTGGGAATGGTGAAAGGCGGGGTGTCTTCAAACGCATCATACTCCTCCTCATCCTCAACATCACCAACTCCAAGTATACTTCTTTTTCCAGGGACAACAATTGACCACTTTTTATCAGAAGGGTCAGTTACGTAGAATACTTGCTTAACTTGTGATGCAAGCACGAATGACTCTTCACTATAACGCAACCGACCCAAGTCTACAAGAGTAAATCCACAAGGGTCATCTTTTCTTATGTAGCGTCGGTTATAATCAACCCACTTGCATCGAAATAAGAAGATTGTGAAACCAGAGTAGTCAAGCTCCCATATATCTTGAACCCGCCCATAGTATAACAATTTAGCATCAATAGGAGACTTGTCTTTGGCACTTGCAAACTGTGTAGATGATGTCTCTACTGAAACGCCACTATTCTGCAGAGATCTCGACTTTTGATCTTGACGATCTGTCGAAAATGTAAATCCGTTAACATCATAACCCTCATAGGAGTGCACAGCTTCTCTAGGACCAAATGCTAGCCACTTCAGAGTTTCAGAAACATTGGAATCTACTTCACGCATTAATCGGTTATGGAACCAATCAATAAACGTCTTATTATGCAACTGCATCAATGCTCTAGTCCCTTTACCTGGATTCTGATCGCGTAACTCCTCCATATGCTCAACCAAGTAAGGATGGACCTGTACCATATGCTGCAATACAAATAAGTGTGCTTGTATGCGTCTTTCAACAAGAGGTACGATCATTTTGGAGCCAAGTGTACCTTTACCCTCGAGTCTGCCCTCGTGTCGAGATGTAGGAACTCCAATAGGATCAACATTAGGTAAGAACTCAGCCACAAAATTACTGAGCTCTTCACTCACAATCCCTTGAATTATACTTCCTTCTGGTTGAGCAGGATTCCTTACCTTATCTTTCAAAGAGCCCATACGTCTCACAAAGGGATAGCACCACCTCAAAAACACCGGACCACATAGCTTAATTTCTCGAACTAGATGTACAACCAAATTGACCATAATGTCGAAGAAAGCAGGTGAAAAATACATCTCATTCTTGCACAAAGTCTCTATCACACCAGCCTGGAGAGCATCAAGCTTCGACGGTTGTAACTTTTTACTACATATAGTATTGAAAAACGAACATAGCTCTGTTATGGTGTGTCTCACGTGTTCCGGCAATATCCCTCGAATTGCAATCGGTATGAATACTTGAATCATTACATGACAATCGTGAGACTTCATATTTGATAATTTCAACTCACCGTCTAAGGTAACAAATCTTTTCATGTTCGATGAGTACCCTGATGGAACCTTAATGCCGTACAAAGACTCGCAAAAAAGTCGCTTCTCAGCTCTAGATAAAGTGTAGCAAGCCGGAGGCAAATAGTTCCTATCATCATCCTTCACCGTTTTCTTTCCTTTTCCTTCAATTCCTGCAGGCGACCCGTCTTCTTTTCCCTTTTCTTTTCCTATTTCTTTTCCTTTACTAGGCACTTTCTCTTTTTTCTTTCTTTTCTTAGTGTCCCTCTTTTGAGCGCATAGCTCTGGTCGAAGTCCCTCACTTTCTAGATACAGTCGCACCCCTTTGCTATCCTTTGTCTTATGTGGAATATTCATAAGTGTCCCCAGAATGGCGTCACATACATTTTTCTCTATGTGCATGACATCGAGACAATGTCTAACCTTTAGATCTCTCCAATATGAAAGTTTCCACAGAATAGACTCCTTTTTCCAAAGTCCCTTATCGCCAACACTCGCTCCTTTGTCGAATATCGTTTTAATACCCTTCACTTGATCATAAACCTCAATACCAGTCAATGGTCTACGAGCAACCCCTTCCTCGACTGTTCCATCGAATGCCTTCTTCTTATTACGATAAGGATGGTCGCGTCGAAGGAACCTTCGGGTGCGCATATAAACATCTTTGTGACAAGTAGTAATGTATTTAGATGCTGTGTCGTCCAGGAAAATCGGGCATGCTTTCTTCCCTTTGTTCTTGAACCCGGATAAGTTCCCATAAGCAGGATACCTCATCAGCAGTGCGTCATACACAGAAACCCCTTCATCCCACATTTTTCTCAAATCATCAACAAGTGGCTGGAGGTAGACATCTATGTCATTTCCAGTCAGTTTCTACTAGAAATAAGAATCGACAACATGATGTACTTGCTTTTCATGCACAACCAAGGAGGCAAGTTGTATATAACTAGAAGAACCGGCCATGTACTATGTTGAGAACTAAGAGTGCTAAATGGATTCATCCCATCCGTGCATAGACCAAGCCTCAAATTTCTGGCCTCGGCACCAAAGGGCTTATGCACCCGATCGATACCTTTCCACTCAGGAGAATCAGCCGGATGTTTGATAAAACCGTCCTTCTTCCTTCGTTCTGCATGCCACCTCAAGTTCTTAGCATCTTTTTTAATTGAAAACATGCGCTTGAATCGTGGTATAATCGGAAGATACCACATCACCTTTGCTGGAGGCCCTTTCTTATCACTAACCCATGCGCGCCTGTAACGCGACTTCCCACATCGTGGACACTCATCCATATTTTCATATTCATTTCGATATAGCACACAATCGTTTGGACAAGCATGTATCCTCTGGTACTCTGAACCGAAGGGACACATCAGTTTCTTAGCATAGTAGTTCGACTTGGGTAGTTCATGGTCGTCCGGCAACATATCACCAAAGGCTTGCAACAAGGAAGTGAAATAAGAGTCACTTATACCGGCTTTCGTCTTGATATTAAAGAGTGTTATCACGGCCGTCAGCTTCATGTACCTCGTACAACTGGGATACAACGGTTTCCGAGATGCCTCGGTCATGCACTCAAAAACACGAGGCCGTTTGCCAACATAATCATCCACCCCCTCCATCATCTCCTATATATAGTCCCCTTCATCATCATCATCCTCTACTTCATGATCTTCATATTCGTCCTCGATGTTCTTGTCATTCTCAATGACATCAAACTCACCTCCTTCATGCACATCGTTAACAATGGCATTCCCACCATCATATATACCCTCCTCACCGTGCCAAACCCATACATGGTAATCTTGCCTAAACCCGCGACGAAAGATATGCTCCCGAAGCGACCCAATGCTACTAACCATGCCCACATTACTATAATCAACACAAGGAACATAAAACCCCTCGGTTCTCGTTGCAGCCTGATGACTTAATGCAGCATCACAAAATTCATAGACCCCATCCACGAATTCAGACGTGTCGCGACTACCGTACATCCATGCACGATTCATTTCAATCGGACCCCTAATTAAACACATGCAACAAGTACCTCATGTCAATGACGAACTTCATTACATGATTAGAGTTTATGAACCATATATATTTAATGAAATTAGGCATGCTTTCCAAGGGTCCTTATCACTCCAACCTAACCCATCCTTAGATGTCTAATCTCACTAGTAAATGTATGCCTTCTTTTCGATTCTACGGAAAATCCGCCAGCATTTCCCTACAGTTTTCCAAGTACACGATGTAGATATATACTCCCTCCGTCCCAGAAAGATCTGAACACTTGTTGGGACACGTAGTTTAAGGTGATAAATTGTAGTGTGGTTATCAAATGTTATTTTATTTGTGGTGCAACTGATAGTGGCTGGTGGTGTCGCTGGTTGCTTGTGCGAAGAGAGAGAAGGGGAGAGATGGATATTGACGATGAGTGAGTGACGAGAAAGGGAGGGGTTGCGGATTCGGGCGGTGTCGGCCGGGTTTTGTGGGGTTGAGAGTGAGGGGGGCGTTGCGGGGGCCGCGGGGGAGGGGCGAGGGGATGCAGGGGGTGGGGGAGGGCGGCTACGGGTGTGGGGGTGGGGGGGCTGCGTGGGGGCTGCGTGGGGGGGAAGGGGAGGCGCGGCGGCGGGGGAGGGGAGGGGAGGGGGCTGGTGGGGTTGGAGTTGTGGGGGGTGGGGTGGGAGGGTGGTGGGCTTGGGGGTTGTTTTAGGGTTAGTTAGGGTTTTATGTTTAATTAGGGTTTAATTAGGGTTTTTTTAGGTTAATTAGTTAATTAATTAACGGAGCACTAACGTCCGTTAGCCAAAAAGGGCATTTTGGGTATTTTTTGAAATGTCAGGGGTATCTAGTGAATTTTTTTAAAGGTCAGGAGTATTTGGTGAATTTTGAAAAAAGTGGGGGTATTTGATGAATAAATTTATTTGTCAGGGGTATTTGGTGAAAAAACCGTTATTATTATTATTGTTATTGTTGTTGTTATTGTTAAACGTTGTGCATAGTAACAAAATGATAAAAATAGTAATACTAATTGTTCCGCTTGTAGAACGGTTGGCGGTCTTGAGAAGAGTCCGCCAAAGACTGGAGTTAGCGTCCGCAAGTGAATAGTTGCACAGGTAGCAAACGTGAACTACCCTCGGGGGAATGCGAGGAAACCCCCTCCAATGCTCAAGTCAGTACGTGTCCGAATAGGAATTAGAGAGAGAGTAGAGAGAGACAAGAATTGTTAGTGTGAGAGAATGTACCTGCAGAATAGTACTAGTGGGGTATTTATAGAAGTACTATTCATTTGACAGGGTGTGTAATCCTTTAACACGTGTATGGCTGTGGTGCGCTTGACATATGGGAAGATTCCCTTATTTTGTCTTGTTAGGCGACCGCCGACGTTGTCGGTTCAAGTTATTAAGTTGACTTGCTATAGTTGTAGGCGACTTTACAATGTTCGCGTCCGTTAATGTGTTCGCGGCCTCCTCAGGGAGACCCGCTAACTTACTTGGGTTATACCCATACAACTAGCCCCCCAGCATCATTTGGGGTCTTGACCGCTAAGGATGTTGTCGGTGGGCGCGAGCCATTGTCGTCTTGGTTGATTTTTTAGCGAAGTTGATTCGTTAGATGCCACGTGTCGTTGCAGGAAGTTAAAGAATTTTGAAAAGTTAATGATTACTTTTCCGAAATTCCCGCCAATTACTTTATTAGGGTTCTGCTGTGCTTTGACACTTGGCAGGAATCTGGAGAGGGAGTTGAGAAGTTTTTCAATCTTAGCCGTTGATTGACTGCATATATATGGCAGTTGTCTTTTTCCTGAGTTTCTCATCTCACATTCTCCCAACTTCCCTTTCTTCTTCTCTGATTTTCTTTGACGAACTCCATTTTCGTTGTTATTCTTTGCTCGAAAGTTCTCCTGTTTGTGCTCAAATTCTTCTAAAAAGTTATCAGATCTTCTAGTTTTTACTTTCCGGTCCTAGTGTGCTAAGAATTTCGTCCATTTTTTGATACTGAGGACTATTTAGTCACTTATGAGAATGGGAAGGAGGCTAGGGTTAAGGAGCCCAAATACTAGATTCCTCACTCCAAGTACATCCTTGGGAACGAACCTTTGTCGGCCATGCTCCTCTGTCCTACCCATGAAAATGGTAAGTGCTATTATCGGACTGGTCCATCTGATGATAATAATAATTTAATTCTTTTTAACTGCTTATTGCCGTTTGCAGGCTTCGACAGTCTTGATCTCGACACTTTGTGTTGACGAGAACCTCCAGCCGCTAACCCATTTGCCACCTGCTCCTACCTACGAGTACGAGACCGTGCACGGCAACACCAACCGTCGCCGAGGGAGGAACCGTAACGGCCCCCAGAATATTCGTCGTGGTCGCGGTGGTGTGACAGTTGGTCGCACTCCTATCCAAGGTGCCGTTAACATTGTTACCGGCTCCGCGCCTTCTCCTGCTGTCCTATCAGGTATTCTACTTGCCGACCTGTTGCCAGGGGTGGTGGGAACATAAGGCGGCCGCGTGAGCAAGTTGCGGCAGATACATCTGCCAACAAAAGACAGGCTTTGGCGGATCCTGCTGCTTCTGCCCCTCTCAACGAAGTCGTTCAGGTGGAGGACATGGACGCGAATGCTCCTTCGGGGAGTCAGGAGCATGCTGAGGTTGCGACCACTGGCCATGGTCATATTAGCGGCGGTTCTTAGCTATCCGGCTCTTATTCCACTATCCGCCAGAAAATTCGGGAGATGATCACATCTTAGAGCTTTCTCTCCAACTTGTCTCCCGGCATCCTTTCCCGGTTTGGTGAGTAGATCGAGAAGAAGGAGGTGCCGATAAGTGATACTGTGGCGTCCTCTTTTGCTCGCCGGCCTATTGTTCCTGGCAAAGTTTATCAACCCGACTGGGACGTCAGGGAAGATGAGTCGTTGTATGCCGACATCCCTGAGAACGGTGGCATTCTGGCTTATTGTATCCTGAAGGGTATGCAGCTGCCTTTGGACAGGCCGGCAGGGTCCTTAATGACTCTTGCTGCTAGGTTAGCTCATGACCAGCTTGTGGTACGTTTCTTCACTTTGCTATATTTTGCACATCTGTTTTTGCATCTCTACTGACGTTCTTCTTTCCTCTTTGCAGGCCAACAATGCTGCTCTTGAGCTGATTGAGCAGTATGTTGAGTATCGAAAGCTGGCAGATAGCTATAAGCAGTCGATGGAGACCTGCCAAGACCTGCTAAAGGAGACGGAAGATAAGTTGGCGGCTAAGACAGCGGAATTGCAGCCTCTAGAAGATGAGCTGTTAACTCTGAGGCCGAGGGCTGCCTTGCTGGAAGAGACTGAGGAAAATGTTGCCGCATTGACCAAAGCTTTGGAGGCCGCCAACTCTGAAAAGGAGGTCGCTGTTTCGGACGCTACAGCTGAAGCTGAGACCAGGGGGGCTGCCAAGGCTATTACTGAGTTTAAGCAATCTGAGGAGTATGTGGCGGCCCTCCACAAGAGATATGATGGCGGATGGGCGGCCGCCATGAGTAGTGTATACAAGACCATTCCCGGATTTGACTGGAATGTGATTGAAGATGCTCATGCTGCCGGCCAACATCTCACATCCTTCGAGGGGGATCCGAAGTTTGCCGATGAGGACGCCATAGTTGACGCGGATCCTCGGGATTTGGCGGAATAGTCAAACCGGGATGTCCCCACCTCTTGAAGTTTTTGGCGGCCTTGTATCAGTTCTTCCTGCTCTTCTAACAGCTTGTAATTTGTAATTATTTGAACTTATGTTACGTTTAATTCGGCCCATGTTGGCGTTTGTAAACATTGAATTTATGTTTTTTATTTTGCGAGTACGATTCCAACTGAAAGCCTTTTTATTGGCTGCCATCTTTTTCCATCTGTTGTTGGCCGCCAAGCCAGTAGCTTTTATTTTATGGAAAAGTACTTTTGCACTTTGGTTATATCTTGTTCCGCTAATGCTTTAATCCTTGTGTGATCATTGCATAACTATTAACATCTTTCATCTATTAAGATGCTCTGATTGTCGTCTGGTCTGTTACATGACCGCGGATGCACGTAAGCCTGTCATGTGGCTTTTATTGTGCTTGGTCTGTTATATGAATGTTAACGCACTTTGGGACTGTTATACGGCTTTTGTTTTGTGCTAGGTCTGTTATATGACCGTTAACGCACTTTGAGCCTATCATATGGCTTTTGTTTTGTGCTAGGTCTGTTATATGTATGGCTTTTGTTTTGTGTTAGGTCTGTCATATGACCGTTAACACACTTTGAGCCTGTCATATGGCTTTGACATTTCTGCCTGTTGTATGGCCGTTATTAATTAATATGTTTACCTGCTATACAATCTGTTAATATACAAATAATAAGACAATTGATGGAACGCTAGCAGAAGTTTGTATTATTCATGTAATAAAAGGTGGCTCTCGGCCTATTACACTCTATAAATCAAACATAGTACTGCTTTAAGACACTAGCATTCCAGCAGTTCTAAAGTTCCTTGTCATCCATGCCTTTGAGAATGAAGGAACCGGAAGCAAGCTTCTTGGCAATGACGTAAGGACCTTCCCAATTAGCAGTCAGTTTTCCTTCAACATGCGCCTTACCAGTGGTTGCTGTTCTGCGAAGGACTAGGTTGCCAACATCCAACGACCTCTTCAAGACTTTCTTGTTGTAAGCCTTGCTAATTCTGTCTTTGCAGGCAGCCGCTTTCAGTTCTGCTATCAATCTTATTTCTGATAAGAAGTATAGATTTTCCCTGAGTGCCTGATCATTCTTCTCAAGGTCCTGGTGCTTGATCCGATAAGAGGGCAAACCCACCTCTACCGGCAATATTGCTTCCGCACCAAAGGCTAATTTGAAAGCGCTTTCTCCCGTTGCTTCTTTTTCTGTCGTTCTATTTGCCCAAAGTACGGCTGGTACCATATCGGCCCATCCTCCCTTGAATTCATCCAGCTTCTTTTTCAAGGCGTTCAAGATTTGTTTATTTGCGGCCTCGGCTTGTCCGTTGCTCTGAGGGTGGCAAACAGCCGAGTACGCGAACTTTACACGAAACTCTGTTAAGAAAGCTTGAATGGGACGGCAATCAAATTGGACGCCATGGTCAAATACGATAGCCACTGGGATCCCAAACCTCGTCATAATGTTCTGCCAGATGAACTTTTTTACCTGATTTAACTTTATCTTTGCTGTCGGCTCTGCCTCTATCTATTTTGTAAAATAATCAATTCCCACTATCAGGATTCTCCTCCATCCTGTTGCTGTGGTGAACGGTCCCATGATGTCCATCCCCCACTAAGCGAACGGAATTGGGCATAGGATGGGCTGCAGTTCATTGACTGGCCTGTTGATGATGGGAACATACCTCTGGCATTTGTCACATTTCTTAACATAATTCTGGGCATCCGCCAGCATACTTGGCTAGTAAAACCCGGCTCTCAATGCTTTCAGCGCTAGAGCTTTGCCGCCAATATGATTGCCGCAGATACCTTCGTGTATTTCTTCGAGAATTTTCGCAGACTCCCACACAGTTGCACACTTAAGCAAAGGTAAGCTGGATGATTTCTTGTACAGCTCATCTTGGTATATGATGTGCCAGCTTGCTTGTCGCTTCAGCTTCTTTGCGGCCGAAGGGTCATTGGGTAGCGTCCCCGTCAGCTTATACACCACCAGCTCACTAAACCATTCTCCCTGCTAGTTTATGTTGTTGACGGTCACAATCTTTTTTGTGATGCTCTTTTCCTTCAAGATGTCCACCGTGAAAGTCCTCTCAATGCATAATGAGTCAGAGCTGGCTAATTTGGAGAGAGGATCTGCTTTTGTGTTCTCGGCTCTGGGTATTGCTTGAATCTCAAAATGATTCAATTGAGTAATCAACCCTTGTCCTTTTCTACATACTTCATCATGTTGGCCTCTCTGACTTTGAATTCTCCTCTTAGTTGCCCGCTAACCAACTGTGAGTCTGTCTTTAAGAGTACCTCCTTAGCGCCCGCCGCCAAACACATTCTTAAGCCAGCGATTGCTGCTTCATATTTTGCTTTGTTGTTTGACGCCGGGAAGGCAAATTTGATGGCGTACTGGTACGAATTCCCCTCTGGGCTGGTCATCACTATACCAGCCCCGGATCCGCTAACAGCGGAGGATCCGTCAACTTCCAGTAGCCAAGCTTCCTTTTGCTCCACTTCTTCTTCTTCATACGAGGCTTCCACAATAAAATCTGTCAAGGCCTGCGCTTTGATAGCGGTCCGGGGCTTATACTGTATGTATGTCATACTCTGATAATTCAACGACCCACTTCAGTAAGCAGCCAGAGCTATCCATCTTCTGCAAAGCTTTTTCTAGTGGCTGATTGGTTAGAACTTGGATGGGAAGACAGTCAAAATAGGGCCTGAGCTTCCTGGCAGCAATTATCACGGCTAACGCCATCTTTTCAACCACCTTATAACGACTCTCCGGGCCGTTAAGGATATGGCTGACAAAGTATATGGGCTGCTGCCTCTTCTCCTTTTCCACTAACAACACAGCCGCGACCGTTTTAGGCGAGGCCGAGATGTATAATTGTAATATGTCTCCAGTTTCGGACCTTGTGATAGTGGGTAAGCTTTTCAAATGCTCTTTAACAGCCAGGAATGCTTTGCTTTGCTCCTCACCCCACTCGAACTTCTTATTTCCCCTTAAAAGTGCAAAGAAAGGCAGAGCCTTGTCTGCTGATTTTGAGATAAATCGAGTGAGAGCCGCCATTCTTCCTGTCAGCCTTTGGATATCTTTGACGCTTTTTGGCTCAGGTAAATCTATGATGGCTTGTGCTTTGTCTGGATTCGCGTCAATCCCTCTCTTGCTAACCAAAAAGCCCATAAACTTTCCCGCTCTTACCCCAAAGACACATTTCCTTGGGTTAAGCTTCATCTTATACTTCCTCAATGTTCTGAAGGTCTCCTCCAGGTCATCCAAATGTTCGCGGTCAGTTTTACTCTTGACGATGGAGTCGTCAACATATGCTTCGATGTTCTTCCCCCTCTGATCTGCGAATACTTTGTCGACCAGCTTTTGATAGGTCGCCCCCGCATTACGGAGCCCAAACGGCATTGCCTTATAATTATGTACTCCACAATCCGTGATGAATGCAGCTTTTTTCCTATCGGCCTCGAGCAAGCTGATTTGATGATAGCTCGAGAATGCATCCATAAAGCTTAGTAATGCATGACCGCTAGTAGAGTCAACTAGCTGGTCTATTCTCGGTAACGGATAGCAGTCCTTTGGGCAAGCTCTGTTGAGGTCCGTGAAATCCATGCGCATCCTCCATTGGCCGTTAGCTTTCTTCACCATGACCACATTGGCCAACCATTCTGGGTAATCACATGGCTCAATGAAGTCACCCACCAATAGCTTATCAACTTCCTCCTTAATGGCCTTGTTCTTCTCAGGAGAAAATTTTCGCTTCTTTTGCTTGACAGGGCGGATAGTGCTGTCGACATTTAGACGATGTACCGTCACGGCCGGGTCAATTCCCGGCATCTCATCCGCTGAGAACGCGAAGACATCAGCGTTTTCTCTTAGGAGTGTCACCAGGTTGACCCTGACCTTTGGGTCCATGTCTATTCCGACAGCAACTGTCCTTGCTGGGTTCTCTGCCAGCATCTCTTGCTTTGTTTCTCCATCTGGCTTGGGCCTTGGCGTATCGTCGGGCCCTAGACTCCAGCTCCTCCATTGAAATTTCCATCATCTCCTCATCCCCTTTCTCGGATTCTGCCTCATTTGCCAGAGCTTTCCTCTGGGATCGCCTCTGCTTCTGAGTTAGCGGATTCAGATCTTCTACCGAATTCTCCTTGTCGGCTGCTTTAATGCTGTCAGATAGCATAGTTTTGCAATCTCCTGGTTTCCTCTCAACTTCGATGTCGTCCGAAGGTTGGAAACGTACAACATAGTCAAAAGGTAAGTTGACACAACCCCTTGGACATCATGGATAAAGGGACGTTCGATAATTGCATTGTAAGCTCCTGGTACGTCAACTACCAAAAATTTCGCTATTACATCTTTGGCGTCTTCATCTTCTCCTACCCTGACCGGTAGGGTTATCAAACCTTCGGGAATTACTAACGCTCCCGTGAAACCTATCACCGGGTAGCGAACAGGCTTCAAATGCTCCCGGCCAATCATCAGTTTCTCAAAAGTTGAGAAATACAATATGTTCGCGGAACTACCACCATCCACCAGAATTCTATGGATCAAACAGTTTGATACCTTCAACGTGACCACTAGAGGGTCATCGTGGGGGTAGACAACGTGCTTTGCGTCTTCCACTGTGAAGGAGATGGCGGGCATTACTGGCGGCCTTCTCCATTGCATACTTTCGTTGAAATTGACCTGGTGCCTGAACTCTTTCAGGCTTGCCTTTGCCCGTTCACGCTGCCGCCATGAATAGGACCGCCACTTATAACATGGATTTCAACAATCCGCGATTGTACATTCTGGTTATTAGTCTTTGTCACGTCTCCATCCTTTGACTAAGCCTTATACTAAGTGAAGTAACCCCATTTTATCAGATCCTCCAGGTTATCCTACAAATGTCTACAGTTCTAAGTAGTGTGACCGTGATCCCCATGAAAGTCGCACCACTTGCTCTTATCACGGTTTTTGTTAAACATTTGCTTCGGACGTTGCCATTTATCGCTATCCTTGTTCATCAGGTATATCTGGGCTCTTGAGGTCGTGAGCTGTGTATACGCATCGAACTTATCCTTGTACTCGAACCTCTCGAGGTCATTCTTCTCGTGGTCATTTCCTTTTTTAACCACATTTGACTCTTGCTTTCTTTCATCCCGGCCGCGATCATTTTCGCGACCCTTTTCCTTCTTCTGCTTATCATCCTTCTTCTTTTCAGGCTCCCGTCTTTGGCTGCTCGCGGCCTTGTCAAACTCTTCACCTCTGATGAAGTCGTTTGCCTTCCTCAAGACTGGCTCTAGAGATGTGAAGGTCTTACGGCCCAGGTGGCTCCTGAATGCGGACCCCTCTCTTAGCCCAGTCATTAGAGCTAGGACAGCCACGTCCTGCTGAAGACAAGGAATGGTGACCACCTCGGCGTTAAAACGGCCAACGAAATCTCGCAGGCTCTCATTCTCAAGCTGCTGGATAGATAACAACTAGCCAGTTGTGCGCTCACAGCGCCTATTGCTCACAAAGCGAGTGCTGAACATAGATGAAAACTGAGAAAAACTAGAAACATTACCAGCCTTGATGCTCTTAAACCACGTATGGGCAATCCCAGTCAGAGTGCATGGAAAAACGTTACACCAGATGGCGTCCAACTGGGTGTACAAATACATATGCCCCTCATAAGCTGCAACATGGTCATCTGGATCTGAGGTGCCGTCATATTTGCAGGACGGCATCTTAATCATCGGCATGGGGTGGTTCAAGATTTCTGGAATGAAGGGAGACAACTTAGGCTTGATCAATAAGTGTCCGCCAGCAGAATAATTGCTTGCACCATTGATGTTGTGTTCTCGGTGATAACGACTTTGATTCTCATCCTCAGAATTGTTGAGATCCTCAGTCCATAGGATTGCTTCTTCATACTCCGGGTCCTCAATTTTCCTTTCCATCTGGCGTCCCTCTTGAGTGAAGGTACGCATTCTCCTTATCAGTGTGCCATCGGCGTTGCGACCAATCGCGGTCGGCATCCCCCTACGAACTTGGCCAACTCTCGCATTAGGAGTGGAGGTATTATATTGTTAGGCTGAGGAGTACCCGCTTGTAACATTTGGATGAAAGACGCTACAGTTTGTAGCTGCTCAGGAGAGAACTGACTGAATTGAGCCAGATTGAGTGGACCGCCACCAGTGTTGACCTAAGACACATTGTTCTCAGGAGTTTACTGCTCGTTAACATTCTCGGTCCCTTTAGTGTCGAAATGAGGTGCGCCAAGTAGTCCGGTATTAATGGGTGGTGTGGACCCCTGACCGGCTTCGAACCCTGATGGACCACGTCCGTCATTGTTTGCTCCTTCCATGATAGCATTCACAAAGATGGGAGGCCCCCTCCTTCTAGCGCCAAATTGTTCCGCTTGTAGAACGGTTGGCGGTCATGAGAAGAGTCCGCCAAAGATTGGAGTTAGTGTCCGCTAGTGAATAGCTGCACAGGAAGCAAACGTGAACTACCCTCGGGGGGAATGCGAGGAAACCCCCTCCGACGCTCAAGTCAATACGTGTCCAAATAGGACTTAGAGAGAGAGTAAAGAGAGAGCGACAAGAATTGTTAGTGTGAGAGAAAGTACCTGCAAAATAGTACTAGTGGGGTATTTATAGAAGTACTATTCATCTTACAATGTGTGTAATCTTTTGACACGTGTATGGTTGTGGTGCGCTTGACATATGGGAAGATTCCCTTATTTTATCTTGTTAGGCGACCGCCAACGTTGATAAGCTGACTTGCTAGAGCTGTAGGCGACTTTACAATGTTCGTGTCCGTTAATGTGTTTGTGGCCTCCTCAGGGAGATCCGCTAACGTACTTGGGTTATACCCATACACTAATATTGAAATACAAATTTATAATAATATTAGTAATAATATGTTTTATAAAAGATAACTTCAGATCAGAAAAAATAAGTTCACATCTGTAAAAATGAGGTGAATTAAACATGGCTTAAGAATTTGAAGGAAAATCACACAACTAGTTAACATACTTCTTTATAGTAAATGTTCAATAAAACACGCACACAATACTGCAGTAGTTGATAGGAGGATGAATAAAAAAGAAAGTGTTTGAAATCATAATTGTTCAATAAACACCCCAGAAATTTTGTCTTGACAGATATATGAACGAAACCACCAACTCAAGATCAGCTGAACTCCGACTTCGAGTTGAGATGGACCAAATTCACAAACGTCAATAGTTTAAGTAACCTTGTTTGCCATTTTGCAGATCCACTTGTTCATAGTGAGAGTTTGAAGATCTGGTGCAACTTGAATCAAACACATTCTTTCAAGTTGATTCAAGACAGCATGACCCTGATCATCAACATATTCACTTGGTCTGTCGATACCAATTAGCCCGTAATCCTTCCATTTTCCAATAATCTGCCGTTTAGAAACCTGACGATCATTAGCCAACAAATTTGCAGCAGCGAGAAAGCAATGCTGGACAATGTTGTCTTTCAAACAATCATATCCAAATTTGAGCTGCTCCAGTATCTTATCCTCCTCATCATGGATGCTAGCAATGGTGTCCGTCAGCTCATTCAGCCGGTTTTTCCATTCTGAGAGGTCTTTAATATTAACCATGGACCGCGCTATGATGATGATAGCCAACGGCATTCTAGCACACTCATTTGCCACTTTAAGTGCTAGTAGTTGAATCCTCCGCTCATGATTTGAGAGCAGACGATGATTTTCCCCGCGTCTAACTTCGTACAAGAACAGCTCCTCGGCTTCTTTCTTCTCCAGTAGGTCCATCTTGAGGGGGAGGTCGCACTGCATTCTGTTGCACACGTCTTTAGACAGAGTACTAAACACCAGGATGCAGTTGACATTACTTTCTGGAGTCATAAGTGAAGGTATTCCTAGAAGTTCATAAGCTGAAAACTCATGTTTAACATTATCCAAGAAGAAAACCGCCTTACCAGAACCTATATCTTGGAGTCTTGCCATTAACTTTCCTGCACTTCTCGCCTCATCGTGAACAACATCATTTTCTAAATCAACCCACATTCCATCTGCCACGCATTTCTGCAAGGCCTTGTTGTAGTTTCTAGGATCATTCTCAAATTTAGGTGCCGTAGCCCAAAAAACAGCCTTGAAACCCTCTTTATCATCAAATATTTTGTTGTAGAGGTGCTTCATGAGATTAGTCTTGCCAGCTCCGGCATGACCATATATACCAATGCATTGCGCACTGCCATCTTGCAGGACTTGGAGTGCTGTATCAAGTAGCCCACGAACAGTGTCGCCAATGTACTGATTCTCTTCCAAAGGTAACTTCTCCCCACGCATTCTAATCTCGTCGTATGTCAGGCCTTCCTCTATCAACTGGCTACCTTTGACCAAAATCCCCTGTCCTTCCTTGTGGTGTCGCTCAATGCTAGGCACCCACCTCATACGCTTCAGCATCCACTGCCCTTCCTGGCTCCCGTCTAGCACCAACTGTGCCGACTCTTTGTACTCTTCAGCTTGATTGAAGTAGGCATCCAACACTCTCTTGCGCTTTTTACCAGGTTGTAGCTCTTCAATTTTGGCTTCTCGATTCATGTCTATCACTTTGCTTACTACTTCCTGCAGCACATTTCTCAGCTCAGCGCGTCTCATGTCCACCTCCACAAATCGTCTCCCAAATTCATATAGTGCTGGCAGTATTCCTAATATGGCATTCAACTTATCTGAATTCATAGTAGCTTGTGAGATGACCAATCACGGTAAGAATCAATATGCTATTCACTTGGAGATCATGTCATCCATGCTAAGCCTACATGCCGCCCACTGCCCAGCTTGCATATACAGTACTGACTCTGAAACAAGAGAAAAAATTACTATAATCAGATGGCAAACATACTCCTATATATACTATTATCCTCCAAACTGAAATAATTGCAACTTTTTTGCTATTTGGTTTTCTGTATCTCTTTCATCATCACATGGGTCTCTTTTTCTATTGCTCTTCATCATACGAGCTCCTTAATCTTTGTGTGTACCTCCATGTTGCATGTATGTTAGAAATTAGAATAAAAGAAGTATTTAATTAAATTAAATCTCTATCAAACAGAAATTTAAAAAAAAAAATACCTAGTATTGGATATTGTACAAAAGTAATTGTAAGGAACAAACGTCCTACAGAGGAATAACTGTCAGGAATTGTTTGGGATTCTTTTTGCAAAATACTCCTATCCATATTGGATATACTGAAAAGATAATACTTCCATGAGTCTTGATTATTACTGTAGAGTAAAAATACTTCAATGATCAAGCAAGTTTTGGCCGTTTACTTTAATGAGGATAAGTACGTATGACTTTTACCAATATCAATATTTCTAATTGCCTTCAATAAAAATAATAAATATTTGATATATCTAAATATACATTAAGATGAATTCAACAAGATTTTCACAATAATATGATGCACTAATGAGTAGATTGCACGGTAGGTTGTTGATTAAACTTTTTTTTTTAAATGGAAAACGCAATTAAACTTCAACCAAGAAATTAATGTGTTTGCAAATGGCTACTACCATCAATAACAATCTTTTTAACCCGAACTCTAACTTCCTAATAAGTACATCAACATCTCTTTTGACATGGAAAAGAATAAGAAGAGACATTAGGTACAAATTTTACAATGTCAAAAAGAATCACTTCAAGGGATGAAAATGTCATGGTCAACCTAAACTACATTGGAAACTAATTTTTTCCTATCAAAACTATCAATGTACAGCGGGTTCATTCATCAACCTATAACTCATCATTAGGTCATGCCACACTTCAACTCTGGTAAAAGGTTCATTATTGAATGTAAAAATATAGTCTCAAGTCTCAACAGTATCTTCACTTTTATTGTGTATTGGAATGAATAACATCAATAATATTCAACTGAAGATTGTATTCATCAACGAGTTTTAAACAATATGCACATATAAGGGCATGTCAGATTAGAGTTTAACCACTTACAAACTCATTGCAATTCCATTATCTTAAAACCAATTAAAGGACTCATATGATAATGAGAAGAGAGACTGAGAGATTTAACTTACATGAAAAAGAGAAGCAATTTTATAACTAAAAGATAATGGCAAAGTATGGATACTACTGTATCTACCAAGTTTTTTTTTTAAAAGGTAAGATGAAGTGGACTTACTTGAGGGGGGATAAGGGGAAATCCTCAAATGAGTCCCATGAGGTTTGATCCCTAAGCCTCAGGGATATGAGGTGGGAAGCGATGCCACTACTCCACACCTCAACCTCACTTGTAAAGAATAAGATGTTGTATTTTCATTTTACTTTCTGTTGTATTGTAATAATTCAGTTAGACTCTTGTTCAGTTGTAACAAACTATAAATAGCTTACTCTGAGCTATTGTTAGGTAATAAGACAAATTATCTCTCTAAGAGTTTTTTTCTCTCTCTAAGAGTTTTCCCCAAATTCATTTCATCTTCTATCTTGATTCATATGGTATCAGAGCACGTAACAATCCAATTTGTGCTAAATTTTTCGTCAAAATCTTAGAATTCGTCCTTTATTTCCAATTTTCTGAAGAATCGATATTAATCCGAATCTTCTTGTTTCTTGAAAATGGTGGAAATTGATCGAAATTCTGATGATGCGAACAACAATGGAGGTCAGAATAATGGAGGTCAGAACTCAAACTCCTTTTCTGGAAATAATGTGAGTCTTGCATATAACGATCCTCTTTTCATATCAAATTCTGATCAAACTGTTGCGAAATTAGTTACTGTTAATCTTAATGGTAACAATTTCATCAGTTGGAAGAGAAATGTAAGAAGAGCTTTAATAGTTAAGAACAAATTAGGTTTTATTGATGGATCAATTGCTAAACCTAATGAAACTGATACTGATTTCAATCGATGGATGCGATGTGATTACTTAGTCATATGTTGGCTGGTGAATTCTATGAATGAAGATATTGGAGAGAATTTCTCTTTTGTTGAAAGTTCCGCTCAGTTATGGCGAGAAATATGTGAGTGTTATGGACAATCTAATGGTACACAAATCTATCAACTGAAGCGTGAGTTGGACAATCTTCGTCAAGAAAATCAATCTATCATGATGTATTATGGTAAATTGAAAAAATGTTGGGATGAATTACAGAATTTAAGAAGTTTACCTACTTGTACATTTAGAATTTTTTTTTTTTCCCCGGTAAGTCAGAAATCTATTATCACTAGAAAAACAAACAAGTTACAACCTAAACAAACGGCTCCAACAGAGCGCCCAGCTTCTTACATATCAAAAGATAAACTTCTCGAACAATCTCTATCTTTCCTAGTTACTTTTTCAGGCAAAATGCTATAACATCTCTGTATAACTGTATATTTAATTCTATGTACAGTAATGCTAGTTATATCGACCTTCCTGTTCCAATATGCATCATTCCTCACCCTCCAAATATCATAGACTGAGCAACAAATAGCAGTAGCAACAATCTGTTTCCGCATCTTTGAGTAATTACTTCTCTGCAGCCATTGAATCAAACCCTGAACAGAATGCCTTCTCACCTGTAACCCCAGCCAAGAGGTAATCTTCTCCCAAACAATCTTACTATAACAGCAGCTAGAAAAAAGATGCTCCTGAGTTTCGTCATCAGTGGAGCAAATCTGGCACAAATGAGTTGTGCTTATACCATATTTACACAACCTTGCTGTTGTTTGAAGGTTGTTCTGCATTGTCAACCAAGCAATAAAACAATGTTTATGAACCACAAGCCGATTCCACACAAATTTATCCCACCAAATCCTTGGCCGAACACCAACCATCAACTTATACATTGCATTAATCGAGTATTTGCCCAGACCTGCTACTTGATTCTGAGTAATAACATTCTTCAATTGATCCTTTGCTTCACACAACTTTTTCCAGTACCAATTGGAATCTACAGGAGGGTTATACCCCCACCAATCATCATTTCTAATATAAACCTCGTTTATCCACTTAATCTAGAGATTATCTTTCTTTGCATTGATCTCCCACACATATCTACCTAGAGCTGCTTTTTTCCATATCTGAATTTGCCTGATCCCCAAACCACCTTCCTTCTTTGGAGAACAAACTTGACTCCAAGCCACATTCCCGAAACCCTGACTATGCATACTTCCATGCCATAAATAAGCTCAGCAAATATTCTCAACCTCCTTCATTACTTGGTTGGGAATAATAAAAATTTGTGCCCAAAAAATATGAATACTCAACAGTACAGAATTCACCAGCACCAACCTCCCCTGATAGGATAGATTGCGAGTACTCCAAATTCTAATTCTTGCAGACATTTTATCTATTAAGCTTTGACTCTCCTTGGAAGAAATTTTTTTATGACAAATGGGCACTCCCAAGTAACGGAAAGGAAGTTTTCCCTTCTTAAAACCATAAACATTCAGGATCCTTTTCTCATCAACCTCTTTCATCCCAGAGGTATAAATCTCAGTTTTGCTTTTGTTCACTACTAGGCCAGAAACATCAGAGAAATGTTGAAAGCCTTTAAGCATAGTATACACTGTAGAAAAATCTCCTCTACAACACAAAACGACATCATCCGCAAAGCTTAAATGATTAAGCTTAACCCCCAAGCACCTAGGATGGAAATTAAACTGAGGAAGATCACCTACAACCCTTGGCACTCTAGACAAATACTCCATACAAAGAACAAACAACAGAGGAGACATGGGGTCTCCCTGTCTAAGACCCCTCTTTCCCTCAAAAAATCCAAATAATTCACCATTCAACATCAAAGAGTATCTAGGAGTTCAAACACATTGCATTATGAGTTTAACAAACCTATCTGCGAATTTGAACGCCACAAGAATGTCCTCTAAAAACAACCAATCAATGGAATCGTAGGCTTTCATCATATCCATTTTCATAATACACCCAGGACTTGTATTTTTCTTACCATAATTTTTTTATTAAGTCTTGACAAATCAAAATATTATGGGCAATAAATCTCCCCTGAATAAAAGCTTCCTGATTCCCAGCCACAACCTCTGGAAGAATTCCTTTTAATCTGTTGCAAATTACCTTTGTAATGCATTTGTAAATTACATTACAGTAGGCAATTGGGCGGAACTCAGTCACACTACTAGGACATTTGACCTTTGGAATTAAGGTCAATATAGTAGAGTTAACTACTTTCAAAAGATTACCTGATTGGAAGAAATCCAAAACAGCTCTGATTATGTCGTCTCCTACAACATCCCAAGAATCCTTGTAGAAGTATAAGCCAAATCCGTCAGGCCCTGGGCTTTTATCCCCAGGGAATAGAAAGAAGGGCATTCTTCACCTCTGCATTTGTCACTTCTCGTAAAATAGCAGCTTGTTGTTGCTCATTAAGAATTGGACCAGCATTAATCACCTCCTGCTGAATATGATATCTTCTGCTTCTAGCTGACACCAAAATAACATTATAGTACTCCAAGAAAGCACTATTCACATCTTTAATACCTTCAACCCACCTACCATTCATATCATGAATGTTATACACTGTATTCTGAAGTCTCCTCTCTTTTATGGACAGATGAAACAACTTACTATTTTCATCACCCTCCCTTACCCATGCTATTTTAGTTTTCTGCTGGAGAAAAGAAATGTACAGGGCATGAACTCTGCGATATTCAGCAGCAGCCTCTATTTTATTATCTCCCACTGACATATCTCTAGGTCTTGTATGCAGTAGCTTTTGGCATTCTTCTAACATCTTCCTAGCATATTCATCAGCCACCTGAATATTGCTAAACTCAGCTCTATTCAGCAACTTCAACTTAGACTTCACTTGTTTCAACTTTTGAACCCCTTGAAACATGGGAGAGCCTTGAACAATACTATTCCACGCATCCCTCACTATACTAATGAAATCTGGCGCTTGACTCCACATTTGAAAATACTTGAACGGGGTTCTACCTCTCACTGCCTCATGGTTCTTGATGTGCATAGACGAGTGATCAAACATCCCCTCTGGCACGAAAACAACCTCAGTACCCGGAAACATATCAATCCACTCCGCATTACCCATAACCCTGTCTAATTTGCTAAACACCCTTTCCTCCCCCTGTTGTTTGTTATTCCAAGTGTAAAAACATCCAACTGACTTCAAATTATCAACTCCACATTTCATAATACACCTCCTGAAAGGATCCATCTCATAATCCCTTACAGGAGCCCTTATTCTCTCTTCTCTATTTAGGACACAATTAAAGTCACCCATCCATATCCATGCTCCATTAATCTTTTCAGCCAAACTAGAAAGATCTTGCCACAACTCTTCCCTTTGACAAGCAGAATTAAAAGCATAAACAATTGAACAGTGAAAGCCCTTTCTCCCACCAACAGGAACAATCCAACAATGAATAAGTTGCATAGTTACTAGAGAAATAGTAATATCAAAATTAAGAGGATTCCAAGCTAACACTATCCTCCCTCCAGGATGACAAGCTGAGTTTGTTGTAAAATACCACCCAGCAAAAACATTCTGATACAGAATCCCCATTTTATTCATTTTAACCTTTGTCTCAATGAGACCTACCAATCCAAGGGATTTGATGTTTAGAAAATTCCTCACATCCTTCTGTTTCTTCAAACAGTTTATCCTTCGGACATTCCAGCAAATCATGCTATCCATTACCACCAGGAGAGTTCCCTTCCCTGTCCTGTTTTTCACTAGATCCATCACACACCACCTGCCCTATTATCAACTCATCTGTTGAGATATGTTCAAGAGCAGAGCATTTGTTGTTTCTGTTTGTCGAACAGGAGATCTAGTTTTCCTATTTGTTGCTTTCACAGCTTGAAATTCCACTGGTTGACCTCCCCCTACAAACCCCTCGTGAGCCACCTGCTCACTAATTACCTTCTCCTTCAGCACTGGTTTAACCCTCCATTCCTTCCTCTGACCACCTCTCTTACAAACCTCCTTTTCATGCCACATTTGCTTACAAATTGAGCAGACAATTGATTTCCACTCATAGAAAACTTCAATGACATTTTCCATTCCCTTCTCATTTATAAACGAAATTTGGTCCGGAAAATCCTGGTCCACCTGAACATCTAATAGCACTCTAGCATAGTTCAATTTCTCCCTCTTAGTTGTAGCTTGATCCACCTTTACAAATTTTCCAATCGGAGCTACTAACTTCCTCAAGCAATTATCACCCCAATACTTGAAATCAACCTTTAATTGAATCCAAGTAGGTAACACATCAAAATGTTCTTTCGCTATATCCATATCCTGCTACCGGGCCTTCATTATCAGAGGTTTATTATCAAAAAACACATTACTACCAACAATGATCTCATCACGTTTCTCCATTGATCTAAACCTAACAATAAAAACTCCCTTCTTCAATTGAGCTACCTTATCGACACCATAATTTCTCCAAATTCGCCTGACGAAACCCTCCATCACATAAGGTGGTGGGTTCGCACCAACAACATAGCAAATAAGGGAATATCCTCCATTGAATATCCTCCATATCAATTTTAATTTTACCAACAATCAATTCTTCTACACTTTCAATTTCAGGAACACTCACCTAAGGGTCATCAAAATGTAGAATCGGAATAGGCTCAACATCTTGAACAGACCGATCTGCCCAGGTCCCCTGTTGTCTTTTCTCTGCTGAGGTATGCATAGCAGATAGCCACTCCTAGAAAAATCACTGCGTTCGCTGACTATGCTGAATTTCGCGAATCACCTCTGCCTCTTCAGTCTGAGCAATTTCAAACTCCATAGCAGTCACCCCTAACAATTCATCCATCGACTTCGTTTTCCTACCAACCGATTCATCACTAGGTCCTGAAGGTTTCCTGGTAGGAGCTACCGTCTTCTGCACTTTTGAATTCCTTGCCATTGCAACGACATAGGTAGAGAGAAACACCCTACCTCTACATTTTGAATTTTGTCAAAATGTACTTGTAGTTTTTCGAAGAGATTGTCTGAGTTTGAATCTGAGGAAAAATTGATGTAGTTTTTGCTACGGTTAAATAGTGGATTTGATAATGCAATCAGTAATATTCTACCTATGGATGCTTTACCTCCTATTAGCAAGGTTTTCTACTTAGTTCAACAAGTA
Organism: Beta lomatogona; assembly: GCA_947646795.1. Lineage (NCBI taxonomy): Eukaryota > Viridiplantae > Streptophyta > Magnoliopsida > Caryophyllales > Amaranthaceae > Beta > Beta lomatogona. Next base: position 45,304 of record CANSNZ010000536.1, on the reverse strand, counting down.
GAAAAACAGAAAGAAGTTAGTGGCATGAATGCTAGTCACAGCTTGGAGGTTAGTGCTCTTGCAGCACAGAAGCAATTTCTTGCTAAGCCTGGATATAAGAAAGATTGGAGGAAGGAGGAAAATGATAGAATCTGTGAGTATTGCAAGAAGACAGGACATACTAAAGACATATGTTTCAAGCTGAAAGGGTTTCCTGATTGGTATAACAAGAAGTATGGTACAAGTGGATCAAAGATGGCTGCAAATGTTGTTGTTGATAGTGCTTTTATTGAAGACAATCCTCTGGATTCTCTTGACTATTCTGCTGCTGGGCCTTCTCATGATGGTCATAATAATGGTGGTGTTGGAGTTGTTGATTCTGTGATGATGCAGAACATAATGCAGGAGGTCATGAGAGCAATGAAAGGGAAGCAGATTGGAGAATCTTCCAACAGTTTTGGTCACTTTGCTCACTTTGCAGGTATCTGTATCTTCTTCTCATAATACAAGTACTTGGATAGTTGATTCAGGTGCTACAGATCATATGACATTTAATCATACAATTCTTGTGCATAAAAGAAAATTAACTAAACCTATTGAAGTTGGTTTACCTTATGGGAGTTGTTTTCATGTGTCTGAGGTTGGAGATGTGATAGGTTCACCTGATATTATTCTTAAGAATGTGTTACATGTGCCTGTTTTTAAGCATAGTCTTTTGTCTGTAGGGAAATTAGCTCTTGATGCTAATATTTAAGTTGTGTTTAAGTCTCATGAATGTCTATTCCATTCTGGTAAGAATACTAAAATTCTTACTAAAGGTATCAAGTTGAAAGGCTTATATTTTCTCACATTCTCTGATAACCACAAACTTTGTGATTCTCCATTGATTCATCCTATATCAACCAATTATATGACTGCTCATAATTCCAATTCTTCTAATCCTAAAGTCAATTCTTCAGTTCCTTTTGCCTTGTTACATGCCAGACTTGGGCATATTTCAGTTTCTAATATGAAGCATCTCAACATTTGTTTTTGTGATGATAAGGATGATTTCTTTTGTGAAATTTGTGTATTAGCTAAACACCACAAACTTCCTTTTCCTAGGAGTCAAAATAGAGCCACTCATATTTTTGATCTAGTCCATATAGATCTTTGGGGCCCATACAAAACTAAGTCCATGTCAGGGGCATCTTATTTTCTTACTATTTTAGATGACCACAGTAGATGTACTTGGACATACCTTCTCCATAACAAAATGCAAGTGTTTAGGACCATCACTTCTTTCTTTCTACAAGTTGAAACACAATTCAATACTAAGATCAAAGCAATTAGGTCTGATAATGGGACTGAGATTATTCAAGATTAATGTCTTTCCTTCTTCATGGATAAAGGAATTTTTCATCAAACTAGCATTGTTGGTAGGCCACAGCAAAATGGGCGTGTGGAGAGGATACATAGGCATCTTTTAGAAGTTGCTAAGGCTCTTAAATTCCATTCCAACTTGCTTGCTAAATTTTGGGTGATTGTTTGCTCACTGCCACTTTCTTAATTAATCTCATGCCTTCTTCTATTTTGAATTGGAAATGTCCATCTGAATTCTATTTTCTAAACCTCCTGATTACTCCAGATTAAAGGTGTTTGGATGTCTTTGTTTTCCATATAACATGGACAGACACAAAGATAAGTTTTCTCCTAGAGCTACAAGGTGTATTTTTCTAGGATATCCATTTGGTCAAAAAGGATATAAGGTTTATGACTTAGATACACACCAATGTTTTGTTAGTAGAGATGTTTTATTTCAAGAAACTACATTCCCATTTCACAAACAATCGGCTCCTCTAAATTCTGATAAGTCTGAGCATTCTGCATTAATTTCTTTTGATGATCCTTTATCCTCTAATGTGTCTATTTCTAATAATTTTCTTTCACCTTCTAATAGTTCCAATTCTTCTTGAATTTCCTTCTCCACATTCTGTTACTTCATTTCCTGATGATAATGAAAATTCTAGTCATATTGAAAATTCTTAACAGAATACCAGCACGTCTAATGATCTTGGCATTTCTCATGATCATATTCATTCTATTCCTAATGCTACTTTCTCACCAAATCTTTCTTCATCTTCCACAAATCTTCATTCTAATAATATCACACACAAACATTCTACTAGAGTCTCTAAACCACCTGTAAAATTTCAAGACTTCATTTGTCCTACTCTTATTGCTCAATCTGTTGCTGCTATTTCTGAACCTACTTCATATAAGCAAGCCAATGAGTTTCCTGAATGGCAAGAAGCTATGCAAAAAGAACTAATGGCACTTGAAAATAATAATACATGGGTGTTAACTACATTACCAGAAGGTAAGAGGTCCATTGGGTCAAAATGGGTATTCAAAGTGAAATATAAACCAGATGGTACTGTGGAAAGGTATAAGGCTAGGCTTGTTGCAACTGTTTATCAGCAAGTAGAGGGAGAAGATTTCATTGATACTTTTTCATCTGTGGCTAAGCTTGCCACTGTTAGAGCCATTATCTATCTTGCCACTGCACAAAAATGGCCCTTATGTCAGTTGGACATTAATAACGCATTTTTACATGGTTATTTAGATGAAGAAGTTTTTTTGAGACCTCCTCTTGGTTATAATAGAGCCAAACCTGGGGAAGTTTGTCTTTTAAAACAATCTCTATATGGTCTCAAGCAAGCCTTAAGGTAGTGGAATAAGGAATTAAGCAATTTCCTTGTTCAACTTGGCTTTGTTCAATCAGTGTAGGATTTTTCCCTATTCACCAAAAATTTAGACAAAGAATTTGTTGTTATCTTGGTCTATGTAGATGACATGGTGTTTACAGGGACTTCTCAAACTCAATTTTATGATATTAAACATGCTTTAGATGCTGAGTTTATTATTAAAGATTTGGGAAATCTTAAATACTTCTTGGGTATAGAAGTTATTAGAACATATACTGGAACTGTATTGAGTCAGAGGAAATTTATCATGGATATTCTCAAAGATCTCAATTTTGACAATTCTAAGCCCGTGTCTTCACCTCTTCCTAAAGGTTTGAGCTTATCTATACAAGAGGGAGATATTCTTCCTGAACCAGAACAATATAGAAAATTGATTGGGAGGCTTTTATATCTCAACATAACAAAGCCATACTTATCTTATGCCACACAACATCTCAGCTAAAATTCCTTAGCTGCCCAAGGAAACCTCATTTACAGGCTGCCATGTATGTTGTTAGGTATTTGAAGAACACTTTGAATCTTGAATTATTCTATGCTGCTGAAAGTGATCTGGTTTTATCTACATACAGTGATGCCGATTGGAGTACATGTTCTTTTAGCAGTAGGTCTTTAAGTGCTTATTGTGTGTTCTTGGGGTCACACTTGGTATCTTGGAAAACTAAAAAACAAAGAACATTTAGTAAGTCTTCAGCTGAGGCAGAATACAGAAGCATGTCTAGTAGTGCTTCTAAGCTTGCTTGGATTGAAGGACTTTTGCAAGATTTACAAATTCAAGTTCCTCTTCCTATTACTATGCATTGTGATAATACTGCTGTCCAACATATAGTCTTCCACGAGAGGACTAAACACTTGAAGAGGGATTGTCACTATGTCAGAGAGTAGATTACAGCAGGGTTCATTCAAACATCTCACATTTCCAGTCATTCTCAACTTGCAGACTTGCTGACCAAAGCACTTACAGGGCCACAGCATCAGACTCTTTCTTCTAAGCTTGGACTTGTTGCTTTGCCTAGTCCAGCTTGAAGGGGGGATGTAAAGAATAACATGTATTTTCATTTTACTTTCTGTTATATTGTAATAATTCAGTTAGACTCTTGTTCATTTGTAACAAACTATAAATAGCTTACTCTGAGCTATTGTTAGGTAATAAGACAAATTATCTCTCTGAGAGTTTCTTTCTCTCTTCAAGAGTTTTCCCCAAATTCATTTCATCTTCTATCTGGATTCATATCACTGTATCTACCAAGTGACTAGTGGGTATAATCTATCCACTAGAGATACGCAATTAAAATAATATTTTTTGATATTAAATTCTATGGAAAATTGTTGGTAACAACTTGATCGGATACACTCGTATTTCAAAAGTTGGGGAGGTAAGTTGGTTCCAAAGATACGGGTCAAGGTGGTATCAAATAGAATAAAGAAATATTCAGTATGTTAGCAATGTATATATATATATATATATATATATATATATATATATATATATAGAAGTGAGTTCATGTGAGAATGCATACTTACATGAGAAATGAATGGATTCTACACACTATAACTTTAATGAACAAGTGATGTAACTCTAATGAAAAAGTGATGTAACTCCAAAAAAAAAAAAAATATTAGAAAAAAAAAATCAAAAAAAATTTTTTTTTTTTGGGCTCAAAATATTTTCGGAGGTATAACTCTAATGAACAAGTGTTGTAACTCTAATCCAATCGTGTGGTTGAGATTCATTCTCATTTCTCATGTAAGGAGCATTCTCATGTGATCTTGCCCCTATATATATATATATATATATATATATATATATATGTTTACAGTCTTTTATGCACACTCCTACAGTGTTGCTTCCCTCACAGGAACATTTGTTTTTGTTCTGTGTCATGATCTTTATGGGATCATGTGCTCCTTTGTACAGCTGTACATTGTTTTGTCAGCTTGTGATGTAGGGTTTTGTATAAGTGGTATATATATTGTAAAGAGAGTAAGAGTAGGTAAGAGATAGGAATATACTATAAAGAATCACAGCCGCAAAGGTTGGAAAGTAAATGAGAAAACTTTAGTAATCTGCCAACCAAATCTCTTCTAATCTCTCACTAAACAGGAAATTAGCAATATCTAAAGTTCTTCATGGTATCAGAGCAACAAGGTCGGTAAGAATCTTGGAAGAAATTTTCAAAAAATTCAATCTTTGTTTTCTTGTAAGAAGCATCCAGCATGACAGGAAAGGATGGAAAGGAAGCAAAGGAAGAGAAGGAGATAGCAGGCTATCATGATCCTTATTATATGTCATCTGCAGACAATCACACTATGCAAGTTGGAGCTTTGGTCTTCAATAGAGGTAATTACTTAAATTGGAGTAGAAGTGCTAAGATAGGGTTAGCCTCTAAAAACAAACTAGGTTTCATTAATGGAAAACTACCTAGACCTAGCATAGAATCTGCAGGCTATTTCAAGTGGGATAGAAATGATAACTTGGTTAGATGTTTGCATTTTAAAATCACTGGAAAGTATAGCAAGAAGTCTTATGAATTTGAAATCTGCGAAGGATTTATGGGAGGAGATTGCTGAAAGATATGCTCAAAGTAATGTACAACAAATTTATCAGTTAAAGAAGAAACTCAGTGACTTAAAAAAGAATGAAATGAGTGTATCTGATTATTACTGTAAGCTGAGAGAGTATTGGGACCAGCTTAGTGATTTGGAGGCTATACCTGAGTGTAGTTGTGGTGCAATGCTGAAATGCACCTGTGACATTGAGAATAAAATTCTTGAGATATGCAAGAAAAAGCTAGGCTAAATGATTATATGATGGGATTAAATGGAAAATAGGAGAATATGAGAGGAAACATTCTAGGGATGGATCCTCTGCCTAGTGTGAACAAGGCATATCATTTGGTGCAGCAGATGGAAGCATGGAAGCAAATGAATGAGGGTGTCCAAAACATGACTGAAATGAGTGCATTGGATGCAAACAAGCAAGCACAAAGTTTAGGGAATCTTGAAAATTTCTAGAAGAAAGACTACAAGTTGAAGATCTTAGAGAAGGCAAGGTTTTTTTTTTACAGGAATAAAACATATTTCATTAATAAGGGATAGCCAAACGGCACTTAAAATCAATTTCTGATAAATCTAAAATTCCAACACCAATATATAACATCTTAGAACTAGATACATCACAGATTCGATTAAAAATAGCCTTAATAAAAAACTTCATCCGAAGCAATACAGTATGTGAGTTCGCTCTTATTCGGCTTAACTTCCGCTGATGCATAATTGTTTGGGTGAAAATACTTCCGTGGTCTTCTAGATTCTTACCAAGAATAGAGACTGTTAGATATTCCTCCTTCATCACATGAACAAAAAAGAAATTGAAAACCCTAAAATAAATACCATCTTAAGGATGGGATATATATACTTATTGGAAGCAGTTAAAGGAGTTTTTGGGGCTTACCACCGGTACAAACACCAGTGGAATCCCCTACAAAAATTCACAATCGATGCCAAGAAGAAAAGAGATGAAAGAGAAAGAGAAAGAAGGGTAACGAATGAAGGAAATACCTCGAAAAAAGCATAAAAAACCTAGCGATGGAGGCTAGGAGAAAACCCTCCCAAGGAGAAAACCTAAGAAGGCAAGGTTGAGACGTGATTATTGTGGAATGAGAGGACATTTGAAGGAAGGATGTTACAAGATCATTGGGTACCCTAATAGGTTTCAAGAGAGAGGGAAGCCAAGAGGAGGAGTGAGATATGCAACTAATGTGGGAAAGCAAGAAGAAGAGGCGTATCAGGACACAACATTTGATGAGAACACATCACTTGGAACCTCAAATAAAGCAAGATGAAGGAGATATCTCTGCTATTGTGCAGCAGGTAATGAAAGTGATGTCTGAGAAACACCAGGAATCAAGTAGTTAGTCAAGCAACTTTGCAAGTATCATCACTGCCTCAAATGTTGCATCTCACAATGACTTGTTTGACTCAGAGTCTTGGATTATAGATTATGGAGCCTCAGACCATATGGTAGGGAACATAAGCCTTCTCACTCATATTTATGACTTAAAGTCAGGGCCGGCCCTGGGGCAGGGCAAGCGGGGGCCCCGCCCAGGGCCCAAAATTTTAAAATATCTTCAGCCTAAAATATAAAGTAAAAAATGCTGCAGTAGAGCCATGAAGTAAGAAGAATGAAGAATCTGAATAGAAAGCACGCCCTATAATCTTCATCTCCTACCCACTACTAGGGCTGGCAATGGGTCGGGTTGGGTCAAGATCCGGTTGGGTTGGCGGGTTAACGAGTTGAAAACCCCTTGACCCAACCCGACCTGTTAACTTAAACGGGTTGGGAATTCAACCCAACCCAACATTATGATAAACCGGTCAACATTTAGGTCGACCCATTTAATCTTTTTTCGTGTTTTTTCCAGAAAAAAATAAAACAACAAAGAGTATGTTACAAAGCAATAGTAGGCAACAACTTAGCATTAAGCCATTACATAACCATATGCTAGATATTGTTCAAAATCAACCCAACAATTGTTCAAAATCAACACCATTACAACTCCATAATCAATTGTTCAACATTAACTGTAATGAGTTAGAATTTTTACTTTTTAACTTTCTATTGGGCTAGCCCAATTTTTTTTAGCTGTGAAATTAGTTAGGGTTTTTAGGTTGTTTCCATAAATGGGTTAAACGGGTTAAAATCAGGTCGAGATATTCAACCTGACCCAACCCATTTAATTAAACGGGTTGAAAATTTCGACCCAACCCATTATTAATGGGTTGGGTTCGGGTCGGATTGGCGGGTTGGGTAATATTTTGCCAGCTCTACCCACTACCAAACCCCAAAGATTCAGTTTCTAGAAATGAAAAATCAAATCTTTGATTGAAAGGCTATTCCTCGTTTATCTCTCTTTTCCCAATTTTTCTCTTCCTAAAATCTCTTGCAAATTTCCCATATCAATTGAAAATATGTTTATCCCCAATTATAATCCTCAAAACACATCGGGAGGAAGAGAAAAAAATGAATATGTTTATCCCCAATTATTCTCAATTGAAGAATGAATATTCAGCAGTATTTGTAAGTTTATAATTCTAATGTTCTTCTGTCTTTCTTTTTATTTTGTCCAATTGTACCAATTTTAATTTGTAATTCTGAATTTTTGTTTTCTAATATGTGAGATTTGAAATGATAATTTTTGGTGTTGGGTGATAAAAAATATAAGCTTTTAATTTTATTATAATTTTTTAATTTCTTACTGGTTAGTGTATTTTTGAAGTCTTCTTGACAAAAGAGTTAATCCCTACAGCTTGTATAATTCGATAGCTAATAAAGGAAAAATAAAAAACAAAGCAACAGCTAGGGGCATTTTGGTTTTATTTTAGTTAGTTTATCTTGATTTTGAGTGATTTTGGTGATAAAGGAGTAATTGCAAGGACTTGTTTAGTTCAAAGTTTGGGACATTGGGTTAATTTTATTAACTATTTTCATAGAACAATAGCTAAGAGCCATAGAAGATTAGAAGTGATAGAACAAAAGGGTCATGGCTTCTCATTGTGCTGAATTTTCCGGCATAAAGTTCTTTTTGTCATTTCTTAAAAAAAAAACCAACACAACATCAAAGTAAAAGTTTGCTGAGACAAATAAAAAGTGTGAAATTTGTATGTTCAAATACATTTTTAAGATTGTTATTCGATTGTAAAGATTTTCTTTTGTTTAATTTAATAAAAATTATCCATTAGAAATTTTTATATTGCTATTTCCGTTAATCTCTCGCACATTAGGGCCCATTTCTTGATCTCGCCCTGGGCCCAATAATATTCAGGAACGACCCTGCTTAAAGCAACCCATAAATGTAGGACTTCCTAATGGAAGTACGAGGTTGGTAAGAAAAATGGGAAGGGTGAAACTGTCACCCAAAATAACACTCATAAATGTGTTATATTTACCTGAATTTCAGCACCATTTGTTGTCTCTAAGCAAACTAATAGAGCACAACAAGTTCAGAATTGTGTTTGATGCACATGGTTGTGTTTTTTAGGACCATATTGATAAGGGAGCTGTTGCTTATGGGAGGAAAATAAATGGGCTATACAAGCTGTGTCTAGGAGTGAGGAATGTGGTGGAGACAAGAAGGCAGGAAGAAATCTGTTTGAAGAAAGAAGCTAATTGTAATTCCATAACTGTAGATGGTAAAATTAGCTGAAAAGCTATTCATGCTAGGCTAGGACATGGATCTTTATCCAAACTTAAGCACCTCAATTTTTGTGATTGTAAGAATGTTAAAGGTTTTGAATGTGATACTTGTTGTGTGGCTAAACACCATAGGCTTCCTCTGCCTCTTAGTAGTAATATAGCTAGCAAAAATTTTGAGCTCATTCATGTTGACTTGTGGGGGCCTTACAACGTCCCAAATATATCTGGTGCTAGATATTTTCTCACTATAGTTGATGATTATAGTAGAGTAACATGGACTCATCTACTAAAAACCAAAGATGAGGTTCAACACTTGATTGCTAGATTTTTGGCTCTTGCTGAAAACTCGTTTCAAAGCAAGATCAAGATAGTAAGGAGTGACAATGGCACAGAAATAGTAAGAAAAGAGGGTGAGATGATTTTCAGTAAGCAAGGGATTATTCATCAAAGAAGTGTCGCAGGACTGCCTCAGCAAAATGGAAGAGTAAAGAGAAAGCACATGTTCCTCTTGGAAACAGCTAGAGCTATCAGGCTTCATGCAGGCCTATCTAAATTTCTATGGGGAGAATGCATACTTGCTGCCACACATCTCATTAACTTGCTTCCAAGTGCTGTGATTAGTTGGAAAACTCCTTTTGAAAGGTTGATGAAGAAAGAGCCAAGGTATACTCACTTAAGGATTATAGGATGTCTATGTTATGCTAGTAGCAGTAAGAAGAAGGGAGATTAGTTTGAAAGAAGGGGCATAAGAAGTGTGCTCAAAGAATATCCTTATGGGCAAAAGGTATATAAGTTGTATGATTTGGAAAGCAAAACAACTTTTGTGAGCAGGGATGTCATTTTTAAGGAAAATATATTTCCTTTCTTGATGAAATCAGGAGAAGAGGCTGAGTTGAAGGTATTAATGAATGATATACCATTAATAGAGGGAGAAATGATTGCATAAAGGATGGAATATGCTGAAGAGACAGCAGGAGAAAGAAGTGATGAGGAGATAGAGCAAGTTGAAGGAAATGAGACACTGGAATGAGACTCTAGAAGTAGAAAAGTCTGGTGAAAATGAGCAGATGCATGTTGAGAGTACACCACAAAAAATAACTAGAAGATCAGTTAGGGAAAAACACACACCAACAAAGCTAAGGGATTATGATTACAAGATCCCTGGAAAATCTTTTATAAGTTATGTCAGTTCAGATGTAGTGAGTGGGACTCTGAATGATTACAAGTATTATTCAACAGACTATGTAATTAATTAGTCTCCATAATGCTATGAGAGTGAAGGAACCAACATGCTATAAACAGGCATGTCAATAGGATGGATAGAGAAAGGCAATGGAGGAAGAATTGACTACTTTAGAGAAAAATGCAACTTGAGAGTGGACAGATTTGCCTGCAGATAAGAAGGCCATAGACAGTAATTGGGTATACATAGTTAAGTTAGACAAAGATGATGGTGTTGAGAGATTGAAGGCCAGACTAGTTGCTAGATGAGATAAGCAACTCAAAGGCAAGGACTGTAAGCATACATTCTCTCCTGTAGCCAAGATTAATTTGCTACTGTGAGAATGCTTATAGCCTTAGCCACTATGAAAGGGTGGAAAATACACCAACTAGATATCAGCAATGCATTTCTGCATAGAAGAAGATGTGTACATGAAGGCTCAACAAGGGTGTAAAGAGATACCTGCAGGGAAAGTATGCAAACTGAACAAAAGTTTATATGGCTTGAAGCAAGCTTCAAGGCAATGGAATATTGAGCTTACAAAATTTCTCAAGCAAAGAGATTTCATTCAATCCAAGAGAGATTACTCCTTATTTTGCAAGGAGAAGAATGGTAAAATGTGTGCTATAGTTGTGTATGTTGATGATCTTCTGATCATAGATGATGACACTGAGGCAATTGTTACTTTGAAAAAGTGATTTAGACAAGGAATTCACAAGCAAGGACCCAGGAGAGATGAGGTTCTTTCTGGGTTTGGAAGTTAGTAGAACTTCAGCAGGATGCATGCTGAATCAAAGGAAATACATTAAAGAAATAGTCAGAGATGTAGGCCTAGATTTTTGTAAAGACTGTAAATGCCCTTTCCCTCAACGCATAAAACTTTCTACCGAAGAAGAGGAGATTATGGATGATCCTGAGATGTACAGAAGACTAATAGGCAGATTGTTGTACTTGAACCTCAGTAGGCCTGATATCTCCTACTCATTACAACAATTAAGCCAGTTTATGAGATGTCCTAGGATACCTCACTGGCACGCATCTCTCCATGTGGTAAGATATTTAAAAGGAACTGAAGATTTGAGGTTGTATTATCCTTCTAATGGTGATCTTACTTTAACCAGTTTATGTGATGCTGATTGGGGAGCTTGCTATTTCAGTGACAGGTCATTAACAGGCTGGTGCATTTTCTTTGGGGATTATCTTGTATCCTGGAAAACCAAGAAACAGAAAGTTGTTTCAATGTGATCTATTGAGTCAGAATACAGATGCATGTCCCAAACCACCTCTGAGCTTGTGTGGGTAGATAGTGTGTTAACTGATCTTTTGTGTTCTGTCCATAGCCTATCACACTCGAATGTGATAACAAAGCAACTCATTATCTTGCACACAAGCCGATTTTTCATGAAATAACAAAGTAGAGATGGCAATTGGGCGGGGCGGGTGCGGAGGATGGTACCTATTTAAAATCATCCCCGCCCCACCACCCATTGCGGGGGAAAATTCCAGACCCATCCCCGCCCCACCAGGTACGTATTAAAAATCATCTCCGCCCACCACCCGCATGGGTATCTGCACCCGCTTCGTACCCGTGTCGTACCCACTTCATCCCCGCGCCCACAATCCGCATGGGTATCTACACCCGCTTCGTACCCGCGTCATACTCATGCCCACATATTATATTTTGCAATTATAAATGATATAAGTATATAAATAGAATTTTAATAATAAATATGTGGAACGGCGGGGGAGGGGCGGAGCGGGCGAGGCGAGCGGGGATGGGGGCGTATAGCATAAAATCCACACCCGCTCCACCACCCATTGCGGGTACCATTTAAATCCCCATCCCCGCCCCATCCCCGCCAAACCTAGACCCATCCCCGCCCCATCCCCGCCAAACCTAGACCCATCCCCGCCCCACTTGGGCGGGGATGGGGCTGAGTCTCGTACTTAACCCGCCCCACTACCATCTCTAGAACCAAGCACTTAAAAGTTAATTGTCACTACGTCAAGGATTATCTAGAGGAAGATTTCATCTCCACTGCTTTTATCATATCAGTTTTCCAAATAGCTGATATTGTGACTAAGTCCTTGTTTTCCAGAAAACTTCAATTTCTCTCTCTCAAGTTGGGACTTGTTCCTACTCTCCCAAGTCCAACTTAAAGGGGGGGGTAAAGCAAGATATCTTGTAGGGGTGGTCATGGGTGGTTAACCGTCCCGAAACAACATTTCGATTCGGTAACCAAAAGTTTCGGTTCGCTCTTTTTGCGAAACGTTGTCGTAATCGTTTAGACCAGTTACCACCTAGCGGTTAACCGTTTTTCTCGGTACGGTTTTTTGATTAACCATTAACCGTTATACAATTTATACTATTATATTTTACGTAATGTAAATATATATTTTCTATTTTTTTGTGCATATACTTTAATATTACATATACTCTAATATAAAATGTATTATAAAGTGGATAATAAATCCATTGGAAGAAATAATAACCCTAAGCATTTACTTCATTTCCTAATTATAGTGTTTATATTAGTACTAAAGTTTCCAAATAATCACATACTTCCTCTATTTGTTGTTGCTTAGTAACAAATATTAGAATTAATGTAATTGTTGGGAAAAGTTTCAAAATAATTAAATAGAGGAAAAAAAAATATTTCGGTTTTTCGGTTAACCGTTCACTCAAAAATCATAACAGTATCAATAACGTTAACCGTTACTTTTACCGGTTCGATAACCATACCGTTAAAAAAATTTTTACCGGTACGGTTACTGCCCATTTAGACCGGTTATTCGGTACGGTTTTCCAATTTTGATTTTTTTATGAACATGATGCGCTCAAGTTATACGATGTTCTTGTGGTATTTTAGGTGCACATTGCTAAGGGATTTGTTCGTAATTGTTAAGGTTTGCATATAAAATCATCCTTAGCGGAAGTTCGGAGTTTTGCGATATAAGTTGTGTTAATGTTATGCATTCCGAGCTTCCAAGGTAAAATGCATTTGAGCCGAGCATCACAAGCCACAAGCTCGCCAAGCCAAGCTCGAAGCATCGCAAGCGAGCACGACCGCCCGCGCCCATCGCCAAGCGGCCGCACACCCTGCAAGCTCGCAAGCCGAGCCGCCCAGCGCCCATCGCCAACCCGGCCCAGCTCGGCCAGCGCTCGTCCAAGCGCCCAGCAAAGATCGCTCGCCCATCGCTCACCGCCCAGCGCCCGGCGCCTCGCTGCACAACCCGGCACGCCCGGCGGCTCGCACCTCGCGAGCATGGTCGCACCTCGCGACTCGTATCTAGCACCTCGCGAGGATTCTCGCACGGTGCGACCTGCGTGGTTTGGGCCAGTTCTTCAGCTCGTTGCGAAGGCAGTAGCCCATCGCACGGTGCGACCAGACTCGCACCTCGCGACCCCTAGGTCGGTCTAATTGTCGGCTGATTTTTGAGCTTTAGTATAAATACTAAACTCTATTTTTAGACCTAGGGGGCAAGACAAGGGGATGGAGTTTCCAAAACTCCACTCCTCTCTTGTTGTCTCATCTTTTTAGTTTTTATTTTCTAATTTAGTCTTTGTAGATTTCAATTATGGGATTGGCTTATGCTATGCCGATTGTAGCTTGAACCGTTCTTGAACGAGATTTATATGGAGCTTCAAGCATTATTGTGAGATCTTTCTTCTCTATTTATTTCCTTTGATTATGGTTTAATTTCTATGCTTGCTTTCAATGGTTTTTGCATGATTATGCTAGGAATATTACTAGTTTGATTGTGTAATTAATCTAATGCTAGATTTAAGAATAGAATCGGATTGTTTTATTCTTTTATCATTTGGTAGCAAACTAGGGAGTAATTTAGATGCTGATCATCTTGGTTATTTCTTGGGGAAATTGAATAAACTGTTGAACGTTTATCGCTTGTATGACGTTAGCGGGTCCGTTGGTTCTCTCGTGTTTATTGCTTTGCTATTGGATTGAACTTAGACGCAGATCGGACTAGGTTATCCTTTAGTTAGAGTTTTATAGTCACGCTGATCGTGCTATTCAACTAGGAATAAGGAGAGCACGAGATTAATTCTCGACAATAGATAATTATGGAAATAATTAGAGTGGATGTTCAAGGATCGATAATGAATTGAAGTGCATGTTAATCGGATTCAAGATCCTTCCTATAATTGATTTCTCATTTTGTTTATATGTTAGTTGTAGTTTAGTTTGTTCGTAAATCTACTTGAAACCCCCCTTTTGTAATTATTATTAGGTTTCTCGGCCCTTAGCTTAATCTAGGTTTCGAATCACGCTGAATACTAAACTCGTCCCTGTTTCCCTGTGGATTCGACCCCTACTTCCACTATACTACCATAGTGTAAAAGAGAGTAGGAGAAATTTTATCTTTGGCCGGGCGGCGTTCACGACAAGCGCGGCCCGCCAAATTTTGGCGCCGTTGCCGGGGAAACGGTGTAACTTGTTTTTATTTAGAGTGATTTTTGGATGGTATTGCTAGTGCTCTTTGTTTTTGGTTGGCCACTCATATAAAGAATTCCCTTTTTGTTTTTAGTTTCAATTTTCATCTTCCATTGAACTCTATGTATTTCACTTTTGTATGTTAGACAAGAAGCATGGAATTTGTTGCTTAAACTCTCTTGGGAATGGTTGATTGACTCATACTTTATATCTTGGTTATTGTCTAGCTTTAAACATTTATATTAATGGTCATGACATGGGTTAGCTAGGAGTAGTACTAGTTGATGTTTGTTGTTGCCTTAATGCTAGGTTTGGGATATAATCAGATGTTATATGCTCAACCATGTTGTAGTAAGCTAGGTATTAACGATGCATTGCAAGAGTTCTTCTCAATCAGTTTTGCAGGTACTTGAAGTGGAGATTGACATGGAACCACCATTGTCACACATGGAGCACAACCCAATGATTAAGCTTAAGGTATTAAGTCGAGCTCACGACTTTAAACAACAGCGCTTCTCGGGAGGCAACCCGAGACCCCTTTATTTTCTTTCTTTTCCTTTATTTTTCATCAAATTTCCACCACCACAACAAATTTTCTTTCACCCACCACCCACCCACTAAAAAGATCCACAACCAATCTTAATTCGCTTGGAACCAAAATCCACAAAAGAAAATCCGTTGGGAGGACTTCAATAGCTAGGAGTTGGTACACTAGAGGATTGAGATTGTTAATGTATCTTTTCGATCTCTTAAGCTAGGTGCAAATCTCACAAATTCAAAACTTTTGAGCTTGTCATTTGTTTGAGTGATTCGAGGGAGAGGTTTGTGAGTTGAGTTATGAGATTTGAGTTGGTGTTGTTAAGAAATTTGAGTTTGACGGATTGCTTTTCATGAGTTTTGAGCATTCGATCTTCGATTTACCCGATTTTCGATTTTCTCCCCCCATTTTCAGTTTACTTTTCTTCTAATTGTCGACACATTGAGGACAATGTGTAGTTTAAGTAGGGGGAGGGTATTCTCATTCTCATGTATCTATGTTGTGTATATTACTTTCAATTTGAAAAAAAAAAAAATGGAAATGAAAAAATGAAAATGAAAAAAAAAAAAAAAAATAAAAAATAAAAAAATGATGATGAAATGAAACCCGCTGAGTTGAAAACCCACAAGGGTGGGCGACTCGAGCAAAAATGGGGGCCCGGATAGGTTGAAAACCCGAAAGGGCAACTTATGCAAAAAAGTGGCTTATATTGAGCGGGTAAGATGGTGAGATGAAAAAAATGTGAGAAGCTAGGATGAAAACCCGAAAGGGCTCCTAGGCAAAATGAGAGATTAAGAGAGAATTATACACTTTGAAAACTCATTTGCCGGAGATGGTGTCATAAGGTTGAAAGCGTTTTCGGGTTGGGTTAGTGAATTCATCCTTTGTTTTGTGAAGATCTATTTAAAGTTGGCTTTCACATTCTTTTGGGTTGATTGTTTGTTTTTGGGAGTAAGCATGGAGTATATTTCTTTTTGTCTTTGTTCCATGGCTTGCTTGTTTAGATTAGTTGTAGTAGTAGTAGTTTTAGGTCATCTTTTGAGGTTTGGGAGAGCTGATACTTTAGTGTGTCGTGAGCAGGCATTTTGATTCTCGTTGGTGTTGTTGGTTAAACTTGTTGGCGTTGCTTGGTTATTATTGTTGTCGCGTCTTTGTATATTTCAGGTGAGCTTGAATCTAAGTGTGGGGGAATCATCATCCCTTACGTTTAGGTTTTGAGCGTATTTTGTTAAGATGTGATGATGATGATGTAGTTGATGGGGAGTGTAGGTTGGTTTCGATAGCTTGGGCGATGATTCATTTGGTGATCCTCATTTTGAGTTTACTCGAGGTCGAGTAAAGTTCAAGTGTGGGGGTATTTGATGCGCTCAAGTTATACGATGTTCTTGTGGTATTTTAGGTGCACATTGCTAAGGGATTTGTTCGTAATTGTTAAGGTTTGCATATAAAATCATCCTTAGCGGAAGTTCGGAGTTTTGCGATATAAGTTGTGTTAATGTTATGCATTCCGAGCTTCCAAGGTAAAATGCATTTGAGCCGAGCATCACAAGCCACAAGCTCGCCAAGCCAAGCTCGAAGCATCGCAAGCGAGCACGACCGCCCGCCGCCCATCGCCAGCAGCCCGCACACCCGCAAGCTCAGCCAAGCCGAGCCGCCCGGCGCCCATCGCCAACCCAGCCAGCTCAGCCCGGCGCTCGTCCAAGCGCCCAAGCAGATCGCTCGCCCATCGCTCATCCGCCCGCGCCCGGCGCGCCGCCAAACCAGCACGCCCAGCAGCTCGCACCTCGCGAGCATGGTCGCACCTCGCGACCTGTATCTAGCACCTCGCGAGGATTCTCGCACGGTGCGACCTGCGTGGTTTGGGCCAGTTCTTCAGCTCGTTGCGAAGGCAGTAGCCCATCGCACGGTGCGACCAGACTCGCACCTCGCGACCCCTAGGTCGGTCTAATTGTCGGGCTGATTTTTGAGCTTTAGTATAAATACTAAACTCTATTTTTAGACCTAGGGGGGCAGCGGCCACAAGGGGATGGAGTTTCCAAAACTCCACTCTCTCTTGTTGTCTCATCTTTTTAGTTTTTATTTTCTAATTTAGTCTTTGTAGATTTCAATTATGGGATTGGCTTATGCTATGCCGATTGTAGCTTGAACCGTTCTTGAACGAGATTTATATGGAGCTTCAAGCATTATTGTGAGATCTTTCTTCTCTATTTATTTCCTTTGATTATGGTTTAATTTCTATGCTTGCTTTCAATGGTTTTTGCATGATTATGCTAGGAATATTACTAGTTTGATTGTGTAATTAATCTAATGCTAGATTTAAGAATAGAATCGGATTGTTTTATTCTTTTATCATTTGGTAGCAAACTAGGGAGTAATTTAGATGCTGATCATCTTGGTTATTTCTTGGGGAAATTGAATAAACCTGTTGAACGTTTATCGCTTGTATGACGTTAGCGGTGTCCGTTGGTTCTCTCGTGTTTATTGCTGCTATTGGATTGAACTTAGACGCAGATCGGACTAGGTTATCCTTTAGTTAGAGTTTTATAGTCACGCTGATCGTGCTATTCAACTAGGAATAAGGAGAGCACGAGATTAATTCTCGACAATAGATAATTATGGAAATAATTAGAGTGGATGTTCAAGGATCGATAATGAATTGAAGTGCATGTTAATCGGATTCAAGATCCTTCCTATAATTGATTTCTCATTTTGTTTATATGTTAGTTGTAGTTTAGTTTGTTCGTAAATCTACTTGAAACCCCCCTTTTGTAATTATTATTAGGTTTCTCGGCCCTTAGCTTAATCTAGGTTTCGAATCACGCTGAATACTAAACTCGTCCCTGTTTCCCTGTGGATTCGACCCCTACTTCCACTATACTACCATAGTGTAAAAGAGAGTAGGAGAAATTTTATCTTTGGCCGGGCGGCGTTCACGACAAGCGCGGCCCGCCAGAACACCCCTAGTATACAGTATATATGTTAGCAATGTATATATATATATGTTTACAGTCTTTTATGCACACTCCTACAGTGTTGCTTCCCACACAGGAAAATTTGTTTTGTTTTGTGTCATGATCTTTATGGGATCATGTGCTTCTTTGTACAGCTGTACACTGTTTTGTCAGCTTGTGATGTAGGGTTTTGTACAGCACAGTGGTATATATATTGTAAAGAGAGTGAGAGTAGGTAGAGAGATTAATATACTGTAAAGAATCACAGCCGCAAAGGTTGGAAAGTAAATGAGAAAACTTTGGTAATCTGCCAACCAAATCTCTTCTAATCTCTCACTAAATAGAAATTTAGCAATATCTAAATTTCTTCATAGAGTTATGCTGGTACCAAGTTAGAATTTTGGTACCAACTTGACCGTAATTTGGTTGGTACCAAAATACAGTTATGTTGGTACCAAGTTACCAATTTGACTCTAATTTGTACCAAATTAAATTGTAAATTGGTATCAACTTATAAATTGATATTAAATTGTAACTTGGTACCAACTTAACTATATTTTGTACCAATTGTATTAATCAACTTAACTAGCCATTGCATGAAATCACCAGCGTTCCCTTGCTGGAAATAGACATTTAAACAAGCTCGAATTCTACTATGCATTAATTTCTATCACTAATTTTTTCAAAGGAGATACTATATTAGCCTAGTTAGGTTGCATCTGGATCTTGGAAATGCCAATTTTGTTAACACTGAAAAGAATGTTCTTAAAATTACAAACTTATGCTAAAGTTAAAAATGGTAAATTATGTGAAGGCACTAGGCTAAGATTCAATTGCTCCAATTGGCCATCATTTTTTTTTTTGCTCCAGTTAGATGCAGATCAAAGAGAAAGCAGGCGACTTTAATATTATGAAATACTCATGTAATATCGACATCTGATTTAAGACAAAACGATCTATGTCTCTTATATGATCCAATTGCTATATGAAATGAAAGATATTTAAGGTCAAAAAAGTACATTGGCAAACATGCACAATCAAATTAGGCAAACTAAAAAAAATTGCGGAGGGAGTATTAGTTAGTGGGAATGTTTCTAAATGCTTAGAGGTCTATAAACAAAGGAGGTTGTTATCTCACTCATTGCAAACAAATGTGGCTTAGAAACTAATTTAGTGCACAAGTGTGAACCAAAGTTCATATTGAGCCAGTTCGTCTGTGATATGTCAGTATTAGTCTGCTATTAAGGGTGCGTTCTCTTCAACTTATTGGACCTGAACTGAACCGAACTTATCCGAACCGAACTTATTGGACTCGAACCGAACCGATTGGAACTTATTAGACTCGATTGGACTCGATTCAACTTATTAGACCCGATTGAACTCGATTGAAACTTATTGGACCCGATTGAAACTTATTGACTCGATTGGAACTTATTAGACCTTATTGGCCCCGATTGAAACTTATTAGACCTTATTGGACCTGATTGAAACTTATTAGACCTTATTGGACCTAATTGGAACTTATTTGCCCTTATTAGACAAAAAAATTGATGAGTAATAACATAAATATTACCCCTAACGTAAATACTACCCCTCAAAATTTATTATGAATTAATAATTATTAAAATTTGCCCTTTAAAAAAATAATTATTATTAATTATCTCTTATGATAAACAATTTAACAAAAAAAATATACTATTTATATACTTGCCTATACATAACTTTCACCACTAATATATCTAAGACAGATACTTCGGTGATAATAATGAAGCAATCAATTGATAACATTTATATCTTTCATTGTTATTAGTAACGAAAACATGTTCTCTAATTATTTAAAGACGAATTGCAAAATATTGTAATTATGATGATTATTATTGTTAGCCTTATTTAACCATGATTATAATATCTTATAATAATAATATAATTAGCTAATAGTAATATGAATAATAAAATAATAGACAATAATACAAGTATAATACGATATAATCATTGTGGTACTTTAATTAAAATTCTAATAATAACATAATCAGCTAATAGTGATATGAATAAAAAAATAATGGACAATAATACAAATATTTATTGATCATTGACTATTGGAAC
The DNA here is from genome assembly GCA_947646795.1 of Beta lomatogona. Lineage (NCBI taxonomy): Eukaryota > Viridiplantae > Streptophyta > Magnoliopsida > Caryophyllales > Amaranthaceae > Beta > Beta lomatogona. The sequence continues at coordinate 25,117 of CANSNZ010000536.1, read as the reverse complement.
TTATTGGACCTGATTAGACCTGATTGAAACTTATTGCACCTGATTGGAACTTATTGGACCTTATTAGACCTGATTGGAACTTATTGCCCTGATTGGACCTGATTGAAACTTATCTGAACTGAACTGAACTTATCTGAACTGAACTGAACTTATTGGACCTGAAACTTAATTTTTTAAGGTGAAGAGAACGCACCCTAAGTAGCATTTGAGTCTCATTATCATGTAGCATTAGTGTATTTTAAGTTCATTATAATATGAGTAGTTTTTGAGCCATTATGCTATATGGATATACTTTTGCATATTAGTGTGATTTTCAGGTCTTTATGGTATGTTTTGACTAAGGAAGGCCAAGATGGTTCATCAAAGGTTTAGATAGCGGTTCTCGGTGACGAGAAGATGAGTTCAGGCTCTTTGGAATTGAAAAGAATGATGACTAAATGTGTTTGTGTGGGACCACGCACACATTTTCGCTTGACTAAGCGATGAGCTGCGGGACTGAATGCATTCTTGCTCACCAGCGCAACTTTGTGGAGAAAAGGAACTAAATTTTCTGTCTCGTCCGCATGACTGAGCGTATTTTCGCTCACCTGCGCAAGAACTCTTGCACGACCGAGCAGAAATCCGCTGGACCGTGTGACCTGCTGTATTGACAAATTTTCCGCGAGACCTAACTTATGTCGTTTTATACTATATTCAACTTATAGATAGGACTTTAAACCTTATTTTCAGCATCTTGGACATTATTATCATAGTTTATTAGTTTATGTTTAGGGTTTTTAGAGAGAGAAACTTGTAGATCTCTATTGTTCTTCAAGACTCTACCTTTCTTCCATTAATTCAAGCATTTATTTTCTTCTTCATTTCTATTCGTTTTCTATTATGAAGTTTATTTATTGTTCTCTGGCTTGTTTATCTATTTTAATTTTACTTGAGTAGTTCGTTTATCTATGGTTAAGTTGAACTCTAGTATGAATTAATTCATGATTATACCTTTAAATTCCTAGATTGTAATTGTTCTTACTTAATTAATTGTGCATATTCCAATACTAGATTAGGTATAACTAGTATATATTGTTACGATTCCTTTGTCTTTATCACGGCGGGAGTTGGATTTTGACGGATTTGAATATTTCAATTAACAGCACGAATTTCTTTGTGGGAATAAGTAGATTGGATTGCTATAAATTTAATTGTAATGCTATGCTTAATGTCTCTTTCTTGCATTGCATGAAATTAATCGTGAACATTTAATCTATTTTGATTTGGGGTAGGAATTGTTATTTTATTGATTCATACGAGTGGGGATACTTAGCTATAGAGATTTTATTCATTATTTTTTCTTTTATTATCTTAATATATACATATTTAAGTCTCCTTTAGTTTTACCATTGTTTAAGAGCTAATCATAGAATAATTTTCTCTCTGTGCGATCGATCCTGACATTATTAGGAGGATTAGTTAGGTTATTTATTTTTGTTAGGTGTGCTACACGCCTACTAGTCAGTTCCAAGGTTCAATGCTCTTTTTTTTATTTAAGTTCCAATCTCGCAAGTCATATTCATTGAGTTCGTATCTTGAGTTTTTTAGGTAAAAGGTTGAGACGTTGAGTGATATTATACTTGGTGAGTTAAACTTTGAGTTAAGCCTTAGAGAGTAAGTAACAGAGGACTACTTCGAGTGAAGATAGAGATCAAGTAACAATTGGGGAAACTGTTATTGTGTACTTGTGTTTGTTGAGGCACTCAAATCATAGTCCTTTGAGTTTAATAGGGTTTAAAGGTGTTTGGCCTATTAGAAGCGTAAAAATTAAAGTGTTGTAAGTAAAGCAATCATATGAATTAAGTTTATATTTTGTCACTGCTGGGACTTGGGAGACTTGTGTGAGGAGTTCATCATATAACTAGAAATGAAAAATTACAAAACCCAAACTCTGACCTTAGCTATAGCCTAATAACATCGAGCCGATCAAAGTACAATATAATTTGGGGAATAGACTTCCGCGAAAGACACTATTATTCTATTCACAAAATGCAAATCCGAAAACAATAACTCTGCTACCTTCGAGACTACAACTAAGTTTAACTAAATCTACGAGCTAACCTTAAACAACCTTAAAACTATGAAATGAACACCAAAAAAACAAACTACAACAGCCAAAAATTCCATAACATAAATATTAAAAACATACGTACATACGTGCTACTACTAATTTAATAAGGAATTGACAGAGATAACAATAATGTATTACTTTTTTGTTGTATTTCTTAAAGTTTTTTTTTCCTGTTTTGGTTCTTGAGCTGTGATTATGGGAATAAGTATTAATAAACTTCATACTTATTACTAGATAAAATCTTTTTTTTTCACATTACACTGGCCAAATAATTATATATATAGTACAACCATTATTATTATATTTTTAAAAAAATAGTTAACTTGAACCGGCTCAACCCGGTCGGGTCGCCCATCAGTTCAACAGGCTTGAACCCGTGTCACCGTGTGGCCTAAACTTTGCCCTGGTGTTTCAGCCGGCACAATGCTAAAACATTATAAAGCAAAGATCCAGACATAACGCATTTATAACAAAAATATATTTATATATGGAAATTGGAAAGAGTATACTAGTATATATATATATAGAAAGTAAGAACTCAAATCAGCAAAAACTCACAATCAGATATTCCAGGTTTTAGCTGCCAACGACAATGGGTGCATCCATAAATGATACTTTACGTCCTGATATTTTAGCCTGACATAACTGCAAATTACAGAAGAACACTTAAGACTACCAAAAAAGGAGATATAATGTAATGTAATACTCCGATAAATTTCAGTGTAGTACTGTAATAATGAATATATATAATCATTGATTAATGTCTAATCATCTGGTTAATTGTTTTTGTAATCTCTTTGAAGTTATGATGTACATACCTAGAAATTTCATACGGCGAAACGCTGGACAAGCTAGAGGTCAACTGAAGATGAAGATAACGTATGTTTATGGATCTATATTGAGCGAGGAAGGAGCTTTGGAGCTTCATTTTCAGGGAAGACTTTGTCAAGTCTTTTTTGTTAATTAGAGTTTCTTCGTCCAGTCTTCCCTTTATTATTTAGAACTCTTAGTAGTAGCAGGTAGGTTTTTTTTTTTTACATAGTTATCTATATGTATATGTATGTCCACGTTTTTTTAGGTAACGCAGCCAGGATGAAGTACGCGGTGAGGATACAATAAGTAGAGTGAGTGCATAATTATAGTGTTGAGAATTTGAGATGAAGTACACGGTAAAATCACGAATTGTTTGTAACTTTATATAGACGATTTAATATAGTCAGATCACTATTAGTTAAATACAAGAGTAGATAAATTGTTGATCTAAGAAAAAGTCGTTATACACTTATACATATATAAATATTTGCAAAAGTAATTAAAAGATAAGCAAGATATGTAAAAAGTTAAGTTTAATTAATTGTGTATATATGATTATATCAATGTTGTTTCACATTAATTACAAAAGAAGAGAAAATTCAAACGAGTTATGAAATCAGGATAATATACAAAACACAACACACCTCACATGTCATTGTCCTTTAAACTTGAGCTAATTAACTAGAATATGTAAACGACAAATATCCTCACTGGATTTGAACATGTAATTGAGGCATAAAATACTCTCCTCTAGTCGCTTAATTAAAGGTCTATAACCATTCCAAAAAAAAAAAAATTTAAAAGGTCCAAAATAATAATGAAGCTTACCTTGGGTCTAAATTAAAGGATATGAAAATTAGCGTGGATAACCTATAAAGAACAAGGCATTGTAATAGAGAGACAAATCATTAAAAAATTTAGGGTTTTTCTACATAGTCTTTTTTTTATGTTTCTGAAATTATATTGTCACCCGACCTTTTTGAAATTTCTCGTTGTACCCCTAGGCTTTCTAAATATCACACAAAATACCCTTATACAAGATATCAAACTATAGATTTTGGGACTTTCTTATCCTGTGGGCATAGAGTAGGATTTTTTAGCCTTGTTTGTTGAATGAGGTTTAGGATATGATCTGATAAATTGAAGGCTAAGTGACGTTTAAGGTAGGATATCATATTAGTAAGGGTATTTTGTGTGACGTTTAGAAAGTTTAGGGGTACAGTATGGAAAGTTCAAAAAGGTTGGGTACAATGTATAATTTCGTAAAACAAGGGGGCACTACGTAGAAAAACCCAAAAATTTATTAAAATTCAAATTTGGTTTTCAGATTGCAACTCAATAGAGTTGTTGATAGCTAAACATATGGACTTCATTAATAATTATTAGGCCATTCCGTCCTTTTAGTGAGGGGATACATGCTGAGGTGGGAAATGTCTGAGAGCTGTAAGGCCCACGAGCCTACTTACAACTCCACCATTAGTATGATATTGTCCGTTTAGGCCTAGCCCGCACGGATTTGTTTTTGGGCTCCTTCCCAAAAGGCCTCATATTAATGTAGTTGGTGAACTCTTATAAACTAGGTAACTCTTTCTTATCTCTCCAATGTGGGACTTAGTATGTATACCCAACAATCCTCCCATCAGACAAGGACCACAAGCCACCCCTCCAGCGATAATACCTCTAATCATCTTGTACCGCCGCCAACCCGCGGAACACGCCGCCTGACCACCACAATATCAGGAAGACTATCGACACAAGGCACCAAGCACAGATTTCCCATAGCGAGGTCACACTGAGAGCATCCACACCTTCCTTAGAGTAATACACTATGCCTCCGAGCCATGCCTACAACCAACATGTTTCTGCTCCATGCTTCCAGGTTGCACCCCTAACATATTTCTACTCCGCAACTGCATATGCATCCAACTGAGTCACCTATCTTTGAGAACCATACAAAATACCACCAGAGACTTGCACCCTCTCCCTAGAGCTACATCGCTCCGCACCCTGCGTGCTTCAGCAAGCCAACCATGGGGTCCACCATGGAATGTGCATTTTCCCAGTCGAACCGTCGGCTCTGATACCATCTGTAGGGCCCATGAGTCCACCTGCAACTCCACCACTAGTATGAGGCCTTTTGGGAAGGAGCCCAAAAACAAACACTTATGTGCGGGTTAGGCCCAAAACGGACAATATCATGCTAATGGTGGAGTTGTAGGCGGACTTGTTGGCCCTTCAAAGGTGACGTCAGACGTATTTTTTAGACGGTTGCGTTCCATGTTCACAAAATCGTGAAGAGTACTAGTATTAGAAATCAAATAATGAATATAAACTTCGAAGTTTAACTTTTCTAATTCATGATTTCAATAATAGTTTTTTTCCCTGTGTAAGGAGTCATAATTAAAGAGCAGCAATATTGACCGAATTTGATCCCAAATCTTAGCTCCCACGAGATTTTACTAATTAAGTTAGATATTATCTATTCAATAGTAGCAAATATTTACAACTTTGCGACATTATGACTTTTACACTTGCAAATGCTCAACTTTAACTATCTCTAGTTATCTATCATTCAAGAACATTTCTAAAAGCTGCAATTTCCAATTTGTATACTATTGTGACTAATCCAAACATTTAAGCACTTTTAATACCCTAATACAAAATATGGCAAATTTTTATTTTACGAAATAGTGTAAAAGTCAAGTTGGTGCTTTGCAAGCATTAGAAACACAGAAGGAATTTGAGATAAAGTAATATGAAATTTTCACACCTAAAATATATTGATTTTGATATATGCAACCTTTTGGATTTGCATATAAACATTCAAGACATTTCCTAAAATGGTACTCCCTCTGTTTTTTTTTTATCATTCTCACTTTCCTGTGCGCTTCTCCCAATACACCTCTTTAAACTTAAATATCTTTCATTATATATTAGTAAAAATTATAATGATTGAATATTAATATTGTACTAATTGAGACGAATCAAACAAGATCCCACATGACTATGTTTTTTCTTTTAAATTGAAAAAAATTGAGAAGATTCTTTCTAAGTATGAATAGTGTTAACATTCCAAGTGAAAAAGATAAAAAAAAAACAGAGGGAATATTAGTTTAGGAATTCATTGCAAAATCACATGTCAACCAATCTTATAAAGGCTTATTTATTACTTAATTAATATAAACAAGGTAGTATTTAGCAACCCACTAAAAGGGAGCGTTTGGTTCACATGATTCTGGTATGAGGTATGGGTTTAGAATGAACAAAACTCATACCTAGTGTTTGTTTAATAAAATGATAGATTTAAAACCTATATGTCAAACCCATAAGGTATGGGGTTTAAAATCCCAATGGGGAGGTGGGTATGGCTCATACCAATACCTTTTAGGTCTCAAATAAAATAAAAAAGTTCATTCCCAAATTAAACCAAACACATGGTATTAAGTATCAAGTTCCAAATCTATACCACCTTGGTTTCGTTCCTTATTCCAAACCCATACCACAATATGAACCAAAAGTTAAGGACAACCTATATATCCTTTTCAAAAATCTTGTAACTTCACCTACTGGCGACTTAAGCTGATATTGTTGTGGTAGATCGTCTGAAAAAAAATTGCCACTAACATCACCAATGAATAGTGTTTTAGGGCTAAAAATTTCTTACCTTCACACAATTGTACTGAGTCGAAGAAGACAAATTAGTTCATTCCATTATCGCGTGCAGCAGCAGTAAAAGAAAAAAGGCGGGCTTTGACATTTGGGAAGCATAGGGGCACTCAGAAAATTTCCTTTTCCTGGCCAACTTCTAGATTTTTGGAGGTGCTCTTTTGGGCTTTGGAAGATTGTGATCTTCGGATTTAGGGCTTTTCTTTTGGAGCATTTCTGTAGATGAGCGGGATGTAGATACCACCAATTTTTGCAATTTTACATTTACATTTTTAATAATTAGATGTTTAGCTTTTGTTTTAAGTAATTGAGGAAAAATTAAAGCGAGAAATTCACTTTGGGTACGATCTCATCATCACCTCAATTGTTCTGAACTTAATTAAAAAGTTAAAACATCTAGCTAAGCATAAGAAATTAAGAACAAAAACAATTAAAACAGAACAATAAAAGAGGAGAGAGAGCAAGCCATGTTCATTGGTATGTAAATAGAAAACTTCAAATCTTCTTGTCGCTATATGATTATCCAAAATCCTCCATTTTCATTGATTTCCTCACTTCTCTCTAAACTAAATTATCATTTTCATTGATTTCCTCACTTCTCTCTCTAAACTAAATTATGGAGGATAATTCTCTATAAACCCCTACAACTAATTAATCACAAAATAAAAGGGCAGAAATGAAAAAAAAAACCCTAAAAATGAGAGTTAGAGATTATACATCACAACCCAAAATGTAGGGGGAATGATAAAAAGGGAAAAGAAATTAAAGATGAGGGGAAAAGAAAAGGGGAAAAAGAAAAAGTAACAAATCAAAACATCATTCAGACCCTTAACTCCTTCTCGTAGCTTTCATAAAAAAACACCTCCTCGTAGGCTCGTAGCTTCGCATTTCAATTTTGGGATTTTACTCGCTGTTTCGCCGCACCACACGAAGTCTTCATTGCTAATTTGCTATCCTCTTTGTTCAACGCATACCATCAAATCTAGCCGTTGAAACTCACTTCATCATCATCAATATAATTTACGTTAATCAATCGTGGCCATCTGATTTTTCCCAAATTTAATTTTCTTTTGCTGCTCAACCCTTTCGGTTCAAATGGTGTGGTGGTGGTTAAGGAAGGGGTGTGGTGTAGGATAGGCTGAGGAAGGGAGTTGGTGTTTTGATGGTGCTGCAGATTTGATGTGGGATAATTGCACGATGTGGTGTAAGGTAAGACCCAATTTTCTCGCAAATAAGTACATGCACCCAAGTGCACGTAGAGCATGGTGCACCCTCTTCTAAACTACGTCGTTTTATCATTTTTATAGTCTATAATTTTAAAAAATTGTTGTTATTTGTTTCCTTAAATTTTGCAACTAAAGATTCCTTTTTCAAATTTGAATTTAAAAGGTACATGTTCTTTTACCTTAGCGTAGATGTTCATTTACTATATGTTCTTTTTCATTATAATCTATATTCTTTTATAAATATAGATTTACATGTTCTTTAATTTTAAGTCGTGAGTTCTTTTTTAAAGTAGAAAAGTTGTTGAAAAAAAATCGTATTCTTTTATATAAATGGTATGTTCTTTTTGGGTGCACAATGAGCATTGTGCACCCTAGTGCATAATCCACGCTTTAAGCAGCATAATTTGCTCGGCCATTGGAACTCCCAAATGTTCACCTACACGCAAACAAAAATGATGTATCATATCTTTATATAGTTTTTAGGTGTATTTAGGTTGCATTTTTAGAAGCATTTGGTTGCATTATGGTCGTTCATAATTGCATATAATTACTTATGTTGTAAAAAATTACTCATTTTGTGTATTTTTCGTGTTTATTTTGATGAATTCATGTATTGAGAACATATTTGGAGTATTATTGGACAAGATTGAGCATTAGGAGCACTTGAAAGGAAGTTACATTGCACAAGGATTGTTAAGGATATATTTCCCCGCAAATTTGAGCCAAAACGAGGTTGGAATACTACCTCCGTTTCAAATTAATCTAAACGCTTCACTTTGGGGGAGAACCAAGGAGAAAGTGCAAAAGTATGAGAGATAAACTAAAAAGGTGGAGAGAGAAACTAAAACGTGGGTTAAAATATTAAAAAGTGAATGATATGGGTGGAAAAAGAGGAGAAAGTAGATGTGACATGTTACCAAAAATAGAAAAAACAACAGTGTGTAGATTAAAAAGAAACAGACCAAAAAAGAAAGTGCGTAGATTAAAAAGAAACGGAGGTAATAGTCGAAGAAGTGTGAACATTGAGTCATATCTACTCTTTTGTCCATAACTTTTGATACGACAATGATAATTATATGATTTTAGCTGCATTGGAAACTAGACTTGAAGGGCTTTTCAATGTTGGGTCACACTTCCCAAGGTTGATTATAATTCGGGAGATATGGGTTTTGCAAGTTCGCGTTGTTTTGATGAAGCTTGTTACCCTGTGCGGATTAGTTAATGGCCCCCATATTATGATCAGATTGGCTAACTCTATTTTGTAACTTACTTCCCTATTAGTATTAGGAGATACATTTTTATATTAGATGAAATCTAATTAGATTAAAGGATCTTTTCATTAAAGTTAGACGTTATTTTTCTTCTTTAGGGTTTCTCTCTCTAGCTTTTCCAAGACTTTATTTTGCTATTTTATTTTAGCCCTAGTTTACTTTTCATTGGAAATTGAAGTTTCAAGATTGTGTATTCGTTCAAGATTCGGGATTCATCTTTTCATTAAAGCACTATTAATCAAGTTCTATTCTTCTCCTTTTCTTTGTTTATTTCAATCATGTTTTTAATTAAGTTTGTTCTTTTTATTGCTATGATTAGTGAGTAGTCTTTTAATATAAGATTGATTTGAGCCCTAGTATTGATTGATCACATGAATTTTCTCTAAGTCCCATGTTACTTGAATTATATGCTTAGGGTTTGATAAGATTGTTTTCTAGTCAAGTTTACATCATGATTTAGCCCTAAGTCAATGAAAGTTGAAGTTGGAATTAGGATTTATTTGTTACTAGATTGTAATTCTATTAATTGAGTTTATCAACAAATTAAAGTTGGATCTGAATTTAGATAATCTTGTCATTTAATTTAAAGTCTGCCATGAAAATAGTTGAGAATTAGAATTGGAAATTGTTTTGACATTGACTCTAAATACTTCTAATTATGTATGTAAGCTATGAAAATAAGAGACATGCATGTAAGTTAGACCTTTTGACACTTGCTATGACGAAAGTGAGCTCTAGGTATTAAGAACTGGCAAAGGATTTAGTTTCGGTTCACAAATATGCCTTATTGCTAAGTTATGAAGGAATGTCAACTCATGTAAGCTATAATTATTGAATGACTGGGATGGGGGTTATGTTTCGATCAATTCATATTTTTTTTTTGTTACAAGAAAGAAAAAAACCTAGGTTTGCATCCTCGAATAGGACCAGCCTTACAGCATTCTTTCGGATGATGGAACAAAAGAGAACTTTAGAAGAAGAAAACCAATACATAAGAGACGGAGCATCATGGCCCCTATGAGCCATAAAATCTGCTGCTTGATCCGCCTCCCGAAAACAATGATTAATCGAAACCTGAGAGAAAGCCTTCAAGTCCTCGGCCGCATCATTGATTAAACCATCAATCTCCCAAGGAACCTTCCAGCACCTTCGGATAGAGTTGACCACCACAAGGTTATACTCCTCAATACAAAGCAAAGAGATGTTCAGCGACCTAGCCCCCTTAATACCCTCACGAAGACCCCAAGCTTCTGCTTTAAGAATAGAACAATCTGGAGAAAGCCATACCACCCGCAAGACAAAGAGAAACCAAGTGATCTCGGATAGAGAACCCAAAGGCAGCCCGACCATCAGATAATTTAGAACCATCGAAATTAAGCTTGAACCACCCAGGAGGAGGTGGGGACCAAGCGACCTCCACCATTTTAGAAGAAGAAGAGACCGAGCAGCAAGGAGGAGAATCAAGGAAATAATCCCCCTTCTGCGCCAAAGACCACCGATCAAAAAAGGAAACCACGCTATGAGCTACTTCAATATGTGACGAAGCCTTATCTTGAAAAATAATTTTATTTCTAGTGAACCAAATAAACCACTAGACAACAGCAAAATGAGCACAATCAGAAAAAGAAGAGAGATCCCTAACAGAATTGAGATTAGTCACAATGTCATCAGACAAGTCAAATACGGGAGGAGAAATCCATCCAAACAAGTCATTAATAGTAACAAAAACATCCTTAGTAAAAGGGCAAGAAAACAAAAGATGATTAGTAGATTCCGAATGGAAATTACAGATAACACATTCCTATGGGAGAAAAACATGACAACGTTCAAGACATGCCTTAGTAGGAAGACCATCTAGACACACCTTCCATAAAAACGTCCTGACTTTAGGGGGAACATTCAACCCCCAAATCCAATTAAAAGGCTTTGGAGGCCGGGGGGGGTTGATAGCAACACCCTGAGCTAAGAGAGCCCCCAACTTAACAGAGTAAAAACCATCCGCAGTAAGACCCCAAATAATTTTATCCGGACCCACAATCTGAGGATTAAACAAGCTAGCAATAGTGGAACAGATTTCTGGAGGGACAATCAAATTCAACAACACCATATTCCATTGGCGAATTTCCGTAATCACATCGCTAACAAGAAGGTGTTGGAAATCAGCAGGAGGAACTATAATCAAATAAAGCGGATATTGAAACACCCAGTTATCATTCCAAAAGTGAACTTGGTCTCCAAAATTCACAATCCATCTAAGACCCTTTTTAAAGGTATCCCCGACCAACAATAGCTTCTTCCACCGCCGAAGCAATTTCCGAGGGAGAATACTTGAAGAATAGAAAATTGTTTAAGATATTTTCTAGAGATCATTTGCACCCACAAGTTATCCGGTTTCTGAATAATTTTCCAGAGTAATTTCATTTGCAAAGCAATGTTATTAACATTAGCTTTACGAAAACCGAGTCCCCCAAATTTTTTAGGCACACAAATACGATCCCACCCAATCAAATTAGCCGCTGCTGAATTTGGAGACTTATTCGAAAGAAACTTCTATACATTTTGTCCAGCTCCAAATGAATAGAAGATGGGAGTAAGAAGCTCTGCATTTGAAAATTGGCTTTAGCATAAAGATTAGCCTGAATCAACACTGAACGACCCGCTTGGGATAAGGAGTTAGCTTTCCATTTTTTAAGTTGATTGTGGGCAGATTGAACCATCTTACCCAAAGTAGCTTTAGAAACTCGGGAATCTATAATCGGACAACCTAAATACTCCCCTAAAGAGAGCGAATTCTGCATTTGAAGGATATTAGCAAACCCCAAATCAGCCTGATTAGATATATTCTTTGTCGATTGAAAAGCCGATTTATGGAAATTAACAAGTTTGCCCGACATTAAACAATATTTATCCAACACCTCCTTTATAATACTACAACTACGATCGGACGCTTTAGCAAAGATCATAGTATCATCCGCAAAAGTGAGAAAAGGGATCTTCATCCCTGAGCGACCAATTTTAACACCCAACAATTTCTCCCGACTTAAATATGAGCAAGAATTTCTCTAGCAAGAAGTTCAGCACACAAGATAAAAATGTAGGGTGATAAAGGGTCACCTTGTCTAATACCACGCGAAGGGAAGAAGCGCTCCCCCGGAATACCATTTTACAAGCACTGAGAAAGACACTGAGGAGATACAGGCTTTCATCCAATGAATCCATTTTTCAAAGTAACCCAGCTTCTCTAGCATTTTAAAAATGAAAGCCCATTCTAGTCGATCATAAGCTTTTTCCATATCTAATTTAATAGTAATCCAACCCTCTTTACCCTATTTATTCTTAAAAGAATGAAATACTTCATGAGCTAATAAAATTGTCTTGAATTATTCTTTCAGGAACAAAGGCCCCTTGATGAGGATTAATAATCTTCCCAAGAACTAATTTAAGTCTGTTAGCCATAATTTTAGCTATAATTTTATATATGGTAGAACACAAACTAATAGGCCGAAAATGATTAGCTTCGAAGGATTATCAATTTTCGGGATTAAAGTAATGAAGGTATGATTAACTTCAGCTAGCAAATGGCATGAATGAAAGAATGCTTGAACTGCCTTAATAACTGAGTTGCCTACCAAAGTCCAGTATTTCTGAAAAAAGAATGGTGGAAAACCATCGAGCCCAGGAGATTTATCAGGCGCAAGATTAAACAACGCTTCCTTAATTTCTTCAGCCGACACAGACTGAGTTAACATAACATTATCTTCCTCCGAAATGATAGGAGATATAAGAGAAAAATCTGTTTGGCTATCAAATCCACACTTGGGTTGCTGACAAACCTTTCTCTAAATTCATTTGAGATAGAACGAGAAATAATATTAGGATTAGTGACTACAATGTTATCTTTACTAGTAAAAGAATCCAAATTAATACGATTTTTCCTTATCGAAGCACAAGCATGAAAATAACTAGAGTTAGTATCACCTTTAGCAAAAAAACATAGTTTTGGCTCTTTGGAACTAGAATTTCTCTTGAAACTCGAAAAGATTACGTCGTTTAGTAAGCCAACATTCTTGAGCTCTTTGTAAATTTACATTATCTTGATCAATTAGCAAGCGAGATTGAAGAGCTTCAAGTTTCTTATCTACTAAAACTAGTTGACGGAAAATATTGCCAAATTAGGTTTTATTCCAAACTTTTGCTTTTATCTTAAGGAATTTACATTTTTGAACAAGCCAATACATAAAAGAACCCTCAAATCTCTCCGACCAATATTTTTTCACTAAAACATCAAAGTCTTTCCTAAGGCACCACATCTTCTCAAACTTGAAAAGGGGAGCTTTGGTATTTGGAGAAGAGATATAAGCAAGAGAGTCAAAACAATGATCTGATGAGGTAAAGATATGATGACAAATCTTAGCACCTGGAAATAAATTAATCCATTCAATACTAGCAATACATTTATCTAATCTTTCCATAACATTATCCGAACCAAATCTTTTTTTCCTCCAAGTGAAACAATCACCCGAAAAAGGGATTTCCTCACAATCCAAAGTTTGTTTAATACTAATCATGCGATTTAACCGAGCCTGTACAACCGGTATTCCTCCTTGCTTATCAGAAGCAAAGCTAAGTTCATTAAAATCGCCCACTAAAATATAGGGGAGATTAAAAGAAAGAACATACAGAGCAATTTCATTCCAAAAACTATCTTTTTCATTCGCATTAGCAGGAGCATAAAGAAAAATAATGATGAAAGAAACATTCAAAGCACTCAACTTTATATTACAAACCATAAAACGAGAGCCTTTGAAAATTACACCAAGCTTAAAAAAGGGATTGCTTACACTACATTTCCACATCACCATAGGCCACCCGATCTTCGCACAGTTGGGACAAAATCAAAAAAGGAGAAGCCATACCGCTTAACCATACTAAAAGAAGGATGAATCTGAGATTTTGTTTCACAAATCATCATAATATCTATGTGATTTGTGGAACAAAAATTATTTATTTCCGCAAAAAGATTCATCCTTAAGCAACCTCTAACGTTCCAAAAAGCTTCTGACATATTTTAAATACATGGGTGTGGAAAAAACCTTTGACTTAACCTTTAGTTCTCTTCAGGGTGAAGAGTGGCCTTCAATCCCCGAGCTACACTTCCTCCTCTTAACATAACTCGGAGTGAGAGGAGGCGGCCTTGCTAGCAGGTGGCTTAACCCCCAAAGCTTCAATCTTCTTAACTACAGAGCTACCAGATGAGAGAGAATGAAAAGAGTTTTCAAGAAGTCCATCATCACCCTGGATCATATCTTCAGCATCATCCAACAGATAAGTATCATCCTCTTCATCAGAAGGGATGATAATGGGCTCATCATCAAAGCAATCAATAGCAAGCGGATCAAACTGGTTCTCAGCAATCAAATCAGCAGGGAAAACAACCCTCAAAGGAGTGGGAACATGAACCATAGCTAGCGAAGGAGGGAACCAACCTGAGACTGTGCCTCACCACCCTCAACCCCAGCATCCAGGCCAAACATTAAAGCCTTTGGAGGGGCAACATCCACAAGGTCAGCACACACAAGGGCCTCATCATCAGAGCTACAATCAAACTCAATCAAAGGAGCAGCAGCATACAAAATCGACTTACCTTTGCCAAAAACAGTAGGAAGAGAAATTCTCTTCTTCATGGGCAAATCAAAACCATCTTTGATAACAACACCTTTCCCAGCAGGCATAGGAATTTTTCTTCCAGCATTAGCAGGGTGATTTTTGACAGATTTTGCATTATTCTTTCTCACAAAAATTTTTGGTTTGACATGCACCACATAAGCTTCCGCAGCTGTAGTGATATCAGGAGCTTGCATTTTGGCTTTCATCAAATTTTCAGACATAACTTTTTACTTAGGGTTCTTAAGCAGTTTAACTTGCACTTCCTTTTGAGGAGAGCAAAGAAGAGAGCACACATCAATGGCATGAGAATTATCCCCACAAAAAGAGCACCCCGAGGAAAAATCCTCGAACCAAATGACATAACCAGTGACCTTACCCCCAGCCCTGACCACCTCAGCATATTCAGATAAAGGTTCAGTAATATTGACACGAATGCAGGCCCTTGCAAACCTAATTTTATTACGTAATAATGAGTTTTGGTCAAGCTTAATTAAACTACCAATCCCATTGGCAGCAAAAAGATTGGCCACAGATTCAAAATTAAGAAGTTCAGTAGGGAAACGGGGCATACGCACCCAAAGATCAACCCATTTGATCTCTTCACAAAAAGGGTCAAATTCAGCCCTCCAATGTTGAATAACAAACAATTCCCCTTGAACATGCCAAGGGCGTTCACTCCACACAAGAAAACAATCATTGGGATTATCAAAACGTACCATGATCCATTGATTACCCATATCAAGATACTCAATGTCACCCTTGATGAATTTCCAATCAGCCTTGGTCCTTGCAATAATGGTACGCAAGTCCACAGGAAAGCCCAACATCTTACCCACCAAACAATTTTGTGACAAGACGACAGAAGACAAGAAGAAATCATCGAAAAAAGGACATAAAATCGGCGCCATAAATGCCCCCAATTGAAAACCCCTAATTTGACCCTAATTTTAAACTTAAAACCTAAGAACCATAGGAATTTAATCAAATACGCTAACAAAATAGCTTCCTTACGTATGCCAGCTAGCACCTTTAATCCAATAAAACACACCACTGATCTGAACACAGAAAAGCTAAACCTCTTTGACTTTGCAGAGGCCCCATAAGTACACCCCAAAAACAGCAGCGCACCTACTCGTAAAAGACAGAACTCACTACTAGAAATAATGAAATTGTACTGTAATCCTAAAAGATTGCCAAAGAAAAACCATAAGGAAGAGACGATAACTTTGCAAAAGTCGAATTTGACTGAACAATTGAGAAGAAATTGAGGCGAAAATTTCTGGTTTCTTGGTTTTCTAAGGTGGCTAGAGGGGTTTTCTCTCTTTCTCTCTCTAGGGGTCATTTTTCTAACATCACCAACACTTCCTTTCGATCAATTCATATTAGTGGTCATGTTCAATAGGAGAGTTTTAATTATTATAGCTATCATTGTTAGTCACCTTTTGTTACGAGTTTTACTTTTAGTTAATTGAAATCCACCTTGATTTAGAATTGTGTAGCTATTTCATAGTCTATAGTTAACTAGTGTTTGATCTTGCACCTCATTAAGTTCGACCCATATATGCTACGACATTGTTCACTTGCGGTATTAAGATAAAATCTTAACACACAAAACATGGGATGTATAAAATAAAGATAAAATCAAAATAAATAATAAAAATAAGAGTGACTAAAGAAAATAAAAATTGAAAATTAATAATGAAAACTAAACTAACCAATCTATAAAATTACTAAATTAAAGAAATAAATAAATTATGAAATTAAGAGCTAAAACTTAGCAAATATTACTAATTTAAGTAAAAAATATAAAAAGAAGAATCAAAGAAGACAAATGTAGATAACCTAAATGCATTGTCAGTCATCAATATATTTCATGAAATTTATTTATTTATTTTTCAGAAAAAGTAAAGTTTTAGTTTGTCATATTTTTTTTGTCAAGTAGTTTGTAATAATTCTTATGTGTTTATCATTGTTTTAAAAAGAAGAAACAAATTTTCGTTAATTGTTTCAGCTTCAATGCGAATTTTCACTTTAATTATTACATTTCATATATCATTTCATGGTTTTCACATATGTTAGTTTGTGGAATTCTTGTTGCTCGTGGTGGTATAGAATGTGAGCAAAAAAAAATTCTAAAAAACTGCTAATAAAAATGAAGTAATTCAATTTTAAAAGGAAAAATTGATAGGAACGGTTCCAACTATTGGCGTTCCGTCATTTTCAGTCCCAACTTTAGATTTTCTCAATGGTCCTAACTATTGCTAATTTTTACAAAAATGGTCCCAGCAGACTGGTGACTGATTTTTCAGGTTATTTTTTTAAAATATCTTTTCCACCAAAACATCTCCTTCCTCTTCTTCCCCTCTCGTCCTCCCCGATTCCACCACCCTATTCTCCTTCCCCCGCCTCTTTTTCTCTCCTCCTTCCTACATGTCTTTTTCTCTTTTGCATCTTCCCTCCTCCACATCTTTCTTTCACCTCTCCACCAATTCTCCACTCACCTCTCATCAGTCATCACCACCATTCTTCCCATCGACATTTAAAGAATGTTCAAGCTAATAAGATACTCCCTTCCACTTCCTCTAAATATTCATCTTTCACCATTATCAAGAATAAATTTGAGCAATCTTCAAGCTTTCAATCAATTCACAAAATCACTCACATCTTCAAAATCAAAATGGAAAATAAAAATTAACAAATAAAACATCATATCTATAGTTTTTTTTTTTAATTATCTTTTTGATTTGGCAAGACCGATAAATGGTTTTCAGAATTATTTGTATTTTTGGAATTAATTAATTGTTCTTTTTGATCTGAATTGCTTTTGCTTTTTTGAAAATTGCTATTTTCAACCTCACAATGCTTAGTTACTCTATTTCGCCATTTTTTTGGTACTAATTGAGACCATTTTATCTGAGGTAAATCGTATTGATAATTAATTTTCAATTTTAACCAATTTTTCCACATAAATAAAGACGAATTAATTGACATATGGTGTAATATTCCTATCACTAATAATTTAGGAATAAAGAATATTAAGGATATAGAGAAAAATACAGATAGAAAATATTTTGATTTGAAAATGCTCCATTTTTGTCTTAGAAAAAAAGTCGACATTGAGGCCTGGGTCGATATCAGTACTAGCATGAATGAAAATACTAAAACTAAATCTAAGAATTATAAAATTCTTGATCAAATTGATAATAAAAGTTGATTCCAAGCTTATTCAAAAACTGACGAAGCAACATCTTCGACCCTTTCTGCCTTCATTTATGAGACCTATTTCAAGGTTTCCCCTTCAACCACACTTCTTAAGTTGTTGTCTCCTCTTCTCCCGACACCGCTGCTTTTCTGAATGCCTGAATGAACTCGAAAGAGACTCCGGACTTCGGACTTCGAAGGCCTATATTTCAATGGAGTCTACCTGGCAAGGTGCTCTAGATCAATGGAGAAAGAAGCAAGGAATAAGAGGAGAAGAAAGCATGGGAGATGAAAAAACAAGAGGAGAATGTCTCAACAAATTTAACACCATGGGTGGCGCGATGAGAAAGTGTCGTAGAGGCGATGTTTGGCGTGGGAGATGAAATCGAGGTTGGTAGAGAGTGGGTGGTGGGAGGTGATGAGGTGATTGGAGTGTTGGGAGGAGGATGTCATGGTGTTGAGAAAATAAAAGGAGATAGCGGGGTTAGGGGAAAAAAGACAAAATATGTTTACCTTGTAGTAGATCATTGATCTTCTGGCACCATGTTTGTAAAAAATAAGCAATAGTTGGAACGACAGTAGAATAACTAAAAGTTGAGACTCAAAATGACGGGACACCTAAAGTTCGGACCATTCTTGTTAACATTTGCTTTTTAAAAAGGAACTTTCACACATACTAGCTTGTGTGGAAGTCCGACCCATTATATAAAACTAGTGTACATAGTGTATCAAACCCGCAACATAAAATTTAATTTTTTCATATTAAAGCCCATCAAACAAACCCACAAATAATCACCTTTATTTAAACTACTCCATTGTCCATTCATAGTTTTTTTCTTCTTGTTCTTAGAACTCTTTTGTTTTCTACTCCCCCCGTCCCATAATATAAGTCCCCTTTCCTTTTAAAGTGTCCCAAAATATAAGTCTTGTTTCTATTTTCAATCAATAATTATGCCCAAAATGTCCTCATGAAAATAATTTAATTCCCAAAAAGTCCTTATAATTTCAGCTTCCAATGCACCATTATTAATGATAAAATGGAATCTTATACCCTATTGTACTCTTCTACACATTAAACCATGCAACATTAATGTTCAGTTTTTATTTTTTGTTAAAAAGAAAAAAAACAATGTAGGTGTTTCCCAATAAAAATGAATTTTTTTTATTCAAATAAAACAAGATTCCACTTTATCTTAATTCTCATATAAAAACAAAATCAGGACTTATATTATGGGACAGATGGAGTATAACATAAATTTTTAACGAGTACCATGATGTGTGACAATGCATTTACTCTTGGATAGTCACGCCCACGGATTTATCTAATCTTAGTCTCTTATGGACTATGGCGTCGACTAAAATAATCTAAGACTAATTTTGTCTTTTGTCTTTTGTCTTTTGTCTTTTGTCTTTGATGAATATAAAAGATTGTATGAACACAAGACTAATTGGAGCACTTGTGTTCACACATCAAACTTCTACACAAAAAACGCATCTACAAAATCTTAACAATAACGTTAAAATGATCTTGCACTCTCATCGCACTAAGATTAATAATAATTTCAGAATAGAAAAGTAAAAACAAAGACTTGCTGCTTCCTTCGTGGTTTCTTCTGCCGTAGCAGCCTGACAATAATTATTTTTAATTGGACTGACTTATCGTATAAAATGCGGTGCCAAATTATAGATTTAACAGCTGCTGATACTTTCTTCAATCTCTTGCATAAATCAGAGGCTTATCAGGTTCGTATTTATTGCCCCTTTTTTTTCCATTAATTTGTTTGTTCGCCATATTAAACCCATTTTTTGATCTTTTATTTTGATCTATAATTTTATTCTAGGGATTACTGATTTCAAGGCGTGTTTGAGAGAGAGTTTTTCTGAAATTACAGGCTAAATATTTTTTTGGAGGAAAATGATAATTGAATTAATGCTCAACTTTTTTTTTTATCAAGGTTATTTGACTTCAATGCCTTTCAAAAAAAGAGGTGATGATTAGTGACTTACCTAGCTCACTGAGTTAATCGATATAACTAAAAGTTTAAATAGATGATTGGAGCTCCAAGATTGATTTTATATTCTATCACGCCCCCTCATGTTGTTGGATCCCCAAGATTGATTTTATATTCTATCAAAAATCAGCTGAAGTAGAACTTGGTTGTGAGAGGCTATAAGTTTATGTAGTTGGTATAAAAAAAAACCCATAATTGAAAAGTAGCTTAAACATAAATGGTGAGACGGTCTTAAGGTAAGATCATTTCATTTGAGAATTTCTAAAAATTTTCTTCTGTTGTTGTTGTTGTTGTTGTTGTACAAGGAGGGATTTTTACACACAAAACAATGATTGATAATTAGATATGTTCTTGTTCATGTAGATTCATTGCCAACAAGATGCCATTCAGAGTTTCTATATATGATTCCATTTGTGCCTTGGTAAGGAACTATCGTGGTGTATCATGTGATGGAATAAGCAACAGAGGGTGTGAGGCTGTTGATAGGATATCTAAGGTGGAAACTGTTGATTCACAACCTCAAAAGAAACGTAGGAAAGTGCAAAAGTCCCTACTCGTCAACTCTGAGTATGTTGCTAAAATAGCTGGTTGGTTAGCTAATGATAAGATTACCACCATTGGAATTTATGGGATGGGCGGGATTGGTAAAACCGCCCTCGCAATGCAGCTCCACAGTTGGATTCAGGATCAGGACATCCCTTCTGCAGGTATTCATACTATCGCTTGGGTCTCTGTCGAAATGGATTTCACGGTATATCAATTACAGCAGAAAATTGCTGATGCTTTTGGGCTTGATCTTCAAGGTGATATGGATGAGAATAGAAGAGCAGCCATTCTGTATGCTATTCTGTCTCGCAATGACAAGTGCATTCTCTTCATTGATAATCTGTGGGGTGATTTCCGTCGAGAGGATGTTGGGATTCCCTGTCTGTACAGGCTGGTTTTGATTACTCGATTGCTGGATGTTTGTCGTATGCTTCACTGCCAGAAAGTCATTAAGGTTGAGGCACTCTCAGAGGAAGAGAATTGGCAACTGTTTCACCATAGTATTGAATGTGGTGTTTCAAGTCTTAATGAACTTTCCTCTGTTAGGAAGCTTGTGTATAAGGAATGTGCAGGTCTCCCTCTTGCAATTACTGTATTGGCCAATACCATGAAAGGGGTGATTAATCCTTTTATGGGACCAACCCAGTTGGATGATGTGTTCAATCGATTAAAGTCGTCTTATGAAAGATTGAACAACGTCAAGCTGCAGCGTTCTTTCTTGTACGCTGCACTATATCCCAAAGGTTATGCCATCCATAAAGAAGAGTTGATACGTCTCTGGATTGGACAGAGGCTCATAGATGAGGTGCCATCGCTGCAGGCACAGTATGACATGGGCCATACTATGTTAAACAAGCTTCTCA
This sequence comes from Beta lomatogona, assembly GCA_947646795.1. Lineage (NCBI taxonomy): Eukaryota > Viridiplantae > Streptophyta > Magnoliopsida > Caryophyllales > Amaranthaceae > Beta > Beta lomatogona. Next base: position 3,742 of record CANSNZ010000536.1, on the reverse strand, counting down.
ACTCTTGTTTACTGGAAACTTGTCAAGATCAAAGGATCGTTAAGATGCACGATCTTGTGAGGCGTATGGCTCTTTCCATTGCTAGAGATAACTTTGTGGTGGAAACTGGCGCCACTTCAAAGATGGAGTTTTGCGGGAATCTTCATGCTGTTTCCTTGATAAAGTCTTCGATCTCATTGATCCCATCGGGTACTTCCCTCAAGTGTGCCAATCTCTCAACTCTATATTTGCAACACAACCCCATTGAGGTAATTCCAGAATCATTTTTCTTGCACATGCGTACTCTTCGGGTTCTGAGTTTATCTGCTACTCGCATTATTAGACTGCCCAGTTCCATTGGTGCCTTAGAAGAGCTTCAAGTACTAGATCTTAGTAGTTGTCAGAAATTAAAAGAAGTTCCTCAATTGGCAAAGCTTCATAATTTAAGGTTTTTGGACCTCTCTCAGACTGCAGTTGAGAAGGTTCCTCGCTCTCTTGAAATGTTAAAAAAGCTCACGGAGCTTGATCTGTCCTCTGTACTGGAACCAAAAAAAGTTCCCACTGGGGTCTTGCCTGCTCTATCCAGATTGAAGAGGCTATCATGCCATGTTTTAGGCGTCATTCATGAGCTGCAAAATTTGAAATCATTGGAAATTCTTGATGCCAAATTCGAAAATCTTTTTGACTTGAGTGTTTATGTAAAGTCAGAACATTGGCGCACATTAGAGTGCTTCCATCTAGAGGTTGGTCATCAGATAAGACCAAAGAGATTCTACAGCAGAGGAGTATCCCTGCATGGCTGTACTTTAAGTGGTCGAGAAGGAGAGCAGTTTCTGCTTCCATATGACATTTGGGAGTTGTATCTTGATGATTGCAGTGGTTTCAGTAGCTTATCTGAAATTATAAATTCGACCAATGCTTATGGTTTTCAACAAGAAGCTGAAGCCTTTTCAAGCCTAGAAATTTGCAATGTCAGTAGGTGCAATGATGTTGAGCAACTTCTTTCACCAGGTTGGATGCCATATCTCCAGTGCCTTGAAATATTAGAGGTTGAAGAATGTTTACAACTTAAAGAGCTAATGCCAGAGGATGTTAACCTCCCTCAGCTTAAGCAACTCGTTCTCTCCTCGTTGCCTCAGCTGAATAGCATCTATAAGGGTCAGCTTGTTTGTTCACTCCAGTCACTTACAGTTATGGACTGTCCAAATCTGAAGCGCCTTCCTTTCTTCTACATGGAGGATCACTCAGTTCCTTCTGGTTTGGAGTGGATTGAGGGACAACATAAATGGTGGGAGTTGTTAGAATGGGATAAGCCGGAATCTAAAGCGTTGCTGAAACCCTTCTTTAGATGCAGATCTGTCACAGATGTATGCTGGTCTAAGGAGTGAACATCATTCTGGATCATACGTGGAATTGGCCATCTTGCAATGTTGGTGAACTTGCCCCGGTGACAAAGCTGCAAGGTTTTTTTAAATCTTCCCTCTACACCGAGTCATATGGAGGACTGGGGTGTACCAAGCCATAGCTTTCTACTCGACTCTACAAATTTTTCACACTGGTTTGGCCTACTTCCCTCTCTCTTGCTCTTCTTTGTCCAATTGCTCCCATGCTTTATGTCAACTTTATTGTTTGTTTGGTTGACATAGATGTATACTGAAAGTTAAGATTCCGGAAAGTGAAAATATCTTACGTTTGGTTGACAAAAACACAGGAAGTATTTTATGGGAAGCAAATCCCGTAAAATTTCATGTGTCCAACCAAATAAATTTTGGCACTTTATAGGAAGTGATACTTTCTATGTCTAACCAAACGACCTCTTGGCCTGTATATGGTTCGGAGGAAAACAATATGAACGAGTTCAAATTTCATTGAAAGACACGTTTTAATGAAAATCTAAACTTTCAATTGTTCAAACTCTTGCTGTTTGGAAAATGTTATCTTCATTCTTACAAATTTTAACTTTCCAAAACACTAAGCTGAACCCAGAAACATTGTTTTTTCACAATTAGTGGAGAGTTGGAACCTATCCTTCAAAATGATTTACCTCCCAACTATACACAGCCTTTTCTCCGAAAATAGAAAAAACCCTCCTATCAAAAAATCAATAATAACTTTGTATTGCCACTCGAACACAATATATAAATAACATTAGAGCAAAGTGGAAGAGATCTTTCCTTCCCGCATAGGAGGCTATTATGCATAATGCATGGAAGGGAAAAAATTGGAAAGAGTTGCAGGAGGTTTGCAGAATTGCAGTGTGCTCACCTCTCTCATGTTCCTCTTATTCAAGTGCACCTATGTAAGTTATGTGCATTGCAGGGCTTGTGGACTCTCCATTTGGAGTTAGATAAGATTCAAAGCCCAAACCAACTTCATGGTTTTTTTAATCTGTAAGGAAATTAATTACCAAGTTCTTCTATCTTTTGATTCAATATGTAAAAATTTATTTCAGTATTAGTGATTATGAAGCTATGTTGATAAATAAAACATTACAAAGCTATTGGCTTTGTTGCTTCAAATTAATGATTTTGCAAATGTATACTCGGAGAGTATCTCATTTACATAGCATCATTACTCATCTGAAAATGCTTATTTGAAGATGTGTAAATTCGAATGAGTTGAAGACCCATATGTTTGACTCATTTACACAAATTAAAATAGAATATTCATGATATACCTAGGTCTATAAGTGAAAGTGCAGTAATATAATAATGGCTATCAGGAATTCGCTAGGGTACTCGGCAAAGGTGCCTCGTCAATCATAATGGAGAATAATATTGTGGCAAACTTGTTGGACTAGGCGGATTTGCCCCGATGACTGAGCGAGCCAAAATTTCGCTAATTTTTGCTTTCTTTGCCTTGAACTCAAAAAGTTAATAAAAAACTTTGGGGTGCTTTTGATTCGAATAGAGGAAATGGAATCAAATGAAAGGAGGCAAAGGTAATGTTGTTAACAATTACTTTTATAGGTCGTTTGGTTTAACTATGGAATAGAATAGAATCATAAAATCAATTATATTCAATTCTATTTCTTCTTGTTTGGTTCAACTACAATATGAAACCATTTTTATAGTTGCATTTACAACATTGTTAAATACTTCTTTAGTTTCAAAATAATTGCACCATTTGACATTTGGATCATTATTCATCAACCAACTTTAACAAGCCTTCCTTCACCAATTATATAAGAAAAAAACAAGTGGGATTTTGTTAAATTGCCTCAATATGAGGATTTTAAATATCAACTTTTTATAATTTTTACTTATACGCAATTAGAGATATTCGGAAGTTTAAAAAAGCTCTTGGCAAAATGAAAAAAGCAATTGGTCAACTATTTTGAAACTGGATGAAGATTTTTTAAAAGCCTAAAAAATTGAATTTATAGTACTAAAAAAATACAATGTCAAACAAATTTACAACATTAAACCTGACTTAAAACATCATGCCAAAGTTTACTATTCTAATATGACACCTGCTAATCCACATTATTGAAAATCAATATAAAATGATTATAGATATATTAACAATATAGAATAAGAAAAAAAAGGAGAAATAAAAAAGGTTACAAAGAATGATAGATATGAAGCTTCCCGTCTCCCGACATGAAATGAAAAAACCCATTCTTGAACTTCCCAAACACCAGATTCAAATAAGAAAATGAAATTGCCTAGAAATGGAAAGTTTAACTTGAATTTTGCAATTATTTCTTTCGAAATTACAAATTTGAACCCGGTTTAGTATTTGGGTTTCAAAAATTTATTAC